>OX451741.1:574442978-575042978 GCA_948472305.1 Vicia faba | reverse complement strand
GAAAACATGGTCAAAATAATTTTGTAAAAGAAAGAGTCTCAAAGAATTTTTATTCAAAGAAGAGGAGTTACAAATTAGCATTACTTAAACACGTGGGAAATGATCATGGGATACAGCCGACATTACTCAAATAGTTTGTTAAAGTTAACATATTTTAAAAAGACTAATATTATTTTAGAATTTTGGCTGAATTCAAGTCCTACAAAATTGAATCTTAAGAGAATTATTATATTATATTCATAAACCACATTTTTAGATTTTATTGCATCGGAGACTCTTTTCAAATATGTTTTCCACTAACTTTTTTTTTATATGGTATATTTAGTTAATAACAAAAAAAAAAAACTATATCATATAAAAAAATCCAATTTACCTAAAGTTTCAATTTTGTCATTTTATTCTAATATCACGCCACGTGGATACATTCTTTGCACTCTATTCCATATTTCATTTTCTTGTCTAATCTCTCTCCTTGTTGTACGTATCGTTTCACTCCCTCTTCAACTTTCCATATTCATTGTGAATTTTGTAACTGCTATTCAACCGTTACAAAACCATCATGGTTGTCATTCAATATAATTTTTTATTCTCTCACTTTCTGTTACAGCTTCTCCTCCTTCAAATCCTAGCATTTTTTTCCTCTTCTCCCTCCTATCGGTTTTCTTCCTCCTATCGATTTATCATGGCACGACCAATTGAAGCTATATGCGACATTAATGACGGTAAAAAGTTGTGGAAGGTTGCAATCAGGGTTCATCATCGGTGGAATGTTCTTATTAACAACAGGGAGCATTTTGAAATGATTTTTGTCGACAAAACGGTAAAATATTAATCCTCTGCTTCTGGCAGTTTCATGGTGGTTATGCATCTGTTCTGTTTTTCGCACAATTTTGTTTGCATTTTCTGTTGTTATGGCAGATTTTCTGTACCACGCGTATTGAATTGTTTGTTTTATGAAATTATGTTATTTTTGTGTGCATTACAGAGCGATGATATACATGCTGTTGTCCCTGCGGCACATAAGTCGGTTTTTGATGAAAAACTGTTGCTGGGCCATACTTATATTGTGTCAAACTTTAAGGTCCAGCCGAATGTTTCGTCTTTTAGACCTTTGGCTCACAGGTTTATGCTCAAGTTTACTGGCGGAACGTCTGTTGAGGATGATAACAAACACGACATCCCTGCGAAATTGCTGGTATTTACTGGTTTTTCCGATATAATCAGCGGTAATTATAACAGGGATGTCCTTATAGGTAAAAATATATCTAACATTTTATTTTATGTTATGTTCGTTTAATTGAATTTGATATTTTATTTTATGTTATGTTCGTTTAATTAAATTTGATATACTGTTTTTTTCTATAGCATGCTTGTGTTTCTTTTTCTTATGCGGGTGTTTGTTTGTTTTTTGGCAAGACGTAATTGGAATGGTTGAGAGTATTGGGTATTCCCAGACGCAGTCGGGTTCAAAAAAACTGCAGGTTAATATGATGTTAAGGGACCAGAGGTATGTAATCCAGCGCTTTCGGCTTTGTTATTATCTCATATATCATGTGAATGTATCTTAAGGTTCCTTTGCTGAGCGGCTTCTATGTATTCATTGTTTAGCAACAACACTCTGAATTGTACTCTTTGGAAATCGTATGCAGAACATTTTATCAAATTCACACAGGATCGTGACAATACATCTGGCCAAACTGTCTTGTTGCTGCAGTATGCAAAAGTTAATTATGTTATTATAAGACTTCTTATTTTTTACCACTGACAGTTGCCTCGTGACTTTGTTTGTGTAGGGAAGTTTCCACTGTCGATCACAAACACCTACAATGTCACGTTGATCTGCCTCGACTCTTCTTTTCCTTCGATCAAAGATTTCATTGATGAGTATATTCTATGTACGACTTTATTGGTATTCGTTGATGGGTTGGAATTCTGCTGCTGTTGTATGAAAAAAATTTA
The DNA here is from genome assembly GCA_948472305.1 of Vicia faba. Lineage (NCBI taxonomy): Eukaryota > Viridiplantae > Streptophyta > Magnoliopsida > Fabales > Fabaceae > Vicia > Vicia faba. Next base: position 575,041,019 of record OX451741.1, on the reverse strand, counting down.
ATTCACTTATTCATGCAGCATGCCTAAGGAGTCTATCGTTGTTGTCTCCGGGCATATGGGTTCAGGTTCATATCTACCATCCCAGAATTCTAAAAAAACACAACTCAGACCTGCTCAGAGGTTACTCTCAAGTGCTGTTGTTTTGCCTCTTGGTGAAATAATCAAACTCCATGATGTATGATACAGTTTGTTTGCTGCTGTTGTTTTTTTTCCTATACGGTTGGTCACTTCTTTTTATTTTTTATAGTTTGTGATTAATGTTGTGGCCTATTTATGCAGATTACATTTTGCGCCACTTTTTCTAAAACAAGGATTCTGGTTGCATATCCTTTTGGGTGGTGTCACCGTGCCTGCCATTTTTGTCCTTGCATTGCATGTGGTGACACTCCTCTATTTGATTGTGATGCTGGTCATTCAACTGAGGATGAGATCTATAAGTCTTATTAAGAATCCTTTAGTATATGTAGTGGCCGCGAAAGCTATTTTTGTGTATTTATATCATTGTATTTTTTGTATTCATTAGTTATGGAATTGTAGGTACAAGATAGAGATTCAAGTTTTCTATGGGGGCAACAGTTGTAACTTTGTGTTTTGGAATAGAGAATGTGAGCTTCTTCGGGGGTTATCTGCTGCCCAACTACGTCATACTATGATCAAGGTTTGGTGTCTTATTCCTCACCCCTTAGTATATGCATTTTTGTAGTGTTTTGGTATTCATTGTTGAGATTTATTGTATAGGCTGGAATTGATGATCCATTGGAATTCCCATTGGCACTATATCAGTTGCTGAATTTGGAGATGGAATTTAAGGTGAAGTGGAAGCCGCGATGGAACAATTTCTCTGTTGTGAGTATCCCTGGGGATGGGCCTTTTATCAGGAAGCTTAAGGCTCCATGGGACATAGACAAGGTTTAGTCTTTTTAACAGGTTTCTGGTATTTTAGGTTGTTTGATTATTTGGGTATTTCACAGCTTTTCTAACGATGCTTTGTTTTCCAGGATAAGGAAGTTGTTGTTGGCCCCTCCATAACATCTGATCCTCTGCAGGTACTTACCCTATTTCCGCTTTTCGTTGATCATGTGTTATATTATAATTGTTGTTATATGCTTGTATTACATATAATGGTTACTGTTATATTGTGCTTAGGTTAAGGAGAGTCTCGATGAGGCCAAAACAGGTGCACCCAAAGATTATGTAAAGGAAACGGTAATCGGTGACTCCCTCCCTGTTTCTGCATAAGTTTGTTTTGTCTGAATGGTCTGAAATAAAACTTATTGTCTGATTCAATGTGTAACAGGATCTCGAGATCACCTCTAAGCATAACTCGGATCCAACGACGCCTATTAGTAAAAGAGACTTTCCTGGGGGGTCAAGTGAATCAGCAACCTCAGAGGAATTCTGTGATGGACAACTATCTTCTAACAAGCTTAGGAAGACAATCAAGCTGGAGAAGAATGATTAGTCGCAGATGTATTTTGTTGTGTCTCTTTGTTTCAATTAGTTTGACCATGCGTACAATTAATATCGTTGTTTGTTTTTTAAAAGTGTTTTCCTTTTTGAATTGGATTTGTAAATTTAGACTTGCGTGCCATTAAGTTGTGCTGACTTAATGTTGACACACAATTTCCTGCATCTGTGTGTATCTTTTGAATGATCATGTTTACATAATTTTACATTGAAATTTTACGAAATTATTCCTCTGTTATCACTTCTATGGAGCATCGCCTTTTAGTCTATTGTTTTCAATCTGGATATTCTTGCATAATAGTAATGTTGATTTCAGACATGTCGTTGTCCCGGCATGTACAGATAACTCTCTTCAAAGTGGTTTCAGTAAATCAACATATTTTCACAACACTTCCAACATATGCGTTGCTGGAAAGTACCTGCATGCGAATCTGTTATAGTTTTTCCCTGTGAAATCGGGATAGTTCCCATCCAAGACGCTTGTGCATATTTGCTTCTGTTGGAAAATACTTACACTCTTTGTACTCGTCCAGTAGAATTTGGGATAATCTGCATACTCTTGCATATCAATAATGCCAATTTCTGACATGGCTTTGTGTTGGCGTTTGCAGATAACTCTCTTCAAATTGGTTCAGGAAACCAGCGTATTTGCAAAACATTTCCAGCATATGCATTGCTGATAAATAACTGGAATCTTAATTTGTTATATTTTTTCCCTGTCAAATCAGGATGGTTCCCATTCAAGACGCTTGTGGATATTTGCTTCTGTTGGAAAATTCTTACACTCTTTGTACTTGTACGATAGAATTTGGGATAATTATGTTCCTCTAATATTCATGTAAATTATATTTATGACAGTTGTGAGTTTTCATTGTTGTAAGTACATCAGGTGTTTTCAATTCAAATAATGCATCAGGCCTTCTAAAGTTAACTGAGTTTTATATATCGTCTCCACCTGCAGTTTTCTGATCTGAATCCTATATGGCATTTAGACGTGTCTAATATTGATAGAAATGCATAAATTCCATCATAGACGGTATACATTTTAATTCAATAACATTTGTCATGGGTCTCTGATAGTCGAACGTATTTTAAATCAGTGAAAAAGGTGGTATACTCCTCTATTTACCACTCAATCTGCATACACCTCTAATGTCTATAGCTCTATTGACTATCACCTATGATATTAATCACATATTCCATCTCTTTGGATCTAACATGTAATTCTGTTTTTTCTAAACTTGTAACTCAAATTGATATATGTATGTACTGTCGCCTCTGTTTTTTCTAAACTTGTAACCTAGATTGAATAACACAACAACATTATCCAGTTTTTATTATATATACATATACAGTACTGTATTGCCACTCATGTTAAATACTGCACACATTAATAATTTTATTAGAGTCAGTTATCAAATTTTAATAACCAAGCTATCCACTAAAATTCATAACTTCCAACCTTTTGGATTTTTGTACCAGTTCAGTTATATTATACTTATATTCCTATTTTCCACGCTGCAACAGTCAGCACCAATAGTACATCGAGTTTTTAAGGTGATATCTTTGTGAAACATTCATTGCCTTCTCCTTCTAAAATTGCACTCATGTGTTGTTATGTGTTTTTTGCGGAATTTTGTGTGCACAGTAAACTATTAGCAGCAGCTATGTTGTTTTACCGGTCTTATCTGCAATTTCTTCACAAATACCAACATCTCTTGACCAATCATTCCATACATTACTTTGTCCTGAAGCCATGATAGAAGATTATGTTCCAAGCAAACCCGCTCAATCATCCATTGCCAGACATAGAAGGAAAGTCATTTTACAAGCGCGCAAAAATTCCCGTAATTTCCTGAATTCAAAAACTAAATGTGAATCATCTTTGCCACCTTTTGTTTCAACAAATACATCGAATGCGCCAACTTCTGTCTCTGCTGCATATGAACATTCCATATATCTTTCTAATTCAACTATTGCTAGAAAGAGGAGGAAGCTAATTTTGGATAACATGAAAAATTCACGTAATATGACGACCGACTCAACTTTAACAGGTAGCATTCCAATTCATGAAATTCCTACGCAGGTGCCGCCCACTTGTGCGCAGAAAAATTTGGTTACATCAATTCTATCTAATATGACACGCATTAAAACATCAGGTATCAGTCTTTACCAACATCCTATTTCCAGCAATTTTCCTAATTTTGGAAATGCATGGGCGTTGCTCCAAAGTATCAGTCATGGAACTCAAACAAATTGCACCATCAATCATGCGTCTGCCTCAAGAGAATTAGCTTCTCATTGCTCTGTAGCACCTGATATAACACCCGAATCTCATCGATCAGTCAATGCAGTGAACAATTCCAGTGACGATATGAGCTTGACTGATGGTTCAGATGTGGAGTCTGAATTGGAGTATGACGCATTAGTAGATTCTCATCTACAGGGTAGGTTACATTATACAAATTAGGTTGTCAAAATGATTAGCTTATTCTTCATCAAATAACTCTTCATTGTATTTATTTTAGTAAAGCACCTCAACACCTCTATTGAGAACACCATTCAGGTTCAACTTGGTACCCGAAAAGGACTAACTACACAGTTTCATTCCTAACTTTTGTAATTCTTTTTCAGACTATTCTAACATAGGAGTCAGAACCTGGGAATGTGAAAGTTTCCAATCATGTATGTGGTATGGTGAATGCACCGGCAGACCAAAAACACCAATTAATCTCAAGTTCCATCATTGTTGCCACGGTGGAAAAGTTATATTACCTTTTATTCAGGACCCATCATCGATATTGCAACATCTTCTATATAATGAAACATTCCCAAACAGTAGAAACTACCAGAACAACATTCGAACATACAACGTAATGTTTTCTTTCACGTCTCTGGGAATGAAATTAGACACAACATTCTCAAAAATAGGCAGCCCACCTACTTTGAGACTGCACGGTCAAACCTGCCATCGAATTGGTACTCTACTACCGGAATTAGGACAACCTCCCCAATATGCTCAGCTATATATTTATGATACCGACAACGAAGTTGATAACATAATGAAGTGTTTAAGGTTTATTTAAATTAACTTACAAAGTATACTTCCTCTGTCACCATATTTCCAATCTCAATATTTGACATTTTTTATAATGTGTAGGGATAATAAGGTGATCCGAATCAACACTGTCAACAACCTGAAGATCATGTTAGATGAGTGCAATGTTCATTAAAAAGCCTTTAGGATGGCAAGAGATGTTTTGAAGGTTAATTCGTACTTGGACTTAAAGTCGAGGCTAATTACTGATAGATCAGAGGAGGGTCGTGTCTACAATAGACCAACAATATCTAAGGTAGCTGCCCTTATTGTGGGCAATATTGATTTTGCTTCTAAACGAGACATCATCGTTCAACCACGTGAAGGTGGCTTGCAACAAGTTGATGAATTTCATCCTACGTATTTGGCATATCAATACCCTGTTATTTTTGTGTATGGTGAAGATGGTTATAGAAAAAATATACTTCACAAGTATCGCCATTATACCACAATTACTGGTAGAAATCGTCAAAGCATAAAGGAATGGTTTTCTTATTGTTTGTAGCAACGAACAAATGAGGCTAAAACCTTGCTTCACTCTAGACGTCTGTTTCAATAGTTTTTAGTTGACGGTTACGCCATGATGGAATCTGAACGGCTTAATTGGTTGAGAGATAATCAATCAAAGTTACGAGTTGGAAAATATAATAGATTGACTGATCAATCCGCTAGTGGTGGGAAATCTCAACCACGAAAGAGAGGAAAGCGTGTGGTGCTACCATCTACATTTGTTGGAAGTAAGAGATACATGGATCAACTTTATTTTGATGGTATAGTCATTTCAAGTAAATTGGGATTTCATGATTTATTTGTTACATTTACTGGCAATCCAACTTGGCCGGAAATCACGCGTGCATTGTCTGACATTGGATTACGGCCACACAATTGACCGAATATTATTACAAAAGTATTCAAAATCAAATTTGACGAACTGATGGATGATATTACCAAACTCCATGTTCTGGGAAAAGTGTTGGCATGTAAATACTCTTCTTTATATTAAATCTCAATTGTGAAATAAGTTTATTTCCAACAACTATAGATGTTAACTAAATATTGCATTTTTTAGTTATGTACACCATTGAGTTCTAGAAGCGTGGATTGCCCCATGCACACATTCTGATTTTCCTCCACCCTCAGAACAAATATCCAGCACCTTTAGACATTGATAACATCATCTGTGCTGAAATTCCCGACCCCATTGTTCATCCTAAATTATACAGTTTAGTTAAGGAGAACATGATGCATGGTCCTTGTGGGTTATCAAGAATGAATTCTCTGTGCACGAAAAATGGAAAATGCACTAAATACTTCCCCAAAAAGTTCATTGAACATATTGTTGTTGATGCTGATGGCTATCCCTTATACAAAAGAAGATCACAATCGCATGTTATCGAAAAAATGGAATTACATTGGACAATCGACATGTTTTCCCATATAATACGAGATTTCTTTTGAAATATCATGCACATATAAACATGGAATGGTGTAAACAAAGTACATCCATCAAATATCTTTTCAAATATATAAATAAGGGATATGATAGAATAACAACATCTGTTTCTGGAAATGACACTGAACACATTGATGAAATCAAACAATATCTGGACTGCAGATATAATTCCCCGAGTGAGGCATGTTGGTGGATTTACTCTTACAACATTCATGGGAGAAAACCTGTGGTAGAGCGTATGTTTTATCATTTAGTGGGTAAGAAGGCTATTTACTATACAGATCACGACTGAATGGAAAATATTTTGGAAAATGCAAGTGTGACTGAGTCTATGTTTACTGCATGGCTGGTCGCAAATGCACAATATGAAGAAGCCTGGTCGCTGACTTATACTCAGTTTGTCTCAAAGTTTGTTCATAACAAACGAAATAGGGTCTGGAGGCCATGCAAACGAGGTTTCACAATAGGTTGTTTGGTATGGGTTCCCCTGACTACTGGAGAACTATTTTATTTGAAGATGATGTTGACAGTAGTCACGGGACCTACAAGTTATGAAGATATTCAGAAAGTTAGGGACAACCAATATGAGACATTTATAGATTTGTGCTTTGCTATGGGCTTTATCGATGATGATAAAGAATACATTGTTGCTATCAAGGAAGCAAGTGAGTGAGGTTCAAGACATTTTCTTCATATACTTTTTGTTGTAATGCTACTGTCGGTGTTGTTAACCGGCCAACACATGTCTGGATAGAATCGTGGAAACTGTTTTCCGATGGTATTTTGCATTGCCAAAGATTATTAGCTCTAAATCGAGGTTTCTTCATATCTCAGTCACACTTATTTATGCAGACTATTTATTATGCTGCAACCTTACTTTCAGCATGCTGCCGCCGCAGACATGCATGTATTTTTGTTGAACTCGTGTCTAATCTAACTACTTCAAAACTTTGTTTTGCATCCTGCATCCGTACAAATTTGGCTTTGACAGAAACTGAATTGCAGAGCCTGACTTTAATAGAAATTGAAAAGCTAATATAGGCAAATAGAAGGACTCTCAAATATTTTAGTCCAATTCCATATCCAGACACCTATGTAGTACAACAGTTAGGAAATAGGTTCATATATGATGAACGTAATTATAATTCTGCAGCTATGAAACTGGAATTTACGAAACTGTTCAATGCTTTTACTGGTAATTCTGTAAATTTGTTTTCTTATGTTAAACATTACCATTGTCCTCCTGGATTTTTTATTTTACCTGTTCCTTTTCAACATTTCTTATATGAATAAAAAGGTATATATCAAAAAAATTATGGGGGTTGTCCAGTCCTAGAATGGGGGTGTCTTCTTCCTTCATGGTTACGGCGGTACTGGTAAGACCTATATGTGGAGAACCCTGGCGGCATCTTTGAGGTCCAAACATGAAATATGTTTAACGGTTGCCACCAGTGGTATATCTTCATTGTTATTACCAGGGGGTAGAACTGTACATTCCAAGTTTAAGATACCTGTACCGACGCTTGATAATTCTACTTGCAAAGTTGAATACAACGATGATATTGCTGACCTTCTAAGACAGACAAGGCTAATTATATGGGAAGCAGCACCAATGGCACACAAGCATGCTATAGAAGCACTTGACAAAAATTTGAAATATGTCATGAGTACGTACAATAATTTTGAGAATATGTTTGGTGGAAAGATTGTAGTTTTCGGTGGTGACTTTAGACGAATTTTGCATGTTGTCCCACGAGGCAGCTGTGATACGGTGGGAGAGAACTGACTGTTTTTTGGAATGCTGGTTTGCATTTTGTGTTTGTTTTCGCAAAATGTCGCGGTAAGCAAGAGTCGTCACCGTCTTTTATTTTATCCAACAAGGAAAGGAAAAAAGCACAGAAAAATTCCTTTTTCGAGATGTTTCTCGGGTTCGGGGGGTAGATTATAGAAAGGAAAGGTGTTAGCACCCTTTCTATCTGTGGTTATCCACGGGCTCTTAGGTACTTGCTCATATTGTTTTTAAAATTTCTTTTCTTTATGTTTGTGGGTTTGAAGAAGTTTTTGTTTGAAAGGTGTAAGTGTGAAAAAGATTTTGTTTTTGAAAGAGCAAGTACTTAAGAACCATCTACCTACTCAAAAAAATAATCGTTCTATGCTATCTTCCTTTAGACAATGATATCCTACTATTGATGAGTAGGTAGCACCATCGTTGGAGTTTTAAGGGTCAATTCGATTAAGGGACGTGCGGTCACCAAAGCAATGTTAGGATGCCTTAGTGGTAACCCTAATGTCTTAGATCATTTGTTTTGAGGTAACAATATCCGAGGCAACCGTTTCGAGGCAACTATGATCTTTGGACGAGAGGGCGACCTCTAAAACTTCCTACACTCAATGACCGCGTACGAAGGCAACCAAGTGGGGTGTACCCTAAGAGTGCGCATGTGCGAGTGTGTCGTTTTCAGTTATTTTTATCTTTGTACATGTTAATGGTTATCTAAGTTGATTTTAGGTTAAACATCCATTCTTGTCATGCATACCTATTATCAAACATCTAACAATTATAAATTGCGGAAATTAAATTACAAGGCGTCGGGTATTTACATCGCCAAAAGCAACCCTTTGAAATTTAAATGCGGAAAATAAATAAAGCGATAAAAATATTTAAAGTCATATTAAGCTATTACATTCCGGGAACAAATACAATATGATAAATAGATCGCGTGCGGGAAATTAAATCGAGTGCGAGCTTAGGGTTTTGACCCTTGGATTATTAAAGAAAAGATTTTTTTGGTTATTTTTGAATTTAAGAAAGAAATTAAACTAGGCTAATTATTAAATTAAATTAATTAAACTAATTAATAAAAATAAATATTTTTGGGTTTTTTGATATTTAAAGAAAGAAAATAAAATTAATCAATGTTAGTAAAAATCTAATTAAGTCTAATTGATTTTAATTATTGAAAAAATATATTAAAGTTATTCCTAATTAATGGCCTAAACTAATTAAATTAATATTTGTTAATAAAAATTAAATTTTGATTTTGATTTAATAAAGAAAATATTTTTGGGTTTTAATTTTATAAAGAAAAATATTTGATTGGTTAAATAATAAAAATAATTAAACAAAGAATAAAATAGAAAATGAAATAGAAAGAGTTAGGGGGGTTTTGGGCCTGATTAGTGGTATTGATCAGCAATTCCATGGCCCAATGACATTGGCCTAGCTTGACTTTTTGAGATCTCCTATGCGCACATTGACTGGACCCCATGGTGGACCATCATTCTGGATCACCAGATCTGGCCTTTGGCCATCTGGCTGTTGGAGATATGGAGGCGCATTGTGTGCCACAAACCTGGATCTGCACTTGATTACATGAAGAGAAAAAAATAACAAAGCATATGGGGGACCTGGGATTCGAATCCAGGTTCAGTTGGTCATTGTCAGCGCTTGCTTCCACTAGGCTACTGCGTTTCAATTGTTAAGTATATACAAAGTAATAATAATATGAGAAAATGGACTAATATGCCAGCAAAAATAAAAAAAGGGCGCGCATGTTTGAACCAGCCACAGGGGGAGTGACACGTTGTCGTCCCTGACCTTCCAACCCTGTAACTTTACCTGCGGATTTAGATCCACAGCTAAATGCGTAGGCTCACTCTAAAATCCATTCCAGTCCATGAAAATCAATTCCAAGCACATGGTTGAGTTCGTCCTTCTCTTCCGGTCATGTCCATGGCCATTATTGGGGCTAATTTTACCTGTAAAAGAAACGCCCAAAAACCAACCACGAAACGCTAGATATGGCACTTGGCTTCACAAATCAGATAAATGAAATTGGATAATACATAAAGCTTGGAAATTTGATGAGGATCATGAATATGCAAATGGTTTGTACAAAAGATGCAGAAATAAGTTTATACGAATTCAAGAAAGAAGCGATTTTTTATGACTCTTACAGTGCTTTTGGGCGTGTATGAGAGCTTGCTAGGGATCCAGGAGGGTTATGTGATCACCCAGGAATTGATTGGAATCGTTCTTGGCTTCTGAATTTGCCTCTAAGGGTGAATTCGAACTCAAGCTTTTTCACACTTTTTCCAAGTTTTGTTCTGCCTCTTCTTGCAGCCTCTAGCCTTGTTTTCGTGCCCTCTAGCTTCCTTATGTATGATAGAGTGGATTAGGTTAACATATATGCCTTGAATCTTTGCACATCAATGCCATGGGATTTGATTTGATTCACCATTACTAAACCTTCCAAAATTGACAAAACTCAACCTTTTTGCACATGGAATGCTTGATACGAGTTTGATGTTGATCATGATGATGATTAAGTCCTAAAATAGCCAAAAAGATATCAAGCAATCAATATTTGGATTTTATTTGATTTAAATTTGATTAAAAATGAAATAATTCAATAAAAAATCAAATAAAATAACAAAATTGATAAATGTACACGAGGCTGAGGATAGGACACGTGTGCAATGTGGCAAGTTCAAATCAAGTGGAAAAGAATGGGCCCATTTGACAAAATTTGAAGTTTTGGGGATAGTTGACTTTTGGCAATTTTGCAAAAATGCCCAACTTCAACAATGCATAACTTCTTCAATTTTGCACTTTTGGAAGTGTTCTTGGACTTTTTAGAAAGCTTGAGATGTCCTCTAAACAACCCTTTTGGTCTCATATAATTTTTATATTCCATGCGCAAGTTATAAGCTTTGACAAAAAAGGTGTTTTTGTTGACTTTCAAAAATGACCTATAATATCCAAATTTATAACTTCTTGTGAGTGCATTTTCTGATCTTGGGGTATGAATATGGATTGTATTAAATTGCATCCTCTTAAAAATGAGCTTTGGATGGGTCATTTCTCATAAAGTATGAGAAAGTTATGCTTGGTCAAAGTTGAGTTGACTTTTCCTACAAAACCCTAATTTAGCAACTTTTGAGTCTTGATGATTTTTGAGCAATCCTTGATGAATCATGATCAACCCTTTATAAAATGATGAAATATACTTCAAAATGAGAATGTTTACAAAAAATCTTGAAGTTTGACTGTATTTGGGTCACAGTTGACTTTTACCCTAGCACAGTCGATTTTTGGACCCTTTGAGCAATTGACTGAGCAAACTTCCTCTGCAAGTCTTGAAATTTGACATGGATGACCTTGAGAACATATTAGGACATTAGGAAGAATTTGATGTCATTTGGACTCAAAGATCCTGATGCAACACAAAACCCTAATTTGGGGTTGACTGCCTTAGGAGATAGCTTGACTGTCCCACTCTTGAGCAAACTTGAACAACTTGGAGATTTTTCTTGCAATGTTTTGAGAAATATGAGAGGGAAAATTTTTGGGTACAATAGCTGCCCCTGTTCAATCTTCTTAAACCTGAGGATATGGATTGGCTTTCGTGCCTTTCGTGATCCGAAGGTGGAAGATGATTGAACACTAGAGTGCCCAGAAATTTGCAATCGCATGAAGTGGTATCAGCATTGTGATGTCGGGAATGGGCTTACAGATGCCATTTGGAGATTGTTGATAGGAGGTCTTCGACTGGAATAAGAATCAGGGAGATCTTAGCGTCTATCTGACTGAACCAGAGAAGGTCTTGGATTAACTTTGACTGGATAAGAATCAGAAAAATCTTAGAATCGATTTAACTGAACCGGACGAAAGTCTTGGAATATCTTCAACTGGAATAAGAATCAGGGAGATCTTAGCATCGATCTGATTGAACCAGAGAAGGTCTTGGATTAACTTTGACTGGATAAGAATCAGAAAAATCTTAGAATCGATTTAACTGAACCAGACGAAAGTCTTGGAATATCTTCAACTGGAATAAGAATCAGGGAGATCTTAGCATCGATCTGACTGAACCAGAGAAGGTCTTGGATTAACTTTGACTGGATAAGAATCAGAAAATCTTCGATCGATTTAACTTAACCAGATGAAAGTCTTGGAATATCTTCAACTGGAATAAGAATCAGGGAGATCTTAGCATCGATCTGACTGAACCAGAGAAGGTATTGGATTAACTTTGACTGGATAAGAATCAGAAAAATATTAGGATCGATTTAACTGAACCAGACAAAAGTCTTGGAATATCTTCAACTGGAATAAGAATCAGGGAGATCTTAGCATCGATCTGACTGAACCAGAGAAGGTCTTGGATTAACTTTGACTGGATAAGAATCAGAAAAATCTTAGAATCGATTTAACTGAACCAGGCGAAAGTCTTGGAATATCTTCAACTGGAATAAGAATCAGGGAGATCTTAGCATCGATCTGACTGAACCAGAGAAGGTTTTGGATTAACTTTGTCTGGATAAGAATCATAAAAATCTTAGAATCGATTTAACTAAACCAGACGAAAGTCTTGGAATATCTTCAACTGGAATAAGAATCAGGGAGATCTTAGCGTCAATCTGACTAAACCAGAGAAGGTCTTGTATTAACTTTGACTGGGTAAGAATCAGAAAAATCTTAGAATCGATTTAACTGAACCAGATGAAAGTCTTGTGATATCTTTCTGAGGAATCCGCTGAAATAACCCTCAATAGATGTAGTTTTTAAGGGGACTACCAGGTCATATAAGTAGTCAACGGTGTCTATTGATTCGTCTTTCCCTGAAAAGGTAAAGAGTTAGTCATATGCAATGTCATGATGTATGAAATGCATGATATATATCAAGCGATGATGCTCTCAAAATAAATGAGATTGTGTGGTATGATGCGTATATGCCTGTATCATGATGTATGGAAATGTAATGTTTCTAGCTGGGGAAAATAAATCCCGGATAGCTGCTGAAGAATAGAGCTGGATTCTTCGTTTCCGCTGGGGATGGCGAACGAAGAGAATAAACCTACAGGAGAGGATGATTCTGTTGGGGGAATAAACTGATGAGGAGATTAATCTGTGGGGAAGAGATGTTCTGCTGAAGATTCCATTGATAAATTCCGTCGGGATGAATTATCGTTGCTAGTGATATTGAATCCTATTGGGGATTGAATTCCTGTTTGTGAAAGGAAAGAACTCCACTGGGGACGATCTCTCAGTGGCGACTTCACTAGGGATAACCTGTTAGACTTTTGTGGGGATAATCCTTTGAGCTTTGCTGGGAATGATCCTTTGAACTCGGCTGGGGAGATTTATTTTTGTACTCCACTGGGGATAAACTTCCAGAGTCTACTAGGGATGATTCTTCAACTCCACTGGGGAAGCTTTTTCAGACTGCGCTGGGAAAATTTTAACTCCGTGGGGATATCTTGTACCCTTCCGGGGAGCATTCTTATATTCCATTGGGGAATATTAAGACTGCCGGGGGTATCGGGCCTTTTTAGTGCTGATGGCAGATAAACTCTGCTTAGGGAGAATATTACTGATTCATTCACAGTTGCAAGTCTCAACTGGGGAAGCTATCATTACTGTCTTACTCTGCGGGGAGTGAATGTTTCTTAACCAGGTTCTTCAGCTGAATTTACCTTGTACCTGGTGGACAAAGCAACTATACAGCTTGGACACTTCTTATTGCCCCTGTTTCTGCTATTACCAGTAATCGTCTTTTGTTTCGCATGTAAATATTCATGAGCAGCAATTAATATCAAATGCATATATCAAGAATGAACATTGGACTTTCTTTGCAAAACAAAACAGATAAAGGAAAAAACAGTTTGAAATTTCTTTGAAAATGAATTGTATTAATTTTGAAGTTTGGCCTATAAATAGGCATTTCTGTACAAGAGGCTGACGTCCTAGTAAGAGAACGCCGCCGAGCATATAGAATTTACACAAATTGTGAAAAACAAAACAGCTTATGTGAACAATCCCACTGGGTTCCAACTCTGCTATTGCCTTTATGTCCTCGAGCATCTCATCACTTTTTTACTTGGTTGAAGGTAGATCCGATTGGTTAGTGTCGTCCGAGCTTGATAGTGATACCGAAGTTTGGATGCAAGGTGATCCAATGAGACATAGCGTTACGCTTTGATCCCTAATTTTTTCCTGGACCGCCCTTTCAGGTTTTCAGTCCACCGGGATGCCCTTTTTTTGCCCAAGTCGCCTTTTCAGGTTTTCGACTTGCCGGGTGTACATATTTTCATTTTCATCCCTTATTTTTGCCCGAACCCTTTTGGTTCGCCGGGAAGCCCTTATTTTTTCCTAGGCCAGTCGACCTAGCGGGTCTTTGATTATGCGTAGTATCTTTTCACTATGTCTGCATTGACGGGGTGAGGAAGGTCGTCACCATCCCTGGTGGTTAGAATCATAGCTCCTCCTGATAAAATGTTCTTAACCACAAATGACCCTTCTTAAGTAGGGGTCCATTTGCCCCTGGGATCACCTTGAGGTAGAATAATGCGCTTGATTACCAGATCCCCAACTTGATACTCTTATCGTCTAACTTTCTTGTTAAATGCCTTGATCATCCGTTTTTGGTACGTCTGACCATGACAAATAGCAGTAAGTCTCTTTTTGTCAATTAAATTCAACTGATCAAGTCGGGTCTGGATCCAATCATCTTCGCTCAAACATGTATCCTTCATAATCCGAAGAGAGGGTATCTGAACTTCAACGGGCAAGACTGCTTCCATGCCATATACCAAGGAATAGGGTGTTGCCCCTGTTGACGTCCGTGCTGAGGTACGGTACCCATGGAGAGCAAATGGTAACATCTCGTGCCAGTCTTTGTATGTTACTGTCATCTTCTGCACAATCTTCTTAATGTTCTTATTAGCTGCTTCAACAGCCCCATTCATCTTCGTCCGATAGGGAGAAGAGTTGCGATGATGTATCTTGAACTGCTTGCAGAGCTCAGTGATCATTTTATTGTTGAGATTCGTACAATTGCCCATGATGATCCTCTCTGGTACACCATATCGACAGATCAGGTTGTGCTGAATGAACCGTGCCACGACGTTCTTGGTTACTGTAGCAAATGAAGCTGCTTCAACCCACTTCGTAAAGTAATCAATAGCTACCAGGATGAAACGGTGCCCGTTGGATGCCGTAGGTCTGATCCCACCGATCATATCAATGCCCCACATTGCAAAAGGCCAAGGAACCGTCAAGACGTTCAGAGGAACTGGAGGTATGTGCACCTTATCAGCATAGACCTGGCACTTGTGACATGTCCGAGAATGTTGATAACAGTCAGCTTCCATAGTGGACCAATAATATCCTGCCCGAAGGATTTTCTTTGCCATGGTATGTCCACTGGAATGAGTTCCAAAAGTCCCTTCATGTAAATCTGCCATGATCTTTTCTGCCTCGTTCTTATCCACACATCGCAGTAAGGTTGAATCATGGTTACGCTTGTAAAGGATATCGTTACTGATGAAGAACTTTGCTGCGAACCTCCTCAGAAGTTTCTTGTCATTAACAGATGCACCCTCGGGGTATTCCTGAGCCTCAAGATACCTCTTCACCTCATGAAACCAGGGTTTATCTGCCACCTCTTCAGTCTCAATGTCACAGTAATGCGCGGGTTCGTCCAATCTTTCAATGATAATCCAGGGAGCCTCATTGTCCCAATTGACTTTGAACATAGAAGACACCGTAGCCAGCGTGTCCGCCAACTGATTCTCCTCTCTAGGGAAGTGTTCAAAAGTTATCTCCTCGAAGTGCGGAAGCAACGTCAACACATACTCCTTGTAAGGAATAAGATTTGGGTGTTTCGTATCCCACTCACCTTTGATATGTCTGATCACGAGATCAGAATCTCCGAAGACACTCAAGAACTTAATCCTTAGGTCAATTGCTGCTCGAAGACCCATAATGCACGCCTCATACTCCGCCATGTTGTTGTTGCAGTTGCAACATAGTCGGGCAGTAGACGAAGTATAAGAGCCTTTAGGAGATATGATCACGGCGCCAATGCCATTGCCCAAAGTGCTTGAAGCTCCATCAAAGTACATAGACCATCGGGATCCTTCCTCAGGTCCTTCATCCGGTTCAGGTGTCTCACAGTCAGTTATTATCATGATATTCTCGTCCGGAAATTCAAAGTTCATAGACTGATAATCATCCACTGCCTGATGTGCCAAGTGATCTGCCAACACACTTCCCTTGATTGCCTTTTGGGTCGTATATTGGATGTCATACTCAGTCAAGATCATTTGCCATCTTGCTATTCTTCCAGACAAGGCAGGCTTCTCGAAGATATACTTGATTGGATCCATTTTTGAAATCAATAGAGTAGTGTGAGTCAGCATATACTGTCTCAGCCGGCGAGCAGCCCATGCCAAAGCGCAACAAGTTTTCTCAAGCAACGAGTATCGGGTCTCGCAGTCGGTAAACTTTTTGCTAAGGTAGTAAATAGCATGCTCTTTTCAGCCAGACTCGTCATGCTGACCCAGCACACACCCCATTGAGTTGTTGAGTACTGTCAAGTATAGGATTAAGGGTCTCTCTTCAACTGGAGGCATCATAATGGGTGGCTCTTGGAGATACTCTTTGATCCTTTCAAAAGCATTCTGGCATTCATCGTTCCAACGTACTACTTGATCTTTCTTTAGTAACTTGAAGATTGGCTCACAAGTAGCATTCAGGTGCGAGATGAATCAGGCAATATAGTTCAAATGTCCCAGAAAGTCTCTGACTTATTTTTCTGTTCTGGGAGCTGGCATTTCTTGTATGGCCTTCACCTTTGCCGGATCCACTTGAATACCTTTATCGATTACGACGAAGCCCAACAACTTACCAGATCTCACCCTGAAGGTGCACTTATTCGGGTTTAACCTCAGCTTGTACAACTTCAACCTGTCAAATAGCTTCTGAAGGTGGTCAAGATGTTCTTCCTCAGTCTGGGATCTTGCAATCATGTCGTCGACGTATACCTCAATCTCGTGATGGATCATATCATGGAACAAAGCAACCATGGCGCGCTGATACGTTGCCCCAACATTCTTCAATCCAAAAGGCATGACCTTGTAGTAAAAGGTACCCCACTGAGTAACAAAAGTTGTCTTCTCCATGTCTTTGGGAGCCATCTTGATCTGATTATAACCGGAGAAACCATCCATAAAGGAGAATACCTTGTGCTGAGTGGTGTTGTCAACCAGAATGTTGATATGAGGTAGAGGAAAATCATCCTTGGGACTCGCCCTGTTCAGATCCCTATAGTCAACACACATTCGAACCTTACCATCCTTCTTTGGTACAGGAACCACGTTGGCCACCCACTGTGGGTAAGAAGTAACTGCTAGAAAACCGGCGTCAAACTGTTTCATAACTTCAGCCTTGATTTTCTCAGACATCTCTGGGCGCATTTGGCGGACCTTCTGTTTCACTGGAGGACAGTCTTCCTTGGTAGGCAGGCGGTGAACCATAATATCGGTATCCAAACCAGGAATATCTTCATAAGACCGGGCAAAGATCTCAACGTAGTCTCGCAGCATCTGAATCAACCGTTGCTTCACACTAAGCTCCAGATTTGCACCGATCCTGACCTCTTTCTTGTCTATCTCTGTACCCAGATTTACTGATTCCACCGGTTCTTCGTATGGATGAATAACCCTCTCTTCCTGAAGTAACAGTCTTGTAAGTTCACCAGGCACTTCGCAATCATCTTCACCTTCGTCTTCGGCTAAGTTAATCGGAATTTTGAAGTCATAACTGGCAGTAGCAGAGTCGTTACCAGTGAGATCCAGAGTGGATGTAGACATGTATATGTGAGTGTGTGTAAAATAGTTGTTTTGCAATATGTAATAAAAGAAAAAAAAGGAGCGCAAAATTTGAAATGCAAGAAACATCCAATGCTTTTATTAATGATATATGTAAATGACACACATAAAGCCCTCACAAATGAGGCCACGGTGCCCCGGGTAAGACACCGGGCCATAGAGTTTTAAAACATTGTCTGTTACAAATTCAAAACAAAAAGTCTTATTACTGGGTGATAACTGAAACGGGCATAGAATCCTTCGCTGTCCAGTTACTTAATCCACCATCAGCAGTTGGGTATATCCAGCTGTTAATATCAAACTCTTCATCATCGTCATCCCCGATAGAATTTACTCCCGCATCCTGTTTAGGCTTTTCCGGTGCCCCGAACTCAATCTCCTTCGCATCGATCAAGTCTTGTACCCTGCTCTTCAAAACCCAACAATCATATGTATCATGCCCCAGGCTATCAGAGTGAAAAGCACAGCGGGCATTAGGGTTGTACTTCGGTGATGCAATGTTGGGATTCTGCGGAGCCTCCCTTGGAGTTACTAGATTGGTTTTCAATAACTGCGGCAGAATCTGAGACAAATTCATGTTGAGATGGGTGAATTTCCTTCGAGGTCTCTCGGCCTTTTGTTGATTGTTGCACTGAGGAGCCCCAACAGGTCTTGAAATAACAACTGCATTAACAGCTTGGCGGTGTTCAGGTCTATTTTGGCTTTTCGAACTGTAAACAACACTGGACTCTTTCTTAAAAGGCTTCTTCTCGGTGCTTGATGAAGCACCCTTATGTATTTTACCAGACTTAATACCAGCCTCAATCCTTTCACCGGTCATAATTAGCTTTGTAAACCCAGATGAAGAACTTCCGATCAGATGGTTGAAAAACGGACCAGACAAGGTCCCCAGAAACATATCAACTAGCTCCCTATCAGCCAAGGGTGGTTGCACTCTTCCAGCGAGATCCCTCCATTTCTGAGCATAATCTTTGAAACCTTCGCCCGTTCCCAGAGACATACCCTGGAGTTGGGTATGCGTAGGAGCGAGGTCGGCATTGTATTGGTACTGCCTGTAGAAAGCAACATCCAAATCTTCCCAACTGCGGATACTGGCTCCTTCTAACTTGTAAAACCATTAAATCTGAGTCCCTGAGAGACTGTCTTAAAAGAAATGGATCCATAGGTTCTTATCAGCGGTGTATGGCTGAATCTTCCTTACATACGACCGGAGGTGCAGTTTCGGGCAAGAAACTCCGTCGTATTTAGAAAAGGCTGGTGCTTTAAATCTGTGGGGAATCACCACCCCAGATGATAGACCCAGATCACCGAAGTCCAGACCAGGAACTTTCTGTATTTCCATCGCACTCAACCGGTCTTCCAGTTGCTTGTATCTATCCTCAGCCGGAGGATACTGGTCTTCGTCGAAGTCTGTCTCATTGTCTGAAACCACAGGGCTAGGAGCCCTCCTTTCTTCCTGGCTATCTTTCCCTCCAGATGAGGTGGTCAAATCAACTTCATCTCGTAGCCTATTTCCAAACCTGTGACCTGCGTTAAACAGGACTGTCCTCTTCTTCTTCTTCTTCTTCTCTTTCAGAATAAGGGTCTTCATATCTTGCTGAACCTTAGCTAGATTCATGAACAACTCTTGGAATTGGGCATTTTGAGCCTGCAGAGCCTTGATTGCTTGCTCAGTTGATGGTTCAGAAGACATGATGCTGAAATAAACAGCGAAGAAGATAAGAGACCTGTAAGGGTACCTGTTATGAAGTGCATGGGATGAAATGCGTATGATATGATTTCAAAGACATCGAGAGATTCAAATTCGTAAACAAGAAATGGAACACACTTTTATTAGATAAACTTGAAATTCAAATTGTTCACAAAGGCCCTTAAGGTGTTACAAGAAAGGAAATACTAGAAAGTAAATAAAAACTGGAAATAATCAAAGGACATCAGCACTCCCATGGTCGTTTACCTTTAGTGCTGACATAGTCATTGATGATCTGCTCTTTCTCCAACTGCCTTGTCAACTTCTAGATCTTTCGCTCTTGCTCGTGATAATTTTCTCTATAAGTATCCCGCTCTTCCCTTAGCTACATCCAGGACCTCTTCAATGCCCCAATGTCAGTAGGCATGTAAGGGTGGAGGATGGTAGGAAGAACCCCCTCTTCATTAGCAACTTCAACAATGATAGGCAACACGGCTTCATACGGCATTCCCAGCTTTTGGGCATGGATGCGAACCCATCTGAGATATGGATCCATCGAAAGAGAAGTCTTTGGGCCCAGCTCGTGTGGATCAGATCTGTGAACTCTAACCCAAGCCCTTATGAATCTGTGGCGTTGTTCATCACTATCCCCTTGAAAATCAAAGATGATACTAGGCATTAGCAGCTCATGAGGTCCTTCCCTTCTGGCTCGCCCAAACTGACATAAGGCCAAGCATGGATTGTAAGTAATTCTTCCATTGGTTCCTATAAGTGTAACATTGGGGTATTCCCCACAACAATCAATAATGACCACCTCGTCCATACCCTTAATAGTCCAAATGATGTCATTGTGAGAGAGAGACATAACCCTATAAGCCCAGCCCATGCCTTCTTTGTTCTTCAGCACTGATTTGGGGAGGTGCGAAATAAACCACCTCGCCAATAACGGAGCACAGCACATCAAGGTTCCCCGCCTCCAAGTGGTATGGGCATAGAGCTGATGAAGAATGTCACCCAGGAGAGTGGGTACAGGATTACGAGAGATGAAGATTTTTACCGCATTCACATCAATAAAGGAGTCAGAGTTAGGAAACAATACCAAGCCATATATCAGAAGGGCCAGAATATCTTCGAATGCCTTGAAGTCTAGACTATCCCAGAAATGATTAGCCTTACCAACCAAGGACTTAGTCAGAAAGCCCTTTGCTCCACTACGAGTTTCCTAATTAGTCATTACCTCATCCTTTGTCATATGAAGGGATGAAGCAATCTCTTCCGGCTTAAGGATCTTCTCCCAACCTGTAAATGGGGTCTGCTCCAGAATAGAGATACCGAGCAGATCAGAGAACTCTTCCAAGGTAGGAACCAACTGGTAGTCCTGAAAAGTAAAGCAATGGTATAGTGGATCATAGAACTGGACTAGGACACTCATCATCTGCTCGTCCAATTTGGAAGTGACCAAACTAAGAAGATGCCCATGTCTTCTGACGAAAGAGGTAGTATCAGACATCTTTGCGACCAATTCTTTAAGCATAGTGGGAACCTGGATAAAGTTGATCCGGATGGTGTTCTTACGCATGGGTGCCATGACGTACAAAACAGAACAAAGATGAATCCCTCTTGTCTTTGAAATATGTTAGTCCAATGCAAGATATATGCAATGTTATGATGTCATGATGTCATGATAGAAAGCACACCACAAGTATCCACAAATAGCAAACATGGTGAAGGCACACAAGTCACACAGAGAGCCCTTAGATTTCAGGCTGGCAAGGAGTCTAGGTACTACCCTCTTTCAGTTTAGTTGGTCCAAACCTGTCCTAAAAATAGTAACCGGGTTCTAGAGGATCTCAATATCACTGACTACCCTCGATCGGTCATAATTCCAGTTTAGCAACATTTTCTTGTGGCCGGAATCATCGCGAGAGTTTAGTCTCAATGAGTGTAGCATACTGCTACTGTTCTATGGCCAAGTTGGTCAATTTAAAGGTTCTAAGGTCAGTTGGTGCTTAATGACCCCTTAGAAGACCCATATTCTCCTTGTTCCAACACAAGGGATATCGGTACAAACTAAAGTGCCACACCAACGTAGCTACTGTTTCAACCGTATCGGTCTATGCCGTACAGTTCCCTGACAGTTTATTGCTACTTACCTAAAGGGTATCCCCCAGATCCGGGTTAGGATCTATAGTAACTCTGATTCAAGCCCACAAAGATAAATCATACAAAGCAAACAATTGAAAACACAATGATCTAATCCTAAGGTACACCCCACTTATTAAGTGTCCCCAATAGACTCGCCAGTTCTGTGATACGGTGGGAGAGAACTGACTGTTTTTTGGAATGCTGGTTTGCGTTTTGCGTTTGTTTTCGCAAAATGTCGCGGTAAGCAAGAGTCGCCACCGTATTTTATTTTATCCAACAAGAAAAGGAAAAAAGCACAGAAAAATTCCTTTTTCGAGATGTTTCTCGGGTTCGGGGGGTAGATTATAGAAAGGGAAGGTGTTAGCACCCTTTCTATCCGTGGTTATCCACGGGCTCTTAGGTACTTGCTCATATTGTTTTCAAAATTGCTTTTCTTTGTGTTTGTGGGTTTGAAGAAGTTTTTGTTTGAAAGGTGTAAGTGTGAAAAAGATTTTGTTTTTGAAAGAGCAAGTACTTAAGAACCATCTACCTACTCGAAAAAATAATCGTTATATGCTATCTTCCTTTAGACAATGCTATCCTACTATTGATGAGTAGGTAGCACCGTCGTTGGAGTTTTAAGGGTTAATTCGATTAAGGGACGTGCGGTCACCAAAGCAATGTTAGGATGCCTTAGTGGTAACCCTAATGTCTTAGATCATTTGTTTTGAGGTAACAATATCCGAGGCAACCGTTTCGAGGCAACTATGATCTTTGGACGAGAGGGCGACCTCTAAAACTTCCTACACTCAATGACCGCGTACGAAGGCAACCAAGTGGGGTGTACCCTAAGAGTGCGCATGTGCGAGTGTGTCATTTTCAGTTATTTTTATCTTTGTACATGTTAATGGTTATCTAAGTTGATTTTAGGTTAAACATCCATTCTTGTCATGCATACCTATTATCAAACATCTAACAATTATAAATTGCAGAAAATAAATTGCGGAAATTAAATTACAAGGCGTCGGGTATTTACATCGCCAAAAGCAACCCTTTGAAATTTAAATGCGGAAAATAAATAAAGCGATAAAAATATTTAAAGTCATATTAAGCTATTACATTCCAGGAACAAATACAATATGATAAATAGATCGCGTGCGGGAAATTAAATCGAGTGCGAGCTTAGGGTTTTGACCCTTGGATTATTAAAGAAAAGATTTTTTTTGTTTTAATTTTATAAAGAAAAAGATTTGATTGGTTAAATAATAAAAATAATTAAACGAACAATAAAATAAAAAATGAAATAGAAAGAGTTAGGGGGTTTTGGGCCTGATTAGTGGTGTTGATCAGCAATTCCATGACCCAATTACATTGGTCTAGCTTGACTTTTTGAGATCTCCTATGCGTACATTGACTGGACCCCATGGTGGACCATCATTTTGGATCACCAGATCTGGCCTTAGGCCATCTGTCTGTTGGAGATATGGAGGCGCATTGTGTGCCACAAACTTGGATCTGCACTTGATTACATGAAGAGAAAAAGTAACAAAGCATATGGGGGACCTGGGATTCGAACCCAGGTCCAGTTGGTCATTGCCAGCGCTTGCTTCCACTAGGCTACTGCGTTTCAATTGTTAAGTATATACGAAGTAATAATAATATGAGAAAATGGACTAATATGCCAGTAAAAATAAAAAAAAGGGCGCGCGTGTTTGAACCAGCCATAGGGGGAGTGACACGTTGTCGTCCCTGACCTTCCAACCCTGTAACTTTACCTGCGGATTTAGATCCGCAGCTAAATGCGTAGGCTCACTCTAAAATCCATTCTAGTCCATGAAAATCAATTCCAAGCACATGGTTAAGTTCGTCCTTCTCTTCCGGTCATGTCCATGGCCATTATTGGGGCTAATTTTACCTGTAAAAGAAACGCCCAAAAACCAATCACGAAACCCTAGATATGGCACTTGGCTTCATAGATCAGATAAATGAAATTGGATAATACAGAAAGCTTGGAAATTTGATGAGGATCATGAATGTGCAAATGGTTTGTACAAAAGATGCAGAAATAAGGATATACGAATTCAAGAAAGAAGCGATTTTTTGTGACTCTTACAGTGCTTTTGGGCGTGTATGAGAGCTTGCCAGGGATCCAGGAGGGTTATGTGATCACCCAGGAATTGATTGGAATCGTTCTTGGCTTCTGAATTTGCCTCTAAGGGTGAATTCGAACTCAAGCTTTTTCACACTTTTCCAAGTTTTGTTCTGCCTCTTCTTGCAGCCTCTAGCCTTGTTTTCGTGCCCTCTAGCTTCCTTATGTATGATAGAGTGCATTAGGTTAACAAATATGCCTTGAATCTTTGCACATCAATGCCATGGGATTTGATTTGATTCACCATTACTAAACCTTCCAAAATTGACAAAACTCAATCTTTTTGCACATGGAATGCTTGATACGAGTTTGATGCTTATCATGATGATGATTAAGTCCTAAAATA
The DNA here is from genome assembly GCA_948472305.1 of Vicia faba. Taxonomy (NCBI): domain Eukaryota; kingdom Viridiplantae; phylum Streptophyta; class Magnoliopsida; order Fabales; family Fabaceae; genus Vicia; species Vicia faba. The sequence continues at coordinate 575,017,017 of OX451741.1, read as the reverse complement.
GCCAAAAAGATATCAAGCAATCAATATTTGGATTTTATTTGATTTAATTTGATTAAAAATGAAATAATTCAATAAAAAATCAAATAAAATAATAAAATTGATAAATGGACACAAGGCTGAGGCTAGGACACGTGTGCAATATGTCAAGTTCAAATCAAGTGGAAACGAATGGGCCCATTTGACAAAATTTGAAGTTTTGGGGATAGTTGACTTTTGGCAATTTTGCAAAAATGCCCAACTTCAACAATGCATAACTTCTTCAATTTTGCACTTTTGTAAGTGTTCTTGGACTTTTTAGAAATCTTGAGATGTCCTCTAACCAACCCTTTTTGTATCATCTCATTTTGATATTCCATGCTCAAGTTATAAGCTTTGACAAAAAAGGTGTTTTTGTTGACTTTCAAAAATGACCTATAATATCCAAATTTATAACTTCTTGTGAGTGCATTTTATGATCTTGGGGTATGAAGATGGATTGTAGGAAATTGAATCCTCTTAAAAATGAGCTTTGGATGGGTCATTTCTCATAAAGTATGAGAAAGTTATGCTTGGTCAAATTTGAGTTGACTTTTCCTACAAAACCCTAATTTAACAACTTTTGAGTCTTGATGAATTTTGAGCAATCCTTGACGAATCCTGATCAACCCTTTATCAAATGATGAAATATCCTTCAAAATTAAAATGTTTACAAAAAATCTTGAAGTTTGACTGTATTTGGGTCACAGTTGACTTTTGCCCTAACACAGTCGATTTTTGGACCCTTTGAGCAATTGACTGAGCAAACTTCCTCTGTAAGTCTTTAAATTTGACATGGATGACCTTGAGAACATATTAGGACATTAGGGATCATTTAAGGTCATTTGGACTCAAACATCCTGATGCAACACAAAACCCTATTTGGGGTTGACTGCCTTAGGAGATAGCTTGACTGTCCCACTCTTGAGCAAACTTGAACAACTTGGAGATTTTTCTTGCAATGTTTTGAGAAATATGAGAGGGAAAATTTTGGGGTACAACAGCAGCCATTCGGATATTTTTCACTCGGCGATAAATGCGTCTTACACATGGCATTCAATTCAGGTTTTAATGCTAACAAAAAACATGTGTTTGCATTCTGGTACGACAAAGCAAGATAAGAAGGAAATTGCAGATTTTTCATATTGGATTTTAAGAATCGGCGAAGGAAAAGTATCAGAGCCTAATGACGGTGTTGCAGAAATTGACATCCCCCCCCCCCCCGAACTTTTGATCACGGACTTTCATGATCCTATTGTTGGCATTGTGAATAGTACATATCCTGGTTTCATTAATAATTATCAGTCCAGCGATTACCTCCGGGGTCGAGCAATTCTAGCTTCGACGTTAGAAGTTGTGAATGACATCAACGACCACATTCTTTCTTTAATGCCAGGCTTTCATATTCTTCCATTTCTTTTACTCTCTAATATACATTGACTTCTATTTGTTAATTTATTTCTGTTCCGAAAACAAGAAACGTACGCAACTACTACAGTTCAAATACAATTAATATGTCTGAAATTCATGGCGCGGAAGTGCTTGACATCCTGACACCGAAATTCCTTAGTTCCCTATGTACATCAGGTTTGCCTAACCATCACTTAAAGTTAAAAGTTGGAACACTTGTTATGCTAATGCGGAACATAAACCAGTCTGAAGGTTTGTGTAACGGCACAAGGTTAATTATAACAAACATGGCATACCATGTCCTTGAAGCTTCAATAATGTCAGAAAAGGGTTCTGGAAATTTGGTTTACATCCCTAGGATGGATATGTCACCGTCACAGTCACCATGGACGTTCAAGTTAAATAGACCACAATTCCCAATTATTGTCTCATATGACATGACGATTAACAAATCGTAAGGACAATCATTGGATAATGTAGGTCTCTACTTTCCAAGAGATGTATTTACCCATGGTCAAATTTATGTTGCGCTATCGAGGGTCACAACAAAACAAAGAATCAAAATATTGTTACATGATGAACATGGAAAGTTCAAAGTAACAACTACAAATATTGTTTACAAGGAAGTTTTTGGCAATATATGATTATTCAAATATTAGGTACGCTTTTATGTTACTGTGTATTATTTTCTTTAGGCTTTAGAGTGTGTAGCACATGAGTTTGTAACCTCACTATTCGGTATATTTAGGAATTACTATTATGTATCTTTTATCAACAAAAAAAATATATGTTGTTCCTTTTATATTTCTTAACACACACCAATTTTGTTTGATTATTATTCCAGTTAATTTCGGCATTTAATTTTGGACTGTTGAGCATAACATTCTCTGTGTAATACTTTGTAGTAAAAAAAAACCCTTTTCTAACATTAATTGAAAAACAAAACTCTTTGAAAAAAATTAATTGAAAAATATTGTAATAAAACAGAGGTTTTATAGCAATAGTTTGTTTTATAAGAACACACTGCATTTCATATTAGGGTTACTTAGACGATATCTTTAATACGTTAGATAGCATATCATTCACACTACTTTCTTTATGCTTCGTGTTACTGTCATACTATATAACTATAAAACACCCCGTTGAACTAACATTGTAACTTTTGGTATTATAACATCAACTATCTAGATATTTTATCGCACAATGGTTACCATATCAAAATCCATATAACCAAACTTTAAATATTTCATAGCACACAATATTTACTAAATACTTGACCATAAGAAAGTAAGATGTTCAAACCGTACAAATATAAAGACAAGTAGTAAACATAAAGAAAATAAACACACAGTTGATCCTTCTTTTCCATTACATATCCAACACAATTTGTTTCACTGTCTCTTCTTTCTCGGCTCAACATATACCAGTATTTCATCGGTTGGCGGATATCGAATGCAAAAACGCATGATGTCTCCTTTCTTTAATTCTTCCTGTTTAGCAAATTCATACCAACCAGTCGTGAGATACTTCTCGCCTTCATCGTTATTCCTCACTTTCACTATACAATTCTCTGAGATATCCTTCTACGAATCATATAACTCAATCGAGCTAACTGGTCCACTAAGGAACTTCTTAATCACTCCATGCGGTAGTTGCAGAAAAAACAAATTCATAAATTAGATGACATTCAACCCTGAAAAAGATAAATACACCGTTGCAACAATTAACTTCTACTGCTTACCAACACATTCCTTCTCATAACCTTAGCATTAGATACAACTATGCTCCATGTTTCTTCATTTTCTTCGACATATATTAGAGTAAATTTCCTGATTCAAGCATAAACCAAATATATGCATACTAATGTTACTGTATTTTTTCCATATACCTTATCCAATACATTTTAGCCATTCTAAAGATACTTGAAAACTACATCATATACAACATTATATTTGTATTCTCTATGATTCTGCAAAAACAGAACAGGAAACAGAAGAGTTTGCAAATATCGGGCTTCCAACCAAAAATCTATATAACATGTGCTCGCTCTTATAACCTTATTACCGCACTATACATCAATAATATATACATAACATTTTTCAACATTGTTATCATGACAACAAAAATATTTACAAACAATATTGATTATGCAGCATGGAAAATTGTAAGCTACATTTAAGCGCTTACCGTGCTTTTTTAAATATATCAAGGCCAAAAACAGAACTTACCCTGAGTTTGTCATCTCTTTCACGCGTACTGATATGTTATTATTCCCTTTCCCTTTAACATTACGTTTGCTTCCTTCCAGTTGGCGTTCATCGGAACCTTTCACTTTGGATGGAGAATCAAGACGTACTCCAGATATAGAACAATATTCTTCAAAACCAATGATATCCATCTTTATATTGGTTTGTTAAAGAAATTTACGTGAAGATTCAACATATCTTTTATACTGTTTTCGATCTTTTGGTGTTGAACCGACATCAGATTCTCCGAATTAGATCTGCAACAATTTTCATCATGCATAAATATTACTCGCTACCTATTTAACTCCAAACTAACACATTATACATTCCATGAACAAAAATACAGATATTTGAACATCGATAGCTACAGACTTATCCACATGCATGTCGTTTTCCCCCACCATTCTTCATCTTCAACCTGAACCTGAATCGTGCTTTGCTTTCTACAACTACTCCAAATTATGATAAGCTGCAATATGTGTTGTTCAGTAGAAGTGCTTTTCTGTATTTCTCACTTGGAAACCATTGTAACCCTATGATCCCTAGAACATTCCTTTAGTACTTCCGTAACTTTTTTTGGTCATCGGCCCAACGACCCATTTTACATTCCATCTCTTTTTGCTAATAAAATATTCCCTAATAAATACATATTAAACCTTTTTATATTATATGTTTATACTGTATATTTTTAAAATCAATATAGATTACAGTTTTGGTATTATTTTATATAACAACAACATCAACGGTCATGATTTCATCAATATTAACACACAAGTGAACCCACTCATATATATTCTTCCATTTCCACCGCAGATACACAGAATAGAACCCTCTTCAAGCCTGACCCTCCCAAAACAGAGCGCTTTCTTCTCCACAGATTGTTCGAACATGGCCGCAAAAGATTACTCCAAAACGACAACCAACTCAAACGAAACACCATCAGGGTAAGTTCAAATGTTTAATCTATCATTATTGTTGATTGCATATGGTCTGATTTGTTAAAGTACAAACTTATGTATCAGCATGTCTGTTGAACGATGCTCTCATGTGTTCTTGTATAATATTGTTGATGGTTAATGGTTTGGGAAATAATATATCATGTTTTTATGCTACATCAGTGTCGAATACAATTTTGTACAGTGATTATTTAGGGTTTACTTCATCCCGGTAAAACTGCTAACATACTCTTGGCATAAGAGAAACAATTTATAATAGTCGTATGAGTAATATTTGTTTCCTGTTTTTTTGGTTTAATTGATTTTGTTGAAATATTGAAGGACACGTACTCTTGTTGCTAATAAAAGTTTGTAACAAAGCTGGACTCGAGTTGTGTTTGATCCTATGACCATGCGTTTCAACACCCTTGTAAGTAAAAAATCATTTGTATCTATAACTTCCCGTTAGGCACATTGGTGACAAAACTGTATAGAATAGGTTGCTTACGTTTTATTCTTTTCACAATATTTGTTCATTAACAACAAATACCCAGTAACATCATAAGAGCGTGCTTTCAGGGAGAAGAAAGAACAATTCGGATGTTAGATTGCGACAACAACGTCCCGTACTATTGCCTTTTGAAAAAGAGAAAAAGGGAGTGTCGAAAGATACCTTTTGAGTGACTGGTATGAGTATGCAAATGCAACAAATTTGAAGGTTGGTGATACACTACACTTCATAATCATTTATCCACCTGTTGACGAAATATTTGTATCGGTGGAGTGTGGAAATGCAACTGAGGATTGGCGGTCATGGTAGGATATTGTTAGCGTTTTTAGTTTAAATATTTGACCAATATGTTTGTTTCAAAACTTATGGTATTTCTGTTTCTTTTGAATGTCTTTATCAAAATTATTGTGTATCGTTAAACATATGTATGTTTTAAAATATTGTCTTATCTTATAATTAAGTATGTTTGTTTCCTATAATTCTGTTATTATCATTATGTGACAATTAGAATTAATACACATATAAGGGAAAATGCTTGACAAAACTTATAATCTTTTGTTTTGCGCTTTAAAAGAGGTTTATATGTTTTCCATTTTCAACCATCATTCATTTTTCATTTTGTCTTTTTACCTTGTATTTATAAATATCAATTATATTTATTCATTACTTTTTTTCAATGAATTTATTTTTTATTACTCCGCTTGCCATTTAAACAAATATTTATAAAGCTAAATTATTTTGTAAAACTACGTTATATTGTGATGAATTTTTTTCGTAGATTAACATAAACATCAACTAATTTTGAAAATAAGATATTGTATTTTTCGTTCAATCAATTATTTTAACAAATAAGCATATCCGTTCAGTACCCATGCAAACGCACGGATATCTCACTAGTTTTCAATACAATCTTTGCATGACATTTCTTATCGGTTATTGCCACTCAAGCTTCTTTTTCTTTTGTGCAAAATGTCACTCAAACTATAAATAGTAAATAAATACTATAAAGTCATAATTACTGCATTTTTGTAAATTTAGCGTCCATTAAATTTTTACGATATTGCATTTTGTAAAAACAGATTATATTTAAAAAAAATTACAACAACATAAATATTTTTTTAAAAGTTTCTAAATAGTACCTACAACTAATGATTAAAAATGAATATATTTTTCAAAAGACAAAATTTAAAGGACCATAGTTGTATAGTCAAAAAAACGATATTAATCAATTTGGTTGTATTTATAAATGCCCTTCTTTTAAAGATTAAAGTATGTAACTTCTTATTCATTATTATAAAGAAAATTTTGGAATGATTTTTTTATTTAAAAATGGTATCTAACTAAAAGAATGAGATCGGTTAATTAAAAAGAATTAATTTTATGTTCATTAATGAAATATCTATTTAAATTTAGAGCGAATTTAAATGGACTGATTCAATATAAAGATTTTTTTTTTTTATAATATATATAAAGATTGTTTTTAAATTTGAAATTTTAAACACGTTCTCATGTCTTAATATTCTTCTTGAATATAAATATACACATAAATATAATTTATTTAAAAAATAAATAAAAATAAAAATAAAAAACATCTGAAACATATAGATGAAAAAAATCAGAAAAAAATCTTTGAGACAGTCTATAATGTTTGGACCAATTTATGTTGAGCGGCACATAATTGTACATTACAAGATTCCCCAATTTCTGATAGTTGAGTTGGGTCCATTCTTGGGTGATTCATGAATTTGCACAGATAGAGAAGGTGAAAAGAACCCTATATTCATATCAATTTTGGGGCCACAAGATTGTAAAAATATTTATTTATTTTATTATGATTAAACTGAAATTTCAAAACCTTGAGACAATATGTTTTTTTAGGCTTAAAAAAGTGATAAAATAATTTCACTTGAACAAGAGTCGATTCTAGGGTCCCAGGTTGTCGATGAAAATGAAGTGATAAAATGCATTCCACGTTTTTGTATTGACCTTGGATAAACTTGGAAAAACAAAGCAAAGGGGCACAAGTCTTACTTGGCTTCAGCAGACCAAGACTGCAACTCTGCAAATCATGGCTGACCTTATTATTTTATTCAAATAATTCATCCGCAAATATTGGAATATCATTTTTTTCAACAAATATTTCCTATTTAAAGAGGAATATGAATATGATCATTGATCGTATTTATAATCACATGTCTAAGACTCATTTATTCACGAATATCCATTCAAATCCCTTATGAAAAAATACGTTTTAATTTTAAATTAGAACATTTTAAATTTTTTTTAAATGTTTTTCTTAAAATTTTCATTTACATTTTTAGTTCATTTTGTAATTTAACCACAATATTTTACAATTTAACAACTAAATTAACAACGATTTTAGGAGTGTTCAAAATCAAATCGATTCAATAGAAAACTATAAAATTAAATCGAACTAAACTGAAATTATAAAAAAACGTATTTAATTCAGATGTGTTTGAGTCATTTTCTAACGAAACCGTGCGGATCGATTTGGTTTGCAGTTTGTATTTTGTAAGCCGAATTAAACCAAACAAAATTGTATTATGTTATAAAATTTTACTAACTAATATATATATTTTTTAATTCTTTAGAGAATTCAACAAATATTATGTATATATTTTATCATTCTGTATGATATTTATTTTAATTTATAAATCATAAAAAATAAAATATTATTCATTTATAAATATTATTTTCTCAAAATATATTTTATCGTATTCTTTGTATAATATTTATTTAAGAATACAATCTTGTTTATATTATTCTTTAGATTTATATAAAATTATAATACGCAATTTTATGTATTAAATGATAAATTTATTTTGACAATTATAAACTTTTTTATGGTAATGTATTAACAATTAAACACAAAATTATATTTTCTTCTATATGTGTATGTATGGTTTAATAAATTTTTTTGTAAAAACCGAACCAACCAAACTAATTCAAACCGCATTAATTTGGTTTGGTTTGATTCAGATTTATTTTTAAAGTCAACCGAACAAAACCGAACTGCATTTTTTTTTCTCTTGCAATTCAGATAATTTTTTATTTTAAAACTGCTCAAACTGCATCGCAAATACCCTTAAACGATTCTACTTAATGACGGTTTTAGCATAAGAGACCAAAAAAATATATGAATTTTTTTTAAAGAATTATTAATTAAAGAACATATTTATACGGACTAAAACTAAATGCCTTGATTTGAATGAAAGCAATGAACAAAGTGACACAAAAGAGATTCTGTAACACAATGATAATGATGTAAAAGGGGTTAAGTTTGATGATACTGAGGATGAGAAAACAACTGTATTAAATAATGATTTTGAATTCGTTGAAGTGGGTAGGTCATGAAATGATTCATATAGATTTTGAATACAAAGGAAGACATTTAGATTAAAGATTTGTGCTTCAAATTCACCCATGAAGAAACTATTTCCCAAGAAGAATTAGAAATTGCTTGCACCTGTTTATATGTCTAGGGTCTCTACAAGCAAGGATTCTAAAATCAAGGATAAATGAGAGGAACAAAACAATACTTGAGTGATGAACTAGGTAGCTCATACCTCAATGTTTTTAATGATGAAAAGTGTCTAAACTATGAAAATTTTAGGAAGGGGAAACTAAATAAATATTATGAGTTTAAATTAAGTATGAATTTAATTCCTTAGTTAATTTCAAAGTTGAAATAATTAAGTGGTCGGTTTTAAATAGATGGAAAATTATCTTTGTTAAAAATGAAAATTACAAGGTCAAGGAAGTATGAAAAGGGTAAATGTAAACTTTTGACTCTATAATCTAAAATATGTGAAATAAAATCCTTTAAATTAAAATTTTAGGTGGGTATCCAGATATGTGTCAGGGTTTTGAACAATAGATCTTTCATGTCCAGGTGAGTTATAAAGGTTGTGGTAAATAAAATAAAGACAATTGAGAAGGTTAGAATTGGTGACATCATTCAAGACATGAAGAATTTTTTTTCAATTGGGATTACTATTAACAGAGCATTGAAATCCACAAAAATAGCAAAAAGATGTTATTGAAGGAGATGTTTGTTGACTAATTGACTCCAAACACAAAAAGATGGATGTATTGTGACATTTTAAATTCGTGACTAATTTATAAAATATTTTTACTTTTTGATAATATTTATGTTATAGGTTAAGAATAAGATAGAAGAATGAAGGAGATGAAGAGGGGTGACGGTTATATGTGAAATTCCATAGATCCATATTTTCCCTATTTTCTTTATGATGGCAACGCATATTTCAAGGATGTGGTAAGCAAATAAAATGGAGGGAAAATATTTGGAGTGAGTAAACTCCCTTTTACAGATAAAGAGAGTATACTCTACTCCTCTAAAAGTGTACTTTTCCATATTTGAAATAATAAAAAATATGGGAAAATAACACTGTGAGTACAACTTCAATATATGGTGTTTTGCATGATGTCAAAACCGGAAAAGATGGCACGACGGTAAACTTAATTGCATCTCTTTGTCTTGTTGCACTCCTCTGCATCACAGGTCTTAGGAATCATCAAAAAGCACTTTGAAATTGACCAAGCTTATTGAAAAACATTTTCTGCACATTTTTATCTTGCATGTGTCGATACATCCAAGTTTCAGGTCGACACATGTAACTGCCTTTTAAAGCCTGTGAGCTTCTGTAAGTCACAGGTCAGCACATACATCATACAGGTCGACACATACTGAAATATTTTTGAAATTGAAGAAATTCTTATTTTATGTGTCGACACATCCATATTTCAGGTCGACACATTTACTTACGTTTTAAAGTTTGTAGCTATTGACTTGCTCAGGTCGATACATAGAGTCCTTCAGATTGACACATACAACTTTTTTATACAGTATGTGTCAACACATACGAGTTTGAGGTCGACACATAAATTATGTTTTGGTCAAATTTTCATTTTCTTTTATTCTGAATTTGTCCCTTTTGCCCTAAACTTTTCCAAACTATAAATACCCATTCATGCATCATTTCTAACTTTATGATACCATAAAATTAGCCTACTTTTTCTCTTCATCTTCAACCTTCCAATCTATACATACACACCAATATTACATTGTGATGATGTTCCGTCGAGGTTCCATTTAGACCAAGAATTGAAGATTTCTAATTGGTTTAGATTGAGTTCTTGTAGGGGTATTCATCCGGAAAAAGCATCAGGTTTGTCCTCCAACATCATTTGTTGAATTGGGAGTTTTCGTGCAAGATCGTGTGTGAAGGAATCGTCTATGTGAAAAATCCCATGGAGTGTGTGAAATCTTTTCAAGGAACCTTAGAGTGGTTGAAATCTTTTTAAGGGATCTTGTGTAAAATTCTACTTCAAGATTCTACTTCCTTAAAAAGATTTACTCGAGTAAAAAATCTCTTGGAGTGTTGTTGACAAGCAATTTTTTACTAGTGTAATGACCCTTAAGCTGTGAGGGTTCATTTGGCTAAAGAAGCATAGATTGGTAAAAAAACGCAATAAGATGCGTCGAGCAAGGGGAAGACATCGACCAAGTGAGCCAGTCGATAAGGACCATAAGATCAGATCCAGCAAGAATGGTTATCAACGTGCAGAGCCAACAAGAATGTGAGAAGATTCAAACAGTCCCCATGAAGCCCAAACGTGAGCTAGTAATCGTCGAAGATTACATAGTTGGAATGTATATTTAAGCAAATTTTTATATTTGTATTAAAGGTCGCATTTCTTCACATTTAATAACAATAAACTCAAAGTACCTGCATCTAAGAGAGAAACGAGTTCAAGCTTAACAATGTATGAATGCTTTCACATTTAAATTCGTAGAAATTTACAGTCTTTTCATTTTAAATTACAAGCCTTGTCTTTGATTTATTTACTTTTCAATTGTCTATACCTTTTGCCCCTTTCCCCTTTTTTTTCAACCCAAAAACACTCTAAACACTAAGTCTAGGATTATTATAGCCGATCCTGCAAGTAACCTTTAATAAGAGGCTAGAAATTGTTTCACGGAGAAACAAATTGGCACACCCAGTGAGACCCGTTTGTGTTTGAGTCTTCTTGTTTCGTGCATGAAATTAAGAAGTGGTAGAAAAATGGTAGATCCTAAAACTTTTGAAAGGGATCAGAATCTGGGAAGAAATGTCAGTGCGGCGGCGAGTGTAGGTTCCAGTCTAGAAGTCGTATCTCTGAAAGCGCCAAATATAGTTACAACAACACAACCAGTAACTGCAAGACCAACAATGGTCACAACTGTTGGGCCTTATGTGCCTAGTTTCCCAAGAGAAACACACGATAGTATGGTTCCAACTTATGGGTAGTATGTGCCTAGTTTTGCCAGAAATATATATGAGTATGGAATGCCCACAGCAATAATGGCGGGATTGCATACTAGCAGTCTAACTTTGGTGAAAATTCTGTATTTTCACCATATCACCCTCCAGGGCTGTCAGAAAGCCAATTTGGGCATTCGATTGGGTTGGGTTTTTCCAACCAAATCATGCCTACTTTTAGCCTAAGTGTTGTTGCTATCATGAGGCAACATATGGATGAAAGTAACTACGAAATAGTCAATATGCTCACTCAAGAGATGAGTCTAATATTAAGATCGTTAATTGAAAATTCGGTGCAAAGTTATCAGATGTTAGCGACTCAGATAACTCTCATGGGAGACTTTCTTGGTGCTCCTAGAGTGCCAGTTCGACAAGTTGTACCCCGACCACATGAGATACCAGTGTAGTACGAGGAAGTTTTTGACGAAGAGGTCGAATAGGATCCACTGACTCCTCCACGTGTCGACCCCATACTTAGGGTAGTACAACAACCCTCGGTACTAATAGCAAACTAAAACCAGAATGTCGGCCAACTAATCAGACAGAGACGACGTGAAACAGTGGCTAAGGAACAAAACCTAGAAGCCGTTGTCGAACAAATAATGGTTAGGAATGGGATGAATACTGGCTTTCAGAGGATCACATATGTTTCTTCGTTGCCATATTTCGTGTTACAAACGGAGTTACCAAGGGGTTGGAAACTCCCAAAATTCACCTAAGTTTGCAGGGGATGTCGAAGAGTCCACTATCGAACACGTTGCCAGATGCCAAACAGAACTTGGCGATTTAGTAGTGAATGAGGATTTGAGGATGAAATTTTTTCCCAATTCCCTCATAAAGAATTTGTTTACTTTGTTTACAACTCTTCCCCCACAGTCGGTCCAGACATAGACCCAGTTAGAGAAATTTTTCCATGAGCAATTCAACATGGGGAAGTCCAAGATAAGCCTAACAGAGTTATCCAGTGTCAAATGAAAGAGAACTGAGTCAATAGACCAATACCTTAACAGGTTTATACTTCTGAAAGCACAGTGCTTTACACAACTTTTTGAATATGAGTTGGTCGAAATGGATGCAAATGGGTTAGAGTATTCCATTAGGAAGAAATTGATGGGCACTCATTCTTTGAAGGATGTGGCTCAATTAGATATCAAAGTTCAATTGATCGAACATTTGAAAGTTGAAAGAAATCGGCCAAAAAACTTTCTCCCTCCATCAGATATTCCACAAGAAAAATGGGTGGAGTCAGTAAGCCAAAAGGGGGGCAAGAGGCCAAAGTGGAAAGTGATTGTACATGAAGCTGAGACCCAGGAAAGGAACACTGATTCGAAGGGTTATCAAGTTTCTCCCAACTATAAGGGGAAAAACCCAATGACAAGGACTCGATGGAGGCGTTATCAGAGGAACAAAAAGGCAGAAAAGGAGGCTTTGACATCCCAGTTAAAGCCAGTCGAAGAAAATAGTCGTGTCAAAGACGTACTACCAGCAGAAGCTACAAATCCAATAGAGTTTCCAATCCCAAAGGTGTATTATCCCAAGTCGAAGCTGAATGAAAAACAAAAACCCATAGCAAATCAAAGAATGGCTATGAGGGTAGCTCCTTTAGGTAACACAAAGCTGGTGGCAACATAAAATATGGAATATACTTTTGTGCCTGAGTATACTCCTACATCTAAAGGTGAAGAGGAGGAACTTGATTATGAACCTTTGTCAGAAGATGTTATGGTCGACGATGACTATGATTATGGTGAAGACTTCATCATTAACTGTGGAATTGTGTCAATTATGCATGCGAAATATGACAGGGTGTCAGAAGTATAAAAAAATGAAGAAGATTTTACCTCTGACTAATCGGCTGATGAAAAGCCTATATGCTACTGTGCGATGAATAATGGTGTGGTCGAAGAACATAAGGTTGTGTTTGAAAAACCAATCCCATGGATGTTGTATCATCTCAAGCCTTTATTCATAAGGGCGAAGGTGGATGGCATGCCGATGAACAAGGTGTTTGTCGATGGTGGGGAAGCTGTAAATTTAATGCCACATGCTCTATTTAAGAAAATGGGGAAGCGTGGGTCAGAGCTTTGACCTCACAACATGGTTTTATCAAACTATACAGGAAAACCAATAGTATATTGGGTGTCATCCAAGTTGAATTGGTTATCAGAATAACAATCAGATCAACATTGTTCATGGTTATAAATTTCAAAGCCAACTTTAATCTATTACTTGGACGTGAGTGGATCCATGGAATAGGTGCAATCCCGTCGACTTTGCACCAAAGAATTTCCATTTGGAGAAAAGATGGCATAGTAGAGAACATATAAGTTGATCAGAGCTACTATAAAGTTGATGATGTGAAAGGTGGAAAGAAGTCTTTTGACCAACATTTGGCGAATATAGCGCCTTATGATGATGGGAATTAATTTCTTCATGAGAACTCAAATCAGTTTTTAAGTTTGGATCTGATCATGGTTTCACATGGGATTCTGAAGAGGCAGCAATGCCTAGGGAGTTGATTCCATCTACGGGTTGGTCGGTGGCTGAAAAAAATGACCCGTAAACAATAAGTTTGATTCAGAATTCAGCCTATGGATGAACACGTCATAAACATTTGGCTTTAGGAGCTGAAAGATGGATGTCGAAGCCAAAATAAAGCATTAAGGAAGAGACCAACGCGGTCTAAAGCAACAACTTTAGAAATCCGAAGGTAAGGTATAAGCATTTGGGGATTAAAAGCCACTTACCATTTGGTGTAGAAACTGGGTGTAGCTTGATATGGCATACCTAGAGTTGTAATTCTTATGTGTTAAGCCTAAAGGGTGTATTTTTGAACTAGCTAATCTTAAAATTGGTGTTTCGCCAATGATTTGTTATTTTACCAGTTAATGTTTATGGTTTATTTTCACGATTGGTGTTTCGCCAACGATTGGTATTCTAGAACCAGTTAATGTCAATCCCAAAACTAGGGGAAAGATCAAATGCAAATAATTGAGACTAAATAATTGAGACTGAGTAAGAAATTTTGACTTTTGAAATTTACTTTTAGTTTTTCAAGTCTTTTTAATAAAATGGCGGAAGTTCGAATTAATTGATAATTTCTAAAAGTTTTTCCATTAATCGTCTTTGGCATACATGTAATTGTCGGAAACTGGAGAAGACATCATCATAAGAAAGCCAGTTGCTCATACATACGAAATTTAATGTTATCCAAAAAATGGAAAAATCTAAAAAATCAACCACAAGTTTTCCCAAAAAGGATTACATATCCAAGAGTAAATAAATCTCAACAAAATATAAGACATAATCGAGCAGGAAAGCGAGACTTAAAGCCTTCGAAGCGGGACCTTTTGAAAACAATTTTGTTGTTGAGGTGGGATTTCTTCATCGTCAACTCACAAATCATGTCTTTAATGTTTGAAGCCTTTTCACCATGCTCAATTCCTTTCTGGATCTCTTCTCTAATCTCATTTTGGTTTGAGCACGCTTCAGCCGAATCCAACAAGGTCTCCTTGCCTTCAGCGTCAGACAAATTCTTCTAGAGATTGGATATCTGAGTTTTGTAGGAAGAAATCTATTAAGTTAAAGTGGAATGTTGGTCGGCACATACTTGAGTTTTAGATTCGAAGGCAGTCAATTTATGTTCACAAGCTTTACTAAGATTCCACTCAGCTTCCATGTCGACGTTGCTAGCTTGGAGTTGGTTATTGAGTTGTTTACTCAAAGAAAGATCAATAATGGTCTGACAAAAGAATTCCTCGAAGTCAATAAGGTACTGAACCCAAGCCTCAAGGATAGTATGTTGAGAGATCTCATCAAAAAGTTTGAAAATGTCATCCACCAAATCACTCTTATCAACAGCGACATAAAGGAAATCACCATTGAGCAGGTACACTTTTAACTGATGCAATTTGAGAGTCACTTCAAGGTCGACACCAACAATAGAAAAGTTGTAGAAACTGGAACCACTGGTTCTTTTCGAAGTTTTTGGTGCATGCGTAGAGTTTCAGCTAGACGCTTCTGCTTCATTGCAAGAATTTTTGTATGGCTCAGAGAGATGTTAGAGCTTGTATCTTGCAAGAAGTGGGGCTCGGGATTAGTAGAAGCAGAGCGTACCAAGTTATCGCCAACGAGAGCTTGCTGGTTAGGTTTTTCCTGAGGAGAAGTATTAGCAGCAACAGATTCTTAGTTGGCTTCGATGTTTTCCTCAGTGTTTTTCCTTTAGAGACTGAATTCTGAAAAGCATTGCCTTCAGATCTTCATTCTGAAAAACATTTCCATCAGACAAGTCGAGTGTAGACTCATTCTGGTACTTCTATCAACAATTACTACAGATGGCATCTATAAGCTCATATCCGGTGACTCTTTGTCATCTCTCAAAGTGGCATCTTTAAGCCCATTCAAGCAATATCATCAACCAACAACGTTACCACCTGTACATGTGAGTACAAATTTCCAGGCACTTAAGTGTTCAATCATCTTCCACCTTCAAGTCACGAATGGAGGATATGCCAATCTAACCCTTCAGGTTTAAGAATATTAAACAGGGGCAGCTATTGTACCCCAAAATTTTCCCTCCCATTTTTCTTCAAGACATTCTCCTAGGGTTCTCAAATGCTCAAGGTGGCTCAAGAGTTGATCATACAAATTCTTCTCATAAGCCATGGGTCAACAACTAGAGTTTTGTATTTCTCAAGTAATATTGGGTTTCCAAGGTCTCAAATAGTTTTCATGGTTCTTAATATGTCCCCAAGGATGCTTATGTCAAGTTTCAAGCCTTGCATCACAAGTTTGCTCAATCAATGGTTTAGATGACTGAAAATCAACTATGTTGGATAAAAAGTCAACTATGGTAAACATACAGTCAAACCTTAATATTTTTGGTCAAAATCAACATTTAAGGTCATATTCATCATTTGATCAAGGGTTTATCATGATTCCTCAAGAAAATCCCTCAAATCATCAAAAGTCAAAAGTTACCAAATTAGGGTTTCTTTAGGAGAAGTCAACTAAACTTTGACCAAGCATAACTTTCACATGCTTCATCAGATATTCTCCAGCCAAAGCTCATTTTTAAGGGAATTCAATTCTCCACAACTTTGTATCCCTAAGCTTAAGTCCAAAAAGTGCATCATTTGAGAGATATAAGCGAATAAATTACAGGTCATTTCAAAAGTCAACAAAAAGACACTTGTTGTCAAGGAAACTTACATCAAGATAAAGTCTTCAAAAGCAAAAATGATCAACATAGAGATTGTATATGACATCTTTAGATTTCCAAAAAGTCCAAGATCACCTTCAAAATATTAAAATTGAGAGAGTTATGACCATTGCAAGTTGGGAAATTTTGAGTAAATGCATGAAGTTCAAAGTGAGCAAGCTTGTTATTTTGGACTATTGGGCCATGGTTTAAGAGTCCAAATATGCTCTATACTCCTTATGCACATCATAATTCATTCATACATCCCTTGACCTATTTTTATTTTAATTATTTTTTATTTATTCATTAATAATTCAAAATAAATAAAATAAAATACAAAGCCCTTTTATTCAAAGTCCAAGTCCATAAATCTTGCCTAATCTTTCCCTATATATTCTCTCATTCATTCTCATACAAGAAACAGAAAAAACCTTGCCTCAAACTTGTCAAAAAAGATCAAATATTTTCAAGAACCCTAAAATCTTGAAACCTTTCTTACAAACCCTCTCATTAAAAACAACCACTCTATTCACTCTTAACAAGCATACAGAGTAAGGTTGGATCGGTATTGATGATCCAAAACGTGTGAAATCTCATTGCATAGCATCTCCGGTTTCATAGTGTTCATAAATTTCATATCTTGATTTTTGCTTTGTTTTAAGCTATGCTAATGCCTTTATCATGCTTCTGAGATATCTTTGTACAGGTCTGAATCATTATGGAGATCCCATGCAGTCAGAATAATAAAATACCATGTTTGCTCCGATCTGCACCGTTTGTGTTATAGCAGCCAAACCATTGAGTTTTAGACCAAAATAATTATCCCATCAAATTCGCAACCCTCAATTTAGAGGGTAGAATATTTTTGGATTATTAACTTTGTGTGTTTTGCAAGTTGGATAAAAGAAGAGAGCCGGAGAAGACGACCGAAGCTAGGGCTCCGGTGCCTCTCCGGTCAATACATTCATTTGTATATTATATATGTTTTGATTCATTTAAGTTAATGGGTGTATCACCGTCCCAGCGGTTGAAGCGTGCACGATAAGGTCTTAGTATTCCAAGGTGTGGGTTCGATCCCAACCTTTTGGCATTTTAATGTTTTTCTGATTTATGTGTTTTGCAGGGCATATAAAGCGTTGGTTTGCCTTATCCAACACAGGCGTACGCCTGTCCTGGTGGTAAGTTATACGTGGAGAATGCAGAAGGGCGTGGGTTCAACATCCACCCCTACCCTTTGGTTTATTTTCTATGTTTCTCACTCTTTTCTCACTCTTTTTTTCTTTAACTTCACAAAATATTTTTCATAAAACCTAACATTTTTCAAAACATTTTTCTTTAATAAACCCTAATTAAATTTTTTAGGTTTTTAATTTAACCAATCAATTTAGGATTTTTAGGTTTTTACTAATTAATAATTTTTTTAATTAATTAAAATCAATTAGGTTTTAGGTTAATCACCAAATTTCTTTTCGTCAAAAAATCACAAAAACAATTTCTTTTCCCGTTTTGTTTATTTCACAAGTTCGCCTATTTTATTACTGCCGTGTGTTTTATTATTTTTCCAATTATGTACGATGACCCGCGCCTGTCCCTTCACATCCAAATGATAGGGATTCCTACTAACTAATGGTATGATAACACTATCTAAAGGAGGAGGAAAATAATACGAAAGATCCTGAGTAGGTAGATAGTTCTTAATCGCTTGCTCGCAAACATTTCAAAACATTTTTTTCACAAACAATTTCTCTGAAATATTTTAAAAAATAAACACTTTGTACGCATTCTTAACTGATACAAGAATCATTACAAAGTTGTCGTACTTAGGCATTTTTTTCAAAATATTTTCAAAACACATTTACAAAGCATTTTCAAAACAAAAGTAAGCTAACAATTAAGAGCCCGTAGATAACTACAGATGAAAAGGGTGCTAACACCTCCCCTTTTCATAACCTACCCCCCCAACTCAAAATATCTCTAAGGTATTTCCTGTTCTTTTCACCCTTTCCTTATTATATAAAAGAAAATTTGGTGGCAACTCTTGCTATCCGCAACATTTGCGATAAAACGCAAAAACAAGTCAGTTCTCCCACCGTATTACACTTGAAAAAGGTTGTATAGGTAATCCCTCCACTATTATTATTATTATCTTAAATGTTATATTATTTGAAGATCTTAAACATAATCTTCTTAGTATTAGTCAATTATGTGATAAATGGATATAAAGCGTCTTTTGCAGAAGATTGTTGCATAATTGAACATAGTGAAAAGAATGATTGTATGTTTAAGGGTTTGAGGGCCAGTAACATTTATATGCTTGACTTAAGAGAGTTTTCCTTAAAGAATGCTCAATGTTTTGTTACCTTGAGTGAAGACTCTTGGCTATGGCATATACGTTTATCTCATGTCAACTTTGACTTACTTAATAAAATAGTCTCAAAAAATTTAGTGATCGGTCTACCAAAAATAAATTTTTCTAAAGACCACCTATGTGATGCATGTCAAAAGGGTAAGCAAACAGATGCCTCTTTTAAATCAAAGTAAGTTATTTCTACATCAAGGCTACTTGAGATCCTTCACATGGATTTTTTTGGTCCCTCACGGGCTAAAAGCATAAGCGGAAATTATTATGGTTTAGTGATTGTAGACGATTACTCCAGATTTTGTTGGACTTTCTTCTTAAATAGCAAAGATGAAATGTTCATAGCTTTCACACGTTTTGCCAAGATTGCTCAAAATAAAATGAACTCAAAGATAGTTGCTATTCGAA
The DNA here is from genome assembly GCA_948472305.1 of Vicia faba. NCBI lineage: Eukaryota > Viridiplantae > Streptophyta > Magnoliopsida > Fabales > Fabaceae > Vicia > Vicia faba. The sequence goes on along the minus strand of OX451741.1, from coordinate 574,997,586 downwards.
GCGATCATGGAGGTGAATTTGAAAACCACCTCTTTGAAGAATATTGTGATAAATTTGGTATTGAACATAACTTTTCAGCTCCTAGAACTCTGCAACAAAATGGTGTTGTTGAGAGGAAAAATTGCATTTTAGCGGAGTTGGCAAGAACAATTCTCAATGATTGTGGTCACCAAAATATTTTTGGGTCGATGCTATTAGCACTACATGTTATAACTTGAATAGGATAATTATCCGTCCAATTCTTGAAAAAAATCCTTATGAACTTTTGAAAGGTATAAAACCAAATTTGTTTCATCTTCATGTCTTTAGATGTAAATGTTTTGTTTTAAATAACGGAAAAGATAATCTTGGAAAATTTGACGCGAAAGTCGATGAAGGTGTTTTTCTCCGATACTATCAATCTAGTAAAGCATATAGAGTTTATAACAAGAGATTACTTATTATTAAAGAGTTCATTCATGTTAATTTTGATGAGAATTCCCCAAATAGTGTTCGGAAAGGTAGTTCTTTTCATGGTATAGGTGTATCCACGGAAGACATACTCAAAGACGTCGATGAAGGAGTTGATCAACCTAAAGCGGTGGAGATTGAGGAGGATGGAGATAGAATCCCAAGAAAAGAAATATGATTAAGGTCATGAAGAAAATGATGGTCTTCTTTTAGAGTGGAGAACATCCAAAGATCATCCTCTTGACAATATTATAGGTGATATCAAAAAGGGGGTAACAACTCGCTCTAAAATAAGTAGTCTTTGTTGTCATCATGCTTATGTATCACAAGTTGAACCTAAAAACACTAATGATGCCTTACTTGATGAGCATTGGCTTATTGCCATTCAAGAATAATTAAACCATTTATAAAGAAATGGCGTTTTAGATCTTGTCCCTCGTCCTACAAATAATCAAATCATATGCACTCGATGGATATTTAGGAATAAGCTTGACGAACATGGTGTGATAACAAGAAATACGACCTATATTATGGCTCAAGGATATAACCAAGAGGAGGGAATTTACTATGAGTAGACGTATGCTCCGAAGGCCCGACTTGAGGCTATACGCCTTCTATTAGCTTATGCTTGCTCTAAGAATTTCAAATTATTTCAAATGGATGTAAAAAGTGAATTCCTTAACGGATACATAAGTGAAGAGGTGTATGTTTCTCAACCTCCCTGTTTTGAAAATGTTGAGTTTCCTAATCATGTTTTCAAGCTTAAACATGTATTATACGGTCTTAAACAAGCCCCTAGGGCATGGTATAATAGACTTAGCAAATTTTTGCTTGAACAAGGATACTCTAGAGGGAAAGTTAACACTACTCTCTTTATTAAATGTCAAGTAAAACATATTTTATTAGTTATTTATGTAGATGATATCATTTTTGGATCTACTAATATGAATCTTATCAAGGAGTTCTCTAAGCTTATGCAGAGAGAGTTTGAAATGAGCCTAAGGGGGGAGTTGAACTACTTTCTCGGGCTACAAATTAAACAACATGATGAAGGAACGTTTATATGTCAAACCAAGTATTGTCTTTGAATTACTTAAAAGATTCAGAATGGACAGTGTTAAGGATATTGACACTCCCATGGCAACAAACTGTAATCTAGACAAGAATGAGAAAGGTAAGGATGTTGAGGTAAAAAGGTATAGAGGTATGATTGGTTATCTTTTTTATCTTATAGTATCTCATTGTGATATTATGTTTAGTGTTTATATTTGTGCATGATATCAAGCGGCTCCCAAGAAATATCATTTAAAAGCCATAAAAAAAATCTTTATATACCTCATTGGTACCTCAAAATTCGGGCTTTGGTATTCTAAGGGAAACAATTGTAATTTGGTTTGTTACTCCGATCCCGTTTTTTGTCGGTTGCAAATTGGATAAGAAAAGTACTAGTGGAACTTGTCAATTATTTGCAAAATCCTTGGTATGTTGGCATAGTAAAAAGCAAGTTTATGTAGCTTTGTCAACTGCCGAAGCGGAATACATGGCAACTGGTAGTTGTTGTGCACAAATATTGTGGCTCAAACAACAACTATTAGACTTTGATACCAAACTATCACGTATTCCTATCATGTGCGACAACACTAGTGTCATAAGTCTAACTAAAAATCTGGTGCTACATTCAAGGACTAAACACATTGAGATATGTCACAACTTTCTTCATGATCATGTTGAAAAAAGGATGTTGCGTTTGAGCATGTTGATAGTAAAAATCAACTTGCCGATATTTTCACTGAACCACTCGCAACCGAATCTTTTATCAACATACACGGAGAATTATGGATAATTGATATATTAAATTTTTCCTAGTTCTCTCTCATTAATTTCACTTTAAGTATTCACTCTAAATTTGTGTTTGAGTGTGTTATGTTTGGTGAGTGCAACTTCTAATCCTTCAAGAATGAGATAACATCGTTTCAATTTCTCCTTGAACGTAAGTTTTACCTTAATGCATATTCCTAGGCTTTTTTCAAAAATGCTTCATATACTTTCAATTGATGAAAACCATGAATGTTCATTTCCAAAAAATTTCGTTCAACAACCATTGTGTGTTCTTGTTCTATATGCTTACAATGACTTCATGTATTAATTATTTCACATGTGTATAGATTTGTTATTAATATACAAGCATGTGATGTGGTTATTTCCTTATATTATTTTGCAATGTATTGTTCTTGTTGTCATAATTACTTTGTTTAATAAACATTTTCATTTTGGTGTTAGTAGTAATATTATATTATTGCTATGGTTGGCACATGCGTGTGAAATCAGGAGTTTTAATATGAAATGTTACAAAATCATGACGCTCAAATTAACTTTCATTGCTTTTGAATTACATTACATTTGTTGTGATGCGTGCTGCCCGTTACTTAAAAGTTTACATCATTACATATATATGGGGATATGTAATTGTTGTCCTTATATGAAAAATTTTCCTCTGTTTGATATTTGCTAATTGTTTGCAAACTTTGGTACTTCTAATCGGTTTCTATCTTCTTTTTTATGTTGTCAAAGAGGGAGAAGCATAAGGACAGGGGGAGCCTTTGTAATCCATCGTCAAAAGTTTTGCCATCATCAAAAAGGGGGAGTTTGTGAGTACAACTTCAATATGCGGTGTTTTGTATGATGTCAAAACCGGAAAAGATAGCACAACAGTAAAATTAATTGCATCTCTTTGTCTTGTGGCACTCCTATGCATCATAGGTCTTTGGAGTCATCAAAAATCACTTTGAAATTGACCAAGCTCATTGAAAAACATTTTCTGCACATTTTTATCTTGCATGTGTCGGCACATCTGAGTTTCAGGTTAACATATGTAATTGCGTTTTAAAGCATGTGAGCCTCTATAAGTCACAGGTCGAAACATGCATCATACAGGACGACACATATTAAAATATTTCTGAAATTGAATAAATTCTTATTTTATGTGTTGACACATCCATATTTTAGGTCGACACATTTACTCACGTTTTAAAACCTGTAGCTACTGAATTTCTCAGGTCGACACATAGAGTCCTCCAGATCGACACATGTAGATTTTTTATACAGTATATGCCGACACATGCTAGTTTGAGGTTGACACATAAATTATGTTTTGGTCAAATTTTCATTTTATTTTATTCTGAATTTGTCCCCTTTTCCCTAAACTTTTCCAAACTATAAATACCCATTCATGCATCATTTCTAACTTGATGATACCATAAAATTATCCTACTTTTTCTCTTCATCTTCAACCTTTCAATATATGCATACACACCAACATTACATTGTGATGATGTTCCATCGGGGTTCCATCTAGACGAAGAATTGAAGATTTTCAATTGGTTTGGGTTGAGTTTTTGTAGGGGTTTTCATCCGAAAAAAAGCATCGGATTTTTTCTCCAACATCATTTGTTGAATTGGTGGTTTTCGTGCAAGATCGTGTGAGAAGGAATCGTCCATGTGAAAAATCATTTGGACTGTTTGAAATCTTTTCAAGGAACCTTAGAGTGGTTGAAATATTTTTAAGGAAGTAGCAAGAATTGGATGATAGAATCGGTGGTCTTGTGTTGATAGTGTGAAATCAGATTTACTCGATAAAAAATCCCTTGGAATGGTTGAAATCTTTGCAAGGAACCTTGGGTGTTTGAAATCCTTTTAAGGAACTAGCTTAAGCGGTGAATAGGTTGCATCTATCGGTTGATTTGATCTTGCTTAAGATCAAAGGTCGGAAGAAGGAGCATCAACACCAAATTGGAGAATTTTGTATTATTGTTTCTAACTCTTCTATTGTATTAAATTTTTTGCATATAAGAATTATCCTAGTTCCATTGGAATTAGGCGCAGATGTACCCACATGCGAGGACGACAGTGGGGAACTGTGTAGACAAATTCCTTGTATGTTTTTACTTTTCCGATTTACTTGCTTTCAATTTCATCAATCTTTTTATCAAATAGCATTGTGATAGTAATTGAATTGTAATAATTTTTTCTCTCAAAATATGTTTTTGAAATAGGTGTGGATATAACTTATAATCAATTTTGATTATAAGTGGTTTTGTATATCAACACTACTCAAAAAGAAATTCTGAAAATTCACTTACACGCCAAGTGTTTGATAAAATGATCAGGTTAGTTCTTTGATTATTTAGCCTTGGAAATATTATTGCAAAGTGATTGTGTTCAAGCAATTAATAAGTGGGTTATTGATTTGAGTTTGTATTGATTAATTACTCAATTTTATCTCATAGATTTATCTTTCATAATTTGTATATCTGAGTTTCCAATTAGTTTTTTTAGACGACTTATCCAGTTAATTGCTTTCGCGTCCAAAATTTTTGAAAATGATTAAATTCTAGATTTGTGTCTAGAATAAATTTTGTGTGCCTCTATTCACCCATTTATATATGCGTTATCGTCTAACAAACACAAGTGCGTAGATCATGTAAACACATAAAGAAAGGGAATAAGAAGAGTAAGATGAAGAAGAAGAAGAAACATTTAGCACATGAATTCTTGCATGATTGATTTAAGATTCCCAATCCAGTTCTATCTACTAGTTGATTAGATGAGGACACAAACCTAATTACAAAATCCCTTTTTACAAAATTATCCCTAATAAAATAGTGCCTAACCTCAATGTGTTTAGTACGGGAATGAAGTACCAAATATTTTGTGAGATTTAAGGCTCTAGTGTTGTCTCAGTTTATCGTGACAATTTTGAGATTAACTCTATAATCACTTAACTATTGTTTCATTTAGATAACTTACACACAACAACTACTTACAACTACATATTCTGCTTCAAATTTGGATAATGCAACACATGCTTGTTTCTTGCTATGCTAGGAGACAAGCAAGTTTCCAAGCAAATGACATGTACTGGTACTTTTTCAATCCAATTTGCACCCAGCAAAATATGAATTAAAGTACCCAATTAACGTACAATCCTCCTCTTTGGGGTATCATAAACCCATATGTGGTGAGCTAGTGAGATACCTCATAACACGTTTGACCGTAATAAGGTGTAATTCTTTGGAATTTGCTTGAAAACATGGACACAAACATTATATCAGGTAAGGATGCATTAGGATAAAGGAGACCATATCTTGATATTTTCTCTCGTATAATACTTTTCCTTATCCTTCCTTGTCTAAGGTATATGACATACTCATCAGGGTTCAAATTAACTTTGCTTTATACATCCCGAATATCTTGAGTAACTCTTGCAGTATTTTGCTTGGTTGATGAAGGTTTATTCCTTTAATTGATGAGTATGCAACCCAAAAAAGTATCATAACTCCCTCATCATCGACTTCTCAAATTTATTCCATATTATATTAGAAAACTCCTTGCACAAGGAGTCGTTAGTATCGCCAAAAATGATATCATCAATATAAATTAGCTTAAGTAAAATGTCATGCTCACTTTTATTAATAAAAAGAGTTGTATCAACCTCCACTTTTTAAAAAGAGCTGTTTTAAACCGTAGAGAGCCTTTTTCATCTTAAAGACAAGATCAGGAAAAGAAAAAGTTTATAATACTAGGAGGTTGATCAACATATAATTCCTCCAGGATGTAATCATTCAAGAAAACACTATTTGAATCCATTTGGTAGAGTTTAAACTCAAAAATAGATGAGAAGGCTAAAAATGTTTTTATAGACTCTAATCTATGCATTCTTATTGATTGCACCCTTTTGCAACAAGTCGTTCTTTATTTTTTAAAACAATTCCATTTTCATCAAGCTTGTTTCAAAAGACCTATTTAGCTCCAATAACTAGATTAAATAAAGGTTTGGGAACAAGTTCTTAAACATTGTTTTTTCTCAAATTAATTTAAATCTTCTAACATATCAAGAGATCAATGTTCGTCAATGAGAGCTTCATTGACTTATTTTTCTTCAATTTGGAAAATAAAATCCATAAGGTTACTGTGCTACGGTGACAGAACCGACTGTTATATACTGGTTTGCATTTTGTGTTTGTAAATATCGCGGTAAGCAAGAGTCGATACCGACTTTTCTTTTATCCAATAAGAAAAGGGTGAAAAGAACAAAAAAAGACCTTTCGAGAGTTTTCTGAGTAAGGGGGGTAGATTATGAAAAGGGAAGGTGTTAGCACCCTTTCTATCCGTAGTTTTCTACGGGCTCTTAGGTACTTGCCCATCTTTTAAAAATTACTTGTGTGTTTGTGTGAAAAAGTTTTTGTTTGAAAATTCCTTAGTACGGCGATTCGCTTTATGATAACCCTTGTATCAGTCCTCAAGAGTGTGATAAAGCATTTTGAAAATTTTGTTTGAAAAGTGTTTGAAAGTGTGGTGTGTAAAAATAATTGTTTGAGCAAGTACCTAACAATTATCTACCTACTCGAAAAAAAAGTTGGTTCTTTTCCTCCTATCCTTTAGACTGTGTTATCCTACTATTAGTGAGTAGGTAACCCTAGTCGTTGGATGTTGAGGGACTATCAAAAGGGACGTAATGTTCATTGAAAGCAACAGGTAGAGATACCTTAGTAGTTCGAAGGGACTGTCATTGTATATTCGGAGGCAACATCGAGGGAAAATATCATTTCTCATAGGAAACACGAGGGACAGTAAGGGACTATGATCTTTTATGATGACTTTGAACTGATGGGTCTATGCTAAGGTATCCCTACGTCGAGGGACATTGTAACGCGGTGGGAGAACCGACTTGGTTGTTTTACGTTTGATCGCAAATGTGGTAGTTAGCAAGAGTCGTCACCGACTTTTCTTTTATCCAATAAGGAAAGGCTGAAAAGAACAGGAAAGACCTTTAGAGATATTTTCTTGAGTTCGGGGGTGGATTATAAAAAGGGAAGGTATTAGCACCCTTTTTATCCATAGTTATCTATGGGCTCTTAGTTGCTTGCTAGATCACTTGCTTTTGTTTGAATGTGTTCTTGTGGTATGAGTTTTGAAAGTATTTTGAAAATGTCTTTGCAATGGTTCTTGTTTCTATAAGAACGCGTACAAAGTGTTGTTTTTGAAAATTGTTCAAAGAGGTGTTTGTGGAATGTGTTTTTGAAAGTGATTTTGAAAGTGATTTGAAAAGGTGTCTTTGTAATGGCTCTCGTTTCTATAAGAACGCGTACAAAGTATTGTCTTTTGAAAATGTTTCAAAATGGGAGTGTTGGTGTATAAAATATTCTTATTGTGAGCAAGCGAGCAACTAGGAGCGAATTTACCTACTCAAAATATATTTAATATTATTTTCCTCCTCCTTTAGATGTTGTTATCTTACCATTGATTTGGTAAGAAGCCCCATCGTTGGATGTGAAGGGACGGGCATGGGACGTTTGTATAGTCTTAGAAGGCAACTCATGGAACATTTTAGCAGTGCCTTTTTAAGGACTAGATCGTTTACCGAAGGCAACATCAAGGGTCATCGAGGGACTACGATCTTTTATCGAGGGTCTTTTGCTAAAATGCCCATGTTCGAGGGGCATGACTAATTTCTGATAGGCAACAAGTGAGATTACCCTAAGGGTGCGTGTGTGCAAAGTGTGTTTGATTGCATGCATTTAGTCTTGATTAGGGCAATATATTTGTTGATTTCATGTCTCTCCATGCACACCCTAATTACTAGCATTATATTTGAAAAGCGATAAATTACAGAAATATAAAGTCCTACGCTATTACAATATTTAGGGACGGGGGTACAAATTTACAAATGGGGGGTTATAAGAACTTAAATCCTATTTAACTATTACAAAGGATGTTAAATCCTAATAAAAAGGATGTTAATGTTAAAAATGATAAAAAGGAAAATAATGAGAAAAGAATCAGCATGTTGCTGAAAGCAAAGCAACGGGGATCAGAAGTTCTGATGTCGGGCGCGCTGTGGTTCAACAAGAAACATCAAACGAAACCAGAAGTTCTAAGTTGATATACTCTGAGGTCCTGCAAGAAATGTTATAGGGAAAACACAGAAGTTCTGGGTTGCAACGTGCTAAATTTATAAATGTGAGAGCAGTGAGAAAATATTAGAAGCTTTGTACGTGTTAAAATAGTGGGAAGAACTCAGAAGTACTGTATCGTGCTAAGACAGTGAGTGAACATCAGAAGTCTAGTGTGTTATCAGCGTGTGAAAATCAGAAGTTCTAAGTGTTAAAACAGTGAGTGGAAACATCAGAAGTTATGTGCTACATTTCAACTCTTTCCTCATATTAATCAGCATATCAGCAATTTATTTAGTTCTTAACAAATAGCAACTCAGAAGGATAAAAGCCAACCGTTTATAGAAGTTCTAATCCTAAATCTGAGCCTAGCCCTGATCAAGAAGTTCTAATTCACAGTGTTTCTACTTATGAAATGATATGGACAACATTAATACTGTGATATTTACATATTAATGATATTCTGAATGAAAAGATGCAAAGTCAGAAAGACTTACCTTGAATCTGAAGTGTGTGTTTGGAACTTGAACTGTTGCCTTCAGATGTTTTGGTATCAGCAGGAACAACAGAATAGAAAATGCTATGTTCTTTGATTCAAAGGGAAGAACAAAGGTTTGATTTTCTGTTTGGGGATTATGGAATTTTACGAAGGTTTCACAGTTTTGTTTCTCTCTTTTGACAATCCTCTCCCTCCAAAAACCATCCCCTTGAACGTGTGATGTAGCCAATTATTTATAGATGGGTTTGTTGTGGTTTTAGGGGGAAAAACAAGTGGGATTTAAACCTTTTTGGTATATTGTTCCATTGCTTTTTAATCACAGTTTTTGTATTGTAATTTGGTGCAAATATAGGGTTTGAGAAAAATGCAGGCGTGGACTAAATCAGCAGCAATTTGGAGTGTTGTGGCAGTTGGTTGCAGGACTGTGCTATAGTAGTGCAGCAGGCTGCTCAAACAAGGTTTTGGGGCTTTGTGATGTTCTGATCGAAGAAGACCAAAGTGAAACTCAAAGGGTGATGCTTTGGTCGAAGCATACGCTGAAGAGTCATGTTCTGATTGAAGAATCATGTTCTGAACCACGTTTGAAAATTCTGACTGCACTTGCGTGGAGGCTGGTTCAGAAGTTCTGAAGTATCATATTCTCTTAACACTTAAAATTTTTTTTAACTGTTTAGAAATTTGATTTTTTTCAAGGTAATTTCTAGCTTCTGATTTTTGATGAACCAATTTCATGTCTTGATGAAATATAATTATTGAAATTTGATTTTTAATCTGAAAGTCAAAGTTTGACTTTTCAGTGTGCTTTTGACCATTTTGCCCTTGTAAATGATTTTATTGAAAAGTTGTAATTCAAGACTTGAGACTCGATAGAAGCAAACCTGAGGATCCAGGATGATCCTTTGAGAAATGAGAGGGCAAATTTTGGGGTACAATAGCTGCCCATGTTCAATCTTCTTAAGCCTGAGGATGTAGATTGGTTTGTCTGCCTTTCGTAATCTGAAGGTGGAAGATGATTGAACACTAGAGTGCCTAGAAATTAGCACTCGCATGAAGTAATACTGATTGGTGATATCGGGAATGGGCTTACAGATGCCATTTGGAAGGCGAAGGAGAATCGTCAGAGATGGGATTAAAGATGCCATCCAGAAAATATCGGTTGCATAAGAGATTTCTTGGCGAGACTTCTTGTACCTACTGTTGAGGAGGACTTCGCCGGGGAATGTTGATTTATGTCCTAGGAAGTAGAGTCTAGGAGCTTCGGTTGTCCATTACTCTGTTGGTGAATTAACTCTTGATTGAGGAGGTGAAAGTAGAATGCATATCTGGTTAGGGTCCAGGCTGTACAGCGACTTACTGGGGAAATATGAAATTGACCGTATCTGGTCGGGTCCGGGCCTTACAGTGTTGTAAACTGTTGTCTGGAGATAAGGGAGAAGGAACCTGTAGAGTAGGGTTACTTCGAGATGAAAGCCTGGATAGTAGGGCTTATGGGAAGGAACCTGGATAGTAGGGTTACTTCGAAATGAAAGCTTGGATAATAGGGCTATGAGAAGGAACCTGGATAGTAGGGTTACTTCAAGATGAAAGCCTGGATAGTAGGGCCATGAGAAGGAACCTGGATAGTAGGGTTACTTCGAGATGAAAGCCTGGATAGTAGGGCCGTGAGAAGGAACCTGGGTAGTAGGGTTTCTTCAAGATGAAAGCCTGGCTAGTAGGGCCATGAGAAGGAACCTGGCTAGTAGGGTTACTTCAAGATGAAAGCCTGGATAGTAGGGCCATGAGAAGGAACCTGGGTCGTAGGGTTACTTCGAGATGAAATCCTGGATAATAGGGCTATGAGAAGGAACCTAGGTCGTGGGGTTACTTCGAGATGAAAGCCTGGATAGTAGGGCTATGAGAAGGAACCTGGGTCGTAGGGTTACTTCCAGATGAAAGCCTGGATAGTAGGGCTATGAGAAGAAACTTGGGTCGTAGGGTTACTTCGAGATGAAAGCCTGGATAATAGGGCTATGATAGGGAACCTGGATAGTAGGGTTACTTCGAGATGAAAGCCTGGATAGTAGGGCTATGAGAAGGAACCTGGATAGTAGGGTTACTTCGAGATGAAAGCGTGGATAGTAGGGCTTATGGGAAAGAACCTAGATAGTAGGGTTTCTTCAAGATGAAAGCCTGGATAGTAGGGCCGTGAGAAGGAACCTGGGTAGTAGGGTTTCTTCAAGATGAAATCCTGGCTAATAGGGCCATGAGAAGGAACCTGGCTAGTAGGGTTACTTCAAGATGAAAACCTGGATAGTAGGGCCATGAGAAGGAACCTGGGTCGTAGGGTTACTTCGAGATGAAAGCCTGGATAGTAGGGCTATGAGAAAGAGCCTGGGTCATAGGTTTACTTCGAGATGAAAGCCTGGATAGTAGGTCTATGAGAAGGAACATGGGTCGTAGGGTTACTTCGAGGTGAAATCCTGGATAGTAGGGCTATGAGAAGGAACCTGGGTCGTAGGGTTACTTCGAGATGAAAGTATGGATAGTAGGGCCATGAGAAGGAACCTGGCTAGTAGGGTTACTTCAAGATGAAAGTCTGGCTAGTAGGGCCATGAGAAGGAACCTGGCTAGTAGGGTTACTTCAAGATGAAAGCATGGATAGTAGGGCCATGAGAAGGAACTTGGGTCGTAGGGTTACTTCGAGATGAAAGCCTGAATAGTAGGGCTATGAGAAGGAACCTGGGTCGTAGGGTTACTTCGAGATGAAATCCTGGATAGTAGGGCTATAAGAAGGAACCTGGGTCGTAGGGTTACTTCGAGATGCCCCTTCAGGATACTCTTGAGACTCGAGGTACTTCTTCACTTCATGAAACCAAGGTTTGTCTTCTACCTCTTTAGTATCAATCTCACAGCAGTGTGCTGGTTCATCTAACCTTTCAATGGTGATTCAGGGAGCTTCATTGTCCCACCTGACTTTAAACATAAAAGACATGGTAGCTAGCGCGTCCGCTAACTGATTCTCCTCTCGTGGAAAATGTTCAAAGGTTACCTCCTCAAAGTGTGGGAGAAATGTCAGCATGTGCTCTTTGTATGGGATGAGATTCGGATCCTTCATATCCCATTCACCTTTGATGTGACTTATCACCAAGGCTGAATCCCCGAATACATTTAAGAACTTGATCCTGAGGTCAATAGCGGCTTTGAGACCCATGATGCAGGCTTCATACTCTGCCATGTTGTTAGTGCAGTTGAAACATAATTGGGCAGTGAAAGGAGTATGACAGCCCTCAGGAGATATGATTACGGTGCCAATTCCATTACCGAGTGCGTTCGAAGCCCCGTCAAAAACCATAGTCCATCGGGATCCTTTTTCAGGTCCTTCATTCGGTCCAGATTCTTCATAGTTAGCCACCAGCATAATGTTCTCGTCCAGGAACTCAAAATCCATGGACTGGTAGTCCTCCACAGCCTGATGAGACAAATGATCAGCCAATATACTTCCCTTTATCACTTTCTGGGTTGTATATTGTATATCGTATTCAGTTAAGATCATCTGCCATCTTGCTATTCTTCCGGAAAGAGCGGGCTTCTCGAAGATGTATTTGATTGGATCCATCTTAGATATCAATAGATTAGTGTGGGTCAGTATATACTATCTTAGTCGGCGAGCAGCCCATGCCAAAGTGTAGCAAGTTTTCTCGAGCAGTGAGTATCGTGTCTCACAGTCGGTAAACTTTTTGCTAAGGTAGTATATTGCATGCTCTTTTTGACCAGACTCGTCATGCTGCCCCAGCACACACCCCATTGAATTGTCTAGCACCGTTATGTACAATATCAAAGGTCTTCCTTCAATTGGAGGCATCATAATTGGTGGTTCCTGAAGTTATTCCTTGATTCTTTCGAAAGCAGTCTGGCATTCGTCATTCCACTTTACCACTTGATCTTTCTCCAGAAGCTTGAAGATGGGCTCACAAGTAGTAGTTAGATGTGAAATGAACCTGGAGATGTAATTCAAGCGTCCCAAGAAACCTCTAACTTCCTTCTCTGTACAGGGATCAGGCATCTCTTGTATGGCCTTTACCTTTGCGGGGTCTACCTGAATACCTTTGTCACTGATGATGAAACCCAGAAGCTTACCAGACCTTACCCCGAAGGTGCACTTGTTCGGATTCAACCTCAACTTGTATATCTTCAACCTGTCGAACAACTTTTGTAGATGATCCAGGTGTTCCTCTTCAGTTTGAGACCTGGCTATCATTTCATCAACATAAACCTCGATCTCACGGTGAATCATATCATGGAAAAAAGCGACCATGGCTCATTGATAGGTCGCCCCAGCATTCTTCAACCTAAAGAGCATCACCTTGTAACAGAAGGTGCCCCATTGTGTGACGAAGGTTGTCTTCTCCATGTCTTCAGGAGCCATCTTGATCTGGTTGTAGCCAGAGAAACCATCCATGAAGGAGAAGATTTTGTGTTGTGCGGTGTTGTCAACCAGAACATCAATTTCGGGAAGCAAGAAATCATCCTTGGGGCTTGCCCTGTTCAGGTCTCTATAATCCACACACATCCGCACCTTGATGTCCTTCTTAGGTACCAGAACAATATTAGCAACCCACTGCAGATAGGAGGTGACAGCTAAGAACCCTGCATCGAACTGCTTCATGACCTCTACCTTGATCTTCTCTGACATTTCAGGGCGCATACGGCGGACCTTCTTTTTAACCGGAGGACAATCTTCTTTAGTTGGCAGACGTTGTACCATGATATCAGTGTCTAAACCAGGCATGTCTTCATATGACTAGGCGAAGATCTCAACGTAGTCACGTAACATCTGTATCAGTCGCTGTTTGATCTTAGTCTCCAGATTTGTGTCGATCTTGATTTCTTTTCTGTCCATCTCCGTGCCCAAGTTTATTGTCTCAACTGGATCTTCATGAGGATGTATAGTCTTCTCTTCATGTTGTAATAGTCTAGCAAGTTCTCCAGGCACCTCACAATCGTCCTTACCTTTGTCCTCGGCTTGGTTGATCAGATTTTCGAAGTCATAACTGGAAATAGCAGGATTGTTATCAATGGGGTCCAGAGTGGATATGGATCTGCAGTTTGATACGTGAGTGTGTGTAAGAGCATATCTGTATTGATGAAGTAAAAACAGAAAAGAAAAACAGAGAGCGCAAAATTTGTATGCAAGGAACATCCAATGCTTTATTGATGACATATGAAATGACATATAATAACCCTCACAGATAGAACCATTGTGCCTTGGGTAAGGCACAAGGCTAAAAAGTTAAAGATTGTTTATTACAAATTCAGAACACAAGTAAGACAATTACTATGGAATAAAAGAAACTAGTATGAAATCTCTAGCCGTCCAGTTACTCGGTCCACTGTTGGTAGTCGGGTAGATCTAGTTGTCAATTTCAGAGTCTTCCTCATTGTCTCAAATAGCGTTAACCCCATGATTGCTGATGCATAGGGGAGGCCCTCCGGCTCGAGTGCGTCGCACAACCCTTTGAGCTCCTGAAGTAAAGCCCAAACCACATTTTTTTCAGTTTTGTGAGTAAAATCAGGGAGTTTCCCCCAGTTGGTACACCCCCCTTCTTCAACCACTGCTTTGGCGTCTTCGAGAGAAGTCGTCTTCAGAGGAGGTTTGGTGCCGGTGGTAGTCTCGGTTGACGCCAAAATCCGGGGAACCTCTTCAAAGTTCTGACAAGGAGTCTCTATGAATTCCCCGTCCATCTCCATATACCTGAAGAAGTTCAGGTGACTCACCATATACTCCTCTTCGCCATGCACAGTGACAATCTTCCCCTTCACCAGATATTTCAGCATTTGGTGTAGTGTAGAAGTAATATCCCCAGCTTTATGGATCCAAGGACGACCCAACAAACAAGAGTATGATGGCCTGATGTCCATCACATAGAAGGTGGATTCAAAGGTCTGAGAGACTACCTTGACAGGGATGTCCACCTCTCCATGCACCATTCTCTTCGACCTGTCAAAAGCCTTTACTACAATGTTACTAGGCTTTAAGGTCAAGCCTTCACAATCCAACCGATCAAGAGCCTTCTTAGGCATAACATTCAGTGAAAACCAAGTATCCACCAGCACATGAGCCATAGTAGTGCCTCTGCATTCGATCGAGACATGCAGAGCATCATTATGCTTTCTCCCTTTCGGATTTAAGTCAGGATCTGAAAAACCCAGCCCATTATCAGCAGTCAAGCTGGCCAAACAGTCTTTGAATTGATCGACTGAGGTTTCTTGCGGCACATGCGCGGTCTTGAGGAATTCAATCAAATCCTTTGCATGTGCCTCAGAACATAACAGCAAAGGCAACATTGATATCTTCGAGGGGGTCTGTCCCAACTGCTCGACCACATTGTAGTCGCTCTTTTTGATTATTTTTAAGATTTCCTCTATATCTTGATTAGAGGGTTCCACAACAACTTTTATAGGTGTCCCCGTCCGGGAAGGCTCACCTATAACTTCTTTACCTTGAGTCTTAGATGACTCATCAAAAGGAGTAACAATTGGAGTAAGAACAGGAGTAGTAGTTGAAGTACCGGTAAGAATAGTAGGTGAAATAACAACAGGATTATTGACAGTCTTCAGGGAAATCTAGGGAGATAAAACCCTTCCACTTTTGGTAATCTTACTAGTCCAAACAATGTTACTGACATCGGGATCAGCCTCTTCATTCTTCAGATCTTGTTTAACACCATGATAATAAACATCGGTGCCATAATGCCAAGGGACAGCCTTGTCTGAGGCGTACGAGGTAGGACCAGGAAAGGTGATTATCAATGGAGAAATTCTCGGAGCAGGTGTAATCCTAACAGGTCTTCTAGAGGAGACCTTGGAAGGATTGGCGGAAATAGTTATAATAGCAACGTCTTCGAATGGAACAGCTGGAATCAAAGTTTTCTCGAACAAAATTTATCTGCTGTCCATCAGGCGCTGGACACCTGTCTTCAACAAATAGCAACCAGAAGGCAGAGATGAACACATGTGGCAACCTTCACCATAGCCCGGAAATAAACCGGCCAGCAACAAATTCTTCTTAACAGTCATAAGGGGAGTAGAAACTTCATCAACTGAGGTCACAAATAGATCGGTATCAATGGAATTAACTCCACGGTTGTGTTTAGGCATGGGAGTAGTTATGATATTGGGCTTCTCCGGAGCATCGAACTCAATTTCCTTGGCTTCAATTAGATCATGTACTTTATTTCTTAGAGCCCACCAGTCATTTGTATCGTGACCAGGACTCTCAGAATGGTAGGCACACCGAGCGTTTGGATTGTACCGAGGAGAGGTGGTATTAGGATTCCTGGGAGCCTCTTTCAAGGTTTCCAAGTTGGATCTCAGCAGATGGGGTAGAACCTCTGTCAATGTCATGTTAATCCGGGTAAACTGCCTTTTTGGTATTTATACCCTTTGTTGATTATTGTATTGTGGAGCAGCCGCAGGCCTAGGTATCATTAGAGTACTTACCGTCGGACGGTGTTCAGCTTTGCTCTGACCTTTTAGGCTATAGATATCACTGACTTCCTTCTTACCAACAAAAGGCTTCTTCACTGAACTCGGGGAGGTGTCTCTCTGTATTTTGCTGCTCCGTATCCCAGCTTCTACCCTTTCTCCAGTTAATATCAGCTCAATGAAACCATCCGATGAGCTACCGATCAAATGGTTGAAGAATGGACCAAACAACGTCCTAAGAAACATGTCGACCAACTCCCTATCAGACAAAGGGGGTTGGACTCTCCTAGCCAAATCTCTCCACTTCTGCGTATAGTCCTTAAAGCCTTCACCTGCACTCATGGACATACTCTAAAGTTGAGTACGGGTAGGGGCAAGGTCAGCGTTGTATTGATACTGCTTGTAAAAGCAGAAGCCAAATCCTCCCAGTTCCGGATATTGGTTCCCTCCAATTGGTAGAATCAATCAAGATGAGTCCCTGACAGACTGTCTTGGAAAAAGTGAACCCACAAGTTCATATCAGCAGTGTGAGGCTGGATCTTCCTCACGTAGGAACAAAGATGAAGCTTAGAACAAGACATCCCATCATACCTTGCGAAAACCGGAGCTTTAAATTTTTGCGGGATGACTACCCCATACACCAATCCCAGCTCTTCAAAATCCATCCTTGGTATTCTCTGGATCTCCATAGTGCTTAACCGATCCTCTAACTTCTTGTACCTATCCTCAGTGGGAGGATACTGCTCATTATTGTAGTCTGTGTCATTGTCAGAGACTTCAGGAATAGGGTTCTCCTCCCTCGTTTCTCTCTTGATTTCCCCCTTCTTTAGATGAGGAGGTCAGATCGACTGGTTGCCTTAGCGGTCCCCCAAATCTTTTGCCCATATTGAGGGCACTAACGAGCTTCTTCTTCTTCTTCTTCTTCTTTTCTCTTTCAGGATGAGGGCCCTCAGATCCTCCTGCCCTTTTGCTAGAGTCATGAACATCTGTTGAAATTGGGCATTTTGTGCCTGAAGATCTTGGGTGATTTGTTCAGAAGACATTTTTGCTGAAATAAACAGCAAAGAAGATGAGAAACCTGTAATGGTACTTGCTTATGCAATGTTATGGATGATATGTATATGCAATGATTTCAAGGAAATTAGAGATTTAAATTTGCTTTAGACCAAAAGGGAACATACATTATATTAATAAATCAAAGCTTGAGTACATTATGCCTCATTGGGCTTACAAAAATACAAAAACTCTAAGATAAAAAGGTTATACACATCCTCTTTGGTGCGATGTAGGCGTTGAGTCTGCTCCTCATGAAGCTGTTTGGTGAGCTCAAGATTCTTTTTCTCGCTGGCGTAGAATTGGGCCTTGAAAGTGTCTCGCTCACCCTTAAGCTGTATCTAATCCCTTTGTAAGTCTTCAAGAGAGGTGGGCATGTCAGGATGTAGGATAGTGTATGTAACATCTCCTTTCACCATAGGCTTTATGATCACCGGGAGAATGGAGGGGTAAGGCATCATAAGACTTTGAGCACGATCTCGTACCCATTTGAGGTAAGGCTCAAGAGGGATGGAATTCTTGTGCCCTAATTTCTTGATATCTACCTTGTTCAACATCCTCCAGGCTCGGATAAACCTCTGGCGATGACCTTGATTGTTACTCTAGTAGTCAAATACTAACCCTTGAATCAGCATCTCATGTGGACCATCCCTTTGGGCATAACCAAACTGTCTTAAAGCTAAGCAGGGGTTATAGGTGATACCTCCCCTAATTCTAAGTAAGGGGACATTAGGTAATTCTCCACAACAGTCGACGATAATAACATTCTTTATAGACCGGGAACACCAATGGATGTCTGAATGTTTGAGCGTCATCAATCTTTGTGACCACCTTGAACCTTGCTCGTTCTTTAATATAGATTGGGGAAGATGCGAAATAAACCATCTTGCCAAGAGAGGAGTGAAACATATAAGGATACCTCTTTTCCTCATAGTGCGAGTGTGAAAGGAATGTAGGATATCTCCAAGTAAAGTAGGCACCGGGTTACGAGACATGAAGATTTTGATGGCGTTCACATCTATGGGTTGGTCAGGTTTTGGAAACAAAACCATCCCATAGGTGAGGAGAGCCACAATTTCCTCAAAAGCTTTACAAATCCAAAGAGTTCCAACAGTTTTGGGCTTTCTCAAACAAGAACTTTGCTAGGAAACCCTTGACACCACTCCCTGTCTCCCAATTAGTTGTGATATCAGATGGTTGCAAGTGTAGAGCTTGAGCAATCTCTTCGGGCTTTGGATCTGTTTCCGTACTGTTGAAAGGTAGTTGATTGAGAATGGGAATCCTCAAAAGTTTGGAGAATTCTTCCAAAGTTGGCACAAGTTGATAATCGGGAAATGTAAAGCAATGGTGTAGAGGATCAAAGAATTGGAAGAGCACCTTCATCATATCCTCATCAGTTTTGGAGGTAACCAAGTTTAGGAGGCAACCATGTCTTTCGGTAAATGGAGAATTCTCAGGAATCCTTAATGCTAGCTCTTTAAGTTGAGGAGGGATCCTTACAAGATTTACTTGAATAGTTTTTCTGCGAATAGAATCCATGTCCTACAAAACAGAAACAAAGATAAATCCCAAAAAATACTTGAAATGGTTAGTGAGTATGAGTATGATGTTATGATGTTCATGATGTTATGTACATGTATATATACACAAACAAAGCAAACAAGTCCTTAGGTTTAGGCTTGCATGGAGTCTCATAGGTAAGTACCCTCTTGAAGTTAGTTTGCTCAAACCTGTCCTAGCAATAGTAACCAGGTTCTATGGGAGCTCAATGTCACTGGTTTGTTTTCTTGGGAATTGTTTCAGCGCAAGCCTCTTTAATGGCAACCGAAATATCCCAAAAAACCAAACCTCAATGAGTGTAGTGTCGAGTATCTACCAACTTCGTACTGCACCAAAGTCGGTCATCTCACTACGTCCTAATGGCCAAGTTGGTCAAGTAAAGATTCTAGAAGTTAGTTAGTGCTTCATGACATCACTCAGAGGCCCCGTATTCTCCTTGACTACTTAAGGGCTACCGGTACCCACAAATATGTCACACTAACATAGCTATTGCTTACACCATGTTGATATACCCTGCACAGTTTCCATAACGTATTGCTACTTACCTATAAGGTATCCCAAATCTGGGTAGAGGGTTCAAACCCAAACAAAGAACCAAAATGTAAAGCATACAAGTCAAACAAAGAAATCAAGCAAATGTGATCTAGCCCTAAGGTAACTGCACTTTTAAAATACTCCCCAGCAGAGTCGCCAGTTCTGTAATACGGTGGGAGAACTGACTTGGTTGTTTTGCGTTTGATCGCAAATATTGCAGTTAGCAAGAGTCGCCACCGACTTTTCTTTTATCCAATAAGGAAAGGATGAAAATAATAGGAAAGACCTTTAGATATGTTTTCTTGAGTTCGGGGGGTAGATTATAAAAAGGGAAGGTATTAGTACCCTTTTTATCCATAGTTATCTATGGGATCTTAGTTGCTTGCAAGATCACTTTCTTTTGTTTGAATGTGTGCTTGTGGTATGAGTTTTGAAAGTATTTTGAAAATGTCTTTGCAATGGTTCTTGTTTCTATAAGAACGCGTACAAAGTGTTGATTTTGAAAATAGTTCAAAGAGGTGTTTGTGGAATGTGTTTTTGAAAATGATTTTGAATAGTGTCTTTGTAACGACTCTCGTTTCTATAAGAACGCGTACAAAATGTTGTCTTTTGAAAATGTTTCAAAATGGGAGTGTTGGTGTATAAATTTTTTTTGTTGTGAGCAAGCGAGCAACTAGGAGCGAATCTACCTACTCAAAAGATCTTTAATGTTGTTTTCCTCCTCCTTTAGATGTTGCTATCTTACCATTGATTTGGTAAGAATCCCCATCGTTGGATGTGAAAGGACGGGCATGGGACGTTTGTATAGTCTTAGAAGGCAACCCATGGAACGTTTTAGCAGTGTCTTTTTAGGGACTAGATCGTTTACCGAAGGCAACATCAAGGTTCATCGAGGGACTACGATATTTTATCGAGGGTCTTTTGCTAAAATGCCCATGTTCGAGGGGCATGACTAATTTCTGATAGGCAACAAGTGAGATTACCCTAAGGGTGTGTGTGTGAAAAGTGTGTTTGATTGCATGCATTTAGCCTTGATTAGGGCAATCTATTTGTTGATTTCATGTCTCACCATACACACCCTAATTACTAGCATTATATTTGAAAAGCGATAAATTGCATAAATATAAAGTCCTACGCTATTACAATATTTAGGGGCGGGGGTACAAATTTACAAATGGGGGGTTATAAGAACTTAAATCCTATTTAACTATTACAACCATATTGAAATGTACAATGCAAGAAAGAAAAAGGATTTATTTTGAAAATGATTTTTTTTGTCTTAATGAAATAAATAAATAAAAAAGAAATAAATTAACTAAAAAAAGAAAATATTTTTTATGTCTGTTTCTCTTATATTAATAAAAAGGATGTTAATGTTAAAAATGATAAAAAGGAAAATAACGAGAGAAAAGAATTAGCATGTTGCTGAAAGCAAAGCAACAAGGATCAGAAGTTCTGATGTCGGGCGCACTGTGGTTCAGCAAGAAACATCAGAGGAAACAAGAAGTTCTGAGTTGATACATGCTGAGGTCCTGCAAGAAATGTTAGAGGGAAAACACAAAAGTTTTGGGTTGCTATGTGCTGAAGTTCTGAATGTGAGAGCAATGAGAAAATCTTAGAAGCTCTGTACGTGTTAAGACAGTGGGAAGAACTCAGAAGTTCTGTATTGTGCTGAGATAGTGAGTGAACATCAGAAGTTCAGTGTGTTATCAGCATGTGAAAATTAGAAGTTCTAAGTGTTAAAACAGTGAGTGGAAACATCAGAAGTTCTATGCTACATTTCAAATCTTTCCTCATATTAATCAGCACATCAACAATTTATTTACTTCTTAACAAACAGCAAATCAGAAGGATAAAAGCCAACCGTTTATAGAAGTTCTAATCCTAAATCTGAGCCTATCCCTGATCAAGAAGTTCTGATTCACAGTTTTTTACTTATGCAATGATATGGACAACATTAATACTGTGATATTTACATATTAATGATATTCTGAATGAAAAGATGCAAAGCCAGAAAGACTTACCTTGAATCTGAAGTGTGTGTTTGGAACTTGAACTGTTGCCTTCATATATTCTGGAATCAGCAGGAACAACGGAATAGAAAATGCTATGTTCTTTGATTCAAAGGGAAGAACAAAGGTTTGATTTTCTGTTTGGGGATTATGGAATTTTACGAAGGTTTCACAGTTTTCTTTCTCTCTTTTGACAATCCTCTCCCTCCAAAAACCAGCCCCTTGAACGTGTGATGGAGCCGATTATTTTTAGATGGGTTTGTTGTGGTTTTGGGTGGAAAAACAAATGGGTTTAATCCTTTTTGGTATATTGTTCCATTTCTTTTTTAATCACAGTTTTATTATGCTAATTTGGTGAAAATATAGGGTTTGAGAAAAATGCAGGCGTGGACTAGATCAACAGCAATTTGGAGTGTTGTGGCAGCAGGTTGCATGACTGTGCTATAGCAGTGCAGCAGGCTGCTCAAACAAGGTTTTGGGGCTTTGTGATGTTCTGATCGAAGAAGACCAGAGTGAAACTCGAAGGGTGATGCTCTGGTCGAAGCATACGCTGACAAGTCTTGTTCTGATTGAATAATCATGTTCTGAACCACGTTTGCAAATTCTGATTGCACTTGCGTGGAGGCTGGCTCAGAAGTTCTGAAGTATCATATTCTCTTAACACTTAGAAAATTTTCTAAGTGTTTAGAAATTTGATTTTTTTTATAAGGTAATTTCTGGCTTCTGATTTTTGATGAACCAATTTCATGTATTGATGAAATATAATTGTTGAAGCTTGATTTTTAATCTGAAAGTCAAAGTTTGACTTTTCAGTGTGCTTTTGACCATTTTGCCCTTGTGAATGATTTTCTTGAAAAGTTGTAATTCAAGACTTGAGACTCGATAGGAGCAAACCCGAGGATCCAGGATGATCCTTTGAGAAATGAAAGGGCAAATTTTGGGGTACAACAGATATGACCAATTCCGAGGCAACCGTGTGAGGAATACTCTAAAGATGCAAGTGTGAGAAGTGTATCTTTTTCAGTTATATTATCTTTGAGATTAGTGATCTACAAATGGATTGATTTATTCTTGTCATGCACGCCTAAGTTACTAACAATAATATTGTACAGGCATACAAGGAATAAAAAAAGTGAGAAATAAAGGGTCCTACGCTATTACAGGGCTTTGGTGTAGATACATAAATAATGAACGAAAAAATAAAGTACGGAAATTGAAAATGCGAGAATTTAAGTCCTAAACTATTACAACTGTAAGCAGTTACAATATAAGAAAATGTGAAAACGATAAATGCGTGCGAGATAAAGATGAACGTCTAAAAACCTAAGAAAACTACTAAGTAAAAAGACTTTTTTGTTTGATTTTTTGTTTTAATTAAGAAAAAAATTAAATTAAATATCCTAAAGTCTATTTTATTTTTAATTAGAGAAAATAGTTAAGATATTTATTAGTTAACTTAAGAAATTAATTATCTAAAAAATCTAATCCTAATTTGTGATTTTTTTTATTTGCTGTTTATGGTGGAAACTCATTAAGAGAAAACAAAATAAAGTGAGAAGTAAAAAGAATACACAAGGACAATCCTTCGATCCAGGAAGGAGACGCCCTTCGATCCAGGAAGGAAACGTCTCCTTCGATCCGGAGGGCTATGGCTTTCGATCCAGGAAGGCTGTGGCTTTCGATCCAGGAAGGCCATGGCTTTCGATCTAGGAGGATTGTGGCCCTTTGATCTGGGGTGCTAGATCTGCAAATATAATGTGAGAAAAATAAAATAATACAAAATCCTATGCTTGGATCGACGCTGGTCCTGATTCGACAGCCTGGTTGTTTTGAAGTTATGGCCAGAACACCCTAACATGGTTTAAAAATGGCATATCGTGATTCCAGTGTCATGGGTTTCATGTTAAACTCTTGACTTGTTCTAATGATTCC
Source organism: Vicia faba (assembly GCA_948472305.1). Classification (NCBI taxonomy): domain Eukaryota; kingdom Viridiplantae; phylum Streptophyta; class Magnoliopsida; order Fabales; family Fabaceae; genus Vicia; species Vicia faba. The sequence continues at coordinate 574,974,130 of OX451741.1, read as the reverse complement.
TAGCAAACTCATACATACACGTCAAAACATTCAAAAATATGCAAACATTCAAAAATACGCAAACATGAGGATTTAGATTTTAGAAGTTTTACTAAACGGGCGATGATGATGCTCCTAATCTGGGCTTGAAGTTGTATGCTGGAGGGTTGGATGGAGTCCTTGGAAGCCTCAAGGGGATGTTTGAATCCTTGGTCTGGCTTGAGGGGAGCTAGGAATGAGTGTTTGAAGTTTTTGATTTGAATGATTTTTTTTGCAAGTTTGGTAGAGCTTTTGTGTGGTACCTGCGTATCTGCCCCTGTTTGGCTTACCAAAGGGATGTATTTATAGCATAAAAGAAAGGGAGAATAAAATGAAGAGAGAATCCATCCCATAAAGCCAAGGTTTAAAGCCATTAAAGCCATTTTGAAAAACTACCAAACTTGGTATTTCATGCCATTTTTTCATGTTCAGTGTACCTGGACATGTCTTTTTTTTCAAATGCCCTCTTGATGGCCTCCTTCGAGTGGCCTCGAAGGAGTTCTTCGAATGGCCCTTGGCCTTGATTGATCTTTTGAATTTTTGTACCGACATCCCATTCGAAAGACCATTTGTCCAAATTCCAATCGAAGGACACAATTAACATGCATGTTGAAGCTTCCCTGGTTTGAGATGCTAAATCAAAGAATCCCTTGCCATGCCAATCGAAAGGCTTGGCCCAGGGTGCCAAACGAAAGGTCTTTCAGAATGCCAATCGAAGGCCTTAACACAATGCCAATTAAAAGGCTTGTCAATCGAAAAGCCTTGTATCCATGGCAATCTAAGGGTCTTTCAGAATACCAATCGAAAGGTACTTAAAACACCACTCAAAAATTTTCTTTTTCCTTAGGCAAGGGTTTATGGTCAACCATGTAGGGGGAAGACATTGGAAAACATGAGAGGCTAAATTTTAGGGTACAACAGTTCCCCCTGTTCAATCTTCTTAAACCTGAATATATAGATTGGCTTGTCTGCCTTTCTTGATCTGAAGGTGGAAGATGATTGAACACTAGAGTGCCCAGAAATTTGCACTCGTCTGAAGTGATATTGTTGGTGAATAATATCGGGAATAGGATTACAGCTGCTATGATACGGTGGGAGAACTGACTTGAAGGTTTTGCGTTTGATTGCAAATGTTGCAGTTAGAAAGAGTCGCCACCGACTTTTCTTTTATCCAAAAGGAAAGGTGAAAAAGCACAGGAAAGACCTTTGAGATTATTTCTTGAGTTCGGGGGGCAGATTATGAAAAGGGAAGGTATTAGCACCCTTTTCATCCATGGTTTTCCATGGGCTCTTAGTTACTTGCTAGATCACTTTCTTTTGTTTGAAAATATGCTTTGTGTGGTTTTTGAAGGTATTTTGTAAAGATGCCATTGTTTAGGAAAAATTTGTAATGATTCTCGTTCATAAGAATGTATACAAAGTGTTGATCTTTTTGAAAATGTTTTAAAATGAGTGTATTGGTGTATAAAATGTTTTTGTTGTGAGCAAGCGAGCAACTAGGAGCAAATATACCTACTCAAAAGGTCTTAGATGTTCTTTTCCCCCTCCTTTAGGTGTTGCTATCTTACCATTGATTTGGCGAGAAGCCCCACCGTTGGATGTGAAGGGACGGGCGTGGGTCATTGTATAGTCATAGAAGGTAACCTATAGATTTTTTAGCAATGTTGTTTAGGGACTAGATCGTTTACCGAATGCAACATCGAGGGTCATCGAGGGACTACGATCTTTTATCGAGGGTCTTTGCTAAAACACCCATGTTCGAGGGACATGACTATTTTTCCGATAGGCAACAAGTGAGATTACCCTAAGGTGTGCATATGTGCAAATTGTGTTTAATTGCATGCATTTTTGTCTTGATTAGGGTTCTCTATTTGTTGATTTCATGTCTTGCCATACGCCCAAATTACTAGCAATATATGAAAGCAATAAAAAGTACATAAAGTAAATATCCTACGCTATTACAATCATTAGGGGGATGGGGTGTACAGATTTATAAATGGGGATTGCAAATAAAATTAAATCCTAAATTACTATTGCAACCATATTGAATGGATAAGAATGTAAGAGAAAATGTGAAATGGACTTGTTTTGTTTAAGAAAAGAAATAAGTTTTGTTTAAGAAAATATTTTTGATCTTTTTGTTTTAAGAAAGAAAATAAAGTATGTAAAATGTAAAATGTTTTGGTGTTTTTTGATTAGTGAAAATAAAAGTGATAGAAAAAATAGTAAGGAAAAAGAAAATAGAATCAACGCATTGCTGAACTAAAAGAGATCAGAAGTTCTGACTCTGGCGTGCTGTAAAAAACAGAAATCATATTAGTAGAAATAGGTAAAGTGAGAAGTTCTGGATCCGCTGGGAACAAAGAAGACTTCAAAAGTTCTGATGCCACTGGCAGAAATTTGTCTCCCTCTCCATGCTAGTCAGAACATCTGCAACTTAGTCATTTCTCAACAAAACAGAAGATGCGCATATAATAGTTATGGCAAGTTTCATAATGTTTCAGAAACAAGAGATATCAGAACTATAAATCAGAAGCAAGCATGAATTTGATAATCCTAATTATGAGTCCTAATTTCTTCAAGAAGTTCTGGACTGAAATTCTCCCTACTTAGGCAAACATACATGGAATATATGAATATACTGAATCAGAGTCAGGATGTCTACATTGTGTTTTTTAACGTGCAAATCTAACAATGTTTAAGTAATATGACGAGAGTCAGCAGAAGCTTACCCTGCAGTTGGAAAATGTTCTGTGGGCTGAAGTCTGGTTCTAACCGCTTGTGATATTCTGACCAGCTTCCTCACGTGCTCAGTAGGCTGGAAACTTTCAACTTGGACTATGAATGATTGGAAAATTCTGAAACAGCCAAGGAGCAAGGTTTTGACTTCTTTGAGGTGGATATTGATGGAGAGTGTGTTACAGTTTGACTATAGAAGTTAGGATGGCTTCTGAATGTATATCAAAAATTGTATGGATGGCTTTGGTCAAGAAACACTTGAGAAAAAAAAAGGAGTCTGAGTGGAAGAATCAAAGGATAATAGGTTTTGTATTTTTGTATTTCAGTTTTGGACTCTTGGAATTTTAGCAGGGGTTCAAGGCTTTTTCTTTCTCAAATTTTTCGACCTTTTTACAGTTGCCAATGAAGTCCAATTTATAGGAAAAGGTTTAGTCGCTTGGAGAGGTCAAGGGGTACAACCATCATATGCTAGGAGCCGACTTGTTCTTGAAGTAGGTTCAAATAGGTATGGTAGTTAGCAGCTTTAGCAGCGCCTAAGCCGGATTTGTAAGTAGGAATTAAGGAAAGGCAATCTTAAAAGCAAAGTAACGCATGGGCCTAACACACTTTTGTACAAAAGTTTGCTTTTCCAAGATAGTAATGGTACTTCTATGCCACACGTGGGAAAATATTTTGGATAAAGACCCAAAAGTGGTTGTGAGCATTAAATAGTCTTGATTTTGATCAAACCAGAAATCCTGCAATGTAAGATTCTGCATCATTGCTTAATTCTGATCAGAAGTTCAACTTCAACGTAACTTAGAATAGCCATCCAACTTCTGATCTTTGTATCTCCTTGCTCCAGCATGTTCTGAAGGAGCTCTCAGACTTTCCAGGAAGCTTGCAGCACGCTTTGTAACCTTCTTTGAATTACCCTTGCAAACTTTGACTGAACCTTTGCAAAAACTGGCCCAGAAGTTCTAACCAAAATCTGTTTTGAAAGTGTCCAAAATTTGCTGAATGCTTCAGTTTCAGGGACGTGTCTTTGAGGATTTAACTTGAAATCCCAACATTTCTTGGAGAAGTTTTATTCTGCAATGTTTTAGATCTTATTGAAATCTATAACTTTTGTTCCAGAAGTTCTTCCAAAATCAGCTTGCATCATGGTGATAATCTGATCAGAAGTTCTGAGCTTGTCATATTTCTTAAACACCTAGAAAAATTTTAAGTATTTAGAAATTTGACTTTTCAAAGTAATTTTGACTTTTGAATATATTGATGAAACAAATCTCACATTCCAACATGTCTTAATGAAATATGATTCTAGAAACTTGATTTTGATCCAAAAGTCAAAGTTTGACTTTTCAGTATGCAAATGACAATTTTTCCCTTGTGAATGACTTTCTTGGAAAATTTGTAATTCAAGGCTTGAAATTGGATGGGAACAAACCTGAGAGTCCAGGTTGATCCTTTGAGAAATGAGAGGGCAAATTTTGGGGTACAACAGCTGCCCCTGTTCAATCCTCTTACACTTGAAGAGTTAGATTGGCGAATCTGCCATTCGTGACTCGAAGGTGGAAGATGATTGGACACTAAAGTGCCCAAAATTTTTCACTCGGTGATGTGATGGTTGAGGGAATGGGCTTAAAAATGCCATTTGGAGAGGCGATAGAAAGTTGTTGGATATGGGCTTGTAGATGCCATCCAAAAATGATTACTGAATTGTATTTGTAAGCTGAAACTGAATGGGTGTCAGAGTGGCGTCTGTGTTTGGAGCATATTTGAACTGTATTTGAAAGCTGGGTCTGAATGAGTATCAGAATGGCATCTGTGTCCGGAGCGTATCTGAACTGTATCTGAAAGCTAAGTATGAATGAATACCAGAATGGCATCCTTGTCTAGAGCGTATCTGAACTGTATCTGAAAGCTGAATCTGAATGAGTATCAGAATGGCATCCATATCTAGAGCGCATATGAACTGTATTTGAAAGATGAATCTGAATAAGTATCAGAATGGCATCCATATCTGGAGCGTATCTAAACTGTATCTGAGAAGGAAATCTGAATGAGTATCAGAATGGCATCTGTGTCTAGAGCGTATATGAACTGTATCTGAAAGCTGAATCTGAATGAGTATCAGAATGGTATCCTTATCTGGAGCATATCTGAACTATATCTAAGAAGGAAATCTGAATGAGTATCAGAATGGCATCCGTGTCTGGAGCGTATTTAAACTGTATCTGAAAGCTGAATCTGAATGAGTATTAAAATGGCATCCGTATCTAGAGCGTATCTGAACTGTATCTGAAAGCTGAATCTGAATGAGTATTAGAATGGCATCCGTGTCTGGAGCGTATCTGAACTGTATCTGAGAAGGAAATCTGAATGAGTATCAGAATGGCATCCATGTTTGGAGCGTATCTGAACTGTATCTGAAAAACTTTGAACATTGTTAATGGTAGCTGTTAATCAAACTTTTATCCTGAAAAGGGGTCAAATGTTAGCTAATATGCAATGTTATGTTATATGAAATGCAAGGTATGATGCATTCGTGTTATCAATGTTTATGTTATATGGATGCGATGTATGCACATGCGAGCTAATCTGCTACACTGCTGTTGGATTGGAGAAAATAAATCCCTGACTGCTGCTGAGGATATGGAGTGTAAGTATTCATGTTGTGAAGTTGAAGTGTTGATGAATTTCCACTTAGATAAATAAACTCTATTGTCAAGGAAATGCCGTGTGCTACTTGTAAAATCCTGTCTGGGGAATTCGAAGAAATTTGACGACTTATACTGGGGATTGATAACTAAAAGATCTGTTCTGCTGGGGATTGAACTGCACACTACAGGGGATTATTGAAATAGCATAGAGATATTTCCCTACCTCTTAAAGTCATCAGTGATTGTCTTTCTATTTTGTTTATTTATAAACAATAATTATGTTCAAATGCATATGTTCAAAAATGAATCATTGGACGTTTTTGTAAACAAAACACAAGAGTAAAGAAAAACAGATAGTTTTGTACTTTCAAAGGGATATCTTTGTATTGACTTTGAGTAAGTATTTTTGTACAATGAGACAAACATTCTATTAAGAGAATGTTGTCATAAAAAAAATGAAAATTTTGATACAAAGAAAAGATAGCTATGTGCAATAATCCCATAGGGGTCCCATTCTGTTATAGCCTTCGTATCTCCGAGCATCTTGTCTATTTATTGCCTCGTTCGAAAATGATTGAACTGATCAGAACCTTTGAGTTTGTCAGGTTATGCGTAAGGTGATCCAACAGAACATAATCATACACTTTAAATCCCTAACTTTTTCCTGGACCTTCCTTTTGGGTTTTCAGTCCACCGGGATACCCTTTATTGCCCAAGCCGCCCTTTCGGGTTTTCAGCTTGTCGGGTGTACAATTTTTTTTTTGTTTTATCCTTAATTTTTGCCCAAACCTTTTTGGTTCACTGGGATGCCCTTGTTTTGCCTAGGTGTGTCAACCTAGCGAGTCTCTTATGCGTAGTATCTTTTGACTATGTCTACATTTGCAGGGTGCGACAGGTTATCGCCATCCATGGTGGTCAGAATCATCGCTCCACCAGAGAATATGTTTTTGATCATAAATGGTCCTTCGTATGTTGGAGTACATTTTCCCCTGGGATCACCTTACGGCAGTATGATATGTTTGATCACCAGATCCCCAACTTGATATACTTGTCGTCTGACCTTTTTGTTGAAGGCCTTGATCATCCGTTTTTGATACATTTGACCATGACAGACAACAGTAAGCCTTTTCTCATCAATCAAGTTTAGTTGATCAAGTCGAGTCTGAATCCAATCGTCATCATTTAGCCATGCATCCTTCATAATTCTTAGAGAGGGGATCTTGACCTCAATAGGCAAGACAACCTCCATGCCGTATACCAGAGAATAGGGTGTTTCCCCGATTGATGTGCGAGTTGTGGTACGATATCTGTGGAGAGAGAATGGTAGCATCTCATGCCAGTCTTTGTATGTGACTGTCATTTTTTTTATGATCTTTTTAATGTTCTTATTTGCGGCTTCAACAACACCATTCATCTTCAGCCGATAAGGGGAAGAATTGTGATGTTGGATCTTGAATTGCTCGCACAAGGCGGTGATCATAGTATTGTTCAAGTTCGTACCATTGTCTATAATGATCCTTTCCGAGATACAATACCGACATATGAGATTCTGCTTGATGAATCGGGCGACAACATTCTTGGTGACGGATGCGAAAGAAGCTGCCTCCACCCACTTTGAAAAATATTCAATGGCCATTAAGATGAAGCGGTGTCCATTAGAGGTTGTGGGCTTGATTTCCCTAATCATATCAATCCCCCACATAGCAAAGGGCCAAGGAGCTGTTAAGACATTCAGAGGAACCAGAGGCACGTGCACCTTGTCAGCATAAATCTGACACTTGTGGAAAGTTCGAGAGTGTTGATAGCAGTCTGCTTCCATGGTAGACCAGTAATAGCCTGCCCATAGGATTTTCTTTGCCATCATATGCCCACTGGAATGGGTGCCAAAAGTGCCTTCATGTAACTCAGCCATGATCCTTTTAGCTTCAACCTTGTCTACGCACCAAAGTGACACAGAGTCATGGTTGCGTTTGTAAAGAATGCCATTACTAAGGAAGAATTTAGCATAGAATCTCCTTAAGAACTTCTTATCGTTTACTGAAGCTTCTTCTTGATATTCTCGGGTTTCGAGATACCTCTTGACTTCGTGAAACCAAGGCTGGTCCACTACTTCTTCAGTATTAATCTCATGATAGTGTGCTGGTTCATCCCTTCGTTCAATGGTGATCCAGAGAGCTTCATTATCCCATTTAAGTTTAAACATAGATGACATTGTGGCTAGTGCGTCTGCTAGCTGATTTTCTTCTCGCGGGAAGTGCTTGAAGGTAATCTTCTCAAAATGTGGGAGCAATGTCAAAATATGTTCTTTATAAGGGATAAGGTTAGGGTGTTTGGTGTCCCATTCCCCTTTGATTTGGCTGATAACCAAAGCTGAATCTCCGAATACATTCAAGGATTTGATCCCCAAGTCTATGGCAGCTTTGAGACCAAAGATGCACGCTTTGTATTCCACCATGTTATTTGTACAATTGAAGCAGAGTCTTGCCGTAAAAGGAGTATGACATCCTTCAGGAGATATGAGTACAACACCAATACCATTACCGAGTGCGTTAGATTCCCCATCAAAAACCAGGGTCCATCGGGATCCTTGTTCAGGTCCGTCATATGGCCTGAGTTCTTCACAGTTGTTTACCATCATGATGTCCTCATCTTGGAATTCGAACTTCATGGACTAATAGTCTTCTACAGCTTGGTGAGCAAGGTGATCGGCTAGTACACTACCCTTTATTGCTTTCTGGGTAGTATACTGTATGTCATATTCTGTCAGGATCATCTGCCATCTCGCTATTCTCCCAGAGAGAGCAGGTTTCTCGAAGATGTATTTTATTGGATCCATTTTAGGTATCAATTAGGTAGTATGAGTCAGCATATATTGTCTTAGCTGGCGAGCAACCCATGCCAGAGCGCAGCAAGTTTTCTCGAGCAGTGAATATCTTGTTTCACAGTTGATAAAATTTTTGCTCAGGTAATAAATAGCGTGCTCTTTTCGGCCAGACTCGTCATGCTTCCCCAGCACACACCCCATTAAATTTTCCAAAACAGTCAGATACATAATCAATGGTCTTCCCTCGACTGGTGGCATCAACACAGAAGGTTCTTGTAAGTACTCCTTGATTTTGTCAAAAGGAATTTGGAACTTATCATTCCATTTGACTACCTGATCTTTCTTCAGTAATTTGAAGATTGGTTCACAAGTAGCTGTCAGGTGAAAAAGAATCTGGCAATGTAGTTCAAACGTCCCAAGAATCCTCTGACTTCCTTCTCGGTACGAGGAGCAGGCATCTCTTGTATCGCTTTCACCTTGGCGTGATCCACTTCGATACCTTTATTGCTGACAACAAAGCCTAGGAGTTTACCAGACCTCACTCTAAACGTGCATTTATTTGGGTTCAACCTCAACTTGTACTTCTTTAATCTCTCAAAGAGTTTTTGTAAATGGTCAAGATGCTCTTCTTCTGTTTGAGATCTAGCTATCATGTCGTCCACATAAACCTCTATTTCGTGATGTATCATGTCATAAAATAGGGCTACCATGGCACGCTGATAGGTTGCCCCAGCATTCTTCAGTCCGAATGGCATAACCTTGTAGCAGAATATGCCCCATTGTGTGACAAAGGTTGTCTTCTCCATGTCCTCAGGCACCATTTTGATTTGGTTGTAACCTGAGAAACCATCCATGAAGGAAAACACTTTGTGTTGTGCCGTATTGTCAACTAGAATATCAATGTGGGGGAGTGGGAAATCATCCTTAGGGCTTGCCCTATTTAAATCTCTGTAGTCCACACACATTCGCACCTTGCCATCCTTTTTGGGCACGGGAACAACATTGGCCACCCATTGCGGGTAGAAGGTGAGGGCCAAGAATCCATCATTGAATTTCTTCATGACTTTTGCTTTAATTTTCTCTGACATGTCTAGTCGCATACGACGAACCTTTTGTTTTACTGGTGGGCAATCCTCTTTTGTAGGTAGACGATGTACCACAATATCTGCATCAAGTCCTGGCATGTCTTTATATGACCAGGCAAATACCTCAACATATTCGTGTAGCAACTGAATTAGACGCTCTTTGACACTAGGTTCCAGATTGGCACCCACCTTGACTTCTCTTTTGTCTTCTTCGGTACCTAGGTTGATCGTATCCACGGGTTCCTCGTGGGGCTGAATGGTTCTCTCTTCTTATAGTAGCAACCTGGAAAGTTCTCCTGGTACTTCACAATCTTCCTCACCTTCGTTCTCAGCTTGGTAGATTAGATTTTCATAGTCACCGAAGGCCATAGCAGAACCGTTACCCATGGGATCCTGAGTGGATGTAGACCTGCATTGTGAGTGTGAGTGTGTGTAAGAGTATAGCTATCTTTGAAGGAAATGAAAATGTAAAAAGAAAAACAATGAGCACAAAGTTTGTATGCAAAAACGTCCATGATTCATTGATGTCATATGGAAATGAGATAATAACCCTTACAAATGGACCATTGTGCCTCGGGTAAGACACAAGGTTTTAAGAGTCTGAATTGTTTTAATATTACAGATCCAACAAAATGTAAAGACAAATTATCGTGGGATAAAAGTGATCGGGACAAAGTCTCTAGCCTCCCAATTGCTGAGCCCTCCATTGACAGTTGGGAAAATCCATTCCTCCAGGTTGTAGCCGTCTTCATCATTTTCCACCGCATTGACTTCGCGGTTGCTGATCTTCTAGGGTGGTCCTCCGGCATGAGCACGGCGTATAACCTTTTGGACACCTGAAGTGAAACCCAGACCGAACATGTCAGATTTGTATGGGATATCTGGGAGTTGTCCCCAGATAGTGCACCCACCTTTTTCTATCACTGCCTTGGCATCCTTCAAAGATGACATCCTGAGTGGAGGCCTGGTGATCTTGGGAACTTGAGACACAACCTTGATCACTGCCACATCTTGCGGGACTTCTTCAAAGTGCTGGAATGGAGTTTCAATAAATTCACCATATAATTCCACATATCTGAAGGAATTAAGATGGCTGATCATATACTCTTCTTCTCCATGAACAGTGATAATCTTCCCTTGAATTGGATATTTCAGCATTTGGTGCAGCATAGAGGTAACAGTGCCAGCATTGTGGATCTATGGTCAGCCTAGCAAGCACGAATATGAAGGGAAGATATCCATTACATAAAAAGTTGAATCAAATGTTTGGGTTCTAACCTTTATGGGGATATCCACTTCCCCATGCACCATTCTTTTGAGCCGTCAAAGGCTCTCACTACTATGTTGCTTGGTTTCAACGTCAATCCCTCACAGTCAAGCCTATCAAGAGCCTTTTTAGGCAATACATTCAGAGATGAACTGGTGTCAACCAAGACATGAGCCAATGTTGTGCCCCTGCATTCAACCGAGACGTGCAATGCCTCATTATGCTTCCTCCCTCTTGGCGTTAAACCAGCATCTTAAAAACCTAAACTATTATCTGCAGTCAAGATGGCTACGCAGTCTTGGAACTGATCGGCAGATGTTTGTTGGGGTACATGGGAAGTTTTCAGGAATTTTACCAAGGCCTTTGCATGCGCCTCGGAACATAGTAGTAAAGCCAACATGGAAATTTTGGATGGAGTTTGCCCCAGTTGCTCAACTACATTGTAGTCGCTTCTTTTTATGATCTTTAGAATTTCCTCCATCTCTTTCCGTGAGGTCTCAGGGATAGCCAATGATTGTGCCTTCATCCGGACAGACTCAATCAGAATACTTTTACCTCGAGTCTCAATTGATTCGGCACCATGAATATTAGTAGGGGTGATAGCGGGGGTTGTAACAACTTTGTCGGTTGGAGTACTAGCAGAGATGATTGTAGGACTGGGAACAACCTTTGGAGGAGCAACAACAACATAAATGATTACTGGTCCAGAAATAACCTTTGGGGGAGAAATTTCTGGAGAGAAAATCCTTCCGCTTTGGGTAATCTTGCTAGTCCCTACAATATTACTGACATCGGAGTCAATTTTCTCAGAACTTGAATCTTTGGCAGCTGGCCAATCTTTCTTGATATCGTGGTAGTAGACATCCCCTCCATAATTCCATGGTACGATTTTGTCTGACGAATACGAGACTGGTCCAGGCATTGTAATTATCAAAGGAATTACTTTTGAAACTGATGTAATTCTAACGGGTCTTTTAGTGGAGACCCTGGAAGAATTGTCGGAAATGGTCACGATGGAAACATTATAAGAAATAGTTGGGACAAAAGTCTTCTCGAACAAAATTTCCTTGTTATCTATTAGGCACTGAACGCCTACTTTCAACAAAGGACAATTGGTTGGTAAGGACAAACAGAAATGACAACTTTCACCATAGCCCTGGAAAACACCGGAATTTAACAAGTTCTCTTTGATAGTCAGGAGTGGGGTCATAAGTTCATCAACTGAAGTAACAAACATATCTTCCTCAATGGCGTTGGTATTATGGCCATGTTTGGGCATAAGGGAAGAAATCAAATTGGGCTTTTCTGGTGCATCGAATTTAATCTCTTTGGCTTCAAGGAGGTCATGTACTTTGTTCTTTAGAGCCCAACAGTTGTTAGTGTCATGGCCGGGACTCTCAGAGTGGTATCCACAGCGGGCATTAGGATGATAATGAGGAGAGGTTGTGTTAGGGTTCTTTGGAGCTTCTTTCAAGGTTACTAGGTTGGATCTTAACAGATGTGGCAATACTTGAGACAGGGTCATGTTAATTCTGGTGAATTGTCGGACTGGTCTTTCCAATCTTGGTTGGTTGTTTCTTTGTTGATCAGCCGCAGGTTTAGGAATCATAATAGCCCCTACCATTGGACGGCATTCGGCCCTATCTTGATTTCTCTGAGGATATATATCAACCACTTCTTTCTTTCCGATGAATGGCTTCCTTACAACAACAAAGGATGCATATTTTTGAATCCTTCCATTCTTTATTCCGGCTTCTACCCTTTCTCCGGTCAATATCAATTCAGTAAAACCTGCCGATGAACTCCCACTTAAGTGGTTGAACAAGGGACCAGACAAGGTGCCCAAAAACATGTCTACCAACTCTCTTTCAGATATGGGAGGTTGAACTCTTCCGGCCAAGTCTCTCCATTTTTGCGCATAGTCCTTGAAGCCTTCACTTGAAACCATGGCGATACTCTAGAGTTGAGTACGGGTAGGCGCAAGATCAGCATTGTATTGGTATTGTTTGTAAAAGGCTGCAACAAGATCTTCCCAGTTATGAACATTGTCTCTTTCTGACTGATAAAACCATTCAAGTTGAGTTCCAGACAGACTGTCTTGGAAGAAGTGTACCCATAAATCTTTATCAGCGGTATGGGGATGGATCTTCCTCACATAGGACCGGAGATGCATTTTAGGGTATGCGACTCTGTTATATTTGGCGAACACAGATGCTTTGAATTTTAGAGGAATGATAATCCCCGATACTAGTCCCAACTCCTCAAAGTCCAATCCAGGCACTTTTTGGATTTCCATTACACTCAACCGTCCTTCTAGATGCTTATACTTGTCGTCGGCTGGAGGGTATTGTTCTTCAGAATATTCTTCTTCTTCCTCTTCCTCTTTTGAATCAGACTGAACAACTGTTTCTTTGCCTTTCCCATCTTGGTTGTCCTTCTCACCGGATGTCGTTGCAAAGTCTAAGGCCCTTCTTGCTTTCCCTTGGAATCTCCTTCTCGTGTTCAAAATTCCAGTTATTTTCTTTGTCTTCTTTTTCTTCTCCTCAACCAGCAATGTCTTCAACTCTTCTTTTCCTTTGGCTAGAGTTAAGAACAACTGTTGAAACTATGCATTCTGAGCTTGGAGGTCCTTCACCGTTTGCTCGAGATCCATCTTGCTGAAATAAATAGTAGAGAGATGAGGAGACTTGTTGCAAGAAACCTTCTTATGTTATGATGAATGATAAATGCATATGCAATGATTTCAAGGACTTTAAGATTCAAATTTGTTTTAGACCAAAAAGGAAACACACAGTATATTAATAGATTAAAGTTCGAGTACATCAATGCCTTCTTGGGAAAATAATACAAAAACTCTAAGATAAAACGGTAGTATGCATCCTCTTTGGTGCGATGTAGGCATTCAGAGTCTTCTCCTCATGAAGTAGTCTCGTGAGTTCGAAAACCTTCTTCTCACTTGCGTAGAATTGGGCTTCGAGAGTATCTCGCTCCCCCTTGAGCTGTATCCAATCCCTTTATAGGTCTTCAAGAGAGGTGGGCATCTCCTTCCATGACATGCCCAATGATTACCGGGAGAATGGAAGGATAAGGCATCATAAGACTCTGAGCACGGGTTCATACCCATTTGAGGTAAGGCTTAAGAGGGATAGAATTTTTATGCCCCAAAGTCTTGCTATCTACCTTGTTCAACATCCTCCAAGCTCGGACAAATCTCTGGCGAAGACCTTAATCGTCGTTGTCATAGTCAAATACCAAACCTTGAATCAGCATCTCATACGGGCCATCCCTTCGGGCGTAACCAAATTGTCTTAAATCTAAACAGGGATTGTAGGTGATACCTCCCCTAATTCCAAGTAAAGCGACATTAGGAAATTCTCTATAACGGTCGACAATAGTAACATTCTCTATGGATCGGGAGCACCAATGAATGTCTGAATGTTTGAGCGTCATCAACCTTTGTGACCACCTTTAGCCTTGCTCATTCTTCAATACAGATTGGGGAAGATGCAAAATAAACCATCTTGCCAAGAGTGGAGTACAACATATAAGAACACCTATTTTCCTCATTGTGCGAGTGTGAAAAGAGTGTAGGATGTCTCCTAGTAAAGTAGGCACTGGGTTGCGGGACATGAAGATTTTGACGGTGTTCACGTCTATGAGTTGGTCAAGATTTGGAAACAAAACCATCCCATAGATGAGGAGAGCCACAATTTCCTCAAAAGCTTGCAGGTCCAAAGAGTTCCAACAATTTTGGGCTTTCTCAAACAAGAACTTTGCTAGGAAACCCTTGACACCACTCCTTGTTTCCCAATGAGTTGTGACATCAGATGAGTTCAAGTGTAGAGCTTGAGCAATCTCTTCTGGCTTTGTGTCTCTTTCCGTACCATTGAAAGGTAGTTGATTGAGAATGGGAATTCTCAAGAGTCAGGAGAATTCTTCCAAAGTAGGCACAAGTTGATAGTCGAGAAATGTGAAGCAATGGTGTAAGGGGTCAAAGAACTGAAAGAGCACCTTCATCATGTCCTCATCTGTGTTAGAGGTGACCAAGTTTACTAGGCGACCATGTCTCTCGGTGAATGGAGAGTTTTCAAGAATCCTTGAAGCTAGCTCCTTAAGTTGTGGAGGGATCCTTACAAGGTTGACTTGAATAGTTTTCCTGTGAAGAGAATCCATATCCTACAAAACAAGGACAAAGATGAATCCCAAAATCCTTGAAATGGTTAGTGGATGTGTATGATGTTATGATGTTCATGGTGTTATGTATAAGTATGTATATACAAATAAAGCAAACAAGTCATTAGGTTTAGGATTGCATGGAGTTTTATAGGTAAGTACCCTCTTGAAGTTTAGTTGGCTCAACTTGTCCTAGTAATAGTAACCGGGTTATAAGGAGCACAATATCACTGGTTTGTTTCCTTGGTCATTGTTTCATCACAAGCCTCTTTAACGGAGACCGAAATATCCCAAGAAACCAAACCTCAATGAGTGTAGTATCGAGTATCTACCAACTTCGGAGCGCACCAAAGTCGGTCATCTCACTACATGCTAAATGGACAAGTTGGTCAAGTAAAGGTTCTAAAAGTTCATTAGTGCTTTATGACATCACTCATCGGCTCCGTATTCTCTTTGATTAATCCAAAGGCTACCTGTACCCACAAATATGTCACACTAATGTAGCTATTTCTTAGACCATGTCGGTATACCCCACACAGTTTCCACAACGTATTGCTACTTACCTATAATGTATCCCAAATCTGGGTAGAGGATTCAAACCCAAACAAAGAACCATAATGTAAAGCATACAAGTCAAACAATGCAAGCAAGTAAATGTGATCTAACCCTAAGGTAACCCCACTTTTAGAATTATCCCCAGCAGAGTCGCCAGTTCTGTGATACGGTGGGAGAACTGACTTAAAGGTTTTGCGTTTGATTGCAAATGTTGTGGTTAGCAAGAGTCACCACCGACTTTTCTTTTATCCAAAAGGAAAGGTGAAAAAGCACAGGAAAGACCATTGAGATTATTTCTTGAGTTCGGGGGGAATATTATGAAAAGGGAAGGTATTAGTACCCTTTTCATCCATGGTTTTCCATGGGCTCTTAGTTACTTGCTAGATCACTTGCTTTTGTTTGAAAATGTGCTTTGTGTGGTTTTTGAAGGTATTTTGTAAAGATGCCATTATTTAGGAAAAATTTGTAATGATTCTCGTTCGTAAGAATGTATACAAAGTGTTGATCTTTTTGAAAATGTTTTCAAATGAGTGTGTTGGTGTATAAAATGTTTTTGTTGTGAGCAAGCGAGCAACTAGGAGCGAATCTACCTACTCAAAAGGTCTTAGATGTTCTTTTCCTCCTCCTTTAGGTGTTGCTATCTTACCATTGATTTGGTGAGAAGACCCATCTTTTCATGTGAAGGGACAGGCGTAGGTCATCGTATAGTCATAGAAGGCAACCTATGGATTTTTTAGCAATGTCGTTTCGAGACTAGATTGTTTACCGAATGCAACATCGAGGGTCATCGAGGGACTACGATCTTTTATCGAGGGTCTTTGCTAAAACACCCATGTTCGTGGGACAAGGCTATTTTTTGATAGGAAACAAGTGAGATTACCCTAAGGTGTGCATATGTGCAAACTGTGTTTGATTGCATGCATTTTTGTCTTGATTAGGGTTCTTTATTTGTTGATTTCATGTCTTGCCATACACCCTAATTACTAGCAATATATTAAAGCAATAAAAAGGGCAGAAAGTAAATATCCTACGCTATTACAAACATTAGGTGGATGGGGTGTATAGATTTACAAATGAGGATTGCAAATAAAATTAAATCCTAAGTTACTATTGCAACCATATTGAATGGATAAGAATGTACCAGAAAATATGAAATGGACTTGTTTTGTTTAAGAAAAGAAATAAGTTTTGTTTAAGAAAATATTTTTGATCTTTTTGTTTTAAGAAAGAAAATAAAGTATGTAAAATTTAAAATGTTTTGGTGTTTATTTATTAGTGAAAATAAAATTCATAGCAAAAATAGTAAGGAAAAAGAAAATAGAATCAACACATTGCTGAACTAAAAGAGATCAGAAGTTCAGACTCTGGCGTGCTGCAAAAAACAGAAATCATATTAGTAGAAATAGGTAAAGTCAGAAGTTCTGGGTCCACTGGGAACAAAGAATACTTCAGAAGTTCTGATGCCACTGGTAGAAATTTGTCTCCCTCTCCATGCCAGTCAGAACATCTGCAACTTAGTCATTTCTCAACAAAACAGAAGATGCGCATATAACAGTTATGACAGGTTTCATAATGTTTCAGAAACAAGAGATATCAGAACTATAAATCAGAAGCAAGCATGAATTTGATAATCCTAATTCTGAGTCCTAATTTCTTCAAGAAGTTCTGGATTGAAATTCTCCCTACTTAGGCAAACATACATGGAATATATGAATATACTGAATCAGAGTCAAGATGTCTACATTGTGTTTTTTAACGTGCAAATCTAACAATGTTTAAGTAATATGACGAGAGTCAGAAGAAGCTTACCCTGCAGCTGGAAAATGTTCTGTGAGTTGGAGTCTGGTTCTGACCGCTTGTGATGTTCTGACCAGCTTCCTCATGTGCTCAATAGGCTGGAATCTTTCAACTTGGACTATGAATGATTGGAAAATTTTGGAACAACCAAGGAGAAAAGTTCTGACTTATTTGAGGTGGATATTGATGGTGAGTGTGTTACAGTTTGAGTATAGAAGTTAGGATGGCTTCCGAATGTATATCAAAAACTGTATGGATGGCTTTGGTCAAGAAACACTTGAGAAAAAAAGGAGTCTGAATGCAAGAATCAAAGGCTAACAAGTTTTATATTTTTGTATTTGCAGTTTTGGACTCTTGGAATTTTAGCAGGGTTTCAAGGCTTTTTCTTTCTCAAATTTTTCGACCTTTTTACAGTTGCCAATGAAGTCCAATTTATAGGCAAAGGTTTAGTCTCTTGGAGAGGTCAAGGGGTACAACCATCATATGCTAGGAGCTGACTTGTTCTTGAAGTAGGTTCAAATAGGTATGGTGGTTAGTAGCTTTAGCATCATCTAAGCCGGATTTATAAGCAGGAATTAAGGAAAGGCAACCTCAAAATCAAAGTAACGCATGGGCCCAGCACACTCTTGTACAAAAGTTTGCTTTTCCAAGATAATAATGGTACTTCTATGCCACACGTGGGGAAATCTTTTGGATAAAGACCCAAAAGTGGTTGTGAGCATTAAATGATGATGAGATTGATCAAACCAGAAATCCTGCAATGTGATATTCGGCATCATTGCTTAATTCTGGATCAGAAGTTTAACTTCAGCGTAACTTAGAATAGCCATCCAACTTCTGATCTTTGTATCTTCTTGCTCCAGCATGTTCTGAAGGAGCTCTCAGACTTTCCAGGAAGCTTGCAGCATGCTTTGTAACCTTCTTTGAATTACCCTTGCAAACTCTGATTGAACCTTTGCAAAAATTGGCCCAGAAGTTCTGACCAATATCTGTTTTGAAAGTGTTCAGAATTTGCTGAATGCTTCAGTTTCAGGGACGTCTCTTTGAGGATTTAACTTTAAATCCCAGCATTTCTATGAGAAGTTATATTCTGCAATGTTTTAGATCTTATTGAAATCTATAACTTTTGTGCCAGAAGTTCTTCCAAAATCAGCTTGCATCATGGTGATAATCTGATCAGAAGTTCTGAGCTTGTCATATTTCTTAAACACTTAGAAAAATTCTAAGTATTTAGAAATTTCACTTTTCCAAAGTAGTTTTGACTTTTGAATATCTTGATGAAACAAATCTCGCATCCCAACATGTCTTGATGAAATATGATTATGGAAACTTGATTTTGATCCAAAAGTCAAAGTTTGACTTTTTAGTATGCAAATGACCATTTTGCCCTTGTGAATGACTTTCTTGGAAAATTTCTAATTCAAGGCTTGAAATTGGATGGGAACAAACCTGAGGGTCCAAGGTGATCCTTTGAGAAATGAGAGGGTAAATTTTGGGGTACAATAGATGCCATTTGGAAAAGGTGACAGGAGACTGTCACAGATGGGCTTAAAGATGCCATCCACATAACATGACGGAGAGTCGTCAGAGATGGGATTAAAGATGTCATCCAGATGAATGTTGATTTCACACATGGTCCCTTTGGTGGTTCCTGTTCCTGCTGTTTGAGGAGGAATTTGCTGGGGAATATGGGTTTCTGTTGTTCTCCTGCTTGAGGAAAACTTTGTGGGGAATAGAGTCTAGGAACTTAAGTTGTCCAAGGCTCTGCTGAAGAGTTATATCTAGAGGGATGATAGTTTGCTGTATTCTAGTTGAAGTCTAGGTTTCCAGTGATTTGCTGGGGAGAATGAAATTAACTTCGATCTAGAAATGTATCAGAAGAAACCTGTGTAGGACTGATTCAAGATGAGTCTGGGTAAGACTTCATCTGGAAGTGTATGAGAAGGAACCTGGGTAGGGTTGTTTTAGGAGATGTATGAGAGGGAGCCTGGGTATGGTAGCTTCAGGATGAGTCTGGGTAAAACTGCATCTGGAAATTGTAAGAAGAAACCTGGGTAAGGTTGCCTCTGGATGAGTCCGTGTAAAACTGCATCTGGAGATTGTGAGAAGGAACCTGGGTAGGGTTACTTCAGGATGAGTCCATGTAAATCTGCATCTGGAAATTCAAGAGAAGGAACCTGGGTAGGATTGCCTCAAGATGAGTCCGTGTAAAACTTCATCTGGAGATTGTGAGAAGGAACCTGGGTAGGGTTGCTTCAGGATGAGTCTGTGTAAAACTTCATCCAGAAATTCAAGAGAAGGAACCTGGGTAGGGTTGCCTCAGGATGAGTCTGTGTAAAACTGTATTTGGAGATTGAGAGAAGGAACTTGGGTAGGGTTACTTCAGGATGAGTCTGTGTAAAACTGCATAGGAAATTCAAGAGAAGGAACATGGGTAGGGTTGCTTCAGGATGAGTCTGTGTAAAACTGCATCTGGAAATTCAAGAGAAGGAACCTGGGTAAGGTTGCCTCAGGATGGGTCCGTGTAAAACTGCATCTGGATATTGTGAGAAGGAACTTGGGTAGGGTTGCTTCAGGATGAGTCCGTGTAACACTGCATCTGCAAATTCAAGAGAAGGAACCTGGGTAGGATTGCCTCAGGATGAGTCCGTGTAAAACTGCATCTAGAGATCGTGAGAAGGAACTTGGGTAGGGTTACTTCAGGATGAGTCCGTGTAAAACTGCATCTGGAAATTCAAGAGAAGGAACATGGGCAGGGTTGTCTCATGATGAATCCATGTAAAACTGCATCTGGAGATTGTGAGAAGGAACCTGGGTAGGGTTGCTTCAAGATGAGTCAGTGTAAAACTGCATCTAGAAATTCAAGATAAGGAACCTGGGTAGGGTTGCATCAGGATGAGTTAGTGTAAAACTGCATCTAGAGATTGTGAGAAGGAACTTGGGTAGGGTTGCTTCAGGATGAGTCCGTGTAAAACTACATCCGGAAATTCAAGAGAAGGAACCTGGGTAGGGTTGCTTCAGGATAAGTCTGTGTAAAACTGTATTTGGAGATTGTGAGAAGGAACCTGGGTATGGTTACTTCAGGATGGGTCAGTGTAAAACTGCATCTGGAAATTCAAGAGAAGGAACCTGGGTAGGGTTGCTTCAGGATGAGTCCGTGTAAAACTGCATCTGGAAATTCAAGAGAAGGAACCTGGGTAGGGTTGCTTCAGGATGGGTCCGTGTAAAACTGCATCTGGATATTGTGAGAAGGAACCTGGGTAGGGTTACTTCAGGATGAGTCCGTGTAACACTGCATCTGGAAATTCAAGAGAAGGAACCTGGGTAGGGTTGCCTCAGGATGAGTCTGTGTAAAACTGCATCTGGAGATCGTGAGAAGGAACCCGGGTATGGTTGTTTTAGGATGAGTCCGTGTAAAACTTCGGAAGGAGGGAGAAGGAACCCGTGTAAGACTGCTTCATGAAAAGCTCGTATAAAGTTGTATTTGGAAGTTAGAAGAAACCCGTGTAAGATTGCTTCATGAAGAGCCTGTATAAAGTTATATTTGTAAGTCAGAAGAAACCCGTGTAAGATTGCTTCATGATGAGCCCGTGTAATGTTGTATTTGGAAGTCAGAAGAAACCCTTGTAAGATTTCTTCATGTTGAGCCCGTGTAAAGTTGTATTTGGAAGTAAGAAGAAACCCGTGTAAGATTGCTTCATGATGAGCCTGTGTAAAGCTGTATTTTGAAGTTAGAAGAAACCAGTGTAAGATTGCTTCATGAAGAGCCCGTATAAAGCTGTATTTGGAAGCTAGAAGAAACCCGTGTAAAATTGCTTCATGTTGAGCCCGTGTAAAGATGTATTTGGTTGCATAGATAATTACTCTGTTTTGTTTCAGGAGCTAATCCTAGACCTGTTGAAAATTGCTGATGATAAATATCTGCTGTTGATCTTTCCTGAAAAGGTAAAGCGTTAGCTGTATGCAATATCATGATGTATGAAATGCATTTCGTAATGGTGTTCTCAAAATAAATGAGATTGAGATGTATGCATTTGTACTGTATATGCTATGACGTTTGTAGAATGATGTATGAATGCAATATGTGAATGTATCAGTTGTTCTATTGCAGTATTGTTGAATTAGGGAAAATAAATCCCTGATTGCAGTCGACGA
This sequence comes from Vicia faba, assembly GCA_948472305.1. Classification (NCBI taxonomy): domain Eukaryota; kingdom Viridiplantae; phylum Streptophyta; class Magnoliopsida; order Fabales; family Fabaceae; genus Vicia; species Vicia faba. Next base: position 574,952,872 of record OX451741.1, on the reverse strand, counting down.
TGAAGAATGTAGGTCTTCAGATTTTGTTGAAGCTGAACTGCTGGGAGATGATCTTCCATTGTTAGAGAAATAAACTTTGTTGGGGAAGGAAAGCTTTGTGCACCACCTGAGGATTTTGGGGAATCCTAAGAAGTTTGACGACTTTACTGGGGAAAACCTGGTGTCGGAGCAATAGTTAGAAATTCATGTTCTTCCGGGGATACAAGAACACCTAACATCACTAGGTTGTAAGTTGAGGATATGGCGACGACTTTTTAGTAAGATGCCCCTGCCTCTGTACCTGCTGGAGAAAGTAATTGCGGAGACTTTGTGGATGGTTTGAGTGTCATCCCAACTCCTGGGGTGCTTGGTAAATGCTGATCAGGATGATAAGTCTTCTACTGATAAACAAATGACAAGATGACGGGACATAGTCGTACATTTTTAATCCCTAACTTTTGCCTGGATCGCCCTTTTGGGTTTTCAGTCCACCGGGATACCCTTTTTTGCTCCAGCCGCCTTTTTAGGTTTTTGACTTGTCGGGTGTAAATTTTTTTGTATATATCCCTAATTTTTTCCCGAACTCTTTTTTGGTTCGCCGGGATGCCCTTTTTTGCCCAGGCAAGTCAACTTAGCGGGTCTTTTTCATGCATAGTATTTTCTGACTATGTCCGCACTCATAGGATGTGGAGAGTTTTCACCGTCTATGACAACAAGTGTTGTAGAAATGCCATAAAATGTTTATGTGATCACATGTGCCCTTTCATACGTGGGAGCCTGTGAGGGGCTGCTTCAGGATGAATCTAGTGCACCTGATGTTTGATCAAGTTTCTGATAGTCTTGAATTTCCTAGGTATCTAAGAACTGTCATGGAAGGATTCAAAGACATGATACTGACACCATCTGATACTACTGACACAGACAAGAAATTTGATGGTACCAAAGGTTTAAATTTCAGTGATTTTTTCCAGAATCCCCGATCAATGTAACAGGCCCCGAGTGATTCAAATGGAGATCTACCCCTAGCTATTCAACACTTTTGAGAGATTCTTTGCATATTGGCTTGACTGCCCCAGATTAACTAGACACCATGTCATGCCCCTTGATTATGAAAGGCCTGTTATTAGGAATTTTTTTCCTTCTGAGGTGATTCTGTCCATTGAGGGGGGTCTTCGTTCACTGAATATTCATTGTGTGAATTTCTCTGTCATTTAAACAATTAACCATATGCAAACAATGTCATTTAAAGAATGAAAAGCTTATGTCTGTCTTGAAATTTTTTGAAAATGCATTTTTTATAGTAAAACAAAATTTGTAAGAATCTGATATCAACTCATGATTTATAGCAAATCTTATAGGAGTCAGGATACCTTTGTAATAGTATGCTCTCGAACTAACTCATGCTTCAGCTAGAACTTTTAAGGGTTGTAACGTGGCCTGGTTCACGGTTTAAGAAACAAAGGATAAAGGCTCAAAATTTATTTGTACCCACCCGTTCTTCGTGATGTTCTTCATTCATATGCTAAGTTAATTGTTCATTTCGAACCCAGTTGAGTTCTGGAATATTGGCCCCGATATTTCGGTGATGGTTCAGAAATTAAATGTTTGTTTGAGAAGGCAGTCATTTTTGTGACCTTTTATTTTTTTTGAGGATTTGTAGGACCTCTTTCTTTTTTTATTTTTCTATCCCTGTCTTTTGCCTTAACTATTTCTTTTGTGATTAAAGCCAGCGGGATGCCCCCATTTTTTTCTTAAGTCTCCTTCATAGGTTTTGACTTAATGGGCTTTTATTTTGAGAGATAATGGCTGCCTGTTCTTAATGATTATGTGGAACTGTTGTACCCCAAAATTTGCCCTCCCATATTTCTCAAGACATGTCAAGAATAATCTCCAAGTGGCTCAAATTGCTCAAGAGTTGGACAATCAAATCACCTCCTAAGGCAGTCAATTTCAAAAATAGGGTTTTGTTGCATCAAGGTCCTTACATCCAAATGACCTCAAGTGCTTCCCAATGTCCTAATATGTTCTCAAGTTCATCCTTGTCAAATTTCAAGCCTTGCAGAGGAAGTTTGGTCAGTTAATTGCTCAAAAGGTCCAAGAATCGACTGTGCTAGGGCAAAAGTCAACTGTGTCCCAAATACAGTCAACCTTCAAGATTTTTTGTCAAAATTATCATTTTGAAGGATAATTCATCATTTTATCAAGGATTGATCATGATTCATCAAGGATTGCTCAAGATTCATCAAGATTCAAAAGTTGCTAAATTAGGGTTTTGTAGGAAAAGTCAACTAAACTTTGACCAAGCATAACTTTCTCATACTTTATGATAAATGACCCATCCAAAGCTCATTTTGAATAGTATGCAATTCCCTACAATCCATATTCACACCCCAAGATCAATAAATGCACTCACAAAAGTTACAAATTTGGACATTATAGGTCATTTTCGAAAGTCAACAAAAACACCTTTTTTGCCAAAGCTTATAACTTGAGCATGGAATATCAAAATGCGATGAGACCAAAATGGTTGGTTAGACTACATCTCAAGGTTTATAAAAAGTCCAAGAACACCTCCAAAAGTTCAAATTTGAAGAAGTTATGCATTGTTGAAGTTGGGCATTTTTCCAAAATTGCCAAAAGTCAACTATCCCCAAAACATCAAAATTTGCCAAAAGGGCCCACTTTTTCCACTTGATTTGATCTTGTCACACCACACACGTGTCCTATCTCCAATTTCATGACTAATTATTAATTTTTCTATTTTATTTGATTTTTATTGATTTAATTCATTTTTAATCAATTTAAATCAAAATAAAATCCAAATCTTAATAGCTTGATATCTTTTTGATCATTACTGCTTTCAATTATCATGATACACCCAATAAAATTCGTGCCAAGCCATATCATGCACAAAATCTTTGATTTGAAACAATTTTGGAAGCTTTGTTAATGGAGATCAAATCATATCTTAAATCTTCAATGCACATGGATTCAAGCCCAAAGATTTAACCTAATGCAATCCCTTATACATGTACAAGCTAGAGACATCAAGAACACGACCTGAAAGTTGCAAAAAGGGCCAAACAAACCTTGGAAAAAAGCTTGAAAATCTTGAAACTGAAATCATACTTAGAGGTCAATTCAATCCAAAATCTCAACGTGGTGTTCTTGTTTGCAATCCACTGAAGCTATAGCAATCAGAACCAAGCCCTCTTATCGCCTGAAACGTATTGTAAGTTGCTTGAAACTCCACCCTGTACATGGAATCGTAACCTTGGATTCATGCATCTTTTTGGCAAAACGTTGGTATATTCATGACTCTTGTATGATTTCTAAGCATTCTGCATTATTTAATTTTGTTTTCATGGCCTATAACGTAATACCCAAACCTAGGGTTTCCATTCTTTGTTTTTAGGCGTTTGCTATGCAGGAAAAATTAGGACAAATAATTGGTACAGGGATGCTCAGGAAGAAGAGACGAAGCGAACCATGGCTTTGGATTGCATTTCTATAGCCTAGGGTTAATTTTAGGACAAACCTAGGAATTTAGCTGCGGATAAAATCCGCAGGTAAATATTCAGGGTTTCAGCGAAGAAGATGACCATGTGTCTTCTTCCCATTGGTCCTTTCAAACTGCGTGTCATATTTTTTTATTTTCCAGGCATAATGCTTTGTTTTACATATAATAATTGTTGCTTATTCCAATAATAAATTGAATGCGTTGGTTGAGTGGCAAGTGTGCTGTCCAGAATCCAATGGGACCTGGGTTCGAATCCCAGGTCCCCCAATACATTTGATTCCTTTTTCTTCAGGTATTCCCACGCAATTCCCAAAGTATGGTCCACCGTGTGCATCCAATTTCCAAGCGCCGGATGGCCTGCAAACCAAATCCAATGGCCAAAATGGAATATCCACCATGGTCTTTAGTCAACAGACACTCATGGGATGATAGAAGTCAAACGAGGCTGGCTTGAGTGGGCCTCTGAATTTCCAGTTTCACCTCCTCTTGGGCCCAACACCCCCTTTGGTTTATTTTTCTTCTCATTATATTTTTTATTTGTTTTATTATTATTATTTATTATTTAAGTCATTAACTAACTAAATTCTTTTTCTTAATAAAATCAAAACCATAAAAAATATTATTTTTATTAATTTCATTATTTTTGTAAATAAATATTAATTAATTAACTTAGTCTTAAATAGGTTTAAACATTTAATTTTTTTGCAATAAATTAAAAATCAATTTAGAATATTAGGTTTTACTAACTTTTAATCATTTTATTTTATTTCCTTAAATATAAAAAATCCAAAAATATTTTCATTAATTAATTAATTTAATTATTAACTTAGATTTAATTTTTTAATTAAAAAATAAGCAAAAATCTTTTCTTTAATTAAAAAGGGTCAAAACCCTAAAAAATGCGCCGGTTTAATTTTCTCGCACGCGATCCATATTTCCAATATTGTAATTGCTTCCGGTATGTAATAGATTTTAACTAGGACTTTAATTATTTATCGCTTTATTTTTACTTTCCGCAATTTAAATTAAAGGGTTTGTTTTTGGCGATGTAAATACCCGACGCCTTGTAATAGTTTAGATTTAATTCCCACAATTTAAATTCCGCAACTATTAACTGTTAGACGTTTGATAATAGGGAATGCATGACAAGATCCAATGTATGAACTTAAAATCAACATAGCTCACCCATGACATGTACAGATAAAATTAATCGAAATAACACACTCGCACATGCGCACTCTTAGGGTACACCTCACTTGGTTGCCTCGAACGTGGTCATTGAGTATAGGAAGTTTTAGAGGTCACCCTCTTGTCCAAAGATCATAGTTGCCTCGAAACGGTTGCCTCAGATGAAATGATCTAAGACATTAGGGTTACCGCTAAGGCGTCCTAACATTGCTTTAGTGACCACACGTCCCTTAATCGAATTGACCCTTAAACTCCAACGACGATGCTACCTACTCATTCATAGTGGGATAGCATTGTCTAAAGGACATTTGCACAGATTAATTCTTTTTTCGAGTAGGTAGATGGTTCTTAAGTACTTGCTCCTTTTAAAACAAAACAAAACTTTTCGCACTTACACCCCTTTCAAAACAAAAACTTCTTTCAAACCCACAAACACAAAGAAAAGCAAATTTTGAAAACACAATGAGCAAGTACCTAAGTGCCTGTGGATAACCACGGATAGAAAGGGTGCTAACACCTTCCCTTTCTATAATCTACCTCCCGAACCCGAGAAATATCTCAAAAAGGAATTTTTCTGTGCTTTTGTCCTTTCCTTGTTGGATAAAATAAAAGACGGTGGAGACTCTTGCTTACCGCGACATTTTGCGAAAACAAACGCAAAATGCGAACCAACATTCCAAAACAGTCAGTTCTCATTCCCACCGATCACAGAACTGGCGACTCTGCTGGGGATTTATAAGTGAGGTGTACCTTAGGATTAGATCATTGTGTTTTCAATTGTATGCTTTGTATGCTTTAATTTCGTGGGCTTGTATCAGAGTTTCTATAGATCCTAACCCGGATCTGGGGGTACGCTTTAGGTAAGTAGCAATAAACTGTGAGGGAACTGTTCGGCGTAGACCGACACGGTTGAAGCGGTAGCTACGTTGGTGTGGCACTTTAGTCTGTACCGATATCCCTTATGTTGAAACAAGGAGAATATGGGTCTTCTAAGGGGTCATTAAGCACCAACTAACCTTAGAACCTTTAAATTGACCAACTTGGCCATAGAACAGTAGCAGTATGCTACACTCATTGAGACTAAACTCTCGCGATGATTCCGGACGTAAGAAAAGGTTGTTAAACTGGAATTATGATCGATCGAGGGTAGTCAATGATATCGAGATCCTCTAGAACCCGGTTACTATTTTTAGGACAAGTTTAAACCAACTGAACTGAAAGAGGGTAGTACCTAAGCTCCTTGCCAGCCTGAAATCTAAGGGTTCTTTTGTGTGACTTGTGTGCCTTTACCATGTTTGCTTTTTGCGGATACTTGTGGTGTGCTTACTATCATGACATCATGACATTATAACATTGCATACATCTTGCATAAGGACTAACCTATTTCAAAGACAGGAGAGATTCATCTTTGTTCTGTTTTGTAGGTCATCATGATGCCCATGCGTAAGAATACCATCCGGATCAACTTTGTCCAAGTCCCTACCTTGCTTAAAGAGTTGGTTGCCAAGATGCCTGACACTACTTCCTTCATCAGGAGGCATGGTTCTCTTCTCAGTTTGGTCACCTCCAAATTGGACGAGCAGATGATGAGTGTCCTGGTCCAATTCTATGATCCGTTGTACCATTGTTTTACTTTTCAAGACTATCAGCTGGTTCCCACCTTAGAAGAGTTCTCTGAGCTGCTCGGTATCTCTGTTCTGGAGCAGACCCCATTTACTGGTTGGGAAAAGACTCTTAAGCCTGAAGAGATTACTGCAGCCCTTCATTTGACCAAAGAGGAGGTAATGGCTAATTGGGAGACTAGAAGTGGAGCAAAAGGCTTTCTGACTAAATTCTTGGTTGGCAAGGCTAACTACTTCTAGGATAACTTAGACTTTAAGGCGTTCGAAGATATGCTGGCTCTCCTGATATATGGCTTGGTACTGTTTACGAATCCTGACACTTTTGTTGATGTGAATGCCATAAAGATCTTCATCTCTCAGAACCCTGTACCCACTCTCTTGGGTGACATTCTCCATCAACTCTATGCTCGTACTGCCCGAAAGCGGGGAACCTTGATGTGCTGTGCTCCTTTATTGTCGAGGTGGTTTATTTTGCACCTCCCCAAGTCAGTGCTGAAGAAGAAAGAAGGAATGGGCTGGGCTTACAGGGTGATGTCTCTCTCCCATAATGACATCATTTGGACTCTCAAAGGTATGGATGAAGTGACTATCATTGATTGCTGTGGAGAGTATCCTAATGTTCTATTGATAGGAACCCATGGAGGAATTTCTTACAACCCATGCTTAGCTCTCCGTCAATTTGTAAGGGTCAGAAGAGAAGGACCTCATGAGATGCTAATGCCTCATATCATCTTTGATTTCCAAGGGGATAGCGACGAGCAACGTCGCAGGTTCATAAGGGCTTGGGATAGAGTTCACCAATCTGATCCACATGAGCTGGGCCCAAAGACTTCTCTGCCAATGGAGCCATATCTCAGATGGGTCTGTATCCGCGCCCAAAAGCTGGGTATGCCATATGAAGCCGTCCGGCCTGTCACTCTTGAAGTTGCTAATGAAGAAGGGGTTCTTCCAACCATCCTCCATCCTTATATGCCCACTAACATTGGGGCACTGAAGAGATCTTGGATGCAATTGAGTGAGGAACGGGATTCTTACCGAGAGAAGTTCAATGAACAAGAGCAGAAGATCCAGAAGCTGACTAGGCAGTTAGAGAACGAGCAGATTCTCAACGACTATGTCCGCACTGATAAGAAGAGACCATGGGAGCATTGATTGACCTTGGATGATTTCCTTTTCAGTTTTTATTTACTTTTCAGTATTTTCATTCTTGTAACGCCTTAAGGGCAATTTGTTGAACAATTTGAATTACAAAGTTATCTAATAAAGTGTGTTTCCTTTCTTGTTTACAAATTTGAATCTCTCGATTGTCTTTGAAATCATAAATCATACGCATTTCATCCCATGCACTTCATAAACAGGTACCCTTTACAGGTCTATTATCTTCTTCGCTGTTTATTTCAGCACTCACTCATCATGTCTGCTGAACCTTCAACTGAGCAAGCTATCAAGGCCCTCCAGGCCCAGAATGCCCAATTTCAAGAGTTGTTCATGAGTCTAGCTAAGGGTCAGCAAGACCTGAAGACCCTGATTCTAAAAGAGAAGAAGAAGAAGAAGAGGACCATCCTGTTCAACACAGGGCACAGGTTTGGAAATAGGCTACAGAATGAAGTTGATCTGACCACCTCATCCAGAGGGAAAGATAGTCCACAAGAAAGGAGGGCTCCTAGTCCCGTGGTCTCCGACAACGAGACAGACTACGATGAAGAACAGTATCCTCCTGCTGAGGATATGTACAAACAACTGGAAGATCGGTTGAGTGCTATGGAAGTTCAAAAAGTGCCTGATCTGGACTTTGGTGATCTAGGTCTATCATCTGGGGTAGTCATTCCCCAAAAATTCAAGGCACCAGCCTTTGCTAAGTATGACGGAGTTTCTTGTCCGAAGCTGCACCTATGGTCATATGTAAGGAAGATTCATCCATACACCGCTGATAAAAACTTATGGATCCATTTATTTCAAGACAGTCTCTCAGGGACTCAGCTTGAGTGGTTCTATCAGTTAGACGGAGCCAGTATCCACAATTGGGAAGATTTAGCTATTGCATTCTACAGGCAGTATCAATACAATTCCGACCTTGCTCCTACGCGTACCCAACTCCAGGGTATGTCAATGGGAACGAGTGAAGGATTCAAAGATTATGCTTAGAAGTGGAGGGACCTTTCCAGAAGAGTACAACCACCCTTAGCTGATCGGGAACTTGTTGATATGTTTCTGGGGACCCTGTCTGGTCCATTTTTCAACCACTTGATTGGAAGCTCTTCATCTGGGTTTACAGATCTTATTTTGACTGGTGAGAGGATTGAGGCTGGTATTAAGGCTGGGAAGATACAGAAGGGTGCCTCATCAAGCACCGAGAAGAAGCCGTTTAAGAAAGAGTCCAGTGCTGTCTACAGTTCGAGAAGACAAAATAGACCCGAACACCGCCAAGCTATCAATGCGATTGTTATTTCAAAACCTGTTGGTGCTCCTCAGCACAACAATCAACACAAGGATGAGAGACCTCGAAGGCAATTCACTCGTCTCAGCATGACTTTGTCTCAGATTCTGCCATAGTTGCTGAAAACCAATCTGGTGATTCTAAAGGAAGCTCCGAAGAATCCAAATACAACGTCACCAAAGTATAACCCCAATGCCCGCTGTGCTTATCACTCTGATAGCCCGGGGAATAATACAGATGATTGTTGGGTTTTGAAGAATAAGGTACAAGACTTGATCGATGCGAAGGAGATTTAGTTTGGAGCACCAGAGAAGCCTAAACAAGATGCAGGGGTGAATGCTATCAGGGATGACGATGATGAAGAGTTTGACATTGACAGTTGGATCTACCTTACTATCAATGGTGGATTAAGCAACTGGACAGCGAAAGATTCTATACCCGTTTCCGTTATTACCCAGTAATGAAACTTTTTGTTTTGAATTTGTAACAGACAATGTTTGGAACTTTATGGCCCGGTGTCTTACCCGGGGCACCGTGGCTTCATTTGTGAGGGCTTTTGTGTGTCATTTTCATATATCATAATAAAATCATTGGACGTTTTTTTTGCATTTCAAATTTTGCGCTCCTTGTTTTTCTTTATTATATATTGAAAAACAGCTATTTTACACACACTCACGTATACAGGTCCCCATCCATTCTGGATCTCACTGGTAACGACTCTGCTACTTCCAGTTATGACTTCGAAAATCCGATCAACTTAGCCGAAGACGAAGGTGAAAATGATTGCGAAGTGTCTGGTGAACTTGCAAGACTGTTACTCCAAGAAGAGAGGGCCATTCAGCCGCACGAAGAGCCGGTGGAATCAGTGAATCTGGATACTAAGACATATAAGAAAGAGGTCAAGGTTGGTGCCAATCTGGAGCTTAGTGTGAAGCAACAGTTGATTCAGATGCTGCGTGACTACGTTGAGATCTTTGCCTGGTCTTACGAAGATATGCCTGGTTTGGATACTGATATTGTGGTTCATCGCCTGCCTACCAAGGAAGACATTCCTCCAGTGAAACATAAGGTTCGCAGTATGCGCCCAGAGATGTCTGAGAAAATCAAGGCTGAAGTTATGAAACAGTTCGACGCCGATTTTCTAGCAGTTACTTCTTACCCTCAATGGGTAGCCAATGTGGTCCCAGTGCCGAAGAAAGATGGTAAGGTCCGAATGTGTGTTGACTACAGGGATCTGAACAGGGCAAGCCCCAAGGATGAATTCCCTCTACCTGACATCGACGTTCTAGTTGACAACACCGCTCATCACAAGGTCTTCTCCTTCATGGATGGCTTCTCCGGTTATAACCAGATTAAAATGGCTCCCGAAGACATGGAGAAGATGACCTTTGTTACTCAGTGGGGTACCTTTTGCTACAAGGTCATGCCTTTTGGACTGAAGAATGCTGGGGCAACGTATCAGCGTGCATGGTTGCTTTGTTTCATGACATGATCCATCATGAGATTGAAGTATACGTCGACGATATGATTTCAAGGTCCCAGACTGAGGAAGAACATCTTGACCATCTGCAGAAGCTGTTTGACAGGCTGAAGTTGTACAAGCTGAGGTTGAACCCGAACAAGTGCACCTTCGGGGTGAGATCAGGCAAACTGCTGGGTTTCGTCATAAGCGACAAGGGTATTCTAGTGGATCCTGCAAAGGTGAAAGCCATACAGGAAATGCCAGCTCCCAGAATAGAGAAAGAAGTCAGAGGCTTTCTGGGACGTCTGAACTACATTGCCTGATTCATCTCGCACCTAACTGCTACTTGTGAGCCAATCTTCAAGTTACTGAAGAAAGATCAGGTAGTACGTTGGAACGATGAATTCCAGGCATCTTTCGAAAGGATCAAGGAGTATCTCCAAGAGCCACCCATTCTGATGCCACCAGTTGAAGGGAGACCTTTGATCTTATACTTGATAGTGCTCGATAACTCAAAGGGGTGTGTGCTGGGGCAGCATGACGAGTCTGGCCGAAAAGAGCATGCTATTTATTACCTTAGCAAAAAGTTTACCGACTGTGAGACCCGATACTCACTACTCGATAAAACTTGATGCACTTTGGCATGGGCTGCTCGCTGACTGAGACAGTATATGTTGACTCACACTACTCTATTGATATCAAAGATGGATCCAATCAAGTATATCTTCGAAAATCCTTCCTTGTCTGGAAGAATAGCAAGATGGCAGATGATCTTGACTGAGTATGACATCCAGTACACGACTCAAAAGGTATTCAATGGAAGTGTATTGGCAGACCATTTGGCACATCAGGCAGTGGATGATTACCAGTATATGAACTTTGAATTTCCGGACGAGAATATCATGTTGGTAACTGATTGTGAGACACCTGGACCGAATGAAGGACCTGAGGAAGGATCCCGATGGTCTATGTACTTTGATGGAGCTTTGAATGCTTTGGGTAATGCCATTGGTGTCGTGATCATATCTCCTAAAGGCTCTCATACTCCATTCACCGCCCGACTATGTTTCAACTGCACCAACAATATGGCGGAGTATGAAGCATGCATCATGGGTCTTCGAGCAGTAATTGACCTAAGGATTAAGTTCTTGAGTGTCTTCGGAGATTCCGCTCTCGTGATTGTAACACCCCTTCTAATAAACCCCGAATTAAACGATATAATTAAAATCAGAGAAAATAAAATTTTGCACGGAAGGAGTGTCACAACATCAATTCACATATTCAAGAAAAACGGACATGACATATTCGTCACTTTAATCATTTAATCACATAATACATTCATGGCATATACTTTCTTTTTCGTGCAAACGCAACGGAATCATAATAACTTCATCTCCAAAGGAGGAATCAAAATATAAAATTCAAGGCATTAAGCCATATGGTTCATACACCAAACATGTTGTCAAGTCATAATACACATACATCAATATATAATCAAAAACAATGGATTATATACAAGTATAATCCATCTACAAAATATACGAGTTCGAATGCAGACACCTAACCCCCAAGTGTTACAACCAGAGCATCGACTCGATAAACCAAAATAAAACAGATTACAATCCAAATGCATTCGCTAAGCTAGTGCCTCGCACTACCGTCTTCGGTACCTGAACAATGCCGAAGCAAGCATTTTCCAACAGAAGGGTAAGAATTCCAACAAACATAAAGTATGTAATTTAAAGCAAATGAAAGGAATTAAATAAAGGAATCTTACTCTTTTTCCAACTCTTACATAAACTACATAAGATATTCATTTAATCAAATTCTCATATTCAACAAATCAAAGTAAACAAACACAATCCATTTCATTTACCAATTAGCACATAATGCATAATATTCAACGACACATAAACTCAATAAAACGTGTACGTGCGACTCGACACAACGACACGACTCATGCATGTGGTACCAATCATCTATTATCCTTTGGACTTGCCGATGTCTATCCCTCAGACGGATAATCACAAAAGCCCATTCCCTAAGCTTTCAAACCCCCACTCTGAGTTTGGGACGAGCCACTAGCCTCCACGAGACTAACAGACATCGCCTCTTGACACGACTTATGATGCAGTGTGCAATTCAATCAACAATAATATGCAAATCGAGGCATCCCTCTATCTCAATTACAAACATACATCACCATAATTCAATCATATGGATTAATCTCACAACATTGCACAACAAACATCATTTATTTCATTTTCAACAATTATCCCACAACACCAAAATATTCATAAACCAAACACATCATTTCCGGAATCGGCAATTAACCAAATATCTCGAATATTCAACACATCTACAATTTAATTCATCTCCGGTCGTACTCAAAATATTAAGTTTTACCGATTAATCGTAACCGGTTATATTAATTAATTACACTGTTAATTATAATATATATTAATATATTAATTAAATTATTAATATAACATAATATTTATAAATTAAATAATGTTATTTCTGGAATCAACATTTCACAATACATTTCAAATCTATCACATATCTACGATTTAATTAATCTCCGGTCGAAACCAAAATATCAAATTTCATCGATAAACCGTAACCGATTATATAATTAATCACGCTATTAATTATAATATATTTAAATATATACATATATATTATAAACTAATAGTTATATATATATTATAAACTAATAGTTATATATATATTATAAACTAATAATTCTATACATATATATTTATATATTAACATATTAAGGGAACTATTAGTGTAATGTACAGAGGAAGAAAAAGTAATGTACAGAGGAAGAACAAAAAATGACGTAACCTCCCCCCCCTCCCCCCCACTTCCAAGTTCCATTTTCATAACAGAACCTTGTTTTTTTTTTCTCTAACAGTATCAAAAATTGAATTTCTTAAATCGAAAAAATCGAAATCAAATGCAAAAAAAAAATACTAGATGTTTAGGGGAAGTCTAACCCTTACCGATTAGTTCCCGGAACGAGCTTTTTCGGTTGATTTTCCAGAAATTTCTTCCTCTCCTCTTCAACCCTATTTTCCCCCTTTTTCTTCACTTCTTCTTCTCCACTTCTCTCTTTCTTACTTTCTGATATCTTTTTTTTATTTTATCTAACTACCTATTATATAATATATAAAAAAACTAACTTATTTTATTATATTACTTACTTATTATATTATATAAAACTAACCTACATAACATATAAATTTATATACTTTACTACTCTAACTTAACATAACTTATATATAATAAAACTAATATTTTATTAAATTAATTTAATATAATTAAATAACATTAATTTATTAGTTTATAATAAATCAATTAATACTAATATAAATCCATCCTCACAAATAAATCAAATAATACATATAATAAAATATTCACACACTAAATATAATATTATCGTACAAAAATAATTATTTTTCGGTAAAACAAATAAACCTAATTAATCACATACCGGACCGAATTACCGATTAAATAATTATCATTTTATTCAAAATAAGCATCAACCGATCATTTTTAGAAAATAATAATATAAATAATATTAATTAAAACAGGGTGTTACAACCCTCCCCCACTTAAAAGATTTTCGGCCTCGAAAATTACCTCTAAACGAACAACTCGGGATATGAATCCCGCATCCGGCTTTCAAGCTCCCAAGTTATGTTTCCATTAGCCACACCACCCCACACCACCTTAACCAAAGAAATATCTTTTCCTCTAAGTTGCTTCACTTTCTGATCTTCAATTCTTGTCGGCAAGGTCTCAACGGTTAAGTCTTCTCTAACTTCCACATCGTCCACTTGCACCACATGTGACGGATCCGCAATATACTTTCGCAATTGCGACACATGAAACACATCATGTAAATTAGAAAGTGATGGTGGTAATGAAATCCTATACGCCACATTACTAATCCTTTCCGAAATCTGATACGGACCAATAAACCGAGGTGTCAACTTCCGCGATTTAAGAGCCCGACCAACACCTGTCGTAGGATTCACTCTCAAAAACACATGGTCATCCTTCTTGAACTCAAGAGGCTTCCTCCTCTTATCATGGTATCTCTTTTGGCGACTTTGTGAAATTTTCATCTTCTCTCTAATCAACTTAATCTTATCCGTAGTTTGTCGCACAATTTCCGGTCCAACCACCACACTTTCTCCCGACTCGTACCAACATAAAGGTGTTCGACAACGTCGTCCATATAACGCTTCAAAAGGAGCCATACCTATGCTAGAATGAAAACTGTTGTTATAGGTAAACTCAATCAAAGGCAAGTAACTTTCCCAAGAACCTCCTTGTTCTAACACACAAGCACGCAAAAGATCTTCGAGTGATTGAATGGTCCTCTCTGTTTGACCATCCGTCTGTGGATGATAAGCGGAACTCAAACGTAACTTAGTACCCAAAGCTCGTTGCAAACCTTCCCAAAATCTAGATGTGAACCGCGGGTCTCTATCCGAAATAATGCACGTCGGAATACCATGCAAACATACAATCCGCTCCACATACAACTTTGCAAGCTTCTCCATCGAGTAATCCATTCTAATTGGAATAAAGTGAGCAGATTTTGTCAATCTATCCACTATAACCCAAATAGCCTCACAGTTACTCGGGGTCCTCGGCAAACCCGAAACAAAATCCATCGAGATACTGTCCCACTTCCATTCCGGTATAGACAGAGGTTGTAACAAACCGGAAGGCTTTTGATGCTCTATCTTGGACTTTTGACATACCAAACACGAATACACAAATTCCGCAATTTCCTTTTTCATACTCGGCCACCAAAATAACTTTCTCAAATCTTGATACATCTTTGTGGCACCGGGATGAATGCTCAACCCACTTCGGTGTCCTTCCTCAAGGATCCTATTTTTCACATCTCTCACATCGGGAACACAAACTCTATCACGACATCTCAAGACGCCGTTCTCATCAATTCTAAACTCTCCTCCTTGACCTTGGTTAACTAAAGTCAATTTGTCAACCAAAACCAAGTCCTCTTTTTGTCCTTCTCTTATCTCATCCAATATTCCACTTGTAATCTTCAACATACCAAGTTTCACACCAAAGTAAGTTTCTTCACAAACCAAACTCAAGTCGCGAAACTGTTCAAGTAATTCCCATTCTTTAACCATTAGCATAGACATATGCAATGATTTTCTACTCAACGCATCGGCAACCACGTTCGCCTTTCCAGGATGGTAATTCAAACTAAAATCATAATCTTTCAAGAACTCTAACCATCTCCTCTGCCTCATATTCAACTCTTTCTGATCAAACAAATATTTCAAACTCTTATGATCACTGAAAACGTCGAATCTCGATCCAAACAAGTAATGTCTCCAAATTTTCAACACAAAAATAACAACTGCCAACTCCAAGTCATGAGTCGGATAATTCCTCTCGTGTACCTTAAGTTGCCTCGAAGCATAGGCCACCACTTGTCCACTTTGCATCAACACACCACCTAACCCCATCAATGAAGCATCACAATACACTGTAAACGGTTCGGATGGATTAGGTAAAACCAACATAGGAGCAGTAGTCAACCTTCGCTTAAGCTCTTGAAAGCTATCCTCACACTGAGTAGTCCACACAAACAATTGCCCCTTTCTCGTCAATTGTGTCAATGGTAAAGCCAACTTCGAAAAACCCTCAATGAACTTACGATAGTATCCGGCTAAACCAAGGAAACTTCGTATCTCAAACACAGATTTAGGAGATTCCCATTCAGACACAGCTTCTATCTTGGTTGGATCAACGGCAATACCTCCATGAGATATCACATGTCCAAGAAAACTCACTTGCTTCAACCAGAACTCACACTTAGAAAGTTTAGCAAACAACTGATTCTCTTTCAAAATCGACAACACAATTCCTAAGTGCTCGGCATGCTCTTTCTCATTCTTCGAATAGATAAGAATGTCATCAATAAAGACCACCACAAACTTATCAAGGAACTCATGAAAGATTCTGTTCATGTACTCCATAAACACACCAGGTGCGTTCGTAACACCAAAAGGCATCACCGAATACTCATAGTGTCCGTACCTCGTCCTAAACGCCGTCTTTTGAATGTCACTAGCTTTCACACGAATTTGGTGATAACCAGATCTCAAGTCAATCTTACTGAACACACAAGCTCCTACCAACTGGTCCATCAAATCATCAATTCTAGGTAAAGGATATTTGTTCTTGATAGTAACTTTGTTCAACTGCCGATAATCCACACAAAGTCTCATCGTTCCTTCTTTCTTCTTTACTAGCAACACCGGTGCACCCCACGGAGAAACACTCGGACGAATGAACTTCTTATCAAGTAACTCTTCAAGTTGGCTCTTTAGTTCAACCAATTCTGATGGTGACATCTGATACGGAGCCATCGAAACAGGACTAGCACCAGGAACTAAATCAATAGAAAACTCCACTTCACGTTCTGGAGGTAAATCCGTAATCTCTTCCGGAAACACCTCTGGAAAATTACAAACAACAGGAACATCCTTTCTCACTCCACTATCACCAAGACTCATGCTTGCCATCAACACAAACAATTCAGCCCCATCTCTAACACACCTCTTCATCTGTTGAGTAGACAAGAACGCAACGCCTTCTTTCTCGGACTCGAGAAAAAGAACCGCTTTAGCAAAACAATTGATATAGACGTGGTTGGCTCTCAACCAGTCCATACCCAAAATGACATCAATCTGACTCAAAGGAAGACATACGAGATCCACTTTGAAATCTCTACCACACATATGCAAAGGACACTTCAAACAAATGGCTGAAGTAGAAACCGAACCCATTGCAGGCGTATCTATCTCCATACTTCTACCCAAATTAGATAACACAAGACCTAAACTAGTATCACAATCCAATGAAATGAATGAATGCGTAGCACCCGTATCAACAATAGCAATCAAAGGTACATTAAGGATAAAGCAAGTACCTCTGATCAACCTCTCATCTGCCGAAGTCTCGGCACCAGACAAAGCAAACACTTTTCCTCGCTCCTTCTTTGGCTTCGTGCACTTTGTACTAATGTGCCCTTGCTCGCCACAGTTGTAGCAAGTCACACTAGCACCCAACCTGCACTCGTTAGATCGGTGACCAATCTTCCCACACTTGAAACATGTCGGCTCAGCTTGGCGACACTCCATAGCACGGTGTCCCTCTTTCCCACATCTATAGCACTTCACCGGAGTAATAACTCCCCCACTTGGACTCTTGCTCACATTCATCGGTTGCTTCCCTTTTCCATCATAAGGCTTAGGACGCATTTGCCCCTTGCCTCTCTTGTCACTTAAACTCTTGTAGTAAGCACTACAATCACGACTATCCTCGTCATAGATACGACTTTTGTTCACCAATTCAGAAAAGCGGGTAATTTGTTGGTACCCGATTGCTTTCTTCACATCCGGCCTTAAGCCATTCACAAACTTCAAGCATTTAGATCTCTCGGCATTCACCGTATTATAGTGGGGACAATACTTGATCAATTCTTGGAATCTGGCGGCATACTCCGCAACGCTACCACTCCCTTGTTTCAACTCCAAGAACTCCACCTCTTTCTTACCACGGACATCTTCGGGAAAGTAATTCTCCAAGAAAGTATCTCGGAACATTGCCCACGTAACCACAATGTCCTCTTCATCGAACCTATGACTTGTATTAATCCACCAATCTTCCGCTTCCTTCACAAGCATGTGAGTTCCGAATTGCACTTTCTGAGCATCAGTGCAATTCATCACTCGGAAAATCTTTTCAATGGCCTTCAACCACTCTTGAGCTTCTTCGGGCGCATGCTCTCCTTTGAAAGTAGGCGGGTTGTTTTTCTGAAACTTTCCAAGAGCACGAAAAGCATCATCAACTCCATCATGTGGCGCTGGATTAGGTTGTGGCCTCTGATTCAAGGATTCAGCGAGCAATCGTAATGCCTCAGCAAGTGCATTATCATTCCTCCCAGCTACCATCTTCTTCTGAACAACACAAAAGTATTGATCGCGTCAGATACACAATCAAATACAATGGAATTAGTAACATTAAGACCTGACAACTGACCGACAATGCTCTGATACCACTATTGTAACACCCCTTCTAATAAACCCCGAATTAAACGATATAATTAAAATCAGAGAAAATAAAATTTTGCACGGAAGGAGTGTCACAACATCAATTCACATATTCAAGAAAAACGGACATGACATATTCGTCACTTTAATCATTTAATCACATAATACATTCATGGCATATACTTTCTTTTTCGTGCAAACGCAACGGAATCATAATAACTTCATCTCCAAAGGAGGAATCAAAATATAAAATTCAAGGCATTAAGCCATATGGTTCATACACCAAACATGTTGTCAAGTCATAATACACATACATCAATATATAATCAAAAACAATGGATTATATACAAGTATAATCCATCTACAAAATATACGAGTTCGAATGCAGACACCTAACCCCCAAGTATTACAACCAGAGCATCGACTCGATAAACCAAAATAAAACGGATTACAATCCAAATGCATTCGCTAAGCTAGTGCCTCGCACTACCGTCTTCGGTACCTGAACAATGCCGAAGCAAGCATTTTCCAACAGAAGGGTAAGAATTCCAACAAACATAAAGTATGTAATTTAAAGCAAATGAAAGGAATTAAATAAAGGAATCTTACTCTTTTTCCAACTCTTACATAAACTACATAAGATATTCATTTAATCAAATTCTCATATTCAACAAATCAAAGTAAACAAACACAATCCATTTCATTTACCAATTAGCACATAATGCATAATATTCAACGACACATAAACTCAATAAAACGTGTACGTGCGACTCGACACAACGACACGACTCATGCATGTGGTACCAATCATCTATTATCCTTCGGACTTGCCGATGTCTATCCCTCAGACGGATAATCACAAAAGCTCATTCCCTAAGCTTTCAAACCCCCACTCTGAGTTTGGGACGAGCCACTAGCCTCCACGAGACTAACAGACATCGCCTCTTGACACGACTTATGATGCAGTGTGCAATTCAATCAACAATAATATGCAAATCGAGGCATCCCTCTATCTCAATTACAAACATACATCACCATAATTCAACCATATGGATTAATCTCACAACATTGCACAACAAACATCATTTATTTCATTTTCAACAATTATCCCACAACACCAAAATATTCATAAACCAAACACATCATTTCCGGAATCGGCAATTAACCAAATATCTCGAATATTCAACACATCTACAATTTAATTCATCTCCGGTCGTACTCAAAATATTAAGTTTTACCGATTAATCGTAACCGGTTATATTAATTAATTACACTGTTAATTATAATATATATTAATATATTAATTAAATTATTAATATAACATAATATTTATAAATTAAATAATGTTATTTCTGGAATCAACATTTCACAATACATTTCAAATCTATCACATATCTATGATTTAATTAATCTCCGGTCGAAACCAAAATATCAAATTTCATCGATAAACCGTAACCGATTATATAATTAATCACGCTATTAATTATAATATATTTAAATATATACATATTTATTATAAACTAATAGTTATATATATATATTATAAACTAATAGTTATATATATATTATAAACTAATAATTCTATACATATATATTTATATATTAACATATTAAGGGAACTATTAGTGTAATGTACAGAGGAAGAAAAAGTAATGTACAGAGGAAGAACAAAAAATGACGTAGCCTCCCCCCCTCCCCCCCACTTCCAAGTTCCATTTTCATAACAGAACCTTATTTTTTTTTTCTCTAACAGTATCAAAAATTGAATTTCTTAAATCGAAAAAATCGAAATCAAATGCAAAAAAAAAAATACTAGATGTTTAGGGGAAGTCTAACCCTTACCGATTAGTTCCCGGAACGAGCTTTTTCGGTTGATTTTCCAGAAATTTCTTCCTCTCCTCTTCAACCCTATTTCCCCCCTTTTTCTTCACTTCTTCTTCTCCACTTCTCTCTTTCTTACTTTCTGATATCTTTTTTTTTTATCTAACTACCTATTATATAATATATAAAAAAACTAACTTATTTTATTATATTACTTACTTATTATATTATATAAAACTAACCTACATAACATATAAATTTATATACTTTACTACTCTAACTTAACATAACTTATATATAATAAAACTAATATTTTATTAAATTAATTTAATATAATTAAATAACATTAATTTATTAGTTTATAATAAATCAATTAATACTAATATAAATCCATCCTCACAAATAAATTAAATAATACATATAATAAAATATTCACACACTAAATATAATATTATCGTACAAAAATAATTATTTTTCAGTAAAACAAATAAACCTAATTAATCACATACCGGACCGAATTACCGATTAAATAATTATCATTTTATTCAAAATAAACATCAACCGATCATTTTTAGAAAATAATAATATAAATAATATTAATTAAAACAGGGTGTTACAGTGATCAGTCAGATCAAAGGAGAGTGGGATACGAAACACCCAAATCTTATTCCTTACAAGGAGTATGTATTGATGTTGCTTCCCCATTTCGAGGAGATAACCTTTGAACACTTCCCTAGAGAGGAGAATCAGTTGGCAGACGCGCTAGCTACGATGTCTTCTATGTTCAAAGTCAATTGGGACAACGAAGCTCCCCGGATCATCATTAAAAGATTGGACGAACCTGCACATTGCTGTGACATTGAGACTGAAGAGGTAGCAGATAAACCATGGTATCATGAGGTGAAGAGGTATCTTGAATCTCAAGAATACCCGAGGGTGCATCTGTTAATGACAAGAAGTTTCTGAGGAGGTTCGCGGCAAAGTTCTTCATCAACAATGGCATTATTTACAAGCGTAACTATGATTCAACCTTACTGCGTTGTGTAGATAAGAATGAAGCAGAAAGGATCATGGCAGAGTTACATGAAGGTACCTTCGGAACCCATTCCAGTGGACATACCATGGCAAAGAAAATCCTTCGGGAAGGATATTATTGGTCCACAATGGAAGCCGACTGTTATCATCATTCTCGGACATGTCACAAGTGCTAGGTCTATGCTGATAAGGTGCACATACCTCTAGTTCCTCTGAACGTCTTGACAACACCTTGGCCTTTTGCAATGTGGGGCATTGATATGATCGGCGAGATCAGACCTACGAAATCTAACGGGCATCGTTTCATCTTGGTAGCAATTGATTACTTCACGAAGTGGTTGAAGCGGCTTCCTTTGCTACTGTGACCAAGAACGTCGTGGCACGGTTCATTCAGCACAACCTGATTTGTCGATACAGGGTACCAGAGAGGATCATTACGAACAATAGTACCAATCTCAACAACAAGATGATCACTGAGCTCTGCGAGCAATTCAAGATACAGCATCACAACTCTTCTCCCTACCGGCCGAAGATGAATGGAGCTATCAAAGCGGCTAATAAGAACATCAAGAAGATTGTGCAGAAGATGACAATGACATACAAAGATTGGCACGAGATGTTACTATTTTCTCTTCATGGGTACCTTACCTCAGCACGGACGTCAACAGGGGCAACACCCTATTCCTTGGTTTATGGCATGGAGGCAGTCTTGCCTATTGAAGTTCAGATACCCTCTCTTCGGATCATGAAGGATGCAGGTTTGAGTGAAGATGACTGGATTCAGACCTAACTTGATCAACTGAACCTGATCGACGAAAAGAGACTTACTGCTATTTGTCATGGTCAGACGTACCAAAAACGGATGATCAAGGCATTTAACAAGAAAGTCAAATGACAAGAGTATCAAGTTGGGGACCTGGTAATCAAACGCATTATTCTACCTCAAGGTGATCCCAGGGGAAAATGGACCCCTACTTACGAAGGGCCATTTGTGGTTAAGAACATTTTCTCAGGAGGAGCTATGATTCTAACCACCATAGATGGTGACGACCTTCCTCACCCCGTCAATGCAGACATAGTGAAAAGATACTACGCATAATCAAAGACCCGCTGGGTTAACTGACCTAGGCAAAAATAAGAGCTTCCCGACAAACCAAAAGGGTTCGGGCAAAAATAAGGGATGAAAATAAAAAATCTGTACACCCTGCAAGTCGAAAACCTGAAAAGGCGGCTTGGGCAAAAATGGGTATCCCAGTGGACTGAAAACCCGAAAGGGCGGTCCAGGCAAAAATTATGGATTAAAGCGTAACACTATGTCTCATTGGATCACCTTGCATCCAAACTTCAGTATCAACTATCAAGCTCAGACGACACTAATCAATCTGATGTATCTTCAACTAGTAGCAAAATGATGAGATGCTCGAGGACATAAAGGCAATAGCATAGTTGGAACCCAGTGGGATTATTCACATAACTGTTTTGTTTTCTTTTCAAAAATTGTATAAATTCTATTTGTTCGGCGGTGTTATCTTACTAGGACGTCAGCCTCTTGTACAAAAAAGCCTATTTACAGGCCAAACTTCAAAATCAATACAAATTCATTTTCAGACAAATTTAAAACTGTTTTTTTTCTTTATCTATTTTGTTTTGCAAAGAACGTCCAATGTTCATTTTTGATATATGCATTTGACATTAATTGCTGCTCATAAATATTTACATGCGAAACAAAAGATGAATTACTGGTAATATCAGAAGCAGGGGGAATAAGAATTGCCCGAACTGTGTAGTTGCTTTGTCCACCAGGTACCTAAGTAGGTTCAACTGAAGAATATGGCTAAAATACTTTCACTCCCCACAGAATAAGATAGTAATGGTAGCTCTCCCAGCTGAGACTTGAAACTATGAACAAAGCAGCAATACTCTCCCCAAGCAGAGTTCATCCACCATCAGCGCTAAAAAGCTTTGGTATCCCTAGAAGGTCTTAATATTCCCCAGCGGAGTATAAAGATATTCCCCAGCAAGCATAAGAGTATCCCTGACAATCTTAATATTTCTCAACGGAATATAAGAATGTTCCCCGGCAGAATACAATCTTACCCCCGGTGGAGCCATTTCCCCAGTGCATTCTAAAAAAAGCTTCCCCAACGGAGTTGAGGCATCATCCCCAGTAGACTTTGGAAGCTTACCCCCAGCGGAGTACAAAATCAATCTCCCCAGCCAAGTTCAAAGGATCATTCCCAATAGGACTCAGAGGTTTATCCCTACAAGAGTCTAACTGGTTTATCCCCAGCAAGTTGCAACTAAAAGATCATCCCCAGCAAAGTTCTTTCCTTTCACAAACAGGAATTCAATCCTCAACAGATTCAATATCACCAGCAACGGTAATCCATCCCCAGCAGAGTTTATCGTTAAAATCCCCAGCGGAGTTTATCGTTAAAATCCCCAGCGGAGTTTATCGTTAAAACCCTCAGCAGAACATCTCTCCCCCACAGAGTAATTCCCCTCGGAGTAATCTCCTCATCAGTTTATTCCCCAACGAAGTTCTTCTCTCCTACAAGTTTATCATCTTCGCTCATCATCCCCAGCGGAAACGAAGAACTCAACTCTATTCTCCAGCAGCTCCGGGATTTACCTTCCCCAGCTAAAACATCACATTTTCATACATCATGATACATGCATATACGTATCATACGAATACAATCTCATTTATTTTGAGAACATCATTGCCTGATCCATATCATGCATTGCATATGACTGACCTTTACTTTTCAGGAAAGATACAGTTAAATCTCTCAATTACGTCGAAGACCTGACCGGTTCTTAAATCTCAATTGAATTATCCTCGGTTGAATTTCAGATAAGGTTCTCAATCTCGACAGTTTCCTCCGTCAAAGTGTGGACGAGTTCTGTAATTTCAACGGTATACTACGTTGAAGACCAGACAGTTCCTAGATCTTGATGAAGATGTTTCCCTACATCAAAGTGTGGACGAGTACTATAATCTCAACGGTATACTACGTTGAGCACTAGTCAGTTCCTAGATCTTGATGTTTTCCTCCGTCATAGTGTGGAAGAGTTCTCTAATTTCAACGGTATACTACGTTGAAGACCAGACAGTTCCTAGATCTTGTTGAAGATGTTTCCCTACGTCAAAATGTGGACGAGTGCTATAACCTCAACGGTATACTATGTTGAGCACTAGTCAGTTCCTAGATCTTGATGTTTTACTCCGTCAAAGTGTGGACGAGTTCTACAATCTCAACAGTATACTACGTTGAAGACCAGACAGTTCCTAGATCTTGATAAGATGTTTCCCTACGTCATAGTGTGGATGCGTGCTATAACCTCAACGGTATACTACGTTGAGCACTAGTCAGTTCCTAGATCTTGATGTTTTCCTCCGTCATAGTGTGGACGAGTTCTCTAATTTCAACGGTATACTACGTTGAAGACCAGACAGTTCCAAGATCTTGATGAAGATGTTTCCCTATGTCATAGTGTGGACGAGTACTATAACCTCAACGGTATACTACGCTGAACACTAGTCAGTTCCTAGATCTTGATGTGTTCCTTCGTCATAGTGTGGACGAGTTCTCTAATTTCAACGGTATACTACGTTGAAGACCAGACAGTTCCTAGATCTTGATGAAGATGTTTCCCTACGTCAAAGTGTGGACGAGTGCTATAACCTCAACGGTATACTACGTTGAGCACTAGTCAGTTCCTAGATCTTGATGTTTTCCTCCGTCATAGTGTGGACGAGTTCTGTAATTTCAATGGTATACTACGTTGAAGACCAGACAGTTCCTAAATCTTGATGAAGATGTTTCCCCCCAGTTGAATTATGGACAAGTTCTTAAGACTCAGCCGAGGCATTCTCTCAGTTGAAGTACAGGCAAGTTCCTAAATCTCAATAAAAGTTAGGCTTCCCCAACAGAATCTTCAACAACAACAGGTATACAAATTCTCGCTAAGGAATCTCTTATGCGATCAACACTCCTGCATATGGCATCTGTAAGCCCATCCTCCTACCAACAATCTCCAAATGGCATCTGTAATCCTGTTCCCGACATCATAAGGATGATACAACTTCATGCGAGTGCAAATTTTTGGGCACTCAAGTGTTCAATCATCTTCCACCTTTGGATCACAAAAGGCACGAAAGCCAATCTACATCCTCAGGTTTAAGAAGATTGAACAGGGGAAACTGTTGTACCCCAAAATTTTCCCTCCCATATTTCTCAAGACATGTCAAGAATAATCTCCAAGTGGCTCAAATTGCTCAAGAGTTGGACAGTTAAATCACATCCTAAGGCAGTCAATTTCAAAAATAGGGTTTTGTTGCATCAAGGTCCTTACATCCAAATGACCTAAAGTGCTTCCCAATGTCCTAATATGTTCTCAAGTTCATCCATATCAAATTTCAAGCCTTGCAGAGGAAGTTTGGTCAGTTAATTGCTCAAAAGGTCCAAGAATCGACTGTGCTAGGGCAAAAGTCAACTGTGTCCCAAATACAGTCAAACTTCAAGATTTTTTGTCAACATTCTCATTTTGAAGGATAATTCATCATTTTATCAAGGGTTGATCATGATTCATCAAGGATTGCTCAAGATTCATCAAGATTCAAAAGTTGCTAAATTAGGGTTTTGCAGGAAAAGTCAACTCAACTTTGACCAAGCATACCTTTCTCATACTTTATGAGAAATGACCCATATAAAGCTCATTTTGAAGAGGATGAAATTCCCTACAATCCATTTTCACACCCCAAGATCAAGAAATGCACTCACAAAAAGTTACAAATTTGGACATTATAGGTCATTTTTGAAAGTCAACAAAAATACCTTTTTTTCAAAAGCTTATAACTTAAGCATGGAATATCAAAATGCGATGATACCAAAAGGGTTGGTTCGAGGACATCTCAAGGTGTCTAAAAAGTCCAAGAACACCTCCAAAAGTTCAAAATTGAAGAAGTTATGCATTGTTGAAGTTGGGCATTTTTCCAAAATTGCCAAAAGTCAACTATCCCCAAAACTTCAAATTTTGCCAAAATGGCCCACTTTTTTACACTTGATTTGATCTTGTCACACCACACACGTGTCCTATATCCAATTTCATGACCAATTATTAATTTTTATATTTTATTTGATTTTTATTGATTTAATTCATTTTTAATCAATTAAAATCAAAATAAAATCCAAATCTTAATAGCTTGTTATCTTTTTGATCATTACAGCTTTCAATTATCATGATACAACCAATAAAATTTGTGCCAAGCCATATCATGCACAAAATCTTTGATTTGAAACAATTTTGGAAGCTTTGTTAATGGAGATCAAATCACATCTTAAATCTTCAATGCACATGGATTCAAGCCCAAAGATTTAACCTAATGCAATCCCTTATACATGTACAAGCTAGAGACATCAAGAACACGACCTGAAAGTTGCAAAAAGGGCCAAACAAAACTTGGAAAAAAGCTTGAAAATCTTGAAACTGAAATCATACTTAGAGGTCAATTCAATCCAAAATCTCAACGTGGTGTTCTTGTTTGCAATCCACTGAAGCTATAGCAACCGAACCAAGCCCTCTCATTGCCTGAAACGCACTGTAAGTTGCTTGAAACTCCGCCCTGTACATGGAATTGTAACCTTGGATTCTTGCATCTTTTTGGCAAAACATTGGTATATTCATGACTCTTGTGTGATTTCTAAGCATTCTGCATTATTTAATTTTGTTTTCATGGCCTATAACGTAATACCCAAACCTAGGGTTTCCATTCTTTGTTTTTAGGCGTTTGCTATGCAGGAAAAATTAGGACAAATAATTGGTACATGGATGCTCAGGAAGGAGAGACGAAGCGAACCATGGCTTTGGATTGCATTTCTATAGCCTAGGGTTAATTTTAGGACAAACCTAGGAATTTAGCCGCGGATAAAATCCGCAGGTAAATATCCAGGGTTTCAGCGAAGAAGATGACCATGTGTCTTCTTCCCATTGGTCCGTTCAAACTGCACGCCATATTTTTTTATTTTCCAGGCATAATGCTTTGTTTTACATATAATAATTGTTGCTTATTCCAATAACAAATTGAATGCGTTGGTTGAGTGGCAAGCGTGTTGTCCAGAATCCAATGGGACTTGGGTTCGAATCCCAGGTCCCCCAATACATTTTTTTCCTTTTTCTTCAGGTATTCCCACGTAATGCCCAAAGTATGGTCCACCGTGTGCATCCAATTTCCAAGCGCCGGATGGCCTGCAAACCAAATCCAATGGCCAAAATGGAATATTCACCATGGTCTTTAGTCAACAGGCACTCATGGGATGACAGAAGTCAAACGAGGCTGGCTTGAGTGGGCCTCTGAATTGCCAGTTTCACCTCCTCTTGGGCCCAACACCCCCCTTGGTTTATTTTTCTTCTCATTATATTTTTTATTTGTTTTATTATTATTATTTATTATTTAAGTCATTAACTAACTAAATTATTTTTCTTAATAAAATCAAAATCACAAAAAATATTATTTTTATTAATTTCATTATTTTTGTAAATAAATAATTAATTAATTAACTTAGTCTTAAATAAGTTTAAACATTTAATATTTTTGCAATAAATTAAAAATCAATTTAGAATATTAGGTTTTACTAACTTTTAATCATTTTATTTTATTTTATTTCCTTAAATATAAAAAATCCAAAAATATTTTCATTAATTAATTAATTTAATTATTAACTTAGATTTAATTTTTTAATTCAAAAATAAGCAAAAATCTTTTCTTTAATAAAAAAGGGTCAAAACCCTAAAAATGCGCCGATTTAATTTTCTCGCACGTGATCCATATTTCCAATATTGTAATTGCTTCCAGTATGTAATAGCTTTTAACTAGGACTTTAATTATTTATCGCTTTATTTTTACTTTCTGCAATTTAAATTAAAGGGTTTGTTTTTGGCGATGTAAATACCCGACGCCTTGTAATAGTTTAGATTTAATTCCCGCAATTTAAATTTCGCAACTATTAACTGTTAGACGTTTGATAATAGGGAATGCATGACAAGATCCAATGTATGAACTTAAAATCAACATAGCTCACCCATGACATGTACAGATAAAATTAACCGAAATAACACACTCGCACATGCGCACTCTTAGGGTGCACCTCACTTGGTTGCCTCGAATGTGGTCATTGAGTATAGGAAGTTTTAGAGGTCGCCCTCTTGTCCAAAGATCATAGTTTCCTCGAAACGGTTGCCTCAGATGAAATGATCTAAGACATTAGGGTTACCGCTAAGGCGTCCTAACATTGCTTTAGTGACCACACGTCCCTTAATCGAATTGACCCTTAAACTCCAACGACGATGCTACCTACTCATTCATAGTGGGATAGAATTGTCTAAAGGATATTTGCACAGATTAATTCCTTTTTCGAGTAGGTAGATGGTTCTTAAGTACTTGCTCCTTTTAAAACAAAACAAAACTTTTCGAACTTACACCCCTTTCAAAACAAAAACTTCTTTCAAACCCACAAACACAAAGAAAAGCAAATTTTGAAAACACAATGAGCAAGTACCTAAGATCCCGTGGATAACCACGGATAGAAAGGTGCTAACACCTTCCCTTTCTATAATCTACCTCCCGAACCCGAGAAATATCTCAAAAAGGAATTTTTCTGTGCTTTTATCCTTTCCTTGTTGGATAAAATAAAATACGGTGGCGACTCTTGCTTACCGCGACATTTTGCGAAAACAAACGCAAAATGCGAACCAGCATTCCAAAACAGTCAGTTTTCATTCCCACCGATCATAGGAACCATCACCATATATTTGGAAAGCATCTTCTACACTATTTGTCGTATATGAAGGGAAAGCTTGCGACTGAATGCACATCTGAATTAACTGAGAAAACTACCCTGCCCCAGGTTATGATTAAGAGTTTTAATTTGTGTGAAAAGAAAACTCCTACTTCTTAGGCTCAAA
This sequence comes from Vicia faba, assembly GCA_948472305.1. Taxonomy (NCBI): domain Eukaryota; kingdom Viridiplantae; phylum Streptophyta; class Magnoliopsida; order Fabales; family Fabaceae; genus Vicia; species Vicia faba. Next base: position 574,923,723 of record OX451741.1, on the reverse strand, counting down.
GGGGTTGACTAGGGATTGTCTTCCTTATAACTCCACTGTTTGGGATTTGAAACAACACCTATACATCGTCAGCAAGGTCTGTTTAAAAGCACATTGTGTGACATTGTGGTATCCTTTTCGTCATCCTCCCTCTAAAGGCTTATAGCTTTTTAATCGAGAGTCGACTATCACGTAAAGGAAGCAAGAAAAAGTTTAAATAAAATGACAATGAAATCATTCAAGACAAACATATGTGATGCATTAATGGGAAAACCAAAGTTCGGCATAACAGTAATAGTTTGAATAACAAATGAAATTACAAATGAAAAATAAAAAAATGAACTGGACATTCTCAATGATTTGGCTTAGGAGCATTGACCACTTTGTGTGTCTCTGGAGGGTCGAATTCAAACTCTTTGGCGTTAATCATATCCTGAATTTTGTTCTTTAGATCCCAACAACCATTTGTATCATGTCCAAGACTATTAGAATGGTATGCACACCTTTTGTCGGGGTGGTAACTAGGAGAAGAAGTATTGGGATTTTGCAGAGGAGCCTTTAACGTAATTAATCCTACTTTCAACATGTGTTGTAACGCTTGAGCTAGTGACATGTTGATTCTGGTGAACTGTCTCTTAGGCGTGACATCTTTACACCGATTTCCTTGTGTTTTTTGGCGAAGTTGTGGTTGTTGGCGAAGTTGTGGTTGGGCTTACGACGTAGCAGCAATTTGGAAAACTCAAACTTTCTGTCCCATCAGGGTTGATCAATGACTTGATCCCCAGCCTCGACTGTTTGCTTCATACGGTTGTATTCGTCTTGATGAAGTTTGTTGATAATGGCTCTCAGCTCTTCTTGTCCCCGGGCTAGGCCTTGGATAAGAGCCATCTGCCCCAGCATCCGTGTTCTCATTGCTTCTACCTCAGCTTGCAGTTGTTCCAACCGTTCGTCCTTATTGTCTTCAGGACTTTTCTTGGCCAAGTTCCCAGCGAAGAGTGCTTTCAACTCTTCCTGCCCCTTGGATAGGTTTAGGAACATTTCCATGAACTGAGCCTCTTGAATTTGGAGATCTCTGTTGTCTTGTTTAAGAGCCATTGCTGAAATAAACAGTGAGAACATGAGAGACCTGCTTTGAAACATGCTTATGTAATGATATGTATGATATATGTATGCAATGTTTTCAAGGATTTCGCGGGGTAAACAAGAAAATGTCAAAATTTGAAATTTGCAGCTTTGATTGAAGAACTTTGTATCATTGAGTGTCCTTCTTCGAGAGTCAAGCTCACCATATTAAGTGGGTCATAGCCCCTGACTCAAGTTATTGAGTTTTAATCTTTTGATGGGATTGTCTAGAGGAAAATAAATCCTCTTTCCCCTTGCTAGACATCTGATTTATCATAACCTGCATCACAAACCCTTGAGATGCTTGAAATGGTTAAGTAAATGTTGTGGCATGATGTTATGATGTGTATGCTATGCGTTAAGAAAAAGTGTAAGGTGATGAAGACAAGTGAGTCTAAGAAGTCCAGGTTACTAGATGATGACTGTAAACAAATCCTGCAAGGAGATCATGTTGTTAGATAAAAACCCTGCAAGTAGCTCAAGTTGAAAGCAAACAAATCACACAAGCAGCCTTATTTTTAGGCTTGCATAGGTTTTGTAGGTAAGTACCCTCTTTAAGTTGGATTGGTTCAACTTGTCCTATAATAGTAACCAGGTTCTAAGGGATCTCAATATCACTGACCTTTCCCACAAGCTTCATTCGATAAGCGACTGACTTGCAACCAAACAAAACTCAAGAGTCAAGTCTCAATGAGTGTAGCATCGAGTATCTGTCGACTTTGGGAATACACCAAAGACGGCCATCTCGCTACGTCCTAATGGCCAAGTTGTTCATTTAAAGGTTCTAAGGTCAGTTGACGCTTTATGACACCACACAACATCCCCGTATTCTCCTTGATTAACTGAAGGGCTACCGGTACCAACCAAAGTGTCACATCAACGTAGCCATCGCTTCAACCGTGTCGGTATACCCCACACAGTTTCCACGATCTATTGCTACTTACCTAAAAGGTTTCCCCAGATCCGGGTGTAGGATCTATAGTAACCTCAAACAGTACCCTTAAAAATAAAGCAAACAAACAGTCAAAGAAGCAAAATGATCTAGACCCTAAGGTAAACCCCACTTTATTCTTATCCCCAACAGAGTCGCCAGTTCTATGCTACGGTGGCAGAACCGACTGTTATATATTGGTTTGCGTTTTGTGTTTGCAAATGTCGCGGTAAGCAAGAGTCGCCACCTACTTTTATTTACCCAATAAGGAAAGGGTGAAAAGAACAAAAAAAGACCTTTTGAGAGTTTTTTGAGTAAGGGGGTAGATTATGGAAAGGGAAGGTGTTAGAACCCTTTCCATCCGTAGTTTTCTACGGGCTCTTAGGTACTTGCTCATCTTTTGAAAATTGTTTGTGTGTTTGTGTGAAAAAGCTTTTGTTTAAAAATGCCTTAGTGCGGCAATTCGCTTTATGATAACCCTTGTATCAGTCTCAAGAGTGTGATAAAGCGTTTTGAAGATTTTGTTTTAAAACTATTTGAAAGTGTGGTGTGTAAAAAGAATTGTTTGAGTAAGTACCTAATAGTTATCTACCTACTCGGAAAAAAGTTGGTTCTTTTCCTCCTATCCTTTAGAGCGTGTTATCCTACTATTAGTGAGTAGGTAACCCTAGTCGTTGGATGTTGAGGGACTATCGAAAGGGATGTAATTGTCATTGAAAGCAATAGGTAGAGATACCTTAGAAGTTCGAAGGGACTATCATCATATATTTGGAGGCAACATCGAGGGACAAGATCATTTATCGTAGGTAACTCGAGGGACAGTAAGGGACTATGATCTTTTATGATGACTTTGAACTGAGGGGTCTTTGCTAAAGTATCCCTATGTTCGAGGGACATGACCAATTCTGAGGCAACCGAGTGAGGAATACCCTAAAGATGCAAGTGTGAGAAGTGTATATTTTTCAGTTATATTATCTTTGAGATTAGTGATCTACAGATTGATTGATTTATTCTTGTCATGCACGCCTAAGTTACTAATAGTAATATTGTACAGACATACAAGGAATAAAAAAAGCGATAAATAAAGGGTCTTACGCTATTACAGGGCTTTGGTGTAGATACATAAATAATGAACGAAAAAAATAAAGTACGGAAATCTAAAATGCGGGAATTTAAGTCCTAAACTATTACAACTGTAAGCAGTTACAATATAAGAAAATGCGAAAACGATAAACGCGCGCGAGATAAAGATGAACGTCTAAAAACCTAAGAAAATTGCTAAGTAAAAAGACTTATTTGTTTGATTTTTTGTTTTAATTAAGAAAAATAATTAAATTAAATATCCTAAAGTCTATTTTATTTTTAATTAGTGAAAATAGTTAAGATATTTATTAGTTAACTTAAGAAATTAATTATTTAAAAAATCTAATCCTAATTTGTGATTTTTTTTATTTGCTGTTTATGGTGGAAACTCATTAAGAGAAAATAAAACAAAGCGAGAAGTAAAAAAATATACAAGGACAATCCTTCGATCCAGGAAGGAGACGCCCTTCGATCCATGAAGGAAACGTCTCCTTCGATCCAGAGGGCTATGGCTTTCGATCCAGGAAGGTTGTGGTTTTCGATCTAGGAAGGCTATGGCTTTCGTCCAGGAGGATTGTGGCCCTTCGATCTAGGGTGCTGGATCTGCAAATATAATGTGAGAAAAAGAAAATAATACAAAATCATATGCTTGGATCGAAGCTGGTCCTGATTCGACAATATGACTGTTTTAAAGTTATGGACATAACACCCTAACATGGTTTGAAAATGGCATATCATGATTCCAGTGTCATGGGCTTCATGCTAAACTCTTTACCTGTTCTAATGATGCATAGAAAACTTATACATACATGTCAAAACATTCAAAAATACGCAAACATTCAAAAATACGCAAACATGAGGATTTGGATTTTAGAAGTTTTACCAAACGGGCGATGATGATGCTCATAATCTGGGCTTGAAGCTGTATGTTGGAGGGTTGGATGGAGTCCCTGGAAGCCTTAAGGGGATGTTTTAATCCTTGGTCTGGCTTGAGGGGAGCTGGGAATGAGTGTTTGAAGTTTTCGATTTGAATGATTTTTTTTGCAAGTTTGGTAGAGCTTTTGTGTGGTACCTGCGTATCTTCCCCCGTTTGGCTTACCAAAGGGGTGTATTTATAGAATAGAAGAAAGGGACAAGATAATGAAGAGAGAATCCATCCCATAAAGCCAAGGTTTAAAGCCATTAAAGCCATTTTGAAAAACTATAAAACTTGGTATTTCATGCCATTTTTTCATGTTCAGTGTACCTGTACATGTTTTTTTCCGAATGCCCTCTTGATGGCCTCCTTCGAATGGCCTCGAAGGAGTTCTTCGAATGGCCCTTGACCTTGATTGATCTTTTGAATTTTTGTACTGGCATCCCATTCAAAAGACCATTTGTCCAAATGCCAATCGAAGGACACAATTAACATGTCTGTCGAAGTTGCCCTGGTTTGAAATCCCTTGCCATGTCAATCGAAAGTCTTGGCCCAGGGTGCCAAACGTAAGGTCTTTCAGAATGTCAATCGAAGGCCTTGACACAATGCCAATTAAAAGGCTTGTCATGAGGCCAATTGAAAGGCCTTGTATCGATGCCAATCGAAGGGTTTTCAGAATGCCAATCAAAAGGTACTTAAAACACCACTCAAAATTTTTCTTTTTCCTTAGGCAAGTGTTTGTGGTCAACCATGTAGGGGGAAGACCTTGGAAAACATGAGAGAACAAATTTTGGGGTACAACAGTTACATATTTGGTTAAGGGAGTGTCAGGTTATGACTCCTTTAGAAATATCTCCAATTACATTTTGAATTGGATGATTTCTTGCGGTCCTCAATTCTTTGGGAAGATCTTGATGATCAATGTTTGAAACTTTTCTTTGATGATTATGTTTGACTTTGGTCTTGATCTTGATCTTTATATTTATCTTGATTTTGTTCGTGTTCTTGATTTTTATCTTGATCTTAATCTTTATCTTCTTGAGGTGTTTTCTCCAAAATACATGCACAGTCAACAACATCTACTTCTACCGATCTGGGTTAGTTTCATCAAAAGTAACATGAACCAATTCTTCTATAGACAAATTTCTTGTATTTAAAAATCTAACAGTTTTAGTATAAGTGGAATATCCTAAAGATATTCCTTCATCATATTTAGCACCAAACTTTCCAATATTATCTTTCCAATTATTGAGAAAAAACATTTGCATCCGAACACATGGTATGTGATAAATAATAAGCTTACTTTCTTTGTATAACTCATAGGGTGTCTACTTTAGGAAGATTAGTCTCATTGAGCACCATCATCATTGTGATACGGTGGGAGAACTGACTTGAGGTTTTGTGTTTGTGTTCGCAAATGTTTCGGTTTAGCAAGAGTCGCCACCGACTTTTTATTTTATCCTAGGGAAAGGTCAAAAAGCACAGGAAAGACCTTTGAGATGTTTTCTTGGGTTCGGGGAGTATATTATAGAAAGGGAAGGTATTATCACCCTTTCTATCCATGGTTATCCATGGGCTCTTAGCTACTTGCTTAGATCACTTGCTTTGCATTTCTATTGTTTGAAATGGTGCTTTTCAATTGTTTGAAATGGTTCTTTGTGTGTGATCTTGAAAGATGTTTTGAATTGGGAGTATTTGACAAGAAAATAAATTCTAAGTTATTACAACCATATCGAATGTATAGGCAATATTTAAATGTACAACAGTTGAATATAATACGATAAATAAACGTCAAATAAAATGTATTATGCAAAAAAAAAAGATTTTCATGTATGTAAAAGTATTTTTTCAATGTGAAATGTAAATAAATAAAAGAAAATCAATTTTAATTATTTTTTGGTTATTTAGGGCAAAACCCTAATTCTTAAATAAATAGTATTATTTATTAATTATATACAATAATGTGTTAATTTATACAAAAATGAATGTATATTGTAAAAAAATGTTTTTTAGTGTAAAATATTAATTAAAATGAAAATATGGTTGTAACTTGAGATACAAGCTTCTTTTGAGAAAACTTTGTGAATCAAAGTTGTAGACTTTGTGATGGATTACAACTTTCATGTTTCAAGTTTTGTTTGAATCCATTTTCATCTTTGTGGAAAAAATGGGACAAAGTTAGGAAAAAATAAGAAAATTTCTAAGTTATGAAATTTTTCCATTTTAAACCCTAATTTGCATTTTTGGGTTTATTGATGAACAAGTTTCATAATTTGACATGTCTTGATGAAAAATAACTCTTGGCACTTGATTTTGACCAAAAAGTCAAACTTTAACTTTTCAGTGTACAGTCAAATTTTGATCAGTTGACTGAAAAATTCATCTGTCAACCCTATGCATTTGAGATATTTTGAACTTGTTGAATGGGTCAAGACAATGTGATTGATTCCTTGAGTTCATATGTGAGCTTGGTTTGCCATTGGTTAGGTCAAACAGTCAAAAAATTTCCTTTGTGCAGTCAAAACCCTAAAAATGACCATTTTGCCCGTTTGATGATCTGATCAAATTTCTTGAGGAGTTATGGTCCAAACTTGATCAAATGGTTCATATGAGTTCATAATGTTTATGTGGGTCAAATTTCATGAGGTTTGACTATAAATTGGCCACAGTTGACTTTTTCCTCAATACAGCTGATTTTTAGGTCAATTGTCCAATTGACTGGGCAAAAACTTGAATCAAGGCTTGAGATTTGGTATGGACAAACTTGTGAATCTAACATGAAGTATGAAAGTCAATTTGGGCATTGTAGGTCAAAATATCCCTGTGCAAACTCAAACCCTAATTTGGGTCAACAGTGCAAGGAGGTGTCTTGAGCAGAGCAAACCCTAACTTGATACTGAATTCCAAGAGTCTTGTGATGAGAAATATTGATGAAATGAGAGGGCAAATTTTGGGGTACAACAATTGCCCCTGTTCAATCTTCTTGAACCTGAAGAGTTAGATTGGCAATTTTGCCTTTCGCGACTCGAAGGTAAAAGAGGATTGGACACTAGAGTGCCTGTAAATTTGCACTCGTCAACAAAATGTTGAGGGAATAGGCTTAAAGCTGCCATTTGGTTTTGGTAGAATCTTGCTGGAGATGGGCTTAAAGATGCCATCCAAGAACGTTTGTTGAATTGCAATGTTGTAGGTCAGAAGAATGAGCATCAAAATGGTATTCGTGTCTGGAATGCATTTGAACTGTATCTGGAGACTGAGTCTGTATGAGTAAGAGAATAGCGTCCGTGTATGGAGCGTATCTGAGCTGTAACCGCGTTGGAACTTTGAATGAATATCAGAATGACTGCCGTGTCTGGAGTGTATCTGTATTGTATCTGAATGGGTGACAGAGAAACATCAGCGTATGCAGCATCTCTGGGTTGGGGATAAATTCCGAATGAGTGTCAGAATGGAAACCGTGTCTGGAGCGTATCTGGACTGTATCTGAAGTTTGAGATCTGTATGAGTAGCAGACGACTTCCGTGTTTGGAGTGTATCTGAGACTGTAACTGGGATCTGAATAGGTGGCAGAATGACTTCCGTGGCGATTGCACTGGGGAGAATCAAACTGCTGGTGTAAGGGCCAGAATGGCATCCGTGTCTGGAGCATATCTGAACTTGTGGTTGATAGTTGAATATGAATGAGAGATAGAATGGCTGTCGTGTCTGGATCGTATCTAGTCTGTATCGGACTGCTGAAGTCTGAATGAGTAGTAGAATGGCCGTCGTGTATGGGGTGTATCTGTATTGTATCTGAATAATTGTTAACAATAGCCTTTTAATCCTATCCCGTTAAGGGTAAAATGTTAGCTAAAAACATAAAGTTATGTTGCATGATATGTATGATGCAATGAACTGTATTTCATCAATGTTTATGATATATGAATGTAATGGATGTGCATGTAATCTGATTAGCTGTCTTGCTGAGGAAAATAGATGCTTGATAATTGGAGATAATGAAATCTTTGATTGCCATTGGGGGAAGTAAATCCTTGACCGATGATGGGGATTAACAAGGCCTCTGACAACTTCTGCGGGGAATGAGAATCCTTTATGACTTTCCTGGGATATAGGGGAAACTCTAAAAATCTCTTCTGGGGAATTGAAGCCTTGGAGAAATGGGACCGAGAATCTTCAATCTCGCTGGGAGATAAATCTGTGGGGGAAATACTCACCATTCCGGCTCCACTGGGGAATAAGGTGTAGACCAATCTGGCTCCACTGGGGATCTTGAAGTTTAACTCCGCTGGGAAATAATCCAAGGTTTCAGCTTTGTTGAGGATTTGAATGATGTATCGTAGGGTATTCCTTCTGGAATGGCATGAAGATTTCTTCCTAATCCTATCAGTAATTATCCTTTTTCAATTTCGTCTTGTTTGTAAGCAGTGATTATATTCCAATGCATATGCCTATTTAACAAAACATTGGACGTTTTCAAATAAAGCATAAGTGTAAAAACGAAAAGAGAAGCAAGCAAATTTCCGCATTTTGAAGTATATTTGTATTAACTTTTGTGAGTATTTTTGTACAAAGGAGACAGACATCCTAGTAAGAGAATGTTGTCGTAAAAATTGAAAAATTCTATACAAAAGAAAGATGGCTATGTGTAACAATTCCATGGGATTCCCATTCTGCTATAGCCTTCACAACTCTGAATATCTTGTCCATTCGTTGCTTCATCCGTCGATGGCTAGATTGATCAGAAGCTTGGAGCTTGTTGGTGAAGAGATTGTTCTTAAAGTGATCCGACGAGACATATTCATACGCTTTAAATTCCCTAACTTTTGCCTGGACCGCCCTTTTGGGTTTTCGATCCACCGGGAAACCCTTTTTTGCCCAAGTCGCCCTTTCGGGTTTTCAACTTTCCGGGTGTACAGATTTTTTTGTTTTATCCCTAATTTTTGCCTGAACCGCCCTTTCGGGTTTTCGATTCACCGGGATGTCCATTTTTGCCCAAGTCGCCCCTTCGGGTTTTCAACTTGTCGGGTTATTTTATGCATAGTATCTTTTGACTATGTCTGCGTTGGCAGGGTGTGGCAAGTCGTCACCGTCCATGGTGGTCAAAATCATTGCCCCACCAGAAAAGATGCTCTTGATCATAAATGGTCCTTCGTAAGTAGGAGTCCACTTGCCCCTGGGATCACTTTGCGGTAAGATGATCCGCTTGATTACAAGATCTCCGACTTGATATACTTGACGCCTGACTTTCTTGTTGAAAGCCTTGATCATGCGCTTTTGATACGCCTGACCATGACAAACAGCTGTAAGTCGTTTCTCGTCGATCAAATTGAGTTGATTAAGCCGGGTCTGAATCCAACCGTCTTCACTCAAACCAGTGTCTTTCATGATCCTTAAGGAAGGAATCTGAACTTCCATGGGTAACACAACTTCCATGCCATACACCAAGGAAAATGGGGTTGCCCCTGTTGAAGTACGTGCCGTGGTACGATATCCATGTAGAGCAAACGGTAACATCTCATGCCAGTCTTTGTAGGTGACTGTCATCTTTTGAATGATCTTCTTGATATTTTTGTTCGCGGCTTCAATAGCACCGTTCATCTTCGGCCGATAGGGAGATGAATTGTGATGATAAATCTTGAACTGTTCGCATAGAGCGGTGATCATAGTATTGTTCAAATTTGTACCGTTGTCTGTGATGATCCTGTCGGGGACACCATACCGGCATATGAGGTACTGCTTGATGAAGCGGGCAACCACATTCTTTGTAACAGAGGCAAAGGAAGCTGCTTCGACCCACTTGGTAAAATAATCAATAGAGACCAAGATGAAGCGATGTCCATTGGACGCCGTGGGCTTGATCTCTCCAATCATGTCAATTCCCCACATTGCGAATGGCCAAGGAGCTGTCAGAATGTTGAGAGGAACAGGAGGAATATGTACCTTGTCAGTATAGACTAGGCATTTGTGGCAAGTACGGGAATGTTGGTGGCAATCAGCTTCCATGGTAGAACAGTAGTAGCCTGCCCTTAGAATCTTCTTAACCATCGTATGTCCGCTCAAATGGGTGCCAAATGTACCACTGTGTATTTCAGTCATGGTCAACTCTGATTCAGCTTTGTCCACACAACAAAGTAAAACACAATCATGGTTGCGTTTATAAAGGATACCATTGCTTAGGAAGAACTTGGCAGCAAATCTCCTTAAAAACTTTTTGTCATTGACGGAAGCTCCTTCGGGGTATTCTTGAGCCTCGAGATACATTTTGACTTCATGAAACCACGGCTGGTCCACTACTTCTTCGGTATTAATCTCGTGACAGTGTGCAGGTTCGTCCATCCGTTCAATGGTGATCTGGGGAGCCTCATTATCCCATTTAAGTTTAAACATGGATGACATTGTAGCTAGAGCATCTGCTAGCTGATTTTCTTCTCGCGGGAAGTGCTCGAAGGTAATCTGCTCGAAATGTGGTAACAATGTCAAGACATGTTCTTTGTAAGGGATGAGGTTTGGATGTTTAGTGTCCCACTCTCCTTTGATCTGACTGATGACCAAAGCTGAGTCCCAAAACACATCTAAAGATTTGATTACCAAGTCTATGGCAGCCTTGAGTCTAAATATGCATGTTTCATACTCTGCCATGTTGTTCGTACAGTTGAAGCAAAGTCTGGCGGTGAAAGGAGTATGGCAACCTTCCGGAGAGATGAGTACCGCACCGATGCCGTTTCCAAGTGCATTTGAAGCACCATCAAAGTACAGGGTCCATCGGGATCCTTGTTCAGGTCCGTCATACGGTCCGTTACCTTCAATGTTGTCCAATGTCATGATGTCCTCGTCAGGGAAGTCGAATCTCATAGATTGGTAATCTTCGACGGCTTGATGAGCTAGATGGTCAGCTAGTACACTCCCTTTTATAGATTTTTGGGTAGTATACTAGATATCATACTCAGTCAGGATCATTTGCCATCTAGCGATTCTTCCAGATAAAGCGGGCTTCTCGAAGATATACTTGATCGGGTCCATTTTGGAAATCAGCAAAGTGGTATGAGTCAACATATACTGCCTTAGTTGGCGAGCAGCCCATACCAAAGCGCAACAAGTTTTCTCGAGCAATGAGTAGCGAGTCTCACAGTCGGTAAACTTTTTGCTAAGGTAATAAATGGCATGCTCTTTTCGACCAGACTCGTCATGTTGGCCCAGCACACACACCATTGAATTATCCAAGACGGTCATATACATGATTAACGGCCTTCCTTCGACGGGTGGCATCAGAATAAGAGGTTCTAGCAAATACTCCTTGATCTTATCGAAAGCAACTTGACAATCATTGTTCCATTCAACTACCTGATCTTTCTTTAACAGTTTGAAAATTGGCTCACAGGTAGACGTCAGGTGAGAGATGAACCTGGTGATATAGTTCAAGTGTCCCAAGAATCCTCTAACCTCCTTTTCAGTACGAGGAGCAGGCAGTTCTTGTATAGCCTTTACTTTAGCTGGATCAACTTCAATGCCTTTGTTACTGACAATAAATCCCAAAAGTTTTCCAGACCTGACTCCAAAAGTGCACTTGCTTGGGTTCAGTCTGAGATTATATTCCTTCAACCTGGCAAACAACTTTTGTAAATGATCAAGGTGTTCTTCTTCTATTTGTGATCGAGCTATCATGTTGTCTACGTAAACTTCGATCTTATGATGTATCATATCATGAAACAAAGCTACCATGGCGCGTTGATAGGTTGCCCCTGCGTTCTTCAGTCCGAACGGCATCACTTTGTAGCAGAAGGTACCCCATTGCGTGACAAAGGTAGTTTTCTCCATGTCCTTGGGGGCCATTTTGATCTGGTTATATCCCAAGAATCCATCCATGAAAGAAAATACCTTGTGCTGAGCTGTGTTGTCAACCAAGATGTCGATATGTGGCAGCGAAAAATCGTCTTTAGGGCTAGCCCTATTCAAATCCCGACAGTCCACACACATTCTGACTTTTCTGTCCTTCTTAGGCACGGGCACGATGTTAGCAACCCATTGTGGATAGGAGGTAACAGCCAGAAAGCCAGCGTTGAATTGCTTCATTACTTCAGCCTTAATCTTTTCAGACATGGCAAGCCTCATCCGCGGACCTTTTGCTTGATCGGTGGATAGTATTCTCTTGTAGGGAGACGGTGAACCACGATATCTGTATCTAACCCTGGCATGTCTTCATAAGACCAGGCGAATATTTCAACGTATTCGTTCAACAATTGCACTAAGCGTTCCTTGACACTCGGTTCTAGGTTGGCACCCACTTTTACTTCCTTCCTGTCTTCCTCTGTCCCTAAGTTGATGGTTTCTAGCAACTCTTCATGAGGCAGAATGGCCCTCTCTTCTTGTTGTAGAAGTCTGGATAACTCTCTTGGCACTTCACAATCTTCGTCAACTTCGTACTCAGCATGATTGACCAAATCTTCAGAGTTATCGAAGGCTAAAGCAGAATAGTCAGCCATGGAATCCGGAATGGATGGGTACCTGCATTTGTGAGTGTGGGTGTGTGTAAGGGATAGCCATCCTTAAACAAACAAAAATGCAAAAGGAAAGAAAATGAACACAACAGTTTATAGATGAAAAATGTCCAATGATTCATTAAAACATGGCATATGATTATGAAGAAAATCAAACCCTTACAAATGGACCTACATGCCCCGGGCAAGGCATGAGGTGAAAATAGCGTGCAAATTGTTTTAGTTATTACAGACCATAAAAATGGGAAATCATTCAAAGATAAAATTACTGGTTGATAAATGTGATAGGAACAAAATCCTTTGCTTCCCAATTGCTCAAACCCCCTTCGACGGTCGGGAAGATCCAGTCTTCAAAATGGCTATCTTCATCTTCATCTTCTACAGCATTGATTCCATGGTAAGAGATCTTGACGGGTGGTCTTCCAATCTTGGAGCGACGTATAGCCTTTTGTCCTTCAGCAGTGAACCCTAAACCAAACTTGTCCGTCTTATGGGGAAAGTCAGGCAATTGTCCCCATACTGTGCTCTTCCCATCCTTAATCACAGCCTCTGCGTCCTTGAGAGATGCCATCCTAGCTACATGCTTGGGAACGATAGGTACCTCAACCATTGTCTTCGCAGCTGCTACTTCGGGAGAAACTTCCTCAAAATGTTGGAAAGGCGTTTCAATGAACTCGCCATCCAACTCCACATATCGAAAGGAATTGAGATGACTTATCATGTACTCTTCCTCGCCGTGCACTGTTATAATCTTACCCTTAACAGGATATTTCAGCATTTGGTGCAAAGATGAAGTAACTGCCCCGACATAATGGATCCACGGTCTTCCTAATAAACACGAGTATGACGGACGGATGTCCATTACGTAGAAGGTGGAGTTGAACACTTTGGTGCCTACCTTGATAGGAATATCAACCTCTCCATGAACCATTCTTTTGTAACCATCAAAAGCCCTAACGACGATGTTACTAGGTTTGAGGGTCAAACCTTCGCAATCCAAACAGTCTAAGGCCTTCTTTGGCAGCACATTTAGAGAAGAACCAGTATCAACCAAGACATGTGCGAGGGTAGTTCCCCTGCATTCAACTGAGACGTGTAGCGCGTCATTGTGCTTCCTTCCTTTGGGAGTTAAGTCAGCATCGGAAAAGCCCAGGCCATTGTCAGCAGTAAGACTGGCCACACAATCCTGAAACTGGTCAGCCAAAGTCTCTTGGGGTACATGTGCCGCTTTCAAGAATTTGATTAGGGCCTTAGCGTGGGCCTATGAACAGAGCAGAAGAGCCAACATTGAAATTTTAGAAGGGGTCTGCCCCAGCTGTTCCACAACGTCGTAGTCACTTTTTCTGATTATTTTCAAGATTTCATCCATTTCTTTCTGAGTGGTTTCGGGGATAACCACAGCATGAGCCTTCGTCCTGACAGGCATTTCCAGCACCCCCTTACCCTTGTCGGTATCATCAGCAGATGGTCTTACTTCAGGAGTATCCAATTCTTCAATCACTGGTCTTTGCTCAGAGGGTCCAATAGGTGTAGAAGTTTTTAAGGGTCCGAAAACTGCTCGAGGGGGAGCAATCTCCGGAGAAAAGATCCGGCCACTGTGGGTTATCTTGCTTGTACCCGTGATGTTCCCTATATCAGGGTATTCTTCAGAAATCTCTTGGACTGTTTCGATTTGTTTGATGTCGTGGTAGAAGATTTCTCCCCCATAGTTCCACGGTATCATTTTGCTTGATTGGTACGGGACAGGTCCCGGCATGGTGATCTTTAAAGGTACATATTCAAAGTTGGGTGTAATCCTGACACGCCTTTTGCAGGCCTTGGGAGGATTGTCGGAAATGGTTATGATAGCAATATCGTTGGTTGAAGTATCACAAGTATCAGGAGTAATCGGATTGAAAGTGTTAACAGGGGTTTTCTGGAAAAGTATCTCTTGAGTATCCATCAGGTGTTGGACACCCGACCTCAACATGGGACAATCACCTTGAATGTTCAAACAAAAATAACAGTCTTTACCACAACCAGGAAAGATCCCGGCTCTCAACAAATTTTCTTTAATCACAAGAAATGGAGTCAACAGATTGGCAACATCAGTAACATGGAGGTTTTCCAAAACGGCATGCACATTGTGGCCGTGCTTGGGCATCGGAGCAGATATAACATTGGGCTTCTCAGGAGCATCAAATCCAACCTCTTTGGCGTCAATTAAGTCCTGAATTTTGTTTTTAAGTGCCCAGCAATTATTGGTATCGTGCCCAACACTGTCGGAATGGTAAGCACACTTGGCGTTGGAGTGATAGTATGGAGAGGAGGTGTTAGGGTTTTTTGGTGCCTCTTTCAAACTGGTCAGATTTAGCTTCAACAAATGGGGAAGGACCTGAGCAGGCGTCATGTTGATGCGGGTGAACTGCCATTGTGGCTGTTCTACCCGTTGTTGATTAGGTCTCGACTGATTTTTACGAGGTTGATCATTTGACGAATTTTGAATCATCACGGCCCCTACAGTCGGTCGGCGCTCAGTTCTTCCCAATCCCTTCTGAGAATACACAGCAGATGCTTCCTTCTTAGCTGGGAAAGGTTTCTTAACAACTGTGGATGCGGAAGCATCCTTTTGAATCTTCCCACTTTTAATACCGGCCTCCACCCTTTCGCCGGTCAAAATTAATTCAGTAAATCCCGCAGAAGAGCTCCCGATTAGATGGTTGAAAAAGGGGCCAGACAGGGTCCCCAGAAACATGTCAACTAATTCCCTATCTGATAGCAGTGGCTGCACCCTTCCAGCCAGATCACGCCACTTCTGGGCGTACTCCTTAAACCCTTCATTTGAAGCCATTCCCATACTTTGTAAATGAGTACGAGTGGGCGCCAAATCAGCATTGTACTAATACTGACGATAAAAAGCAGCTGCCAAGTCTTCCCAATTGTGAACCTCTGATCTCTCGAGCTGATAAAACCAATCTAACTGAGTGCCAGACAAGCTGTCTTGGAAAAAGTGTACCCAGAGGTCTTTATCAGATGAATGAGGTTGGATCTTCCTAACATACGACCTCAGGTGCATCTTAGGGAAAGACAGGCCATCGTACTTGGAAAATGTTGGCACCTTGAACTTGGGAGGGATAACAATCCCAGCTACCAACCCTAGTTCCTCAAAATCCAATCCGGGCACCCTCTGCAACTCCATAGCTGCCAATCTGTCTTCAAGGTTCTTATATTTGTCATCCGCTGGTGGATACTGTTGTTCGGAATAGTCTTCGTCTTCTTCCTCTTCCTCCTCTTCTACCTCAGACTCAGAAGGTACAGTAACTCCTTTCTCCTTGCCATCCCCTTCGTCAGACGTCGAAGGGAACTCAAGAGTCCTCCTAGCATCGCTCTCAAACCTTCTTCCGAAAATGGCTACCCCCGGTCTCTTTTTCTTTTTCTTCTCTTTATTCTTCTCTAGCAGAACTTTGAGATCCTCTTGACCCTTTCCCAAGGTCATGAGGAGTTGCTGAAATTGTGAATTCTGTGCCTGTAGATCCTTTACTGTTTGCTCCAAATCCATCTTGCTGAAATAAACAGCAGAAAGATAAGGAAACCTGGCTTGAAGACCTGTTTATGCATATGATGAATGGTATGTGTGATACGGTGGGAGAACTGACTTGAGGTTTTGCGTTTGTTTTCGCAAAATGTTTCGGTTGAGCAAGAGTCGCCACCGACTTTTTATTTTATCCTAAGGAAAGGTTTAAAAAGCACAACAAAAACCTTTGAGATGTTTTCTTGGGTTCGGGGAGTAGATTATAGAAAGGGAAGGTATTAGCACCCTTTCTATCCATGGTTATCCATGGGCTCTTAGGTACTTGCTTAGATCAACTTGCCTTGGTTTTCAATTGTTTGAAATGGTGCTTTGTGTGTGGTTTTGAAAATGTTTTGAAAAAAGATGCCTTGTCTAGGCTACCCTTGTAATAATTCTTTACTCGAATGTTTTACAAAAGGTGTTTGTCTTTTTGAAAAGATGTTTCAAGGTTTTTGAAAGTTTGTTTTGAAAGTGTGGTTTGAAAAATAGGCAAGTGTTTTTGTTTTGCAAGTTGACAACTACTTAAGAGCTATCTACCCTAAAGTTCTCAAAGATTTTTGCTACGTTTTAACCCTTTTAACAATTTTGTTCCACCATTGCATTTGGTGGACAATCTTGTGTTAGGATGTGAAAGGGACGGGCGCGGGTCATCGTTTAGACCATAATTGCAATGGTGCCAAGTATCTTTGGGCAATTTTTCCTTCAAGGGACTTGATCATTTTTTAGGCAACTTTCGAAAGCGTCATCGAGGGACTATGATCATTTGAATTGTGTTTGCTTTGCCCAAAGAGACCTAACATGCAATATGGCCCATTTATTGAAGGCAACAAGTGGAATACCCTAGGGGTGCAAGTGTGATTAGTGTTGTCCATTTTCATGCTTGTTTATCTTGGAATTAGGTCAAACTATTTTTGTCGTTTTTGATTCGCATACAAACCCTAATTCTAGCATGGTATAATTAGAAAGCATTAAAGTGCGAAATTTAAAGTCCTAAACTATTACAACACAATATATGGGAAGGGGGTACAAATGTTCAAATGGGGGTATTTAGACAAGGAATTTAAACCTAGACTATTACATCAATTTTGAATTATTTACAAGATGTTTAATTGCACAAATTAAATGGAAATAAAATAAATATGCAAGATGCCAAAATGTTTTTTATGTATATGAAAAAAAGTATTTTTATATGTCAAATAATCAAAATAAAAAGTATTATTTTTTGGAGTTTTTTATGTTTAGGGCAAAACCCTAATTTTATTAAGTAAATGCATTAATTATTTAATATGTACAAATATTTATCAATTATATACAAAATAAAATAAAAATGAAGTATATTTGTCAAAAAGGGTGTTTTTAATATTAAATATTAATAAAAAATAAAAGTGTGTATATTTTTTATTTTAACCTAAATATATTAATATATATATATATATATATATATATATATATATATATATATATATATATATATATATATATATATATATATATATATATATATATATATATGTATTTGTATTATTTACTAAATATATATTATATATATAAAATAATAATATTTAATATATTATAAAAAAAGTATTTTTGATATAAAATGTTTTCAAGGGAGAAATAAAATAAAAATCAGAAATAAAAAAAAGTTTGCATTATTTTGGTATTTTTAAATAAAAGTGTTTATTTATTTATTTATGTACAAAAGACTACTCTAAACAAATAAATACCTAATAAATATGAAAATGGTGTAAAAAATATTTTTTATATTTTTAATATTATAAGAAAAAATAAATGGGTCAGAATAAAAAAAGAAAAGTAAAAAAATCATGAAAATAAGCAAAATGGGCCTAGGGGGTGTCAAAGTGAGAATGATGTGTAAACAGAAATGACAAACAAAGCCCAGCCCAGAAGGTTGTTGTCTTCAACCTTCAGACAAACAAATTCAAAAACACGCGCCTTTCTTCTCAAATCCCTAACTCCTGATTCTTTGATCTTTTGCCAAATCTTCCAACATGAAACCTGTAGAGCTTGAAGCCACGATTCTAGACATATAAAGAAGTCAATCTAACTCTCAGAAATGAGAGAGAATTTCTTCTCCCCCAATTCCTGACCTAGTTTTTATTCAATGTTCAGACTTAAAATTCTCTAAGCATACATAATATAAATGAAATCTAATTACATGGGCATGTTCAGGGCTATGAATGTGACATGTTTTCTTCACAAACCTAAAGCTAACAATGCCTGGATAGAGAGATATGTGTTCATGAACTTACCTGTTCAGTTGAAGTTGTATCTAGTGATTGAGGTACTTTCAGTGCAAGGTGATGATTGGTACAGCTTCCTTGATGTCTAGGGATGCTATTCCAAGCTTTACTTTGTCTTGAAACCTTTTGAATCGTGCTATGGAACTTCAGCTGCAAAACAAGAAAATGAAAATGGTGATGTTTCCTGGGAGTGTTACAGGTCGTGTTTGAGGTTTGGAATAGCTTCAAGGGATATTATGGGATGTGTTTGATGTGTTTTTAGCAAGAATGCATGGAAGGTTTGAGCTATGAAACTCAAACTGCAGCAGATGCTCTGTTTGGGCAGTTTGAGGGTGATTCTGGGAATAGGGAGGTATTAGGGATTCTAGGCTCGTGTTTCAGCTTAGGATGGATGTTTAGAATATGCTTGACAAGTTTGCTTAAGGCTTGGTTTGCTGAAATGATAGTTGTTATGTGTTATGCTATGTTTCTTCACACTTAAGCAAAAGATGGCCACTTGGTGTTCTAGACTGATGCAGGCCCCCAAGCTATGCTGCTAACCTTCCCCTTGATCAGTGTGTTTTGTTCATAAACTTGTGCCTCAGAGATTTTCTTTGTACCTTCTTGATTTACCAATTGACATAAAGTGCAACTTTTCAAGAATGGCTAATTTGCTTTTTCTATAAATGGCTTAGTTCAACATGTAATGCTTAAACTCATAAAACAAGGCCTTGGCACAATGAGTTAGCATTAAATTTATGAGTGTAAAATAGATTTAGGGCCTGTAATCAAGAAATGCATGCTGATTTGAAAATTGCCTAAGTGTATGAACATGGAAATTGGCCATAACAAAAGTGAGTTTTTCCCATATTGCAAAATTCGATTCTCTTAAACCATGAGTTTGTTTGATGAGTTCTTGGACATTTTGGAAAGCTTGGAATGTGTAATACAATCCATCTTTGAAGTGCAAATTGAAATGCCAAGTGGAAGTATGTGAAAAATGGTCTTGAAGTTAGGCAAAAATCCTGCCTAAGATAGGTCAAATTTTCTCTAAGTTAAGAATGGTTTGGTACCCTTGTTCCAAAAATTGTAACTTGAGATACAAGCTTCTTTTGGGAAAACTTTGTGAATCAAAGTTGTAGATTTTGCAATAGGCTACAACTTTCATGTTTTGACTTTTGCTTGAATCCAAATGAATCTTGGTGAGAAAGTGGGGCAAAGTTAGGAAAAAAATAGGGTTTTTCATAACTTAGAAAAATTCTAAGTTATGAAAAATCTTCATTTCAAACCCTAATTTGCAATTCTTGATTTCTTGATGAACAAGTTTCATGATTTGGCATGTTTTGATGAAAAATGAATCTTGACACTTGATTTTGACCAAAAAGTCAAAGTTTGACTTTTCAGTATACAGTCAAAATTGATCAATTGACTGGGAAATTCAATTGTCAATCTTGTGCATTTGGGATCTTTTGAACTTGTTGAGTATGTCAAGACAATTCCATGGGGTCCTTGAGTCCATATGTGAGCTTGGTTTGCCATTGGCTAGGTCAAACAGTCAAAAATTGCCCTTGTGCAGTCAAAACCCTAAAAATGACCATTTTGCCCTTTTGGTGATCTGATCAAATTTCTTGTGGAGTTGTGATCCAAACTTGATCAAATGGTCCATATGAGTTCATAATGTTGATGTGGGTCAATTTTCATGAGATTTGACTGTCAATTGGCCACAGTTGACTTTTTCCCCAATACAGTTGATTTCTAGGTCAACTGTCCAATTGACTGGGCAAAACTTGGAATCAAGGCTTGAAATTTGATGTGGATAAACTTGGGAGTCCAACATGAAGCATGAAAGTCATCTTAGGCATTTTAGGTCAAAACATCTTTGTGCAAACACAAACCCTAATTTGGGTCAACAGTGCAAGGAGAAGTCTTGAGCAGATGAAACCCTAACTGGATCTTGAGCTCCAAGGGCTTTGTGATGAGAAATTATTGAGAGATGGGAGGGCAAATTTTTGGGTACAACAGTATGTTATTCATGTAATGCATTCAAGGGTTCAAAAATTCAAATTTGTTGCAAACAAAAAGAACGCACGTCATATTAAGAAGAAATTTGTTAGTACATAAATGCCCCATGGGTGAAATATTACAAAATTCTTAATGTAAAAAGACATTGCACATCCTCTTTGGTGCGATGTAGGTGTTGAGAGTTCCCTCCTCGTGAAGTCGGCGGGTGATCTCTAAAACCTTCTTCTCACTGGTATAGAAGCTGGCTTCAAAAGTATCCCGTTCTTCTTTGAGTTGGATCCAATCTTTTACATTTCCTCCCATGATGTTGGCATGTCAGGATGTAGGATGGTGTATGGAACCTCTCCTTCCATAATATGCTCTTTAATCAAGGGGAGAATGTGAGGATATGGCATCATAAGATTCTGGGAGCGGGTTCGTACCCACTTGAGGTAAGGCTCAAGCGGGATGGAATTCTTGTGCCCTAGTGTCTTACTATCCACCTTGTTAGGCATCCTCCAAGCTCTGATGAACCTTTGTCGAAGTCCTTGCGCATCGTTGTCGAAGTCAAAAACTAGGTCAGGAATCAGTATGTCATGAGGGCCATCCCTCCGAGCATATCCAAATTGTCTCAAAGCTAGACAGGGGTTGTAGGTAATGCCTCCCCTAATGCCAAGTAATGAGACATTAGGGAATTCCCCACAACGATCAATGATGATGACATTTTCTCTGGACCGAGAACACCAATGTACATCAGAATGTGTGAGGGTCATCAATCGTTGTGACCACCTCAAACCCTGCTCATTCTTCAAAACTGATTGTGGGAGGTGAGAAATAAACCACCTTGCTAAGAGAGGAGTACAACACATGAGAACACCTCTTTTCCTCATTGTTCGTGTGTAAAATGAGTGTAGGATGTCCCTAAGTAATGTAGGTATGGGATTCTTGGACATGAAAATCTTGATAGCATTCACATCTATAAGTTGATCAGGATTTGGGAACAAGACCAACCCATAGATAAGGAGTGCCACAATCTCTTCAAAGGCTTGTAGATCAAGAGAATTCCAACAGTCTTGTGCCTTCTCGAACAGAAACTTTGCCAAGAAGCCCTTAACACCACTTATGGTTTCCCAATGCCCCTTGATGTCAGATGGTTGCAAGTGTAATGCTTGAGCAACATCTTCAGGTTTTGGTTCTTTTTCCGTACCGTTGTAGGGTAGTTGATTAAGAATAGGAATTCTCATGAGTTGAGAAAATTCCTCCAACGTAGGCACCAACTGATAATCAGGGAATGTGAAATAGTGGTGTAGGGGGTCAAAGAACTGGAAAAGTACTTTCACCATGTATTCTTCAATGCTAGTGTTAACTAAGTTGAGGAGTCTACCATGTCTTTTACTGAAGAGAGAAAACTCTGGAATCCTGGAAGTAAGCTCCTTGAGTTGAGGAGGGATCCTCATAAGGTTGACTTGAATTGTTTTCCTGCGAAGAGATTCCATGACCTACAAAACAAGAACAAAGATGAAGATCCAAACCCTTGAAATGGTTAGTGGATGCATATGATGCTTTATGATGTTCATGATGTATGCACAAACACATGTACAAGCAAATCACACAAAACCCTAGTTTCAGGCTTGCATGAGGTTTCATAGGTAAGTACCCTCTTGAGTTTAGTTGGCTCAAAACCTGTCCTATAAATAGTAATCGGGTTCTAAGGAGCTCAATATATTTGGACTGTTTTCTATGTTCATTGTTTTGGTTTAGCCACTTAACTAGCGACCAAAATATTCCAAGAAAACAACCCTCAATGAGTGTAGTATCGAGTATCTACCAACTTCGGACTGCACCAAAGTCGGTCATCTCACTACCCCTAATAAAAGGCCAAGATGGTCAAGTAAGGTTCTAGTTCATTAGTGCTTCATGACATCATTCAGCGGCCCCGTATTCTCTTTGGTTGACTCAAAGGCTACCGGTACTCACAAATATGTCGCACTAATATAGCTATTGCTTCAACCGCATCGGTATACCCCGCACAGTTTCCATAATGTATTGCTATTTACCTATGAATGTTTCCCAAATCCGGGTGGAGGATTTCAAGCCCAAACAAGAGAACCAAAATGTAAAGCAATCAAAGCAAACAATAATCATACAAAGGGTGATCTAAGCCATAAGGTTACTCCACTTTTAAATAAGTCCCCAGCAGAGTCGCCAGTTCTGTGATACGGTGGGAGAACTGACTTGAGGTTTTGCGTTTGTGTTCACAAATGTTTCGGTTTAGCAAGAGTCGCCACCGACTTTTTATTTTATCCTAGGGAAAGGTCAAAAAGCATAGGAAATACCTTTGAGATGTTTTCTTGGGTTCGGGGAGTAGATTATAGAAAGGGAAGGTATTAGCATCCTTTCTATCCATGGTTATCCATGTGCTCTTAGCTACTTGCTTAGATCACTTGCTTTGCATTTCTATTGTTTGAAATGGTGCTTTTTAATTGTTTGAAATGGTGCTTTGTGTGTGATCTTGAAAGATGTTTTGAAAAGAGGCCATCATTGTGGCAACCTTTGTAATGATTCTTGTTTGAATGTATACAAAGGTGTTTTTTGTCTTTTGAAAGGTTTTCAATGTTTGAAAGTAGGGTTTTGAAATTGTGTTGTGGAGTGTGTTTTGAAAAGTAGCAAGGATGTTTTTGCAAGCTTGATCAAGTAACCAAGAGCTATCTACTCTATTTTACTCAAAGATCTTCCTTATGTTTTAACCCTTTTAATAGTGTTGCTTCACCATTTTATTTGGTGAACAACATTGTGTTAGGATGTTTAAATGGGACAGGCGCGGGTCATCGTATAGACCATGATAGCAATAGTGTCAAGTATCTTTGGCAATTTTCTTGAGGGACTTGATCATTTTGTTTAGGCAACTCAGATAGCGTCATCGAGGGACTATGATCTTTTTGTTTGTTTTTGTTTTGCCAAAGTACTCAACATGCAACCTTGGCCCATTTTTTGAAGGCAACAAGTGGATGAAACCCTAGGGGTGCGAGTGTGCATTGTGTTTGTTTTTCATGCATGTTTATCTTGGATTAGGTCAAACTAGTTGTTGATTTTATTTTGCATACAAACCCTAAGTCTAAACATGGCATAATTTGGAAGCTTTTAAATGTGCGAGAATTTAAATGCTACACTATTACAACATGATATAGGGAGGGGGTACAAATTTGAATTGGGAGTATTTGACAAGAAAATAAATTCTAAGTTATTACAACCATATTGAATGTATAGGCAATATTTAAATGTACAACAGTTGAATATAATACGATAAATAAACGTCAAATAAAATGTATTATGCAAAAAAAAAAGATTTTCATGTATGTAAAAGTATTTTTTTCAATGTGAAATGTAAATAAATAAAAGAAAATCAATTTTAATAATTTTTTGGTTATTTAGGGCAAAACCCTAATTCTTAAATAAATAGTATTATTTATTAATTATATACAATAATATGTTAATTTATACAAAAATGAAAGTATATTGTAAAAAAATGTTTTTTAGTGTAAAATATTAATTAAAATGAAAATGTGGTATTTTTGTATTTTTTACCTAATTATCTAATAAAATAAAATATATATATATATATATATATATATATATATATATATATATATATATATATATATATATATATATATATATATATATATATATATATATATATATATATTAAACATATAAAAATAAAAATTAATTATTTACAAAAGAAATGAGTATTTTCAAGAAAATGTTTTCAAATATAAATAAAAATAATAAATGCAAATAAGTATATTTTTTTGTATTATTTTTTAGTTTTATTAAAAAAAAGAAAATAGTTTATTTACATATGTATACTTAGTAAAATAAAATAAATATCAAATAAATATGAAAAAATATAGAAAATTATTTTTGGCATTTTTTATATTTAGACAAAAAATAATAAAGTCAAAATAAAAAATAAAAATGTCAAAATGATAAATATTTAAATAAATGGACCATGGGGGTGTAAACAGAAAAGTGGGGTGTCAAAAGCAAAAACCAACTAGGCCCAGCCCAGTCAGACTTCATCTTCTTCCTCTTGTTTCACAAAACACGCGTTCTGTACATCAATGGCTATCTCCTGATTCTTTGATTTTTTGACAAAACTCATAACATGAACATTGTAGAGAATTAAACAACGAATCTAACCATATAAAAAACTTGGATTAACTCTCAAAGACCAGAGAGAATTTCTCTGGCCCTAATTTCTAACCTAGTTTTTTCAGAAAGTTCATGAGTGAAATTCTCTTAGCACGATTAATGTAAATGAAAACTAAGCATATGTATGGCTTCAGGGCTATGAGTACAACATATTTCATTCATAAACCTAAGCCTAACCATTTCTAAATAGAGAGATAGAGGTCCATAAAATAGCTGTTTCAGTTGACTTCGAGCCGGACAATGTAGCAACCTTCAATGGTGTTTGAGCTTCTGTTGAGCTTGCCTGAAGTCCAAGGAAGCTTTTCCAATGCTTGACTTGTTTTGAAACAGCTTGAATCGTGCTGTAGAACTCAATCTGCAGAGCTTTGAAACAAAAATGGCAAAGTGTGTTAGAGGTGTTACAACTTGCAATGGGGGCCTGGGATAGTTCAAGTGAGTTGGTTGGAAGGTGTTTGAACTATCTTTGGACAAAACGCACGATGGAATTTGGTTATTGCTTGCAAGATGCAGAACTTGCCCTGTTTTGCAGAAAAACAGTGATTCTGTGTACAAGGGAGTTTGAGAGGCAAAGTGGTCGTGTTTTAGGCTTGTTGGGAGGTATGGAACTTGTCTATAATGTTTGTGTAAGCTTGTCTTAACATATATGAGAGATTGTATATGTTTTGCCACTTTTCTTCTTTTTCAAGCAAGCATGTGGAAGTGATGTTATAGCTTGGTACAGACCCTCCTATCATGCTGCATCTTTTGCTCTTGGTTCTTGGAATTGATAGCTTCAATCTTGCTTCAGAGATATGGCCCCATACCTCAAGGATTTTTGGTTTGACATAAAGTGCACTTTTACAAAAATGGCATTTTACCTTTTTCCAAATAAGGGTTAATCTTGTATGTAATGTCCAAATGGCCAAGATAACACCTTAATTAAATGGTTATGCATTAAATTATGAAGTGCAAGTTGGTTTTGAGGCCTGCAAGCTAGCACCAAACATGCTGATTTGAAAATGCAAGTTTGTATGAACATGTATTGGCCATGGACAAAAGTGAGTTTTTGCCAACTTCAAGCATTCCATTCTCTCTAACCACAAGGGTGTTTGAGGAGTTCTTGGACAATTTGGAAAGCTTGGAGCATGTAATATAATCCATCTTTGAAATTCAATTTGAAAATCCAAGTGGAACTATGTGAAAAATGTCCAAGAAGATGGGTCAAAATCCTGCCTAGATTAGGGCAAATTTTCTCTAAGTTAAAAGTTTTAGGTACCCTTGTTTCAAAAATCATAACTTGAGATACAAGCTTCTTTTGAGAAAACTTTGTGTATCAAAGTTGTAGACTTTGTGATGGACTACAACTTTCATGTTTCAAGTTTTGTTTGTATCCATTTTCATCTTGGTGAAAAAATGGGACAAAGTTAGGAAAAAATAAGAAAATTTCATAACTTAGAAAATTTCTAAGTTATGAAAATTTTCCATTTTAAACTCTAATTTGCATTTTTGGGTTTCTTGATGAACAAGTTTCATAATTTGACATGTCTTGATGAAAAATAACTCTTGGCACTTGATTTTGACCAAAAAGTCAAAGTTTGATTTTTCAGTGTATAGTCAAATTTTGATCAGTTGACTGAAAAATTCATCTGCCAACCCTATGCATTTGAGATCTTTTGAACTTGTTGAATGGGTCAAGACAATGTAATTGAGTCCTTGAGTCCATATGTGAGATTGGTTTGCCATTGGTTAGGTCAAACAGTCAAAAATTTGCCTTTTTGCAGTCAAAACCCTAAAAATGACCATTTTGCCCGTTTGATGATCTGATCAAATTTCTTGAGGAGTTGTGGTCCAAACTTGATCAAATGGTTCATATGAGTTCATAATGTTGATGTGGGTCAAATTTCATGAGGTTTGACTATCAATTGGCCACAGTTGACTTTTTCCTTAATACAACTGATTTTTAGGTCAACTGTCCAATTGAATGGGCAAAAACTTGAATCAAGGCTTGAGATTTGGTATGGAAAAACTTATGAATCTAACATGAAGTATGAAAGTCAATTTGGGCATTGTAGGTCAAAATATCCCTGTGCAAACTCAAACCCTAATTTGGGTCAACAGTGCAAGGAGGTGTCTTGAGCAAAGCAAACCCTAACTTGATACTGAATTCCAAGAGTCTTGTGATGAGAAATATTGATGAAATGGGAGGGCAAATTTTGGGGTACAACAATATCTAACTCTTTAAGGGATCTATTTTTCTGTCCCACTACCCAATTTTTTTGGGAAGTTTATGGAGTAGAAAAAATTGTGCTCGATTCCATTCTCATTACAATAATTATAAAAATTCACATTTTGGAATTAACCACCGTGATCACTTCGAATTGATGCTACATTTACATGTTTCTCAGTTTGGATAAGCTTGGCTAATTATCCACAACTATAAGGATAGAGTAATTCCCGCAAAATCTCATGGTATTGGATGAGCCAAAAAGATCCATGTTTAATAGTTGAAAGGCCTATTTGTAGACTCAAGCTTTTGATACTTAAAGGAGGACTTTACTTAGTTAACCATTTGAAACATTTCACATAACCCTTTTTTTCAAACCGCGTGCTGGAAAAAGTGATTCCTAAATCCTAGCGGGTCAAATTTCCCAAATGATCCATGTGGATATGAGCTACTCACATATTCCATAGGAAAGATTCATCCTCATTACTCAAAAGACATACATTATTTGAAAGGATTTTATTTAAAATCACGATGTAGGTATTTCCAATTCGTGATTTAGTAATGATGGTTTATTTTATTTTAATTTTATAAATCTACATCTAGAAGAACCAAATGTTACATTTTTACTTTTGTCGCATAATTGACTAATACAAAAAAAAACTTTTCTTTAAACCATTAACTAAGATGAAATCTGTTGTACCCCAAAATTTTCCCTCCCATATTTCTCAAGACATGTCAAGAATCATCCCTAAGTTGCTCAAGATAGCTCAAGAGTTGGACAGTCAAATCACCTCCTAAGGCAGTCAAGTCAAAATTAGGGTTTTGTGTTGCATCAAGTTTCTTACATCCAAATGACCTCAAGTGCTCCCCAATGTCCTAATATTTTCTTAAGTTCATCCATGTCAAATTTCAAGCCTTGCAGAGGAAGTTTGGTCAGTCAGTTGCTCAAGAGGTCCAAAAATCGACTGTGTTAGGGTAAAAGTCAACTGTGACCTAAATACAGTAAAACCTCAAGATTTTTTGTCAACATTTTCATTTTGAAGGATAATTCATCATTTGATCAATGGTTGATCATGATTCATCAAGGATTGCTCAAGATTCATCAAGATTCAAAAGTTGCTAAATTAGGGTTTTGCAGGAAAAGTCAACTCCACTTTGACCAAGCATACCTTTCTCATACTTTATGAGAAATGACCCATCCAAAGCTCATTTTTAAGAGGATTCAATTTCCTACAATCCATATTCACACCCCAAGATCAAGAAATGCACTCACAAAAAGTTACAAATTTGGACATTATAAGTCATTTTTGAAAGTCAACAAAAACACCTTTTTTTCCAAAGCTTATAACTTGAGCATGGTGTATCAAAATGATATTATACCAAAATGGTTGGTTATAGGACATCTCAAGGTTTCTAAAAAGTCCAGAAACACCTCCAAAAGTTCAAAATTGAAGAAGTTATGCATTGTTGAAGTTAGGCATTTTTCCAAAGTTGCCAAAAGTCAACTATCCTCAAAACTCCAATTTTTTACAAAAGGGCCCACTTTTTTCCACTTGATATGGTCTTGTCATGCCACACACGTGTCCCATCTTTAATTTCACGGCCATTCATTTATTTTTCTATTTTATTTAATTTTTGTTGATTTAATTCGTTTTTAATCAATATTAAATCAAATAAAATCTAAAAATTGATGTAATGAGATTCTTGTGGTCATTATAGGTCTTCATTGTCAAGATACACCAAACCAAATCTGAATCATGCCTTATAGTGCACAAAATATTTGATTTGAGCCATTTTTGGAAGTTTGTTAATGGAAGATCATATCAAATCATGAACCTTCAATGCACATGGATTCAAGCCCAAAGGTTAAACCTAATTCATTCTATAACACTTGTACAAGTCAGGCAGATTAAACACACGCAGAAAGCATTGCAGAAACGGCCATACAAAGTTTGGAAAAAGTGTGAAAAAGTGTGAGATCAAAAACAACATTAGAGCACGAGTCAGTCCAAAAGCTTGACATAGCTCTCTTCCATGACATCCAGTGAAGCCAAAGGGATCAAAATCCAGCCCTGAGACAGCCTAAAACTCACTGTAAGTCATCCTGAACTCGACCCTGAACATGAAATCCAACTCTCCAATTCTTGCATCTTTTTGTCCAAATAATTGCATATTCATGCTTTGCGTGGCATTCTGAAACTGTTGGCATAATTGAATTGCGTTTTTGTAGTCTGTACAGCCATGCCCGAAGCTAGGGTTTTGGATCTTCGTTTTTAGGCATTTTGTTTTCAGGGAAAATTAGAGCAAATCAAGGGCATAAATGGACTCAGTAGGAGAAGACGAGCATGTTGATGCTCTTAGAGTTTGTTTCCATGGCCTAGGGCGAATTTTGGAGGCATGCTACGAATCTTCCCGCGGATAAAAATCCGCAGGTAAATAACCAGGGATCTGTTGGAGAAGATGATAACGTGGCTTGCTTCCATTGGCTGGTTCAAATAGTTTAGCGCGTTTTTTTTATTTTCCAGCATATTAGTTGATTTGTCCATATAATATTTGTTGTATATTCTATTAACAATAAAGCAGCATTGGTGGAGTGGTTGGAGCGCTGGCATGTGAGCAATGGGACCTGGGTTCGAATCCCAGGTCCCCCAATATTTGTTATAATTTTGTTTCAGATCATCCCATGTAGCATTCAAGGTGTGGACCATCATGTTCTGCCAAGATCTCCAACGCCAGGTGGCTACAAAGCAAATCCAATGGCCTAGAATGGAGGACTACCATGGTCTCAAGTCAATAGACATGTGGGCAATCCAAAAAGTCAAGCAGGCTGGACCGTTAATGGGCCAAGAATTGGTGATTTCACACCCAAATTAAGCCCAGCACCCCCCTGGGTTATTTCTTTTTCCCTTCATATTTTCATTTATTTATTTTATTCTAATTATTTATTTTATTATTAATTAATTAACCAATTAACATTTTTTTTCATAAAAAAATCAAAAAACCCAAAAATAATATTTTTATTAATTTCACTATTTCATTATTTTTGTAAATAAATTTTAACCAATTAATTTAGTTTTTAATTAGGTACAATTTTAATATATTTGCAATAAATTAAAATTAATATAGAATTAGGGCTTTTAATAATTTTAATCATTTTATTTTATTTCCTTAAAAATAAAAATCCAAAAAATATCTCCTTTTATTAATTAATTAATTAACTTTGTTTTTTTCAAAAATAAACAAAAAAATCTCTTTCTTTCTTAAAAAGGGTCAAAACCCTAAAACGCGCTGATTTAATTTTTCTCGCACGCGTTTCCTTGTTTATCCAATATTGTAACTGCTTCGGGAATGTAATAGTTTTTAAATTAGGATTTTTATTTATTGCTTTTATTTTACTTTCTGCAAATTAATTTTCAAGGGTTTGTCTTTGGCGATGCAAATACCTGACGCCTTGTAATAGCTTAGATTTAATTTTCCGCAATTTAATTTCCGCACAATATTAACTGTTAGATGTTTGATAAATAGGCAATGCATGACAAGATTAATATTTAACTTAAAATCAATATAGCTCACCATAACATGTACAAAGATAATATAACTGAAAAATAACACACTCGCACATGCGCACTCTTAGGGTACACCTCAATTGGTTGCCTCGAACGTGGTCATTGAGTATAAGAAGTTTTAGAGGTCGCCCTCTTGTCCAAATATCATAAGTTACCCCGAAACGGTTGCCTCGGAAAAGATGATCTAAGACATTAGGGTTACCGCTAAGGCGTCCTAACATTGCTTTAGTGACCACACGTCCCTTAATCGAATTGACCCGAAAACTCCAACGACGGTGCTACCTACTCCTCAATAGTGGAATAACACTGTCTAAAGGACATTTGTACAGTTTAATTCCTTTTTGAGTAGGTAGATGGTTCTTAAGTACTTGCTCCTTTTAAAACAAAACAAAAACTTTTCGCACTTACACCCCTTTCAAACAAAAAAACTCTTTTCAAACCCACGATCACAAAGAAAAGCAAACTTTTGAAAACGCAATGAGCAAGTACCTAAGAGCCCGTGGATAACCACGGATAGAAAGGGTGCTAACACCTTCCCTTTCTATAATCTACCTCCCGAACCTGAGAAACATCTCGAAAAGGAATTTTTCTATGCTTTTGTCCTTTCCTTGTTGGATAAAATAAAAGACGATGGCGACTCTTGCTTACCGCGACATTTTGCGAAAATAAACGCAAAACACGAACCAGCATTCCAAAACAGTCAGTTCGCATTCCCACCGACCACAGAACTGGCGACTCTGCTGGGGAGATTTAATAAGTGGGTGTACCTTAGGATTAAATCATTATGTTTTCAATTGTATGCTTTGTATGCTTTAATTTTGTGGGCTTGTATCAGAGTTATATAGATCCTAACCCGGATTTGGGGTTACCCTTTAGGTAAGTAGCAATAAATTGTGAGGGATCTGTCTGGCATAGACCGACACGGATGAAGCAGTAGCTACGTTGGTGTGGCACTTTAGTCTGTACCGATATCCCTTGTGTTGGAATGAGGAGAATATGGGTCTTCTAAGGGGTCATTAAGAACCAACTGACCTTAGAACCTTAAATTGACCAACTTGGCCATAGAACAGTAGCAGTATGCTACACTCATTGAGACTAAACTCTCGTGATGATTCCGGCCGCAAGAAAAGGTTGCTAAATTGGAATTATGACCGATTGAGGGTAGTCAGTGATATTGAGATCCTCTAGAACCCGGTTACTATTTTTAGGACAGGTTTAAACCAACTAAACTAAAAGAGGGTAGTACCTAAGCTCCTTGCCAGCCTGAAATCTAAGGGCTCTCTGTGTGACTTGTGTGCCTTTACCATGTTTGCTTTTTGTGGATACTTGTGGTGTACCTTTATCATGACATCATGACATCATAACATTGCATACATCTTGCATAAGGACTAACCTATTTCAAAGACAAGAGGGTTTCATATTTGCTCTGTTTTGTAGGTCATCATGATGCCCATGCGTAAGAATACTATCCGGATCAACTTTGTCCAAGTCCCTACCTTGCTTAAAGAGTTGGTTGTCAGGATGCCAAACACTACTTCCTTCATCAGGAGGCATGGTTCTCTTCTCAATTTGGTCACCTCAAAATTGGACGAACAAATGATGAGTGTCCTGGTCCAATTCTATGATCCGATGTACCATTGTTTTACTTTCCAAGACTATCAACTGGTTCCTACCCTAGAAGAGTTCTCTGAGTTGCTCGGTATCTCTGTTTTGGAGCAGACTCCGTTTACTGGTTGGGAGAAGACTCTTAAGCCCGAAGAAATTACTGCAGCCCTTCACTTGACCAAAGAAGAGGTAATGGCTAACTGGGAAACTAGAAGTGAAGCTAAGGGTTTTCTGACTAAGTTCTTGGTTGGCAAGGCTAACTACTTCTGGGATAGCCTAGACTTTAAGGCATTCAAGGATATTCTGGCTCTCTTGATTTATGGCTTGGTATTGTTTCCGAATCCTGACACTTTTGTTGATATTAATGCCATAAAGATCTTCATCTCTCAGAACCCCGTACCCACTCTCTTGGGTGACATTCTTCATCAGCTCTATGCTCGTACTGCTCGAAAGCGGGGAACCTTGATGTGTTGTGCTCCTTTATTATCGAGGTGGTTTATTTCGCACCTCCCTAAGTCAGTGATGAAGAACAAAGAAGGAATGGGTTGGGATTATAGGGTGATGTCTCTTTCTTATAATGACATTATCTGGACTCTCAAAGGTATCGATGAGGTCACTGTCATTGATCGTTGTGGAGAGTATCCTAATGTCCCATTGATAGGGACCCATGGAGGAATTTCTTACAACCCATGCTTAGCTCTCCGTCAGTTTGGAAGAGCCAGAAGAGAAGGACCTCACGAGATGTTGATGCCTCATATCATCTTTGATTTTCAGGGAGATAGCGACGAGCAACGTCGTAGATTCATAAGGGCTTGGGACAGAGTTCACCAATCTGATCCACATGAGCTGGGCCCAAAGACTTCACTTCCGATGGAGCCATATCTCAGATGGGTCCGCATCCGTGCCCAGAAGCTAGGTATGCCATATGAAGCTGTCCGGCCTGTCACTCTTGAAGTTGCTAATGAAGAGGGGGTTCTTCCAACTACTCTCCGCCCTTATATGCCCACTGATATTGGGGAACTGAAGAGGTCTTGGATGCAGTTGAGGGATGAACGGGATTCTTATCGGGAGAAGTTCAATGAACAAGAGCAGAAGATACAGAAGCTGACTAGGCAGTTGGAGAATGAGCGGATTCTGAATGACTATGTCCGCACTGAGAAGAAGAGACCATGGGAGCATTGATGGACCTTTGATGATTTCCTTTACAGTTTTTATTTACTTTTTAGTATTTCCATTCTTGTAAGGCCTTAAGGGCAATTTGTTGAACAATTTAAATTTTGAAGTTTAAATCTAATAAAGTGTGTTTCCTTTCTTGTTTACAAATTTGAATCTCGATTGTCTTTGAAATCATAAATCATATGCATTTCATCCCATACACTCCATAAACA
This sequence comes from Vicia faba, assembly GCA_948472305.1. NCBI lineage: Eukaryota > Viridiplantae > Streptophyta > Magnoliopsida > Fabales > Fabaceae > Vicia > Vicia faba. The sequence goes on along the minus strand of OX451741.1, from coordinate 574,890,429 downwards.
GGTACCCATTACAGATCTCTTACCTTGTTCGCTGTTTATTTCAGCATCATGTCTGCTGAACCTTCCACTGAGCAAGCTATCAAGGCCCTCCAGGCCCAGAATGCCCAATTTCAAGAGCTGGTCATGAGTCTAGCTAAGGGTCAACAAGACCTGAAGACCTTGATCCTGAAGGAGAAGAAAAAGAAGAAGAGGAGGACAGTCCTGTTCAACACTGGTCCTAGGTTTGGAAACAGGCTACGGGATGAAGTTGATCTAACCACCTCATCTGGAAGGAAAGATAGTCCACAAGAAAGGAGGGTTCCTAGCCCTGTGGTCTCCGACAACGAGACGGACTACGATGAAGAACAGTATCCTCCTGCTGAGGATAAGTACAAACAGCTGGAAGACCATTTGAGCACTATGGAAATACAGAAGGTGCCCGGTCTAGATTTCGGAGAGCTAGGTCTATCATCTGGGGTGGTGATTCCCCACAAATTCAAGGCACCTGCCTTTGCCAAGTATGACGGGGCTTCCTGTCCAAAGTTGGACCTTCGGTCATATGTGAGGAAGATCCAGCCTTACACTGCTGATGAAAACTTATGGATCCATTTCTTTCAAGACAGTCTCTCAGGGACTCAGCTTGAGTGGTTCTATCAGTTGGATGGAGCCAGTATCCACAGCTGGGAAGATTTGGCCACTGCATTCTACAGGCAGTATCATTACAACTCTGACCTTGCTCCTACGCGTACCCAACTCCAGGGTATGTCAATAGGAACGGGTGAAGGATTCAAAGAGTATGCTCAGAAGTGGAGAGACCTTACTGGAAGGGTGAAACCACCTTTGGCTGATCGTGAGCTTGTGGACATGTTTCTGGGGACCCTGTCTGGTCCATTCTTTAATCATCTGATTAGAAGCTCTTCAGCTGGGTTTACAGATCTTATTTTGACTGGTGAGAGGATTGAGGCTGGTATTAAGGCTGGGAAGATACAGAAGGGTGCCTCATCGAGCACCAAGAAGAAGCCGTTTAAAAAAGAGTCAAGTGTTGTCTATAGTGCAAGAAGACATAATAGACCTGAACACCGCCAAGCTGTCAATGCGGTTGTTATTTCAAAACTTGCTGGTGCTCCTCAGTACAACAATCAACAAAAGGACGAGAGACCTAAGAGGCAATCCACTCGTCTCAGCATGACCTTATCTCAGATTCTGCCGCAGTTGCTGAAGACTAATCTGGTGACTCTAAGGGAACCCCCTAAGAATGAAAATATGACATCACCGAGGTATAACCCTAACGCCCGCTGCGCTTATCACTCTGATAGCCTGGGGCATAATACAGATGATTGTTGGGCTTTGAAGAACAAGATACAAGACTTAATTGATGCAAAGGAGATTGAGTTCGGGGCGCACGAGAGGCCTAATGTTGTGACTGCTCCCATGCCCAAACATGGAGTAATTGTTGTAGAGGAAGACTTGTTTGTAGTTTCTGTGGATGATATTGTTACCCCTCTGATGATTGTCAAGAAGAACATGTTGCTAGCCAGTTTATTTCCGGGCTGCGGTGAAGGTTGCCATATGTGTTCTGTTTTACCTACCGGTTGCCCATTCCTGAAGTCAGGTATCCAAAACCTGATGGATAGTAAAGAGATTCTGTTTGAGAAGATTGTTGTTCCATCCGTTCATTCTGAAGTTGCCATCATTACCATTTTCGACAATTCTTTTAAGGCTCCCTCGAGGACGCCTGTTAGAATTACATCTGTTTCGAAAATCACACCTGTGATCATTACTATTCCGGGGCCCATCCCCTACACCTCTGATAAAACTGTCCCTTGGAACTATGGGGCTGATGTTTATGTTCTTGGAGTTAAGCAAGAGTTGGATGTTGATACTGGCGTTAGCAACATTACTGGACCTGCTAAAGTCACCCGCAGCGGCAGACTTTTCTCACCTGACATCGTTCCACCAATTGTCCAAAGACTTGTTCTCATTACACCTGAGAATGTACCTACTGCCATTCCTGATCAAGTTCCTAGTCCTATCCCTGTCGCCGAGTCATCTAACGCTCGGGGCAAAGGGATCACCACTGATGTGCCTGCCCAGGCGGAGGCACCAAAGACAATTATTGTTGAAACTTCCAAACAGGAGATGGAAGAGATTCTGAAGATTATTAAGAAGAGTGATTATAACGTAGTTGAGCAACTGGGGCAAACCCCATCCAAGATTTTTATGTTGTCACTATTGTTGTGCTCAGAGGCCCATGCCAAGGCTCTGATCACCTTCCTGAAGACTGCCCACGTGCCACAAGAGACACCAGTTGATCAGTTTATCGATTGTATGGCCAATTTAATTGCAAATAATGGGTTGGGTTTCTCGGACGCTGACTTGACTGTTAAAGGGAAGAACCACAACGATGCCCTGCATGTCTCCATTGAATGCAGGGGCACTACTCTTGCACATGTGTTGGTGGATACTGGTTCTTCGTTGAACGTCTTGCCTAAAAAAGCTCTAGACCGGTTGGATTGTGAAGGTTTAGATCTGAAACCAAGTAACATTATTGTCAGGGATTTTGATGGGTCTAAGAGGATGGTGCACGGTGAAGTTGATATTCCAATTAAAGTTGGTTCTCAGGTCTTCAATTCTACATTCTACGTGATGGACATTCGGCCATCCTATTCTTGTTTGCTGGGTCGTCCATGGATCCATAAAGCCGGGGCCGTAACCTCAACGCTCCACCAGAAGCTGAAGTACCCGGTCAAAAGGAAGATTGTGACAGTACAAGGGGAGGAAGAGTATATGGTCAGCCACCTCAACTCGTTATGGTACGTAGAGATGGATGGGGAGTTCATTGAGACCCCATTTCAGCACTTTGAAGAGGTTCCTCAGACACTGGCATCAGTTGAGACTGTGGGTGAAGATTCTCTTATGAAGATGGCTTCCTTAAAAGATGCCCGGGCTGTTATTGAGAAGGAAGTTCAAAGGGTTGTTCATAATACAAGGATTGGAAGACCTCCCATGTTCATCAGCAACTCAGGAGTAAATGCCATTGAAGATGATGTGGAGGAGTCTGAATTCGACAGTTGGATCTATCCTACGACCAACGGTGGACCAAGCAACTGGACCGCAAAGGACTTCATCCCTATTACTTTTGTTACCCAGTAATGAACTCTTTGTTTTGAATTTGTAACAGACAATGTTTTGAACTTTATGTCCCGGTGTCTTACCCGGGGCACCGTGGCTTAATTTGTGAGGGCTTTTGTGTGTCATTTTCATATATCATTAATAAAAGCATTGGACGTTCTCGCATTTCAAATTTTGCGCTCCTTGTTTTTCTTTATTATATATTGAAAAATAACTATTTTACACACACTCACATATACAGGTCCATATCCACTCTGGATCTCACTGGTAACGATTCTGCTACTGCCAATTATGACTTCGAAAATCCGATCAAATTAGCTGAAGACGAAGGTGAAGATGATTGCGAAGTTCCTGGTGAACTTGCAAGACTGCTACTCCAGGAAGAGAGGGTCATTCAGCCACATAAAGAGCCAGTGGAAACAGTGAATCTGGGTACTGAGACAGACAAGAAGGAAGTCAAGATTGGTGCCAATCTGGAGCCTAGTGTGAAACAACGATTGATTCAGATGCTGCGTGACTATGTCGAGATCTTTTCCTGGTCTTACGAAGATATGCCTAGTTTGGATACTGATATTGTGGTCCATCGCCTGCCTACCAAGTAAGACTGTCCTCTAGTAAAATAGAAGGTTCGTCGTATGCGCCCAAAGATGTCTGAGAAAATTAAGGCCGAGGTTATGAAACAGTTTGACGCCGGTTTTCTAGCAGTGACTTCTTACCCTCAGTGGGTGTCCAATGTGGTTCCAGTGCCGAAGAAAGATGGTAAGGTCTGAATGTGTGTTGATTACAGGGATTTGAACAGGGCGAGCCCTAAGGATGACTTCCCTTTACCTCACATCGACGTTCTGGTTGACAATACCGCTCAGCACAAGGTCTTCTCCTTCATGGATGGCTTCTCCGGTTATAATCAGATAAAGATGGCTCCCGAAGACATGGAGAAGACGACCTTTGTTACTCAGTGGGGCACCTTTTGTTACAAGGTCATGCCTTTTGGACTGAAGAATGTTGGGGCAATATATCAGCGTGCCATGGTTGCTTTGTTTCATGACATGATTCATCATGAGATTGAAGTATACGTCGATGATATGATTGCAAGGTCCCAAACTGAGGAAGAACATCTTGACCATCTGCAGAAGCTGTTTGATAGACTGAAGTTGTACAAGCTGAGGTTGAACCTGAACAAGTGCACCTTCGGGGTGAGGTCTGGTAAGCTACTGGGTTTCGTCGTGAGCGACAAAGGTATTCAAGTGGACCCTGCCAAAGTGAAAGCTATATAAGAAACGCCAGCTCCCAAGACAGAGAAAGAAGTCAGAGGCTTCCTGGGACGACTGAACTACATTGCCCGATTCATCTCGCACCTAACTACTACTTGTGAGCCAATCTTCAAGTTACTGAAGAAAGATCAAGTGGTATGTTGGAACGATGAATGTCAGGCCGCTTTCGAAAGGATCAAAGAGTATCTCCAGGAGCCACCTATTCTGATGCCACCCGTTGAAGGGAGACCTTTGATCTTATACTTGACAGTACTTGACAACTCAATGGGGTGTGTGTTGGGGCAGCATGACGAGTCTGGCCGAAAAGAGCATGCTATTTATTACCTTATCAAAAAGTTTACCGACTGTGAGACTCGATACTCACTGCTTGAGAAAAGTTGCTGCGCTTTGGCATGGGCTGCTCGCCGGCTGAGACAGTATATGCTGACTCACACTACTCTGTTGATTTCAAATATGGATCCAATCAAGTATATCTTCGAAAAGCCTGCCTTGTCTGAAAGAATAGCAAGATGGCAGATGATCCTGACTGAGTATGACATCCAGTACACGACTCAAAAAGCAATCAAGGGAAGTGTATTGGCAGACCATTTGGTGCACCAGGCAGTGGATGATTACCAGTCTATGAACTTTGAATTCTTGGACGAGAATATCATGTTGGTAACTGATTGTGAGACACCTGGACCGGATGAAGGACTTGAGGCAGGATACTGATGGTCTATGTACTTTGATGGAGCTTCAAACGCTTTGGGTAATGGCATTGGCGCTGTGATCATATCTCCTAAAGGCTCTCATACTTCATTTATTGTCCGACTATGTTTCAATTGCACCAACAACATGGCAGAGTATGAAGCGTGCATCATGGGTCTTTGAGCAGCAATTGACCTAAGGATTAAAATTTCTAAGTGTCTTCAGAGATTCCGCTCTCGTGATCAGTCAGATCAAAGGCAAGTGGGATACGAAACACCCAAATCTTATCCCTTACAAGGAGTATGTGTTGACATTGCTTCCCCATTTTGAGGAGATAACCTTTGAACACTACCCTAGAGAGGAGAATCTGTTAGCGGACGCGCTGGCTACGATGTCTTCTATGTTCAAAGTCAACTGGGACAACGAAGCTCCCCGAATCATCATTGAAAGATTGGACGAACCTGCACATTATTGTGATCTGGAGGCTGAAGAAGTAACAGAAAAGCCCTGGTATCATGAGGTGAAGAGGTATCTTGAAGCTCAAGAGTACCCCGAGGGTGCATCTGTTAATGACAAGAAGTTTTTGAGAAGGTTCGCGGCAAAGTTCTTCATCAGCAATGACATTCTCTACAAGCGTAACCATGACTCAACCTTACTGCGTTATGTGGATAAGACTGAAGCAGAAAGGATCATGACAGAGCTACATGAAGATACTTTCGAAACTCATTCTAGTGTACATACCATGGCAAAGAAAATCCTCCAGGAAGGATATTACGGGTCCACCATGGAAGCCGACTGTTATCAGCATTCTCGGACATGTCACAAGTGCCAAGTCTATGCTGATAAAGTGCACATACCTCCAGTCCCTCTGAACATCTTGACAGCTCCTTTGCCTTTTGCAATGTGGGGCATTGATATGATTGGCGAGATCAAACCTACGGCATCCAACGGGAATCGTTTCATCCTGGTAGTGATTGATTACTTTACGAAGTGGTTTGAAGCAGCTTCCTTTGCTACTGTAACTAAGAACGTCGTGGCACGGTTCATTCGGCACAATCTGATCTGTCGATACGGTGTACCAGAGAGGATCATTACGGACAATGGTACCAATATCAACAACAAGATGATCACCGAGCTCTGCGAACAATTCAAGATACAACATCACAACTCTTCTCCCTACTGGCCGAAGATGAATGAGGCTGTCGAAGCAGCAAATAAAAACATTAAGAAGATTGTGCAGAAGATGATAGTGACATACAAGGACTGACACAAAATGTTACCATTTGCTCTTCATGGGTACCGTACCTCAACACGGACGTCAACAGGGGCAACACCCTATTCCTTGGTTTATGGCATGGAGGCAGCCTTTCCCATTGAAGTTCAGATACCCTCTCTCCGGATCATGAAGGATGCAGGTTTAAGAGAAGATGACTGCATTCAGACCCAGCTTGATCAGTTAAACCTAATCGACGAAAAGAGACTTACTGCTATTTGTCATGGTCAAACATATCAAAAACGGATGATCAAGGCATTTAATAAGAAAGTTAGACGACAAGAGTATCAAGTTGGGTACCTGGTAATCAAGCGCATTATCCTACCTCAAGGTGATTGTTGTACCCCAAAATTTGCCCTCCCATATTCCTCAAGATTTGTCAAGAATCATCCTCAAATGGTTCAAGATTTCTCAGAGATTGCACAGTCAAACCACCTCTTAAGCCAATCAAAATTAGGGTTTTGGTTCCTTCAATCAATTTGGGGTTTTCAATGGCTCAATCAAGTCTTATAGGCCTATACATATTCTTAAGCATCTACATGTCAAGTCTCAAGGCTCACAGTGCCAAATTCCACAGTCAAAAACTCCATTTGATCAACAGTCAACTGCAGGGGCAAAATGGTCATTTTGCAGTCAAAAGTCAGAATTTTTGGTCAACATCTTATTTTGAGCTCACAATCATCATTTGATCAAGTCTTGATCATGATTCCTCAAGCATGGCTCAAAAATCATCAAGATGCAAAAAGTTACTATTTTTGGACAGCGGAAAAAGTCAACTGTATATTGACCAGGGCATAACTTTTTCATGGTTCATCAGAAAAATTCCATCCAATGCTCATTTTGAATGGGATGACATTTCCTACAAACCATCTTCACATTCCAAGTCCAATAAATGCTCTCACAAAAAGTTATCAAATTCTAAATTATAGGTCAATTTCAAAAGTCAACAAAAATGCACTTTAAGTCAAAGACTATAACTTGAGATTGGTAAATCCAAATCACATGGGACCAAAGGCATTGGTTAGAGGACTTCAAGACCTTTCCAAAATGTCCAAGAACATGTTCATATGATCAAAATTGAGCAAGATATGCATTGGAGAAGTTGGGAAATTTTTGTGAATTTGCAAAAGTCAACTTTGCTCAAAACACCTTGTTTTTGCTAATGGGCCCCAAATTTCTTCTCGAAACTTTATCCAAGGCTTATGCACGACCCATTAAGATTGTTTGAATTTATTTTCTTATTTTTTATTAATTATTTGGATTTTTAATCAATATTAATTCATTTAATTAATTTAAATTGTAGGAAATTCAAAGATTTGATTTTTTCAATCTTTTTGTGAAGCAAACAAGCTCAAGATATGCTGGCAATTCGTGTGCAAATCAAAGGGACAAGAATCTCCAAATTTAGCAAGTTTTTCCAATCAAAAAGATTCAAAAATATTTGATTTTCAATCAAATATTGAAACATCAATTCCATGGATTTCTTGGCAAAGATTTAACCTAAATTCAGTCCTCTATAAATACACAACCTAACCCTACTCATGCATATGTGAATTTGCTGCAAGAAAGCCATAACCACATTTTAAAAAAATCAAGAAAATTCAAAATTGTTTTCCAGGTTCCAGCACGATTCAAAGCAATTGGTGGATTCTAATACATTGCTGGAACTCTCAGGGACATTTTGCAATCAAAACCAAGCCTTAAAGCTACAGAAATCCTCAAGAACAGTCTCACGGTTTGCTTGATTTTTTCAGAATCGTAACTCATATTTCATGCATAATTAACATGTTTTAATCATTGTTTTGTGTTGCTTGAATTCATATAAAGCTAATGGTATTAGTTAATTGCATTATAACACGCAGAATCACAAGTTACCATTGAAGAAATCTAGGGTTCTTGAGTTCTCAAATTGGGGCTTTACAGCCCAGGAAAAATTAGCACCTTTAATGCCTATGGTTGAAATCGTTGAGACCAGACGAATCTAAGGGGACCATCGCAAAATATTTATGTTGAACACAGTCCTAATCGCTATTATTGGTCGTTGCAGGTTATGGGGGTTAAAAACCCCCGCTATCTATTTGTTTTTTTACAGGCATCAGGAGGAAGACAATGACGTGTTGCTTCATGGTTGGATCATTTGAAACGCGCGCGTGTTTTTGCTTTTGTGCAGCATATGAATTAATTATCTAATATAATAATTGCTTCTTATGTTATTAATGACTAAAGCGTGCAGCTCAGATGGCCAAGGCATTGGGGTATTGATCATTGGGACCTGGGTTCGAATCCCAGGTCCCCCAAAATAATTGTTTGATATTTTTTTTAACATGTTCATATGCAGCCTTCCAACAAGGTGTCCACCATACGTCTCAAACATCCAGGCGCCAAGTGGCCACAAGCTTGGATTCAATGGTCCAGATGGAAGGACCATGGTATTCCCTAGCCAAAGCACGCATGGACAATCCAGAAAGTCAAAGCAGGCTTGAGGATAATGGGCCTGAAAATTGCTTTCTAACCTCCATATTTGACCATCACCCCCCCTGGTTTATTATTTCTTTTTATTTTCCCTTTCTTTTATTTTCTTTATTAACTATTATTATTATTATTTAATTAACTCACATAATTATTTTTCATAATAAATTCATAAACCTAAAATATTATTTATTTTTATTATTTATTAATTTCATTATTAATTATTATTTTGTAAATAAATACTAACAAAATTGATTTAGTCTTTTAAATTAGGTTAACTTTAATCTTTTTCACAATAACTAAAATTAACATAGAATTAGGGTTTTTCTTTTGACAATTTTAATCTCTTTTTATTTTTATTTTATTTTCATTAAAACATAAAAAACTAAAAAACTTTTCTTTTATTTAATTAATTAGAATTAGGTTTGATTAAATGCAAAAATAACCAAAAATTCCATTCTTTTCTCAAAAAGGGTCAAAACCCTAAGAACTTTTCCCGATTCAATTTCTATTCGCGCATATTAATTTTTGATCATATTTATGTAATTGCTCCGAGAATGTAATAGATAATTAGGACTTTTATCGCTTTCTTTTATTTTTCCGCAATTTACTTTTCAAGGGTTATGTTTTTGGCGATGTAAATACCCGACGCCTTGTAATAGCGTAGATTCACTTTCCGCAATTTACTTTCCGCACAATTATTAACTGTTAACTATGCATGACAAGACTTACCTGAAAAATAAAATCAACCCGTAGCTCACCATGATACATGTACAAGATAACTTAACTGAATCCTGACACACTCACACATGCCACTCCTAGGGTACGCCTTACTTGGTTGCCTCGATGTGGTCGTTAAGTATAGGGTGTTTTAGAGGTCACCCTCCTGTCTAAAGATCCAGTTGCCTCGAAACGGTTGCCTCGGATAAAAAGGATCTAAGACATTAGGGTTACCGCTAAGGTGTCCTACTACTGCTTTGGTGACCACACATGTCCCTATAATCGAATTGACCTGAATAACTCCAACAACGGTGCTACCTACTTCTCAATAGTGGGATAGTACTGTCTAAAGGACATTTACACAACTTAATTTCTTTTGAGTAGGTAGATTTCTCTAAAGTACTTGCTCTTTCAAAAAACAAAGATACTTTTCGCACCTACACTTTCAAACAAAGTTTTCAAACACTTCATGACACTCTTGAGGACTGATACAAGAGTCAAAACAAAGTTTTCAAATAAACTTTTTCAAAACCCACAAACACAAGAAAAGCAAACATTTTTGAAAACATAGTGAGCAAGTACCTAAGAGCCCGTGGATAACCACGGATAGAAAGGGTGCTAACACCTTCCCTTTCTATAATCTACCTTCCGAACCCGAGAAATATCTCAAAAAGGAATTTTGCTGTGCTTTTGTCCTTTCCTTGTTGGAGAACATAAAAGACGGTGGCGACTCTTGCTTACTGCGACATTTCGCGAACCAGCATTTCAAAACAGTCAGTTCTATTTCCACCGATCACAGAACTGGCGACTCTGCTGGGGACACTAAATAAGTGAGGTGTACCTTAGGATTAGATCATTCTATGTTTTCAATTGTGTGCCTTGTTTGCTTTAATACTATGGGCTCGCATCAGAGTTTTATAGATCCTAACCCGGATCTGGGGGATACCTTTTAGAAGTAGCAACAAACTGTAAGGGAACTGTGCGGGGTATACCGACATGGTTAAAGTAGTTGCTACGTTGATGTGGCACTTTGGTGAGTACCGGTAACCCTTGAGTCAAGTCAAGGAGAGTACGGGGCCGCCGCGTGGTGTCGTGAAGCATCAACTGACCTTAGGAACCTTACTTGATCATCCTGGCCTCTTTAGGGGTAGTGAGGTGACCGACTTTGGTGCAGTCCGAAGTTGGTAGATACTCGATACTAAACTCGTTGAGGGTTGTTTTCTTGGAATATTTTGGTCGCCAATTAAGTGGCTAAATCAAAACAATGAACATAGAAAACAACCCAATGATATTGAGCTCCTTAGAACCCAGTTACTTTTGATAGGACAGGTTTTGAGCCAACTAACTTCAAGAGGGTAGTACCTAAACTTCATGCTGGCCTAAACTCTAAGGGCTGTCTAGTGTGACTTGTGTGCCTTATCATGTTTGCTTTTTGTGAATACTTGTGGTGTGTCTTTATCATAATATCATAACATCATAACATCATAAAGCATCATATGCATTTACTAACCACTTCAAGGGTTCAAATCTTCATCTTTGTTCTTGTTTTGTAGGACATGGAAACTATCCGCAGAAAAACAATTCAAATCAACCTTGTAAGGATCCCTCCTCAGCTTAAGGAGCTTATATCCAGGATTCCCGAGAACTCTTCCTTCAGTGAAAGGCATGGTAGACTCATCAGCTTGGTCAACACCAACATTGAAGAAGATATGATGAAAGTCCTCTTCCAGTTCTTTGACCCCCTGCACCACTGTTTTACTTTCCCGGATTATCAATTGGTGCCTACTTTGGAAGAGTTTTCTCAGCTTCTGAAAATTCCTATCCTTAGTCAACTACCCTACAACGGTACGGAAAAGGAACCAAGACTGGAAGAGGTTGCTCAAGCATTACGTCTGCAACCATATGACATCAAGGGACATTGGGAAGTTAGAAGTGGTATCAAAGGATTCTTGGCAAAGTTCCTGTTTGAGAAGGCACAAGAATGTTGGAATTCTCTTGATCTACAAGCCTTTGAAGAAGTGGTGGCACTCCTTGTCTATGGGTTGGTCTTGTTCCCAAATCCGGATCAACTTATAGATATAAATGCCGTGAAGATTTTTATGTCCAGGAATCCTATACCTACATTGCTTGGGGACATCCTCCACTCATTTTACACTCGAACAATGAGAAAAGAGGTGTTCTCATGTGCTGCACTCCTCTCCTGGCAAGGTGGTTTATTTCGCACCTTCCACAATCAGTTTTGAAGAACGAGCGGGGTTTGAGATGGTCACAACGGTTAATGACTCTTACACATTCTGATATACATTAGTGTTCTCGGTCTAGAGAAAATGTCACTATCATTGATCGTTGCGGAGAATTTCCTAATGTTCCTTTACTTGGAATTAGAGGAGGCATTACTTACAACCCCTGTCTGGCTTTGAGGCAATTTGGATATGCTCGGAGGGATGGCCCTCATGACATGTTGATTCCTGACATAGTTTTTGACTTCGACAACGATACGCAAGGACTTCGGCAGAGATTCATCAGAGCTTGGAGGATGCCTAACAAGGTGGACAGTAAGACACTGGGGCACAAGAACTCCATCCCCCTTGAGCCTTACTTCAAGTGGGTACGAGCCCGCTCCCAGAAGCTTGTGATGCCATATCCTCACTTTCTCCCCGTGATCAAAGAGCCAGTTATGGAAGGAGAGGTTCCGTACACCATTCTACATCCTGACATGCCAACATCTTGGGAAGAAATGCAAAAGAGCTGGATCCAACTAAAAGAAGAGCGGAATTCTCTTGAAGCCAATCTACATTCCAGTGAGAAGAAGGTCTTGGATCTCACCCGCCTACTTCACGAGGAAAAGACCCTCAACACCTATATCGCTCCAAAGAGGATGCGCAGTATCTTTTGGCATTAAGTATTTATTAATATTTCGCCCACGAGGCACTGATGTACTAAACAATTTACTTCTTAATATAACGTGTGTTCTTGTTTGTCTACAAGAAATTTGAATTTTCGAACCCTTGAATGCATTGCATAAATAGCATACCATGCATCATATGCATAACAGGTGCACTTTTTTACAGGTCGCTTATCTTCTTCGCTGTTTATTTCAGCAATCATCATGACTTCTGAACCTACTAATGAACAAGCTATCAAGGCCCTCCATGCCCAGAATGCCCAGTTCCAAGAGATGGTTATGAGCCTAGCCCAGGGTCAACAGGAGTTGAAGACTCTGCTTTTGAAGAAGAAGAAGAAGAGGATTGTCTTGTTCAATACCGGACGCAGATATGGGAATGCACTACAGAATGAGGTTAAGCTGACTACCCCATCTGTTGGGAAAGACAGCCCACAAGAGAGAGGGGTTCCTAGTCCCGTGGTCTCCGACAACGAGACGGATTTTAATGATGAATAGTATCCTCCTGCCGAGGATAGGTACAAACAGCTAGAGGACCGTTTAAGTGCTATGGAGATTCAACATGTGCCTGGGTTGGATTTTGCAGACCTAGGCTTATCCTCTAGGGTGGTGATCCCACATAAGTTCAAGGCACCTGCTTTTGCAAAGTATGACGGAGCTTCCTGTCCTAAGCTACACCTTCGGCCGTATGTGAGGAAGATCCAACCGTACACTGCAGACAAGAATCTATGGATCCATTTCTTCCAGGATAGTCTTTCAGGGACTCAACTCGAATGGTTCTATCAGCTAGATGGAGCCAGTATTCGTAACTGGGAGGACTTGGCTACTACGTTTTATAAGCAGTATCAGTATAATTCCGACCTCGCTCCTACGCGTACCCAACTCCAGGGTATGTCACTAGGGACGGGTAAAGGATTCAAGGAGTACGCTCAAAAGTGGAGAGATCTGGCTGGAAGGGTGCAGCCACCTTTGACTGACCGTGAGCTCGTTGATATGTTCTTGGGGACCCTGTCTGGTCCTTTCTTCAACCATCTGATTGGGAATTCTTCTGCTGGGTTTACAGATCTGATCTTGACTGGTGAGAGGATTGAAGCTGGTATCAAGTCTAGGAAGATACAAAAGGGAGCCTCCTCGAGTGCTGAAAAGAAGCCGTTCAAGAAGGAATCTAGTGCTGTCTATGGCTCAAGGAGACCAAACAAATCTGAACACCGCCAAGCTGTCAACGCGGTGGTCATTTCAAAGCCTGCTGGTGCTCCTCAGCGTCACAACCAACAAAGAGAAGAGAGACCTAGAAGGCAGTTCACTCCACTCAGCATGACCTTGTCCCAGATATTGCCGCAGTTGCTGACAACCAATTTGGTAACTCTAAGGGAATCCCCAAAGAATCCCAACAAGACATCTCCAAAGTACAACCCCAACGCCCGCTGCGCTTATCATTCTGATGGCCCGAGAAATAATACGGATGATTGCTGGACTTTGAGGAATAAGGTTCAGGACCTAATCGATGCAAAGGAGATAGAGTTCGAGGCGCCCGAAAGGCCCAATGTTGTGACTGCTCCCATGCCCAAGCATGGAGTGAATGCTGTAGAGGAAGACCTGTATGTAGCCTATGTGGACTATATTGTTACTCCGCTGTTGACCGTCAAAAGGAACTTGTTGCTAGCCGGTTTATTTCCGGGATGTAGCAAAGGTTGCCATCTATGTTCTGCTTCACCTGCTGGTTGTCCTTTGTTGAAGTCAGGTATCCAAAACCTGATGGATAATAAAGAGATCTTGTTTGAGAAGGTTGCTGTTCCTGCTACCCCTACTGAAGAAGTGTCCATTGTCACCATTTTCAACAACTCTCGTAAGGCTCCCTCAAAGAAGCCTGTCAAAATCATGTCTGCTCAGAAGATTGCGCCTATCATCATCACTGTTCCGGGGCCCATCCCCTATACATCCGACAAAGTTGTCCCTTGGCACTATGGGGCAGATGTTTATGTGCTTGGAGTTAAACAAGAGTTTGATACTAGTACCGGCGTCAGCAACATCACCGGGCCTGCCAAAGTCACCCGCAGTGGTAGGCTCTTCTCACCAGATATTGCGCCACCAGCTATTCAGAGACCTATTGTTATCACACCTGCAAGTGTGCCTGTTTCTCCCCCTGACCAAGTTCCTATTTCTACCACTGCTGCCGAGTCATCTGATGCTCGGGGCAAAGGGATTGCTACTGATGTGCCTGCCCAGACGGAGGCACCAAAGACCACCACTGTTGAAGCTTCCAAGCAGGAGATGGAAGAGATTCTTAAGATTATCAAGAAGAGTGATTTTAATGTAGTTGAGCAGCTGGGGCACACCCCATCAAAAATTTCTATGCTATCATTGTTGTTGTGTTCAGAGGCCCATGCCAAGGCTCTAATTACCTTCCTGAAGACGGCCCACGTGCCACAAGAGACGTCAGCTGATCAATTTACCGATTGTGTGGCCAACTTAACTGCTGATAATGGTTTGGGTTTCTCCGACGCTGATCTGACTGCTAAAGGGAAGAACCATAACGATGCCCTGCATGTCTCCATTGAATGCAGGGGCACTACTCTTGCCCATGTGCTGGTTGACACTGGTTCCTCATTAAACGTATTGCCCAAGAAAGCTCTAGACAGGTTGGATTGCGAGGGTTTGGAGCTAAAGCCAAGTAACATTGTTGTCCGGGCCTTTGACGGGTCTAAGAGGATGGTACATGGTGAGGTTGATATTCCAATCAAGGTTGGTTCTCAGGTCTTTGACTCTACATTTTATGTGATGGACATCCGACCGTCCTATTCCTGTTTGCTGGGTCATCCTTGGATCCATAAGGCTGGAGCGGTGACCTCCACATTACATCAGAAGCTGAAGTACCCGGTCAAGGGGAAAATTGTGATAGTTCAGGGGGAGGAAGAATACATGGTCAGCCACCTCAACTCGTTCCGGTATATAGAGATGGATGGGGAGTTCACTGAGACCCCCTTTCAACATTTTGAAGAGGTTCCTCAGACAGCAGAAACTGTGACTGAAGAAGGTTCTCCTTTGAAGATGGCTTCCTTAAAGGATGCCCGGGCTGTTATCGAGAAGGGTGAGTATGCAAACTAGGGCCGACTTCCTGATTTCACTCTGAAGACTGACAAGTTTGGTTTGGGTTTCACTGCAGAAGCTCAGAGGGCTGTTCGTAAGGCAAGGATTGGAAGACCTCCTGTGTTCATCAGCAACCCGGGAGTAAATGCCATTGAAGACGACATGGAGGAATCTGAATTCGACAGCTGGATCTACCCAACAACCGACGATGGACCGAACAACTGGACTGCGAAAGACTTTATACCTATTACTTTTGTCACTCAGTAATGAACTCCTTTGTTTTGAATTTGTAACAAACAATAATTTGAAACTTTATGGCTCGGTGTCTTACCCGGGGCACCGTGGCTTCATTTGTGAGGGCTTTGGTGTGTCATTTTCATATATCATTAATAAAAGCATTGGACGTTTTTTGCATTTTAAATCTTGCGCTCCTTTTCTTTCTTTATATATTGCAAAACAGATATATTTACACACACTCACATATACAGGTCCCAATCCACTCTGGATCTCACTGGTAACGACTCTGCTACTGCCAGTTATGACTTCGAAAATCCGATCAACTTAGCCGAAGACGAAGGTGAAGATGATTGCGAAGTGCCTGGTGAGCTTGCAAGACTGCTACTCCAGGAAGAGAGGGCCATTCATCCACATGAAGAGCCAGTGGAAACGGTAAATCTGGGTACTGAGACAGACAGAAAGGAAGTCAAGATTGGCGCAAATCTGGAGCTTAGTGTGAAGCAACGGTTGATTCAGATGCTGCATGACTACGTGGAAATCTTTTCCTGGTCCTACGAAGATATGCCTGGGTTGGATACAGACATTGTGGTTCATCACTTGCCTACCAAGGAAGAATGCCCTCCGGTAAAACAGAAGGTCCGTCGTATGCGTCCAGAGATGTCCGAGAAAATCAAGGCTGAGGTTATGAAACAATTTGATGCCGGGTTTCTAGCAGTAACTTCTTACCCTCAGTGGGTCGCCAATGTGGTTCCAGTGCCGAAGAAAGATGGTAAGGTCAGAATGTGTGTTGATTACAGGGATTTGAACAGGGCAAGCCCTAAGGATGACTTCCCGCTACCTCACATCGAAGTTCTGGTTGACAACACTGCTCAGCATAATGTATTCTCCTTCATGGACGGTTTCTCCGGTTATAATCAGATAAAGATGGCTCCCGAAGACATGGAGAAGACCACTTTTGTTACTCAGTGGGGCACCTTCTGCAACAAGGTCATGCCTTTTGGGTTGAAGAATGCTGGGGCAACCTACCAACGTGCCATGGTTGCTTTGTTTCATGACATGATCCATCATGAGATTGAAGTATATGTCGACGATATGATTGCAAGGTCCCAAACTGAGGAGGAACACCTTGACCATCTACAGAAGCTTTTTGATCGTCTGAAGTTGTACAAGCTGAGGTTAAACCCGAACAAGTGCACCTTCGGGGTGAGATCTGGAAAATTGCTAAGTTTCATCGTGAGCGACAAAGGTATTCAAGTGGACCCTGCCAAAGTGAAAGCCATACAAGAGATGCCAGTTCCCAAGACAGAGAAAGAAGTCAGAGGCTTTCTGGGACGTCTGAACTACATTGCCCGATTCATCTCACATTTAACTACTACCTATGAACCAATCTTCAAGCTACTGAAGAAAGATCAAGTAGTACGTTGGAACGATGAATGTCAGGCCTCCTTCGAAAGAATCAAAGAGTATCTCCAAGAGCCACCCATTCTTATGCCACCGGTTGAAGGGAGACCTCTAATCCTATACTTGACAGTACTTGACAGCTCAATGGGGTGTGTGCTGGGGCAGCATGACGAGTCTGGCCGAAAAGAGCATGCTATTTATTACCTTAGCAAAAAGTTTACCGACTGTGAGACCCGATACTCACTGCTCGAGAAAACTTGCTGCGCTTTGGTATGGGCTGCTCGCCGGCTAAGACAGTATATGTTGACTCACACTGCTCTGTTGATTTCAAAAATGGATCCAATCAAGTACATCTTCGAAAAGCCTGCCTTGTCCGAAAGAATAGCAAGATGGAAGATGATCTTGACTGAATACGACATCCAGTACACAACTCAAAAAGCAATCAAGGGAAGTGTATTGGCAGACCATTTGGCACACCAGGCAGTGGATGACTACCAATCTATGAACTTTGAATTTCCAGACGAGAATATCATGGTAGTATCTGATTGTGAAGTACCTGGACCGGATGAAGGACCTGAGGAAGGATCCCGATGGTCTATGCACTTTGACGGAGCCTCAAACGCTTTGGGTAACGGTATTGGCGTTGTGATCATATCTCCAAAAGGCTCTCATACTCCACTTACTGCCCGACTATGTTTCAACTGCACCAACAACATGGCGGAGTATGAAGCGTGCATCATGGGTCTTCGAGCTGCAATTGACCTAAGGATCAAGTTTCTGAGTGTCTTCGGAGATTCCGCTCTCGTGATCAGCCAGATCGAAGGCGAGTGGGATACGGAACACCCAAATCTTATTCCTTACAAGGAGTATGTATTGACGTTGATTCCCCATTTCGAGGAGATAACCTTTGAACACTTCCCAAGAGAGGAGAATCAGTTGGTGGACGCGCTAGCTACGATGTCTTCCATGTTCAAAGTAAAATGGGACAATGAGGCTCCCCGGATCATTATCTGGAAATTGGATGAACCTGCACATTGCTGTGATCTTGAGGCTGAAGAGGTAACTGAAAAACCTTGGTATCATGAAGTGAAGAGGTACCTTGAAGCTCAAGAATACCCCGAGGGCGCATCTGTTAATGACAAAAAGTTTCTGAGAAGGTTCGCGGCAAAGTTCTTCCTCAGCAATGACATTATCTATAAACGAAACCATGATTCAACCTTGCTGCGTTGTGTGGATAAGACTGAAGCAGAAAGGATCATGACAGAGCTTCATGAAGATACCTTCGGGACGCATTCCAGTGGACATACCATGGCAAAGAAAATCCTTCGGGCAGGATATTACTGGTCCACAATGGAAGCCGACTGTTACCAACATTCTCGGACATGTCACAAATGCCAGATCTATGCTGATAAGGTGCACGTTCCTCCAGTTCCCTTGAATGTCTTGACAGCACCTTGGCCTTTTGCAATGTGGGGAATTGATATGATCGGCGAAATCAGACCTACGGCATCTAACGGGCATCGTTTCATCCTGGTAGCGATCAATTACTTTACAAAGTGGGTTGAAGCAGCTTCCTTTGCCACCGTAACCAGGAACGTCGTGGCACGGTTCATTCGGCACAACCTGATATGTCGATACGGTGTACCAGAGAGGATCATTACGGACAATGGTACCAATCTTAACAACAAGAGGATCACTGAGCTCTGCGAGCAATTCAAGATACAGCACCACAACTCTTCTCCTTACCGGCCGAAGATGAATGGGGCTGTAGAAGCAGCAAATAAGAACATTAAGAAGATTGTGCAGAAGATGACAGTGACTTATAAAGATTGGCACGAGATGTTACCGTTTCCTCTTCATGGGTACCGTACCTCAGCACGGACGTCGACAGGGGAAACACCCTTTTCCTTGGTATATGCCATGGAGGCAGTCCTGCCCATTGAAGTTCAGATACTCTCTCTTCGGATAATGAAAGATGCAGGTTTGAGCGAAGATGACTGGATCCAGACCCGGCTTGATCAATTAAACCTAATCGACAAAAAGAGACTCACTGCTATTTGTCATGGTCAGACGTACCAAAAACGAATGATCAAGGCATTTAACAAGAAAGTCAGACGACAAGAGTATCAAGTCGGGGACCTGGTAATCAAGCGCATCATTCTACCTCAAGGTGATCCCAGGGGCAAATGGACGCCTACGTACGAAGGGCCATTTGTGGTTAAGAATATCTTCTCAGGAGGTGCAATGATTCTAACCACCATGGATGGTGACGACCTTCCTCACCCCGCCAATGCAGACATAGTAAAAAGATACTACGCATGACTAAAAGACCCGCTGGGTCGACTGGCCTAGGCAAAAATAAGGGCTTCCCGGCAAACCAAAAGGGTTCGGGCAAAAATAAGGGATGAAATGAAAAAATATGTACACCCGGAAAGTCGAAAACCTGAAAAGGCGGCTTGGGAAAAAATGGGTATCCCGGTGGACTGAAAACCCGAAAGGGCGGTCCAGGCAAAAGTTATGGATAAACGTAACACTATGTCTCATTGGATCACCCTGCTTCCAGACTTCGGTATCGACTATCAGGCTCAGACGGCACCGATCAATCAGCTTCATCTCCAACTAAGCAGCAAAGTGATGAGACGCTTGAAGACATAAAGGCGATAGCAGAGTTGGAACCCAGTGGGATTTCTCACATAGTTGTTTTGTTTTTCTTTTCACAAATTGTATAAACTCTATTTTGTTCGGCGGCGTCCTCTTACTAGGACGTCAGCCTCTTGTATACAAAACGCCTATTTACAGGCAAACTTCAAAATCAATACAAGCTCATTTTTCAGACAAATTGCAAATTGTTTTTCCTTTATCTGATTGTTTTGCAAGGAACGTCCAATGTTCATTTTTGATATATGCATTTGACATTAATTGCTAATCACAAATATTTGCATGCGAAACAAAGGACTAATTACAGGTGATATTAGAAACAAGGGTAATAAGAATTGTCTAAGCGGTCTAGTTGCTCTGTCCACCAAGGTACCAAGGTAGGTTCGGCTGAAGAATGTAACCAAGATATCTCCATTCCCCGCAGAGTAAGGCAAGATTCAGCAGTACTCTCCCCAAATAGAGTGGGTCTCCCGTCAGCCCTAAAAAGGCACAGTATCTCCAGCAAGTCAGCAATACTCTCCCTCGAGCAGAGTTGGTCTACCATCAGTCCTGGAAAGTTGGGTACCCCCAGAAGATCTTAATATTCCCTAGCAGAGTATACAGATATTCCCTAAGCAAGCATCTCCGGCAGTCTTAATATTCCTCGACGGAAATATAAGATTGTTCCCCGGTGGAATACAAGATACACCCCAGTGGAGCCATTTCTTCAAAAGTTTCCCCAGGAGAGTTGAATCATCTTACCCAGTAGATTCCGGAAGCTTGTCCCATGCAGAGTACAAATATCTCTCCCCAGCCATATTCAGAAGGTTATCCCCCACCAGAGCCTAACTGGGTTATCCTCAGCAAATTACAACGGAAAGATCGTCCTCAGCAAAGTTCTTTCTATCCCCTAGCGGAGTTCATCAAAATCCCAACAGTGCTTATCAACGGAGTTCCCCAGCGGAGTCATTGTTAAATTCTCAGCGAAGTATCTCTTCCCCACAGAGTAATTCCCCGCAGAGTAATCTCTCCATCAGGTTTATTCCCCAACGGAGTCGTCTTCTCCTACCGGTTTATTCTTGCAATCACCTTCGTTCATCATCCCCAGCGGAAACGAAGAATTCAACGTCATTCTTCAGCAGCTATCCGGGATTTATTTTCCCCAGCTAAAACATCACCTTTTCATACATCATGATACATGCACATACGCAATCATAACATACAACCTCATTTATGATGAGAACATCATTGCTTGATCCATATCATGCATTGCATATGACTGACCTTTATCTTTCAGGAAAGATGCAGTCAAAGTCTCAAATTCTGTCAAAGGAGACAAATCCAGTCAAAGGAGACGAACCCAGTCAAAAGAGACAATCCAGTCGAAGAAGACAAATCCAGTTAAATCAATTCCTAAAGATTTTTCTGACGCTAAACCTGTCAATGAAGACAACTCGTCAATAAAGACAATCTGTCAATGAAGACAATCTGTCAATGAAGACAATCTGTCAATGAAGACAACCCGTCAATAAAGACAACCCGTCAATGAAGACAATTTGTCAATGAAGACAACTCGTCAATGAAGACAACCTGTCAATGAAGACAATCTGTCAATGAAGACCACCTTGTCAATGAAGACAATCCGTCAATGAAGACAATCTGTCAATGAAGACAACCCGTCAATGAAGACAACCCGTCAATGAAGACAATCTGTCAATGAATACAACCCGTCAATGAAGACAATCAGTCAATGAAGACAATCTGTCAATGAAGACAACCTCGTCAATGAAGATAATCTGTCAATAAAGACAACTCGTCAATAAAGACAAACTGTCAATGAAGACAATCTGTCAATGAAGGCAACCTGTCAACAAAGACAAAACCAACAATCTACAGATGGCATCTGTAAGCCCATTCCCGATATCACATTGCTGATACTACACTATGCGAGTGCAAATTTCTGGGCACTCTAGTGTTCAATCGTCTTCCACCTTCGGATCACGAAAGGCACGCAAGTCAATCTATATCCTCAGGTTTAAGAAGATCGAACAGGGGCAACTATTGTACCCCAAAATTTGCCCTCCCATATTCCTCAAGATTTGTCAAGAATCATCCTCAAATGGTTCAAGATTTCTCAAAGATTGCATAGTCAAACCACCTCTTAAGCCAATCAAAATTAGGGTTTTGGTTCCTTCAATCAATTTGGGGTTTTCAATGGCTCAATCAAGTCTTATAGGCCTATACATATTCTCAAGCATCTACATGTCAAGTCTCAAGGCTCACAGTGCCAAATTCCACAGTCAAAAACTCCATTTGATCAACAGTCAATTGCAGGGGCAAAATGGTCATTTTGCAGTCAAAAGTCAGAATTTTTGGTCAACATCTTATTTTGAGCTCACAATCATCATTTGATCAAGTCTTGATCATGATTCCTCAAGCATGGCTCAAAAATCATCAAGATGCAAAAAGTTACTATTTTTGGACAGCGGAAAAAGTCAACTGTATATTGACCAGGGCATAACTTTTTCATGGTTCATCAGAAAAATTCCATCCAATTCTCATTTTGAATGGGATGACATTTCCTACAAACCATATTCACATTCCAAGTCCAAGAAATGCTCTCACAAAAAGTTATCAAATTCTACATTATAGGTCAATTTCAAAAGTCAACAAAAATGCACTTTAAGTCAAAGACTATAACTTGGGATTGGAAAATCCAAATGACATGGGACCAAAGGCATTGGTTAGAGGACTTCAAGACCTTTCCAAAATGTCCAAGAACATGTTCATATGATCAAAATTGAGCAAGATATGCATTGGAGAATTTGGGAAATTTTTGTGAATTTGCAAAAGTCAACTTTGCTCAAAACACCTTGTTTTTGCTAATGGGCCCCAAATTTCTTCTTGAAACTTTATCCAAGGCTTATGCACGACCCATTAAGATTGTTTGAATTTATTTTCTTATTTTTTATTAATTATTTGGATTTTTAATCAATATTAATTCATTTAATTAATTTAAATTGTAGGAAATTCAAAGATTTGATTTTTTTCAATCTTTTTGTGAAGCAAACAAGCTCAAGATATGCTGGCAATTCGTGTGCAAATCAAAGGGACAAGAATCTCCAAATTTAGAAAGTTTTTCCAATCAAAAAGATTCAAAAATATTTGATTTTCAATCAAATATTGAAACATCAATTCCATGGATTTCTTGGCAAAGATTTAACCTAAATTCAGTCCTCTATAAATACACAACCTAACCCTACTCATGCATACGTGAATTTGCTGCAAGAAAGCCATAACCACATTAAAAAAAATCAAGAAAAGTCAAAATTGTTTTCCAGGTTTCAGCACGATTCAAAGCAATTGGTGGATTCTAATACATTGCTGGAACTCTCAGGGACATTTTGCAATCAAAACCAAGCCTTAAAGCTACAGAAATCCTCAAGAACAGTCTCACGGTTTGCTTGATTTTTTCAGAATCGTAACTCATATTTCATGCATAATTAACATGTTTTAATCATTGTTTTGTGTTGCTTGAATTCATATAAAGCTAATGGTATTAGTTAATTGCATTATAACACGCAGAATCACAAGTTACCATTGAAGAAATCTAGGGTTCTTGAGTTCTCAAATTGGGGCTTTACAGCCCAGGAAAAATTAGCACCTCTAATGCCTATGGTTGAAATCGTTGAGACCAGACGAATCTAAGGGGACCATCGCGAAATATTTATGTTGAACACATGCCTAATCGCTATTATTGGTCGTTGCAGGTTGTGGGGGTTAAAAACCCCCGCTATCTATTTGTTTTTTTACGGGCATCAGGAGGAAGACAATGACGTGTTGCTTCATGGTTGGATCATTTGAAACGCGCGCGTGTTTTTGCTTTTGTGCAGCATATGAATTAATTATCTAATATAATAATTGCTTCTTATGTTATTAATGACTAAAGCGTGCAACTCAGATGGCCAAGGCATTGGGGTATTGATCATTGGGACCTGGGTTCAAATCCCAGGTCCCCCAAAATAATTGTTTGATATTTTTCTTAACATGTTCATATGCAGCCTTCCAATAAGGTGTCCACCATACGTCTCAAACATCCAGGCGCCAAGTGGCCACAAGCTTGGATCCAATGGTCCAGATGGAAGGACCATGGTATTCCCTAGTCAAAGCACGCATGGACAATCCAGAAAGTCAAAGCAGGCTTGAGGATAATGGGCCTGAAAATTGCTTTCTAACCTCCATATTGGGCCATCACCCCCCCTGGTTTATTATTTCTTTTTATTTTCCCTTTCTTTTATTTTCTTTTATTAACTATTATTATTATTATTTAATTAACTCACATAATTATTTTTCATAATAAATTCAGAAACCTAAAATATTATTTATTTTTATTATTTATTAATTTCATTATTAATTATTATTTTGTAAATAAATACTAACAAAATTGATTTAGTCTTTTAAATTAGGTTAACTTTAATCTTTTTCACAATAAATAAAATTAACATAGAATTAGGGTTTTTCTTTTGACAATTTTAATCTCTTTTTATTTTTATTTTATTTTCATTAAAACATAAAAAACTAAAAAACTTTTCTTTTATTTAATTAATTAGAATTAGGTTTGATTAAATGCAAAAATAACCAAAAATTCCATTCTTTTCTCAAAAAGGGTCAAAACCCTAAGAACTTTTCCCGATTCAGTTTCTATTCGCGCATATTAATTTTTGATCATATTTATGTAATTGCTCCAAGAATGTAATAGATAATTAGGACTTTTATCGCTTTCTTTTATTTTTCCGCAATTTACTTTTCAAGGGTTATGTTTTTGGCGATGTAAATACCCGACGCCTTGTAATAGCGTAGATTCACTTTCCGCAATTTACTTTCCGCACAATTATTAACTGTTAACTATGCATGACAAGACTTACCTGAAAAATAAAATCAACCCGTAGCTCACCATGATATATGTACAAGATAACTTAACTGAATCCTGACACACTCGCACATGCCACTCCTAGGGTACACCTCACTTGGTTGCCTCGACGTGGTCATTAAGTATAGGGTGTTTTAGAGGTCACCCTCATGTCTAAAGATCTAGTTGCCTCGAAACGGTTGCCTCGGATAAAAAGGATCTAAGACATTAGGGTTACCGCTAAGGTGTCCTACTATTGCTTTGGTGACCACACATGTCCCTATAATCGAATTGACCCGAATAACTACAACAACGGTGCTACCTACTTCTCAATAGTGGGATAGTACTGTCTAAAGGACATTTACACAGCTTAATTTCTTTTGAGTAGGTAGATTTCTCTAAAGTACTTGCTCTTTCAAAAAACAAAGATACTTTTTGCACCTACACTTTCAAATAAAGTTTTCAAACACTTCATGACACTCTTGAGGACTGATACAAGAGTCAAAACGAAGTTTTCAAATAAACTTTTTCAAAACCCACAAACACAAGAAAAGAAAACATTTTTGAAAACATAGTGAGCAAGTACCTAAGAGCCCGTGGATAACCACGGATAGAAAGGGTGCTAACACCTTCCCTTTCTATAATCTACCTCCCGAACCTCAGAAATATCTCGAAAAGGAATTTTGCTATGCTTTTGTCCTTTCCTTGTTGGAGAACATAAAAGACAGTGGCGACTCTTGCTTACCGCGACATTTCGCGAACCAGCATTTCAAAACAGTCAGTTCTATTTCCACCGATCACAGTGATCCCAGGGGCAAATGGACCCCTACTTACGAAGGGCCATTTGTGGTTAAGAACATTTTCTCAGGAGGAGTTATGATTCTAACCACCATGGATGGTGACGACCTTCCTCACCCCGTCAATGCAGACATAGTGAAAAGATACTACGCATAATCAAAGACCCGCTAGGTTGACTGGCCTAGGCAAAAATGAGGGCTTCCCGGCGAACCAAAAGGGTTTGGGCAAAAATAAGGGATGAAAATGAAAAAAATCTGTACACCCGGCAAGTCGAAAACCTGAAAAGGCGGCTTGGGCAAAAATGGGTATCCCGGTGGACTGAAAACCCGAAAGGGCGGTCCAGGAAAAAGTTAGGGATTAAAGCATAATGCTATGTCTCATTGGATCACCTTGCATCCAGACTTCGGTATCGACTATCAAGCTCGGACGGTACTAATCAATCAGATTCATCTTCAACCAATAGCAAAGTGATGAGATGCTTGAAGATATAAAGGAAATAGCAGAGTTGGAACCCAGTGGGATTATTCACATAGCTGTTTTGTTTCCTTTTCACAAATTGTATAAATTCTATTTGTTCGGCGGCGTTCTTTTACTATGACGTCAGCCTCTTGTACAAAAACGCCTATTTTCAGGCCAAACTTCAAAATCAATACAAATTCATTCCCAGAAATTTCAAGCTATTTTTCCTTTATCTGTTTTGTTTTGCAAAGAACGTCCAAAGTTCCTTTTTTGATATATGCATTTGACATTAATTGCTGATCATAAATATTTACATACGAAACAAAGGCAAATTACTAGTAATATCAGAAATAGGGGCAATAAGAATTGTCTGAACTGTATAGTTGCTCTGTCCACCAGGTACCAAGATACATCCAGCTGAAGAATATGGCTAAGATACCTTCATTCTCCGTAGGGTAAGACAATAATGATAGCTCTCTCAGCTAAGACTTGCAACTATGGACGAATCAGCGATACTCTCCCCAAGCAGAGTTCATCCACCATTAAGCCCTAAAAAGGGTGGGTATCCCCAGAAGGTCTTAATCTTCCCCAGCGGAGTATAAAGATATTCCCCAACAAGCATAAGAGTATCCCTGGCAGTCTTAATATTCCTCAATGAAATATAAGAATGTTCCCCGGCGGAATACAAGATACCCCCAATGGAGCCATTTCCCCAGCGCGGTCTAAAAAAGCTTTCCCAACAGAGTTGAATCATCTTCCCCAGTAGATTCTGGAAGCTTGTCCCCTGCAGAGTGCAAATAAATCTCCCCAGCCAAATTCAGAGGGTTATCCCCACAAGCGTCTAACTCTCAGCAAGTTGTAACTGAAAGATCATCCCCAGCGAAGTTCTTTCTTTCCCTAAGCAGGAGTTCTATCCTCAACAGATTCTATATCACCAGCAACGGTAATCCATCCCCAGCAGAGTTCATCATTAAAATCCCCAACAGATTTTGTCAACGGAATCTCCAGCAGAGTTTATCGTCATAATCCTCAGCAGAACATCTCTTCCCCACAGAGTAGTTCCCCTCAGAGTAATCTCTTCATCAGTTTATTCCCCAACGGAGTTCTTTTCTCCTGCAGGTTTATCCTCACAATCATCTTTGTTCACCATTCCCCAGCGAAAACGAAGAATTCAACTCTATTCTCCAGCAGCTCCGGGATTTATTTTCCCCAGCTAAAACACTACATGTCCATACATCATGATACATGCATATACGCATCATACCATACAATCTCATTTATTTTGAGAACATCATTGCCTGATACATATCATGCATTGCATACAACTAACCTTTACCTTTTAGGAAAGATACAATCAAAATTCAAGTTATGAAGCCCGGGCACGACCGGATAATATCTTGATTTCTACAGCATATTGTGAAGCCCGGGTTACAGCCGGATAACAATATCAGACTACCGCGAAGCCTGGATTACGACCAGATAGTGACATCTCTCAAAAGTAAGCTATGAAGCCCGGAGAACAACAGGATAATAGTTTATTCCCTAGTGAGCCGTGAAGCCCAGATTACAACCGGATAGCAGCTCAGTAAGCACCATGAAGACTGGATTCGACCAGATAGTGGTATATCATAAACACAAGCCTTGAAGCCCAGATCACGACCGGATAACACCTCAGCAAGTTATTGTGAAGCCTGGACTACGACCAGAAAGAAATACAAGACCATGAAACCTGGATTACGACCAGATAATGGTAGAAGATGTGGTAAAGCCTGGATTACGACCAAAAAGCAATACAAGACCATGAAACCTGGATTACGACCAGATGATGGTAGAAGATGTTGTGAAGAATGGATTACGACCAGATAGCAACCAAGAGTACTACGAAGCCTGGATTTCGACCAGATAGTGGTATGATACATTGTGAAGACTGGATTACGACCAGAAAGCAATACAAGACCTTGAAGCCTGAATTACGACCAGATAATGGTAGAAGATGTTGTGAAGACTGGATGACGACCAGATAACAACCAAGAGTACTGTGAAGCCTGGTTTTCGACCAGATAGTGGTATGATACTTTGTGAAGCCTGGATTACGACCAGATAGCGTTAAGGGACACTGTGAAGCTTAGATTACGACCAGATAACAATTTACCCAACTAGTTACTAAGAAGCCCGGAGTCGGTCGGATATTAGTGTGCCCTAAATTCAAGTTGAAGCCCGGATGTGACCGGATAACCACTTGATTTGTTCTGAAGCCTGGATTTCGACCAGATAAGAAGTGAGGTATTACAAAGCCAGGATTACGACCGGATAGCAAGTTTAATCTCATCTCCCCAGTAAGTCACTGTAAAGCCT
The DNA here is from genome assembly GCA_948472305.1 of Vicia faba. Lineage (NCBI taxonomy): Eukaryota > Viridiplantae > Streptophyta > Magnoliopsida > Fabales > Fabaceae > Vicia > Vicia faba. Next base: position 574,862,113 of record OX451741.1, on the reverse strand, counting down.
GGATTACGACCAGATAGCAGTCGGCCTTATCACTATGAAGCCTGGGTTACGACCAGATAGTAGTTCACTCTCACCTCTTCAACAAATATGATTCCCCAGTAGAATAACGGACGACTGAAGCTCCTAAAGTTCTATTTCTCCTAAGACAAAGAACAACATTCCCTAGTGGAATCTCCCTCAACAACAGGTATACAAGCTTTCGCTAAGGAATATCTTAAGCGATCGACGTTCCTTTGGATGGCATCTTTAAGCCCATCTCCCATCATCGATCTCCAAATGGCATCTGTAAGCCTATTCCCGACATCACAAGACAAATACTACTTCATGTGAGTGCAAATTTCTGGGCACTCTAGTGTTCAATCATCTCCCACCTTCGGATCACGAAAGGCCCGAACGCCAATCTATATCCTCAGGTTTAAGAAGATTGAACAGGGGAAACTGTTGTACCCCAAAATTTGCCCTCCCATATTTCTCAAGACATGTCAAGAATCATCCCCAAGTTGCTCAAGATAGCTCAAGAGTTGGACAGTTAAATCACCTCTTAAGGCAGTCAAGTCAAAATTAGGGTTTTGTGTTGCATCAAGGTTCTTACATACAAATGACCTCAAGTTCTCCCCAATGTCCTAATATGTCCTTAGTTTCATCCATGTCAAATTTCAAGCCTTGCAGAGGAAGTTTGGTCAGTCAGTTGCTCAAGAGGTCCAAAAATCCACTATGCTAGGGCAAAAGTCAACTGTGACCTAAATACAGTCAAACCTTAAGATTTTTTGTCAACATTCTCATTTTGAAGGATAATTCATCATTTTATCAAGGGTTGATCATGATTCATCAAGGATTGCTCAGGATTCATCAAGATTCAAAAGTTGCTAAATTAGGGTTTTGTAGGAAAAGTCAACTCAACTTTGACCAAGCATAACTTTCTCATACTTTATGAGAAATGACCCATCCAAATCTCATTTTTAAGAGGATGCAATTTCTTACAATCCAAATTCACACCCCAAGATCAAGAAATGCACTCACAAAAAGTTACAAATTTGGACATTATAGGTCATTTTTTAAAGTCAACAAAAACACCTTTTTTTCCAAAGCTTATAACTTGAGCATGGAATACCCAAATGAGATGAGACCAAACGGGTTGGTTAGAGGACATCTCAGGGTTTCTAAAAAGTCCAAAAACATCTCCAAAAGTTCAAAATTGAAGAAGTTATGTATTGTTTAAGTTTGGAAGTTTTCCAAAGTTGTCAAAAGTCAACTATCCTCAAAACTCCAATTTTTGACAAAAGGGACCACTTTTTTCCACTTGATATGGTCTTGTCATGCCACACACGTGTCCCATCTTTAATTTCATGGCCATTCATTTATTTTTCTATTTTATTTATTTTTTGTTGATTTAATTCATTTTTAATCAATATTAAATCAAATAAAATCTAAAAATTGATGTAATGAGATTCTTGTGGTCATTATAGGTCTTCATTGTCAAGATACACCAAACCAAATCCGAATCATGCCTTATAGAGCACAAAATATTTGATTTGAGCCATTTTTGGAAGTTTGTTAATGGAAGATCATATCAAATCATGAACCTTCAATGCACATGGATTCAAGCCCAAAGGTTAAACCTAATTCATTCTATAACACTTGTACAAGTCAGGCAGATCAAACACACGCACAAAGCATTGCAGAAACGGCCATACAAAGTTTGGAAAAAGTGTGAAAAAAGTGTGAGATCAAAAACAACATTAGAGCATGATTCAGTCCAAAAGCTTGACATAGCTCTCTTCCCTGACATCCAGTGAAGCCAAAGGGATCAAAATCCATCCCTGAGACAGCCTAAAACTCATTGTAAGTCATCCTGAACTCGACCCTGAACATGAAATCCAACTCTCCGATTCTTGCATCTTTTTGTCCAAATAATTGCATATTCATGCTTTGCGTGGCATTCTGAAAATGTTGGCATAATTGAATTGCGTTTTTGTAGTCTGTACAGCCATGCCCGAAGCTAGGGTTTTGGCTCTTCGTTTTTAGGTATTTTGTTTTCAGGGAAAATTAGAGCAAATCAAGGGCATAAATGGAGTCAGTAGGAGAAGACGAGCATGTTGATGCTCTTAGAGTTTGTTTCCATGGCCTAGGGCGAATTTTGGAGGCATGCTACGAATCTTCCCGTGGATAAAAATACGCAGGTAAATAACCAGGGATCTGTTGGAGAAGATGATAACGTGGCTTGCTTCCATTGGCTGGTTCAAATAGTTTAGCGCGTTTTTTTTATTTTCCAGCATATTAGTTGATTTGTCCATATAATATTTGTTGTATACTCTATTAACAATAAAGCAGCATTGGTGGAGTGGTTGGAGCGCTGGCATGTGAGCAATGGGACCTGGGTTCGAATCCCAGGTCCCCCAATATTTGTTATAATTTTGTTTCAGATCATCCCATGTAGCATTCAAGGTGTGGACCATCATGTTCTGCCAAAATCTCCAACGCCAGGTGGCTACAAAGCAAATCCAATGGCCTAGAATGGAGGACTACCATGGTCTCAAGTTAATAGACATGTGGGAAATCCAAAAAGTCAAGCAGGTTGGAGCGTTAATGGGCCAAGAATTGGTGATTTCACACCCAAATTAAGCCCAGCACCCCCTGGGTTATTTCTTTTTCCCTTCATATTTTCATTTATTTATTTTATTCTAATTATTTATTTTATTATTAATTATTTAACCAATTAACTTTTTTTTTTCATAAAAAAATCAGAAAACCCAAAAATAATATTTTTATTAATTTCACTATTTCATTATTTTTGTAAATAAATTTTAACCAATTAATTTAGTTTTTAATTAGGTACAATTTTAATATCTTTGCAATAAATTAAAATTAATATAGAATTAGGGCTTTTAATAATTTTAATCATTTTATTTTATTTCCTTAAAAATAAAAATCCAAAAAATATCTCCTTTTATTAATTAATTAATTAACTTAGTTTTTTTCAAAAATAAACAAAAAAATCTATTTCTTTCTTAAAAAGGGTCAAAACCCTAAAACGCGCCGATTTAATTTTTCTCGCACGCGTTTCATTGTTTATCCAATATTGTAACTGCTTCGGGAATGTAATAGTTTTTAAATTAGGATTTTTATTTATTGCTTTTATTTTACTTTCTGCAATTTAATTTTCAAGGGTTTGTCTTTGGCGATGTAAATACCTGACGCCTTGTAATAGTGTAGGTGTTTAGGTATTGGCTTGCATTTTTGGTAAATCCCAAGTGTATGTGTGAATGTCATGACTGATGTCATAACATTCTAGTTCAGGTTGTACTAACTCATTAGGTACATGTGCAGAAAAATATTGTAATTCAAATACTGATGTTTATAAGTGTGTATCTGAGCATGTTTGCAAAATGATCACATTTTGCTAAATCAGTAGACAGGTTTTCTCAGATGTCATAACAGATGTTATGACATCCTGTTCTGAACTAACAGGATTGCAGGATTGGATAAGTCTGAGTTTTTTCAGGAAATAACTCAGTCCTTTCTGAACAGAATCCTGCGTTTTCTGAGGAGTAACCTAGCTCAATCCTAACCTGGTCAATAAAGTCCTGTGACCTGGTCTTTAGGTCAAACGGAATCAACCCTAGGTTTTTGGAAACCCTAAAGTTGCAGCTGCTATATATTCAACAGAGCTGCTGTTTTTCAAGACATCCCTGCTGATTGATTAGAAGATCAATTTTGTAATCTGTATAGATTTGTTTATTGTACTCCAAGCAATTATCATTGTGATAAGTGCCTTGGAATAGGTTTCGATTGTAAGGGTTGTGTAGCACTCAAAGCTTTGAAGCAAGAGTGTTTGAATGTCCCTTGACTAAAGCTGTGAAGCAGAGTCAAGTTAGTTGTGTACATCACTCAAAGCTGTGAAGCACGAGTGATTGTGTTGCTTGATTAAAAAGCTGTGAAGTTTAATCAAGTGTGTTTTTTTTTAAGAGTGTCTTCATCAATTCTTAAGTCAAATTGGTTTATGTATCACTGCTGTGATTGAGGGGGAGTGAGTAGGAACTCAGGTTTAAGTTGTACTTAGATTAGAATTGCATTGGGTAGATCTTAAGTGAAGGAGATAAACTGGTTGGTTTATTCCTGAATTAACATCTCTTATAGTGGATTCTCTCCCTGGCTTGGTAGCCCCCAGAGTAGGTGTTGTTGCACACTGAACTGGGTAAACAATTGACTGTGTTCTTTACTGCTTTTGTATTTACTGTCATATAGTAAGTCAGATACGGTGTCATAACATTGGACGTGACATTGAGTATCTGCAGCCAGAATTTTCAATTGGCATCAGAGCAGGCACCCTGCCTGTATTACTGGGTGAGATCTAGGGATATCACTTTCTGGCACTATGGACAAAGAAGGAGTTTTTGGAAATAGACCACCCATTCTGGATGGAACTAATTATGACTACTGGAAACCTCGTATGATTGCCTTCCTAAAATCTCTGGACAAAAAGGCTTGGAGAGCTGCTGACAAAGGATGGATTCATCCCACCATAACTGAGAGAGATGGGACAATCAGTCTGAAGCCTGAGGAAGATTGGAGTAAAGAAGAAGATGAGTTAGCTCTGGGAAATTCAAAAGCTTTAAATGCCTTGTTCAATGGAATTGATAGAAACATCTTCAGACTAGTACATCAATATGAACTGGCCAAGGAAGTTTGGGACACTCTCAAAACTACTCATGAGGGCACTTCCAAAGTAAAAATGTCAAGGCTTCAGATGTTGACCACTAAGTTTGAGAATCTAAAAATGATGGAAGATGAAACCATTCATGAGTTTCACATGAACATCTTGGAGATTGCCAACACCTCAGGAGCACTGGGAGAAAAAATGTCAGAAGAAAAACTGGTGAGGAAGATTCTCATATCCTTGCCTAAAAGATTTGCAATGAAGGTAACTGCCATAGAGGAAGCCCAGGACATTAGCAAGTTAAAAGTGGATGAACTTATTGGGTCTCTTCAGACTTTTGAGATGGGGATCACTGATAATGGTGACAAGAAGAACAAAAGCATAGCACTTGTATCCAACACTGATGTTGAATACAAGGAGGATGAAGAAGAAAACATATCAGAAGCCATTGCCATGCTTGGAAGACAGTTTAACAGGCTCATCAAAAGAATGGACCCAAAGTCAAGGTCTAATTTTCATAACATTCCTTCTGACATTGACAGTTCCAGCAAAAGACCAAGGTCAGAAGATAAGGGAAACCAAGGCAGAGGTATTCAATGTCATGGATGTGAAGGATATGGACATATTCGAGCTGAATGTCCTACCTTTCTTAAGAAGAAAAAGAAAGGAATGACTGTTACTTGGTCTGACTATGATTCAGAAAGCAATTCTGAAGAAGAATCTGCCAAACTAGTTACTGCCCTAACTAGTGTTTGTACTTCTGAAAGTGACACTAGTGATGAAGAAGTGACATTTGAAGAACTGGCTGATACCTACAAGAAATTGTGTATCAGAAGTGGTGAAGTCTGTGTGCAAAATGAGAAACAATCAAAACTCATTATAAAGCTGGAGGCTGAAAAGAGGGCACATCTTGAAACTATAAGTCATTTAGAAGGAGAAGTTCAACTGCTGAACTCACAACTGAATCAAATGACCAAATCTGTCAAGATGTTGACCAATGGAACAGACAAATTGGAAGAGATCCTTCAGGCTGGACAAAATATGGGAAATAAATCTGGCCTAGGATTTGTGGAAACAAAGAAATTTGGTACTGAGAAGCAAATGTCAAAACGGATGTCTCAACATTACTCTCAACATCAGGGACAGAGACATATGAAGAAGAGGTACCAAAGATGGAGATGTCATCATTGTGGGAAATATGGTCACATAAAGCCCTTCTGCTTCAGATTACATGGATATCCTAAACAGAACTCAGATGTCAAACCTAAGTCTAAAAAGGTACCACATGCTCCTGAATGGAAGAAAAAGGCTACTGCACTGATAGCTCACACTTCCCTGAGGGTCTCTGCAAAGGAAGATTGGTACTTTGACAGTAGATGTTCCAGACACATGACTGGATTCAAAAATCTCCTCAATAATGTTATGCCTCACACCACCAGTTTTGTGACCTTTGGAGATGGTGCTAAAGGAGAAGTCAAAGGAGTTGGTAATTTGGACTGTCCTGGAGTTCCAAGTCTGAATAAGGTACTGCTGGTAAAAGGGTTGACTACTAATCTCATTAGCATCAGTCAATTATGTGATCTAGGATTCATGGTCAACTTCTCAAGATCTGAATGTCTAGTATTTAATGAAAAACTAGATGTTGTAATGAGAGGAATCAAATCCAAAGATAACTGTTATGTGTGGCAGCCTGAGAACACTGATATCTCCACTATGAGTCAAATCATCAAAGAAGAAAAAGAGATGAAACAGTGGCAGCATAAGCTTGGAAGAATGAAAAGAGCTATTCCTATGGAAGCTGTCAAAAGAACTCCAAAACTACAGGCTGATAATATATGTGATGTGGCAAATAAACTTGAAGAAGAATGTGTTGTCAGAACCTTAAGTCATCTTGACAAGGATGTTGGAAAGAACAAGTCTCATAAATTCTGTTCTCAAAACAGATGCTCCCTGAGTACAATGTTACACAAGATGTTGTGACATTGTGTTGTGATAATCTGAAAACATTCAACATTTCCTTGAACCCTATTGACTTTGAAGAGAAGAAGTCATTTGAACTGGAACATAGTTTCTCTAAGCTTCAGCTGACTGATTCTTCTACCAAGGCGCTTGTTGGAAATAAACTTGAAAATTTGAGGGGCAGGTTGGGTATTCACCAACATGAGAAATTATAGCAATTAGTTTTGCTGAAAACAAGGGTTGAAGGGATTAATTTTATTAAGTCTATATTTAGTGGGTTAATCATATTCATTCACAATTCCTTCAAAAGCCTTAAGAAGTTGAAGAGACTCCCTTTTACTCCCTACCTCTCTCATCCTTGCAACCTGTTTCCTCCTCCCAATCAAAGATTTTTCTCAAACTGCTACTGTTACTCAAAGTTAAACAAAATGTCTCAGACATCGTCTTCCACCATGGCGGCTTCGTCTTCCTCATCATCGTCATCATCTGATCAAGATTCTAGGGCAATCACTACATGCATAGAATCTGAAGTTCTTGAGGTCACTCCTCTCAGGGAGATGGCAACTGACCCAGCCAGAGTCAAAAAGCTCAGAACCAGACATGCAGGAAGAGCTCAAGCTACAGTCTCTGGTAATTCTTCTCATCCTTCGTCTTCTATACCTAATAGAGAAGGATCAGTTCAAGTACACCAAGCTATTGCTAGGCTGGTTACTAGCATTCTGAGTGGCAACCAATATGTACCGGGGATTTCTATCCCTTTGAATCAATCAGAAAGTCCAAATGTGGAAGGTTCTGAAAATGTAGATGTCACTGAGGATGTTGTGACACCAAAAGACAACATTCAGAACCCCTCTGAAAAGGTTGCTGATCCACCTATCATTGATGTGGATGAAGATTACTCAGATAATGAACTGATTGCTAATGTGAACCCTAGCATTGCTAGGAGATTGATGAAAAGAAAGAGTAGTCAGAATGTTAAACCTGATGCTAAGAAATCCAAGGCTGAAGGGATGGCTGAGAAAATTCAGACAAAAGGGAAGAAGGCACAGGTGCAGACTGCTAGACAACCAATCTCTAAGAAAAGTAAAGAACCTGAAACTTCTGATTCTGATGATGAATCAGAATTTGAGATTGATATTGAAGATACTCCCATCAGAAGGAAGCTCCCCTCCAGCAAGATTGCTAGAGTGCCTGAAGTGCCAACAGACAACATCTCCTTTCATCATCCTGACAATGCAAACAGATGGAAGTATGTTTGCTTGAAGAGAATAGCCTTGGAGAGAGAACTCAACAATGATGCCTTGGAGTGCAAAGACATCATGGATCTGATCAGGAATGCTGGACTAATGAAGACAGTGATGAAATTTAACAAATGTTATGAAAATCTGGTTAAGGAGTTTGTAGTGAACTTGTCCAATGATTGTGCTGATGGGAGGTCAGCTGACTTTGAGAGTGTGTTTGTTAGAGGAAGAAGGGTCAAGTTCTCTCCATCAGAAATCAACAAGTTTCTTGGAAGAACAAATAAGGACTGTCCTGATCTAGAGGTAACTGACAATGAAGTGTGTTTAACCATCACTGCCAGGCAAGTAAAGTGCTGGCCATTGAAAGGGAAGCTGAATGCTAGTAAACTCAGCATGAAATTTGCCATCTTGCATAAAATAGGTGCAGCAAACTGGGTGCCTACAAATCACAAATCAACCATCTCCACAGGATTGGGGAGATTTATCTATGCTGTAGGAACCAAGACTGCCTTTGACTATGGAAGGTACATCTTTGAACAAACTTTGAAGCATGCTGGCAGTTATGCTGTCAAAGGACCAATTGCCTTTCCCTCCCTCCTTTGTGGAATCATCCTTGCACAATACCCTGACATCCTTGTAGCAAGAGATACAGTCTGCAAAAGAGCTCCTGCCCTTGGCCTGCACTACAAACTGTTTCAGGGATCTCATGCTCCAGACATTGTCATAACATCAGCTGAGACATCGTCTGCAAAGACCCAGTCCAAGACATCAGATGTCATAGCTGTTTTAAAAGAAACTTGCAAAGATCTGGATGCTAGAAAAAGGACCCTAGAAGCTCTAATTGCCAGGCTAGAAAAGGAGGAAGCTGAAGAAAGCAGAAGGGAAGAAGGTATAGAAGCTGAAGGACAGCTCAACATTGAAGAAACTGGCTCCTCTGAGTCTGATGACAGTGCTTGAAGGTTGATTGCTGCTTGGTGGTGTTGCTGGTGGAGTTTGGAAGTGTGTTCTGCTGTTGTCAGCTGCTGATCTCACTATTTTGTTTTGGATAACTGTATAATTTTATGTATCTTTGGCCCATTTGTGGCTAAAGAGGGGGAGAATATTTTGGTACTTTCTTAATTAGTACTTGACATTATATTTTTCTGCTGTCACTTATTTCTGCTGCTATCTATCTATCTCTGATTGTTTAGGGACTTTAGCCAAAAATCTGCCAAAGGGGGAGTTTGTAGGTGTTTAGGTATTGGCTTGCATTTTTGGTAAATCCCAAGTGTATGTGTGAATGTCATGACTGATGTCATAACATTCTAGTTCAGGTTGTACTAACTCATTAGGTACATGTGCAGAAAAATATTGTAATTCAAATACTGATGTTTATAAGTGTGTATCTGAGCATGTTTGCAAAATGATCACATTTTGCTAAATCAGTAGACAGGTTTTCTCAGATGTCATAACAGATGTTATGACATCCTGTTCTGAACTAACAGGATTGCAGGATTGGATAAGTCTGAGTTTTTTCAGGAAATAACTCAGTCCTTTCTAAACAGAATCCTGCGTTTTCTGAGGAGTAACCTAGCTCAATCCTAACCTGGTCAATAAAGTCCTGTGACCTGGTCTTTAGGTCAAACGGAATCAACCCTAGGTTTTTGGAAACCCTAAAGTTGCAGCTGCTATATATTCAACAGAGCTGCTGTTTTTCAAGACATCCCTGCTGATTGATTAGAAGATCAATTTTGTAATCTGTATAGATTTGTTTATTGTACTCCAAGCAATTATCATTGTGATAAGTGCCTTGGAATAGGTTTCGATTGTAAGGGTTGTGTAGCACTCAAAGCTTTGAAGCAAGAGTGTTTGAATGTCCCTTGACTAAAGCTGTGAAGCAGAGTCAAGTTAGTTGTGTACATCACTCAAAGCTGTGAAGCACGAGTGATTGTGTTGCTTGATTAAAAAGCTGTGAAGTTTAATCAAGTGTGTTTTGTTTTTTAAGAGTGTCTTCATCAATTCTTAAGTCAAATTGGTTTATGTATCACTGCTGTGATTGAGGGGGAGTGAGTAGGAACTCAGGTTTAAGTTGTACTTAGATTAGAATTGCATTGGGTAGATCTTAAGTGAAGGAGATAAACTGGTTGGTTTATTCCTGAATTAACATCTCTTATAGTGGATTCTCTCCCTGGCTTGGTAGCCCCCAGAGTAGGTGTTGTTGCACACTGAACTGGGTAAACAATTGACTGTGTTCTTTACTGCTTTTGTATTTACTGTCATATAGTAAGTCAGATACGGTGTCATAACATTGGACGTGACATTGAGTATCTGCAACCAGAATTTTCAAATAGCTTAGATTTAATTTTCCGCAATTTAATTTCCGCACAATATTAACTGTTAGATGTTTGATAAATAGGCAATGCATGACAAGATTAATATTTAACTTAAAATCAACATAGCTCACCATAACATGTACAAAGATAATATAACTGAAAAATAACACACTCGCACATGCGCACTCTTAGGGTACACCTCACTTGGTTGCCTCAAACGTGGGCATTGAGTATAGGAAGTTTTAGAGGTCGCCCTCTTGTCCAAAGATCATAAGTTGCCTCGAAATGGTTGCCTCGGAAAAGATGATCTAAGACATTAGGGTTACCGCTAAGGCGTCCTAACATTGCTTTAGTGACCACACGTCCCTTAATCGAATTGACCCGAAAACTCCAACGACGGTGCTACCTACTCCTCAATAGTGGGATAACACTGTCTAAAGGACATTTGTACAGTTTAATTCCTTTTTGAGTAGGTAGATGGTTCTTAAGTACTTGCTCCTTTTAAAACAAAACAAAAACTTTTCGCACTTACACCCCTTTCAAACAAAAAAACTCTTTTCAAACCCACAATCACAAAGAAAAGCAAACTTTTGAAAACGCAATGAGCAAGTACCTAAGAGCCCGTGGATAACCACAGATAGAAAGGGTGCTAACACCTTCCCTTTCTATAATCTACCTCCTGAACCCGAGAAACATCTCGAAAAGGAATTTTTCTGTGCTTTTGTCCTTTCCTTGTTGGATAAAATAAAAGACGGGGGCGACTCTTCCTTACCGCGACATTTTGCGAAAATAAACGCAAAACGCGAACCAGCATTCCAAAACAGTCAGTTCTCATTCCCACCGATCACAAACTCCGTATTCGTTGGATTGGGGAAATTACTAATGGTACCAATACCGATTATCTCTCATTTGTTATTGTCACCACAAGAGACATGTAATCTATTTCTTAGAGTAAAGAAATGGGAAAGAGATTTAACTTCATTCATATGCTTTGAACAACAAATATCAGTGTACCGCTTAGCGTTCGATACTATAAACCATGCATGAATCTTATAATTAGGTCTTAACTTTAGGTACCCGAATTATTTTGGGTCCTCCAATGTTAGTGTGATAAACTTCTTTACTAGATTTCTCATTAAGATCATAATTACATAAATACAATGAAGAACACATGTTTATCATTTTGAGATTATGGTATTATTTATAAAAAAATATAAGTTAGGATAACCATATTTACTTTCATGACTTTTGGTTATAAAGAAAAATTGAGAAACATGACCATTTTATTTAGAATAGTTGTATTTAAGAGTTTTGCATGTTTACTTTGTGAGCATGAAATATGTTACTGAAATTTTTAATGTTATTCTTAAGTTCATAGATTTAAACAAATTTATTATATGAGACTCTTTGATTTCCTAAAATAAGATTCAAGTTATCTCTCCCTTTAGTAATCTTATCAAGTGTGTTTTTAATATCATCAATTTTAGTAAACAAAATTCAGATTTCTTTGTTTGTCATTCTACTTATTAATTATGTTTGCTTATACATTGTTTCCACTTCTTTAATCAAGATATGTGTTGTACCCCAAAATTTTACCTTTCACTTATCAATAATTTTCTCACAAGATCTCCTTGGGCTTAAGACTGCACTAGGGTTTGATCAATTCAAGACACATCCTTATGCACTGATGACCAAAATTAGGGTTTGAGTTTGCACAAAGATTTTCGAAATTTCTATTCCCCATATGATTTCCATGGATCATTATGGACCCCCAAGATTACTCATGTCAAGTTTCAAGCCTTGAATCACACTTTTGATCAATCAATTGGACAGTTAACCTAAAAATCAACTGTATTAGGGAAAAAGTCAACCATGGCCAATTTATAGTCAAACTTCATAATTTTTTGATCCAATTCAACATCTTAGACTCATATGTATCATTTGATCAAGTTTGGACCACAACTCCTCAAGAAATTTGATCAAATCATCAAAAGGGCAAAATGGTCAAAATTAGGGTTTTGACTGAGAAAGAGCAATTTCTGATTTTTGACCTAGAAAATGATCAATTGGTTTAAGGCATGATCTTAAGAGTCCAATTGCATCATTTTACGTAATAACATGGTTCAAAACATTGCAAGTCCATTGGATTGACAGATGAATTTTGCAATCAACTGATCAAAAGTCAACTATATATTGAAAAGTCAAACTTTGACTTTTTGGTCAAATTCAAGTGCCAAAGATCATAATTCATCAAAGCATGTCAAAATATGAAACATATTCATCAAGAAATAAAAAAGACAAGATTTCATTTTGAAAAGTCAAAATTTCTAAACTTAGAAATTTTTCTAAGTGTTGGAAATTTCATGTTCTTTCATAACTTTGAGCAAAATTTTCACCATGATGCAAGATGATTCAAGAGAAACTTCCAACATGAAAGTTTTAGATATCCATGATATATACAACATTTCTTTACACAAATTCTCCTAAATATGCTTGGATCTCAAGTTATAAATTCATGAAGTCATGACATTTTCATTTAACACTTAGAGAAATTTTTAGCAGTTTTGGTCAGGATTTTATCCCAACTTCTTGGCATTTTTTCACATAGTTACAAGATGATTTTGTCAAAATGGCCAACATGAAAGTTATAGAGGGTGTTTCAAGCTTTCCAAAACATCCAAGAGCATGAATTTATCATAATTGAGTTAGGAGATACAAGGATCTAAAGTTGGACATTCATTCTTGATTTACAAGGCAGATTTGTGATGAACAAGGAACAAAAATCTTAGCCATGCTGCATAATCTTCACTTTGAAGGCCTCTTAACTTGCAAATCTATCCATAATCAGATGCTTACATAATTGATTGAACCATTATCCAAGTGGTTCAAGTATTGTCCATTGCATCTTTCCATTTTTGGCACAAAGGCACCATTGCCATTTTTACAAAGTTCACTTTAATCATAAAGTCAGTTTCTTGAGCCTCTAACTTGTTGTTCTAATCACAATCAACTTCTACAAGTCAGAACAAACATGCTTAAAGTGATCAACCACTTTAGATAGCTTGGTACAAGCATTGGAAACATGTTCTTCATGTTTGCTTCAAAAACAAGCAAGATAACCATAACATGTGATTCAAAATCTGAGTTGTTTGAAGTCTCAAACCTTCTTTATAAATAGAGAGGCCAATTACAAGAGAAAAGGTCAGAAAAAAAGAAGGGGAAACTAACACTCAAAATCATTCTTGCTGTCAAAACCCAGAATTGCCCACAAAACCTCCATTTTTGAGCTTTGAAGTCCAAATCTTTTAATCTCATACCTTGCAAGTTTTCTCCAAACAAACCATCCAAACACTTCACATACATCATATAGAAGTTGTTCAAACATAAAGACAACTTATGTAACATCACTATCATCACTTCCCGAGATCAACAATAGCCCATACAGCAGCTCAAACTCAAAGCACAAATTTCAGTTTCAAGGTAAGTTTTCTTGACTTTGAACTCTTCATACAAGCATCATTAATGGTTCATTTGTGAAGATAAAATGTAGATATAATTGCCTTGAAGCTAACCATATGCTTGCTTTTCATTTTTACTAACCATGTGTTGAGAACTAACTTTTACATGTATCAAAACAGTGATAAAAGCAAAAAAAACAGCAGTTATGCATCGATACGAAATGTTACGCGTCGACACATACTGTGTTCAAAACAGGTTATGAATTGACACGAAACACGTATGCATCGATATGAAATGATTATGAGTCGATACGAAACCAGTATGCGTTGACTCATACTGAGTTTTTTTGACTTCCAGGAGCATGAGCCAACACATGAGCCGACACGAAATCTGCATGAGCCGACACGAAATCTGCATGAGCCAATACGAAATCTGCATGAGCCAATACATAAGCTCATGTGTCAGCTCATAAAACTTTGTTTTTTTAATATTTTTTTTAATTTTATTTTTATTCTTTCTTTATACTTTTATTATTATTATTTTAATATAAAAATAATCAAATATATATATTTTATTTAAATATGTACGCATACACTTTTGTTTTATTCTTTTTTTTCTAAACTAAAAAGACAAAAAAACATTTTCTTATTAAAATAAATTTCTTTTCTTAAAATTAATTTAATATTTAGACTTAGGTTTTATTTCAATTTGTTTATTTTGATTAAATTAATTTACACATTAAGATTTTAATTAATTTCTTTTCAAATCAATTAGAACCTTCTTCCTAAAAAAAATATAAAAAACACTTTCTCTTCTCTTTATATTTCTTTGTACATTTTATTATTTCGCACTATAATTATGTAATTGTCAAAGTCTTGTCCCCCCCCCCCCTCACGCACACACACAAAGTGTTGTAATAGCGTAGTAATCTTTAAATTTCGCAATTTATCGCTTTTATATAACATGCTAGTAATTAGGGTTTGTATGGCAAGATAAAACCAATCAAATAGAAAACCCTAATTCAAGACAAGATCAAGCATGAAAATGACACATTTGCACACAAGCACCCCTAGGGTTACTCCACTTGGTTGCCTTATACAAAAATGGGCATATTACGCATGTAAGGTATCTTAGCAAAACAAATAAAAACAAGATCATAGTCCCTCGATGACGCTATTCAAAGTTGCCTTACAAAAATGATCTTAGTCCCTCAAAAAATGCTAAGATACTTTGCAACATTGCTAATCATGGCTATACGATGACCCCACGCCCGTCCCGTTTACATCCAAAGATAGGGTTGTTTACCAAATGAATGGTAAGACAACAATGTCAAAGGAAAATAAAATGAACAAGAAAGACTTTTGAGTAGGTAGAATGTTCCTAATTACTTGCTCAATTTCAAACAAAAATCCTTGCTATTTTTCAAAAGATCAACACTTTGTATACATTCTTACGAACGAGAATCCTTACAAAGTTTGCCTAAACGATGGCGCCTTTTCAAAAATACTTTCAAAAAACCACACAAAGCACATTTTTCAAACAAAAGTAAGTGATCTAGCAAGTAACTAAGAGACCATGGAAAACCATGGATGAAAAGGGTGCTAATACCTTCCCTTTTCATAATCTATCCCCCGAACTCAAGAAACAATCTCAAAGGTCTTTCTTGTGCTTTTTCACCTTTCCTTTTGGATAAAAGAAAAGTCGGTGGCGACTCTTGCTAACCGCAACATTTGCGATAAAATGCAAAACATCAAGTCAGTTCTCCCACCATATCACAGAACTGGCGACTCTGCTGGGGAACTTTCTTAAAAGTGGTTTTACCTTAGGGCTAGATCACATTTATTTTCTTACATTGTTTGACTTGTTTGCTTTACATTATGGTTCTTTGTTTGGGTTTGAAATCCTCTACCCGGATTTGGGATACATTATAGGTAAATAGCAATACATTGTGGAAACTGTACGGGGTATACCGACATGGTATAAGCAATAACTATGTTAGTGTGACATATTTGTGGGTACCGGTAGCCTTTGAGTCAATCAAAGAGAATACGGGGACGCTGAGTGATGTCATGAAGCACTAATGAACTTCTAGAACCCTTTACTTGACCAACTTGGCCTTTAGGATGTAGTGAGATGACCGGCTTTGGTGCAGTCCGAAGTTGGTAGATACTCGATACTACACTCATTGAGGTTTGGTTTCTTGGGATATTTCGGTTGCCATTAAATAGGCTTGAGCTGAAACAATGACCAAGGAAACAATCTGGTGATATTGAGCTCCTTAGAACCCGGTTACTATTATTAGGACAGGTTTAAGCCAACTAAACTTCAAGAGGGTACTTACCTATAAAACCCCATGCAAGCCTAAACTAAGAACTTGTTTGCTTTGCTTGCATACTTGTACATAACATCATGGACATCATGAGCATCATATACATCTACTAACCATTTCAAGGATTTTAGAGATTTCATCTTTGTTCTTGTTTTGTAGGATATGGATTCACTTCACAAGAAAACTATCCAAGTCAACCTTGTAAGAATTCCTCCATAACTCAAGGAGCTAGCTTCAAGGATCCCTGAGAACTCTCCATTCACCGAGAGGCATGGTCATCTACTCAACTTGGTCACCTCTAACACAGATGAGGATCTGATGAAGGTGCTCTTCCAGTTCTTTGATCCTTTGCACCATTGCTTCACATTTCCTGACTATCAGCTTGTGCCAACTTTGGAAGAATTCTCTCAACTCTTCAGGATTCCCATTCTCAATCAACTGCCTTTCAATGGTACGGAAAGAGACCCAAAGCCAGAAGAGATTGCTCAAGCTCTGCACTTTCATTCATCTGATGTCACAACTCATTGGGAAACTAGAAATGGTGTCAAAGGCTTCTTAGCAAAGTTCCTGTTTGAGAAAGCCCAAAGTTGTTGGAATTCCTTAGACTTGCAGGCTTTTGAGGAAATTGTGACTCTTCTCATCTATGGGATGGTCTTATTTCCCAATCCTGACCACTCATAGATGTGAGCGCCATCAAAATCTTCATATCACGCAATCCGGTGCCTACATTGCTAGGGGATATCCTACACTCTTTTCACACTCGCACAATGAGGAAAAGAGGTGTCCTTATGTGTTGCATGCCTCTCCTGGAAAGATGGTTTATTTCTCATCTTCCCCAATCAGTCTTAAATAATGAGCAAGGTTCAAGGTGGTCACAAAGGTTAATGACGCTCAAACATTCAGATATTCACTGGTGCTCCCGATCCAAAGAGAATGTTATCATTGTTGACCATTGTGGGGAATTCCCTAATGTCCCTCTACTTGGCATTAAGGGAGGCATCACCTACAACCCATGTTTAGCTCTAAGACAGTTTGGTTATGCCCGAAGGGATGGCCCGCATGAGATGTTGATTCAAGGCTTGGTATTCGACTACGACAACAATGATCAAGGTCTTAGCCAGAGATTCATCCGAGCATGGAGGATGCTAAACAAGGTGGATAGCAAGACTTTGGGACACAAGAATTCCATCCCTCTTGAGCCTTACCTCAAGTGGGTACGAACGCGCGCTCAAAGTCTTATGATGCCTTATCCTTCCATTCTCCCGGCGATCATTGATCCTGTTAAGGAAGGAGAAGTTTCATACACTATCCTACATCCTGACATGCCCACATCTCTTGAAGACCTACAAAGGGATTGGATAAAGCTCAAAGGAGAGAGAGATACTTCCGAAGCCCAATTCTACGCAAGCGAGAAGAAGGTTTTGGAACTCACTAGGCTACTTCATGAGGAGCAGACTCTAAATGCCTATATTGCACCAAAGAGGATGCACACTAATTTTTTATCTTAGAGTGTTGTATTATTTTGCCCAAGGGGCATTGATGTACTCAAACTCTATCTTATTAATATAACGTGTGTTTCTTTTTGTCTAAAATGAACTTGAATCTTTAAAAATCCTTGAAAACATTACATATGCACATACCATTCATCATAACATAAACATGTCTTTTGCAATGAGTTTCCTCATCTCTCTACTGTTTATTTCAGTAAGATGGATCTCGAACAGACAGTCAAAGATCTTCAAGTTCAAAACACGCAGTTTCAACAGTTACTCATGACCCTAGCCAAGGGGAAAGAAGAGTTGAAGACTCTGTTAGCTAAATAAAGAAAGAAGAAAACAAAGAAGGTCACTGGGGTTTTGAACATGGGGAGAAGGTTTCAGGGATAGACTAGAAGAACCTTGAATTTTGCAACCACTTCCGAGGAAGGAGAAGGGAAAGGAAAAGAAACAGTGGTTCCGTCAGAATTAGAAGAGGAAGACTACTCTAAGGAACAGTATCCTCCAGCTGATGATAAGTACAGACATCTTGAAGAGCGTTTGAGCGCTATGGAAATACAAAAGGTGCCAGGTCTAGACTTTGAAGAATTGGGACTAGTGTCGGGGATCGTGATTCCTCTAAAATTCAAAGTGCCTTTGTTTGCAAAATATGATGGGGTGTCATGTCCTAAGATGCACCTCCGATCATATGTGAGAAAGATCTAGCCACACTCTGCTGATAAAGACTTGTGGGTGCATTTTTTCCAAGATAGCCTATCTGGAACACAACTCGACTGGTTTTACCAACTAGAAAGGGCCAACATCCATAATTGGGAAGATCTTGCCGCAACTTTCTATAAGAAATATCAATATAATGCTGATTTGGCGCCTACCCATACTCAACTTCAGAGTATGGTTATGGCTTCCAATGAGGGTTTCAAGGATTACGCGCAGAAGTGGAGAGATCTAGTTGGGAGAGTACAACCCCCTCTGTCTGAAAGGGAGTTGGTGGACATGTTCTTAGGCACTCTATTGGGCCCTTACTTCAACCATCTGATTGGAAGCTCATCTGTAGGATTTAATGAGTTAATACTGACCGGAGAGAAGGTGGAAGCTGGCATAAAGCGTGGAAAGATTTAGAAGGATTCATCTTCCTCTACAACTATGAGAAAGCCTTTCATTAGGAAGAAGGAGGTATCTACTGTTTATCCACAAAGGAACCAAGGGAGAGATGAACGCCGACCAATGGTATGAGTTGTTATGATCCCAAAGCCTACATCTGATCAACCAAGAAGTAATCAACCGAGGGTGGAGAGGTCGGTTCGATAATTCACCAGAATCAATATGACTCTAGCCCAGGTTTTACCGCACCTTCTGAAATCCAATTTGGTAACTTTAAAAGAGGCTCCAAAGAACCCCAACACAGTGTCCCCTCATTATCACCTAAATGCCCGTTGTGCATATCATTCCGAAAGTCCGGGTCATGACACTAACAACTGTTGGGCCCTGAAAAACAAGATTCAAGACCTTATAGAGGCAAAAGAGATTGAGTTTGATGCACCCGAGAAGCCAAACGTCATTTCTGCTCCTATGCCTAGGCATGGTCATAACACCAATGCAATTGAAGAAGATTTGTTTGTTACCACAGTTGATGAACTCTTGACTCCACTCCCAATCATTAAGATAAACTTGTTGAAAGTCGGTGTATTACTGGGTTGTAATGAAGACTGCCATCTCTTCTTATCCTCACCAACTGTTTTCCCTTTGCTGAAAACAAAGCATTCAACACTTGATAGACAACAAAGAGATTCTGTTTGAAAGTACTCCTGTTTCACCTGTTCTTGTTGAAGACGTTTCAATCATCACCATCTCCGCCAATTCTTCCAGGGTCCCCAAAAGACCCGTTAGGATTACATCAGTTCCAAAAAATACTCCTCTTATAATCACAATGCCTGGGCCAATCCCGTATGAATCAGACAAAACAGTGTCGTGGAATTACGGCGGGGACATTTACTACCATGGCATCAAACAAGATGGGCTGGCCGCCAAAGAAATAAACTTCGAAGAAGAAGACTCTGACATTGGCAATATTGCTGGAACCAGTAAGATTACCCGAAGTGGTAGAATCTTCTCTCCAAAAATTGCCCCCCCAAAGGTAATTTTTGGACCCGTGGCTGCTCCAAAGGTTACCCCCGTACCAATAATCATATCTGCAAGTGCTCCTGTTAACGAAGATGATACAACTCCTGCTGTCATTCCTACTGACACTCCCACTGCTGAAACTCGAGGAAAAAATATTCAAGTAGAGCTTGTCCGGACGAAGGCTCAACCACTGACTATCCCTGAAACCTCCAAGAAGGAAATGGAGGAGATCCTGAGAATAATAAAGAGGAGCGACTATGACGTAGTCGAACAGTTGGGGCAAACTCCCTCCAAAATCTCCATGTTGGCATTGTTGCTGTGTTTCGAGGCACATGCAAAAGCCCTGGTGAAGTTCCTAAAGACAGCCCATGTGCCTCAAGATACGTCTGCTGACCAATTTCAAGATTGCGTGGCCAGATTGACAGCGGATAACGGCCTAGGCTTCTCGGATGCTGATCTAACACCAAGGGGAAGAAATCACAACGAGGCATTGCATGTCTCTATGGAATATAGTGGAACAACTCTGGCCCACGTCTTGGTGGACACTGGCTCATCTTTGAATGTTTTACCGAAGAAAGCTCTCGACAGACTAGACTGCGAAGGACTGACGTTGAAACCCAGCAACATAGTTGTAAGAGCATTTGATGGCTCAAAGAGGATGGTGCACGGGGAGGTGGACATCCCCATAAAGGTTGGGACTCAAAATTTCAACTCAACCTTCTATGTAATGGACATCCGCCCCTCTTACTCCTATCTGCTAGGACGGTCGTGGATCCATAATGCTGGCGCTGTCACCTCTACCCTGCACCAGATGCTGAAATATCTGATCCAGGGAAAGATTATCACTGTCCACGGAGAGGAAGAGTATATGATTAGCCACCTCAATTCCTTCCAGTATGTGGAATTAGAGCGAGTTCATTGAAACTCCTTTTCAACATTTCGAAGAAGTCCCCCAAGAGGTAGCAGTAACCAAGAATGTGTCCCTGATTCCCAAGATTACAAGACCTCCACTCCGGATGTCATCTCTGAAGGACGCCAAGGCAGTAGTAGAGGAGGGTGGATGCACCATCTGGGGGCAACTTCCAGATATTCCGTATAAATTTGACAAGTTTGGTCTAGGGTTCACTTCAAATGCTCAAAAAGCTGTGCATCGTGCCCGTGCTGGAGGGCCACCCTTGAAGATTAGCAACCAAGAGGTCAATGCGGTAGAAGATGGTGAAGAGGATTGGATCTTTCCTACTGTCAACGGAGGACTTCACAATTGGGAAGTCAGAGACTTTTTCCCAATAACTTTCATCCCTCAATAATTTATCTTTACATTTCTGTTGGACTTTTAATATTCACAAACAATTCGCACATTTAAAACCTTGTGTCTTTCCCGAGGCACAATGGTCCATTTGTAAGGGTTTTTATTTCATCTTCATATGACATTCAATGAATCATGGACGTTTTTCACATACAAACTTTTGTTCTCATTGTTTTTCTTTTACATTTTATTTTTAAGAATGGTTATACCCTTACACACACCCACACTCACAAATGCAGGTACCTCTCCATTCCGGATCCCATGGGTAACGATACTGCCATGGCCTTTTATGACTCTGAGGATCTAATCTACCAAGCCGAAGACGAAGGTGAGGAAGATTGTGAAGTACCAGGGGAACTGGCCAGACTACTACAACAAGAGGAAAGAGCAATTCAGCCTCATGAGGAACCGGTGGATACAATCAACTTGGGTACCGATGAGGATAAAAAAGAAATCAAGGTGGGTGTCAATCTAGAGCCCAGTGTCAAGGAGCGTCTGATTCATCTATTGCGTGATTATGTTGAGATCTTTGCCTGGTCATATGAAGACATGTCGGGACTCGATACAGACATCATGGTACATCGTCTACCTACAAGAGAGGACTGTCCACCAGTAAAACAAAAAGTCTGCCGCATGAGACCTGATATGTCAGAAAAGATCAAAGCGAAAGTCATAAAACAATTCAATGTTGGATTCTTGGCTATCACTTCCTATCCCCAATGGGTTGCCAACATTGTTCCCGTGCCTAAAAAGGACGACAAAGTACGAATGTGCGTAGACTATAGAGATTTGAATAGGTCCAACCCTAAAGATGATTTTCCACTTCCCCACATAGATATCCTGGTTGACAATACGGCCCAGCACAAAGTGTTTTCCTTCATGGACGGATTCTCAGGTTATAAACAAATCAAAATGGCACCTGAGGACATGGAGAAAACTACATTTGTCACACAATGGGGGACATTCTGCTACAAAGTGATGCCATTCGGACTGAAGAATGCTGAGGCAACCTATCAGCGCGCCATGGTAGCTTTGTTTCATGACATGATACATCATGAAATAGAGGTCTACGTAGACGATATGATAGCCCGATAACAAACAGAAGAAGAGCACCTTGATCACTTGCAAAAGTTGTTTGAGAGATTGAAGAAGTATAAATTAAGGTTGAATCCAAACAAGTGCATATTCGGAGTACGGTCCGGTAAACTCTTAGGTTTTGTCGTCAGTAACAAAGGTATTGAGGTCGATTCTGCCAAGGTTAAATCCATACAAGAAATGTCTGCTCCTCATACTGAGAAGGAAGTCAGAGGATTCTTGGGACGCCTGAACTATATTGCCAGATTCATTTCTCACCTAACGACTACTTGTGAGCCAATCTTCAAACTATTGAAGAAAGATCAAGTAGTCAGATGGAATGATGAGTGCCAGGTTGCTTTTGACAAAATCAAAGAGTACTTACAAGAGCCTCCTGTTTTGATGCCACCAGTTGAGGGAAGACCACTGATCATGTATCTGACTGTTTTAGAAAACTCAATGGGATGTGTTTTGGGGCAGCATGACGAGTCTGGCCGAAAAGAGCACGTTATTTATTACCTGAGCAAAAAGTTTACCGACTGTGAAATTAGATATTCATTGCTCGAGAAAAATTGTTGTGCTCTGGCATGGGCTGCTCGCCGGCTAAGACAGTATATGCTGACTCTTACTACTTTATTAATATCTAAGATGGATCCGATAAAATACATCTTCGAGAAGCATGCTCTATCTGGGAGAATAGCTAGGTGGCAGATGATCCTAACAGAATACGACTGTTGTACCCCAAAATTTGCCCTCTCATTTCTTCAACATTTCCTCATCACTAGACCCTTGGAGCTCAAGATCAAGTTAGGGTTTGCTCTGCTCAAGACTCCTCCTTGCACTATTGACCCAAATTAGGGTTTGAGTTTGCACAAAGATGTTTTGACCTAAAATGCCCAAAATGACTTTCATGCTTCATATTGGACTCACAAGTTTATCCATACCAAGTTTCAATCCTTGATTCCAATCTTTGCCCAGTCAATTGGACAGTTGACCTAGAAATCAGCTGTATTGGGGAAAAGTCAATTGTGGTCAATTGACAGTCAAACCTCATGATTTTTGACCCACATCAACACTTTAAACTCATATGAACCATTTTGTCAAGTTTGGATCACAATTCCACAAGAAATTTGATCAGATCACCAAAAGGGCAAAATGGTTATTTTTAGGGTTTTGACTGCACAAAGGCAATTTTTGACTGTTTGACCTGGCCAATGGCAAACCAAGCTCACATATGGACTCAAGGGCTCAATGACATGGTCTTGACACATTCAACAAGTTCAAAAGATCCCAAATGCACAAGATTGACAGATGAATTTTCCAATCAACTGATCAAATTTGACTGTATACTGAAAAGTCAAACTTTGACTTTTTGGTCAAAATCAAGTGCCAAGATCCATTTTTCATCAAGACATGTCAAATTATGAAACTTGTTCATCAAGAAACCAAAAATTACAAATTAGGGTTTGAAATGAAGAAATTTCATAACTTAGAAATTTTCTAAGTTATGAAATTTCCTAATTTTTTCCTAACTTTGTCCCATCTTTTCATCAAGATACATTTGGATTCAAACAAAACTCAAAACATGAAAGTTATAGTACATTGCAAAATCTACAAATTTGATTCTCAAAGTTTCCTCAAAAGAAGCTTGTAGCTCAAGTTATGATTTTTGGAATAAGGGTGCAAAACATTCTTAACTTAGAAATTTTTTGACCTATTTTAGGCAGGATTTTTGCCTAACTTCATGGCCAATTTTCACATGCTTCCACTTGGAATTTCAACTTGCATTACAAAGATGGATTGTAGTACACATTCCAAGATTTCCAAATTGTCCAAGAACTCATCAAACACCCTTGTGGTTAGGGAGATTCGAATTTGTAAAGATGGGCAAAAGTCACTTTGTTCATGGCCAAAGGCATGTTCATACACTATGCATTTTCAAACTCATCTTGCACAAACTAGATTACAGGCCTTTTATCTCATCCACACTCAATAATTTAATGCCAATCCTTTGTGTTCATGTCTTGTTTTGTGTATTTAACCATTACATACAAGATTAAGCCATATTTGGAAAAAGCATTTTAGCCATTTTTGAAAAGAAGCACTTTATGTCAAGATCACAATCTAAGAAGTACAAAGCAGATCTTTTGGGCACAAGTTCATGAACCAATTCCACTGATCAAGAGTGATTTGTGCAGTATGCTTGAGGGGCCTGTATGAGCCTACAATCTAACTTGACAACTCTTGCTTAGATAAGAAGAAAACTTGCATTTTGTAACATATCACACATTACTGCAAGAACCAACTAAAGCAAACTTTGTGAACACATTTGAGATTCCCTAACTGACCTAGAACACGAGCCCTTTGCCCTCAATACCTCCTCATTCATCAAAACACAGTTTTGTGGCAAAACAGGGTACCTGCTGCATTTGGATTTGGCCAGCTCAATCCATTTGTGCGCCTTGGCCAAAACCACTTCATACACACTCCCTAACATCCATACAAGCTATCCCAAGCCTTGGAAACAGACTGTAACACCCCTAACCAAGTTTGCCATTTTCATTTTTTCATCTGTGCAGGTTGAGTTACATAGCTTGATTCAGTTAGTTTCAAAGCAAGCTAGAGGTTGGAAGAGCATCCTTGGACCTCAGGCAAGCTGTGCAAATCCTCAAATTCCATTGAAAGCACCTCCATTGTCGTGCACAACTCAAGTTGAACAGGTAAAAGTTTGAACTTCTATCTCTCAATCCAGGCATATCTAGGCTTAGGTTTGTGAAGAAGTTATGTCCTACTCATGGCCCTGAAGCTACCCATATCCTCACTTTTCATTTATGTTGTGTGTGTTGCACGAATTTTGGACATGAACATTTGAAAAAAGCTAGGTCAGGAATTGGGGGAGGAGAAATTCTCTCTCATTTCTGAGAGTTAGAACAACTTCTTTATATGTTTAGAATCGTGACATGATGCTCTATAACATTGTTGTTGTAAGTTTTTGTTGAAAGTCAAAGGATCAAGAGATAGCAGGGAAGGAAGAAAACGCGCGTTTTTTGTTTGAAACTGGCTGGAGGTTGAAGACAAGCCTCTTTGGGCTGGGCCTGACTTGTTTTTTCTGTTTGCACCACATTTTTTCACATACACCCCCCTGGCCCATTATGTGATATATTTGTCATTTTTGATTTTTTCTTTTTGATTCTGATTTTATATTTTTGCTCAAACATGAAAAAAACACTAAAAATATTTTTTACCCTTTTTTTGCATTTATTAGGCAATTATTTGTTTTATTTGATATATGCATGTAAATAAATATATACATACTTTTTATTTAAAATACTAAAAAAATAATACAAAACACATTTTATTTTCTGATTTTATACTATTTTATCTTTTGAAAACATTTTCTTAAAATACACCTTTTTTTATTATAAATAATTAATATTTTATTTTTTGTATATATTTAGTATATTTAATATATAATATAAATACTTATATATTTATTAGAATATTTAGGATAAAAATACAAAAATAATACATTTTTATTTTTATTAATATTTGACCTCAAAAATTACTTTTTTTACAAATATACTTCTCTTTTATTTATTTTTGTATATAATTAATAAATATTATATATAATACATAATAAATACTTTTTTATTTACAAAATTAGGGTTTTGCCCTAAACCATGAAAATATCCAAAAATTAAATTTTTTTATTTTTGTTTATATGTCACATGAAAAATACTTTTACATACATATAAAAATCATTTTTTTTGCATCTTGCATATTTATTGTATTTATTCAATTATTGTACAATTAAATAACTTGTATATTCAATTTGGATTGTAATAGCTTAGATTTAAATTTCTTGCTAAATATCCCAATTTGAACATTTGTACCCCCCATCCCATAATTATGTTGTAATAGTTTAGGACTTTAAATTCCGCATTTTAAAGCTTTCTAAATATGCCATAATAGACTTAGGGTTTGTATGCAAATCAAAAATAACCAATAGCTTGACCTAATTCAAAAACAAAAAGCATGAAAATGGACAACACAATGCACAATTGCACCCCTTAGGGTTACTCCACTTGTTGCCTTCAATAATGGGCCATGTTGCATGTTGAGTTTCTTTGGCAAAACAAAACAAATCAAATGATCATAGTCCCTCGATGACGCTTTCGAAAGTTGCCTAATCAAAATGATCATAGTCCCTTCAAGCAAATTGCCAAAGACACTTGGCACCATTGCATTCATGGTCCATACGATGGCCCGCGCCTTTCCCGTTAACATCCTAACACAAGATTGTCCACCAAATACAATGGTGGAATAAAATTGTTAAAAGGGTTAAAACATGAGAAAAACCTTTGAGTAAATTTAGGGGTAGACAACTCTTAGTTACTTGATCAACTTGCAAAACACGCTTGCCTACTTTTCAAAACCCACTCCACAAACACTTTCAAAAACAAACTTCCAAAAACATTTGAAACATCTTTTTGAAAAGATACACACCTTCGTATATACTCAAACACGAGTCATTACAATGGTTGCCTAGACAAGGCCTCTTTTTTTAAAACATTTTCAAAACACACACACACACACACACACACACACACACACACACCATTTCAAGCAATTGAAAATCAAAGGCAAGTGATCTAAACAAAGTAACTAAGAGCCCATGGATAACCATGGATGAAAAGGGTGCTAATACCTTCCCTTTTCATAATCTACCCCCCGAACCCACGAAACATCTCAAAAGGTTTTTCCTGTGCTTTTTAACCTTTCCTTTAGGATAAAATAAAAAGTCGGTGGCGACTCTTGCTAAACCGAACAAGTGCGAATACAAACGCAAAACCTCAAGTCAGTTCTCCCACCGTATCACAGAACAAGCGACTATGTTGGGGAATAAATTTAAAAGTGGGGTTACCTTAGGGTTTAGATCACCTTTACATTCTTGCTTTGATTGCCTTGATTGCTTTACTTTTTGGGTCCTTGTTTGGGTTTTTTGTAAATCCTACACCCGGATTTGGGGGCACCTTTTTAGGTAAATAGCAAAAAACTGTGAGGGAACTGTGTGGGGTATACCGACACGGTTGAAGCAGTAAGCTATGTTAGTGTGACATATTTGTGAGTACCGGTAACCCTTGAGTTCAATCAAGGAGAGTACGGGGCCACTGAGTGATGTCGTGAAGCACTAACGAACTCTTAGAACCTTAATTGACCATCTTAGCCTTTTTAGGGGTAGTGAGATGACCGACTTTGGTGCAGTCCGAAGTTGGTAGATACTCGATACTACACTCATTGAGGGTTGTTTCCTTGGAATATTTTGGTCGCCAGTTAAGTGGCTAAACCAAAACAATGAACACAGAAAATAATCCAATGATATTGAGCTCCTTAGAACCCGGTTTCTACTCTAGGACAGGATGAGCCAACTAACTTCAAGAGGGTACTTACCTACAAACTCCATGCAAGCCTAAACCTAAGGACTTGTTTGCTTTGTGTGAATATGATTGCCTGTATATACACTCACTAACTTTTGCATACATGTACATAACATCATAACATCATACCATAGCATTTTCAATAACCATTTCAAGGATCTCGAGGGTTCTTTTGATGCAGGGTTACGTTGAACCAGACATCTACCAAAGGGCAAGAGGTTCCTCCTCTAAACAAATGCCATCAAAGATCAAGTGCAACAACTTGAATCAGGGGCTATAACCCACTTGACATGGTGAGCTTGATTCTCGTGGAAAGACATCCACCGGTGCAAAGTTCTCCAATCAAAGATCAAGTGCAACAACTTGAATCAGGGGCTATGACCCACTTGACATGGTGAGCTTGATTCTCGTGGAAAGACATCCACCGGTGCAAAGTTCTCCAATCAAAGATCGAAGTTCAACCTCTAACATTCTCTTGTGTTTACCCCAAGAGATCCTTGAAAACATTGCATATATATCATTGCATAGCAGGTTTCTCCTTTTCAGGTTTCCTTATTCTTCCTACTGTTTATTTCAGTAAGATGGATATGGAACAAACGGTGAAAGATCTCCAGGCTCAAAATGCTCAATTCCAACAAATGCTGCTGGCGATGGGTAAAGGGCAAGAGGATCTGACAGCTCTTCTTCTCAAAGACAAGAAGAAGAAGTCCAAGAAGGCAGCCCGCATCCTGAACTTGAGGAGAAGACCTAAGACCCTGGACCTTGCAACTCCATCCCACATGGGAGATAGTCTTGAAGAAGACCACAATGTGGAGATTGTGGAAGAGGAAGCTGACTACTCCGAGGAACAATACCCTCTCGCTGATGACAAGTACAAACAGTTGGAGGATCGCCTCAGTGCTATGGAGATTCAACAAATACCTGGCTTGGATCTAGGAGACATGGGTTTGGTTCCTAGATTGGTCATCCCTCCGAAGTTCAAAGTCCCTACCTTTTCCATGTACGACGGAGTTTCTTGCCCTAAGATGCACCTAACGTCTTATGTCCGCAAGATTCAACCATACGCAACTAATCCAAAGCTTTGGATCCATTTCTTCCAAGAAAGCTTGGTAGGGGCTCAACTTGAGTGGTTCTATCAATTGAAGAGTTCTCGCATCCACACCTGGAAGGACTTAGCTTTTGATTTCTATGAGCAGTATCAGTACAATGTTGATCTTGCACCAACTCGTGTGCAATTGATGAGCATGGATATGGGTTCCGACGAGAGCTTCAAAGGATACGCCCAAAAGTGGAGAGATCTGGCTGGTAGGGTGCAACCCCCTTTAACTGACAGAGAGCTGATTGACATCTTCATGGGGACTTTTACAGGGCCTTTCTTCAATCACTTAATCGGAAGCTCCTCAGCCGGGTTCACCGAGCTGATACTGACCGGTGAAAGGGTCGAAGCTGGCATCAAAAGTGGAAAGATCCAAGGAACTACATCCTCGGATACTCAGATAGTTCCCTACAATGGAAAGAAAGATTTCAATGCGGCGAACAGTCAAAAGGGTCGTCATGACCAACACGTAGGGTCAATCTTGATCTCTAATCCTACGCCTGCTCAACAAAGACAGGGGCATCAGCATAAGGAGGTCGCGCCTAAGAGACAGTTCACCAAGATCAACATGTCACTGTCTCAAGCACTGTAACACTTGTTGAAGAAGGATCTGATTACATTGAGGGCTCCCCTCCGGAACCCAAATACTTCTGCTCCTACCTATCATCCCAATGAAAGGTGTGCATACCACTCTGACAGTCCGGGGCATGACACCAACAACTGTTGGCCTCTGAAGAACAAGATCCAAGACATGATTGATGCCAAGGAGATCGAGTTTGACCCTCCAGAGACTCCAGCATGATCACTTCTCCTATGCCAGCTCATTGAGATTGTGTTTGTTTCATTTGAATTTTCAAGTTGTAATTTCTTGTGTTATTCAAACAATTATCTTTTAATGTCAAACTTTGTTTCATTAATGCATTGCATATGTTTGTCTTGAATTCATACATTCGTTTTCACTACTCTTATGCTTTCTTTATGATATTTAACTCTTGATAAAAAGCTGCAAGCCTTTAGAGGGAGGATGACGAAACAATACCGTAATCTCATACAGTATGCTTTTGAACAGACCTCGCTGATGATGTACAGGCATTTCTTTTAATTCCCAAACACTGGAGTTATAAGGAAGATAATCCCTAGTCAACCCCTTCGAGCCAAAGAAGTAGGAGTTTTATGTTCTAAACAATCAAAACCTTTGATATAAACCTGGGGCAGGGTAGTCTCTCAGTTAATTCAAAAAAGGTGCGCATTAAAGTCGCAAACTCACAGTTCATAATACAACGAACGACGACAAAGAAAAGCATTCCTTTGGAATCAAAAGACAATGATGGTTCCCTATCACCTAGGAAGTCAATCTCTCAAAAGATAAAAGCCCACTGAGCCAAAACCTGTAAAGGAGGCTTAAGAAAGTTGGGGCATCCCGCTGACTGTAATCTCGAAAACAGGAACAGTCAGGCAAAAGTTAGGGATAACAAATCAAAATCAAAATAGAGAGGTCATTACAAATCCTCAATGTGATACGGTGGGAGAACTGACTTGAGGTTTTGCGTTTGTATTCGCACTTGTTCGGATTAGCAAGAGTCGCCACCGACTTTTTATTTTATCCTAAAGGAAAGGTTAAAAAGCACAGGAAAAACCTTTTGAGATGTTTCGTGGGTTCGAGGGGTAGATTATGAAAAGGGAAGGTATTAGCACCCTTTTCATCCATGGTTATCCATGGGCTCTTAGTTACTTGGTTTTAGATCACTTGCTTTGATTTTCGATTGCTTGAAATGGTGTGTGTGTGTGTTTTGAAAAATGTTTTTGAAGAAGATGCCTTGTCTTAAGCAACCGTTGTAATGACTCGTGTTTGAGTATATACGAAGGTGTGTATCTTTTCGAAAAGATGTTTCAAATGTTTTTGAAAGTTTGTTTTTGAAAGTGTTTGTGGAATGTGGTTTTGAAAAGTAAGCAAGTGTTTTTGCAAGTTGACAAGTAACTAAGAGTTTGTCTACCCCTATTGTACTCAAAGGTTTTTCTTATGTTTTAACCCCCTTTTTAACAATTTTGTTCCACCATGGTATTTGATGGACAATCTTGCGTTTAGGATGTTTAACGGGACACGCGCGGGTCATTGTATGGACCATGAATGCAATGGTGCCAATTGTCTTTGGCAATTTGCTTGAAGGGACTATGATCATTTTGATAGGCAACTTTCGAAAGCGTCATCGAGGGACTATGATCATTTTGTTTTGTTTTGTTTTGCCAAAGATACTCAACGTGCAAGCATGGCCCATTTTGGAAGGCAACAAGCGGGATTACCCTAGGGGTGCAAGTGTGATTGTGTATTGATTTCATGTATTTGTTTTGTATTAGGTTATCTAGCGTTTGATTTTATGTACATACAAACCCTAGGTCTAACCATGGTATATTTGAAAGCGGTAAATTGCGGGAATTTAAAGTCCTAAACTATTACAAATGAGTATCCGGGGATGGGGGTACAATTATTTACAAATGGGGGATGAGACTTATAGGAGAGTAGTATCCAAATAATCACAACCAAATCGAATCAATCGCCATCTTAAATGTAAAGTAATAGCAATGTAAAATGGGATAAGCAAATGTATATGTGTAAAGCAAAGTAAATGTATCGACGTATTTGTGTATTGTAACTGTGTAAGTGTATGATTTATTTACAAGTGGTGAAAGTGTACTTATTAAGTATTGCTAACTTAATGAGAAAATTGAGTATTTTATTTATGTATTATTGTATTTTGTTAATGTATTGTTTATCATGTTTTGTATTTTGTTAATTATGTACAAAACAAAATATTTCAAGAAAAGAAAAGTATTTAACTTAAAGAAAAATTATGTATTGATGTAATTATGTACAAACATTTTTTTAAAAAAGTTTTAAGATTAAGAAAAAGAAAATGTTTTAAGTTCTATGTATTATGTATTAATGTTAGGGTATTTGTATTTAGTATTTTTATGTACAAAGAAATTTTGTATAATAGTATTAGTATAAAAAATTTAAGGTAAAAAAGTATATTAATTTGTTTAACAAAAAAGATAAGATATAATTTATGTAAAAAAAGAAGATTAATTTAGAAAATGAATGGGCTTGGTGGATTTGGCCCAAACTGAATTATCAGAATATCAGGACAAAGGGGGGTGCATCCCAAAAAAACAAAATGGGCTTAGGCGCGTTGGACAGGGCAAGGCCCAAGTGATTGAGACAAACTTGTAAGTGTTTCAGGGTTTGCTTTCATTTGGGAATTCTAGGGTTAGGCATAACAACGGCGCCGTTCTTCATCTTTGTTCCTCTTCGTCCTCTCAAACCAAAGCTACTGAATACAGCTCAACCTTTGCCCATGGCCACCAAGCTGCTTCCTTCGTCCTCTTCCCTCCTTGGTCCAGCGAAGCAAGATTAAAAGGTGACTGTTTCTGTTTTTTTTAACGCATTTAGAGGGTTTTTAACTCTTGCATGTTTAGTTCGAGTTCTGATTTTGTATGTTATTGTTTGCTATGAAATGCATGAAAAGTGTATAAGGATACTACCTTTGATCTTGGAGACGGAGGAGGATGAATCGGAGGCGTCGAGGATGGCTGAGGGAGGAGGAAGCGGTGATGATGCGCGCTTTGCTTGGAACCCTGGTATTCTTTATTCTTCCTTTGCCTTTTAGGGTTTCGTGATGATGCTTGAAAACCCTAGTTTGACTTCCTTTTTCTCTTCTTCTGTTTGCCCTATTTCTGTATACTCTGAGATGATGATATTGCTCTGAGTATTGCTTTGTATGCTCTGAGATTATTTGATATGTTGTGCTTGAGTTGCCTTTCCCTCCTCTTCTCTTTGCCTTGTATGCTAGCTTGATGCCTTGATGCCTTGATGCCTTTGATATTCTGTTGAATGTGGCTTCTGAGTTGCTGAGTTGCCTTGATGATATGTTTGCTATGAAATGCTTGCTACCCTATGATGATTCCAATCTGAGGGTTTGTGTTGGTTTGGAAGCTGATCTTGGAAAGGGCTTCATGTTTAGGATTTTGACAGTTTGTGTTGTTTAAGGCCTTTACAGTTTAAGGTTTGTTTGGAGTTTATCGGTTTTGACTGCAGTTTGTTTATGCTGGTTTACTTAGGCCTGGAATTGTTTACAAGTTAAGAGCTTTTAGGCTTTGTTTGACAGGGCCTGTGTTGAAAACTGTTTGAGGCTTTTGGTCTTAGACAGGCATGAGGCTTTTTGAATCAGGTAAGGCTTATGCTGTTAAAGGCTTGGAATGCAGGTTTTTGATGGCTTCTATCTTGCAGGCCTGTGTGAGGTTTATGCAGGATACTTGATGTTTCAAGTTTGCCTTGAATGTAGGTTTAAATTTGTGGTATTTTGGTTCTTCTCCTTTTTCATGTGTTAGCAGGTTTTGATGTTATACTGAGTTATAGTTCAAGGCAGGCTTAGCTTCTGTTACAGTTTTGAGAGCCTTTTTGCTTTTTGTTTTTTTTTTGTATATCTGTCCCCTATACTGTGTTGATAACGGTTTTGTTTTATATATCTTGTCCAGCCTAAGCCTGTAAGCCTCTTTCTTCTTTTCTCTTCTCTCTCTCTCTAGTACAGATTAAAGCATAAAATATTGTTTAAAATCTGTCCTTTTACTGAAAAAGCACTGCTGGAAAATGATGACTTTTGAAGAGTTTGCTTGCAATAGTTGTTTTACACTGCATACTTTTATCTCTTTTTCCATATTTTCTGCTTCTTTGTGACAACATTTTTTACTTGTTTTGAATAGCCTTTTGATGGCTCTTTGGCAGCTTGTGGAAAGTTTGAAATTGGAACTCAGTTTGGACTTTGTTGGCCTAGTTCAGTTTGCCTTTTATCCTTTGTTTAGAACTTTTGGAATTATGCAGCTTTTGACAAACTTGAACCATGAACTATGCAGTTTGTTTGACCATTTTGAAATTGTGCAATTACAAATTTTGTGCATTTCATGTCTTTTTTCTTTTGCAAGTGTTGTACCCCAAAATTTTCCCTCCCATACTCTTCAAGATTTGCCAAGATCAAACTTCAAAATCTCTCAAAGGTTGCACAGTCCTATTGCCTCCCAACACAGTCAAAATTAGGGTTTTGGTTCTTGCAAATAAATTGAGGTTTCCAAGGGTCCAATCAAGTCCCATATGCCTACATACATTGTCAAGCATCCATATGTCAAGTTTCAAGACTCACAGCATCAAGTTACACAGTCAAAAACCCTAATTGCTCCACAGTCAACTACAGGGGCAAAATGGTCATTTGACAGTCAAAAGTCAAAAAAATTTGTCAACATCTTATTTTGAAGCCACAAACATCATTTGATCAATTCTTGATCATGATTCCTCAAGGCATGGCTCAAAAAGTCTCAAGATGCAAAAGTTTCTATTTTTGGACAGCTGAAAAGTCAACTGCAAATTGACCAAGGCATAACTTCTTCATGGTTTATCAGACAAATCCCATTCAAAGCTCATTTTGAATGGGATGACATTTCCTACAACTCATCTTCACACTTCAAGTCCAAGAAATGCTCTCACAAAAAGTTATCAATTTCAACATTATAGGTCATTTTCAAAAGTCAACAAAAAGGCACTTTAAGTCAAAGACCATAACTTGAGATTGGTAAATTAAAATGACATGGGACCAAAGGCATTGGTTAGAGGACTTCAAGACCTTTCCAAAATATCCAAGAACATGATCATAGCTTCAAAATTGAGCAATATATGCATTGGAGAAGTTGGGAAATTTTTGGGAATTTTGAAAAGTCAACTTTGCTTAAAACACTTCAAAATTGCTAATGGGCCTCAAATTCTTCCTTGAATCATTACCCAAAGCCTATGCACGACCCATTGAGCTTAAAAGGATTTATTTTCTTATTTTTAATTAATTAATTGAATTTTTATTCTTATTAATTCATTTAATTAATTTTAATTGTAGAAAAATATCAAATAATGCTTTTCAAATCTTTTTGTGCAGCAAATCATACTAGGGCAAGCTGGCTAGGTCGTTTCACATCCAAAAAAGGAAAATCATACATGATTGGCAAAGATTTCAATGAAAAAAGATTGGAAAATATATGGAAAAAATCAAATATTGAAATCATCAATTCAATGGACTTTTGGGCTTTGTTTTGACCTAGAAATATTCACATACATATGCACAAGGAAACCTAATTCAGGAAGACACGAAAAGCTGCTCACAAACATAGAACAAAGTTGCAACTTTTCATCAAAAATTTGAAAACTGATTTCGTATTTGCAGGATCATTCAAGGCCTAAAACCTATTCCAACACCTTGCTGACATTGCTGGGAATCTATAGCAACCAAGAACAAGCTTCCACATCCAAGGAAACGGTAGAACAGAATCGTGTTATTCACAAAAAATTTCATAATCGAATTCTACATTCTATGCATCATTGTTATATTTTGATTGTTGATTTACACTAATAATGATCTTCTGAAGCTTTTGGTAACATTTAATTGGACTAACACCGCCTGTAGCCAAATCCACCATTGATGAAACCTAGGGTTTCAGAAGCTTCAAAATAGGGCTTCTCATATAGGGTAAAATTAGACCACCAAACCTGTATGGACACATTCGTGGCAACAAGACGAATCCAATGATGCCCTCGCGCCCTTTTTATATTTATTCCTCTTCTAATCGCTATTTTTACAGTTTCCATTTAGTGGGGGTTTAAAACCCCCGCTACTTGTTTTATGTTTACAGGAAAAAGATGAAGAAGAAGCTGAGGTGTCTGAGCGTGATAGGAGCGTTCAAACTTTGGCGCGGTTTTTTTAATATTTCAGCATAATGGACATATTTATATATTATTTTTCTTTATTATATTATATACAAATGAACGCAATAGATCAACTGGCAAGGTACGTGTACTGCAGGCATTGGGACCTGGGTTCGATTCCCAGGTCCCCCCATATGTTTAATAATTTTTGTCTTAACGTGTTCACATGCAACGTACTCCCAACGTTCCACCATACACACTCATACGCTAGCCTGCCAAGTGGCTTCAAGGTACAATCTGAAGGCCAGAACGTGAATTCCAAGGTGTACCTCAGTCAAGCCTCACACGCATGATCAGAAAAGTCAAATAAGGCCTTGGCTGATGGGCCTGAATTACTCTCAATTAACCTCTCACTTGGGCCTGATACCCCCCTGGTTTGCATTATTTTTTTCAACTTTATTTATAATTCTTTTAATTGTTTTTAATTGTTTTCATTAATTCACCATAAAAATAATTTTCTTTTCATAATATAAAAAACAGAAAAATGTAAAATATGTTTAATTATTATTAATTTCACCATTTAAATATTTTTGTAAATAAATTTCAATAACAATTAACTTAGTTTAGGTTTTAATTTTAACACTTTTTTTTTAATAAATAAAAATGCATAGAATTAGGGTTTTTTGACATTTCATTCTTTTTCTTAATTAAATCATTTTTCTCATTATTTATTATTATTGTTAACTACCATTTATTTTTGTAAATAAACATGTAAATTAATTAATTAGTTAATTAGCCTAATTTTGACCTTTTCTTTAATAATTTAAAATAATTTAGAACTAGGGTTTTTCTTTAATTCTTTTCTTATTTTCATTAAATACCAAAAACATAAAAACATTTTCTTTTCCTTCTTTTCTTCAATTAAATAATTAATTAGCTTTTTAATTCAATTTAATTTCAAAAGGGTCAAAACCCTCAGACGTTCGATTTCTTTTCGCGCATTATTTTCTTTTTGAATATTATGTAACTGCTCAAGGATTGTAATAGTAATTAGGTCTTTTTACTTTCCGCATTTTTATCAAACGGGTCTTCGTATTTTGGCGATGTATAGACCCGCGCCTTGTAATAGCATAGCTTTATCTTTCCGCTTTTACTTTCCGCACTCTTAAATTCTAAATTGCATG
Source organism: Vicia faba (assembly GCA_948472305.1). Classification (NCBI taxonomy): domain Eukaryota; kingdom Viridiplantae; phylum Streptophyta; class Magnoliopsida; order Fabales; family Fabaceae; genus Vicia; species Vicia faba. Next base: position 574,825,705 of record OX451741.1, on the reverse strand, counting down.
AAAGAATGTATGGCTAATTAAAAACAAGCGTAGCTCACAATACCATGATCAAAGATAAATGTTAAACTGAAAACAACACACAAATTCACACACCACTTCTAGGGTACGCCTCACCTGTTGCCTTCGAAACGTGGTCGTCAAGTATAGGACGTTTTAGTAAGTCCTTATGTCCATGATCAGGTTGCCTCGGAACAAGTTGCCTCGAATCAGTTGCCTCGAAAGAGTTGCCTCGAAATGGTTTCCTCGGAATAAAAAAAAAGATCAAGGACATAAGGGTAGCTTCTAAGGTGTCCTGTTGTTGCTTAGGTGACCACACTGTCCCTAAACTCAAATTGACCCGAACACCTCCAACGGTGGTGCTACCTACCTCTCAATGGTGGGATGACACTACCTTAAGGACATTTACACAGCCTAATTCCTTAGGGTAGGTAGATTACTCATGGATACTTGCTCTAAAAACAAATCAAAAAAAAAATCTTTTCACACCGACACTTTCAAAAAGCTTTCAAAACAATTTTTCAAACACTCTTGAGGACTGATACAAGAGTTATTCAGAAATCTTTCAAAGAAACTTTTTCAAACCCACTCACATCTTGAAAAGCAAACATGTTGAAAACACAATGAGCAAGTATCTAAGAGCCCATGGATAACCATGGATAGAAAGGGTGCTAACACCTTCCCTTTCTATAAATCTACCTCCCGAACCGAGAGATAATCTCATAAGGAATTTTGATGTGCTTTTTTCCTGTCCGTGTTGGAGAAAATAAAAGACGGTGGCGACTCTTGCTTCCGCGACATTTCACGAACCAGCGTTAAACAGTCGGTTCTAAATCCACCGATCACAGAACTGGCGACTCTGCTGGGGATATACTTAAAGTGAGGTGTACCTTAGGATAGCTCATACTTGTGTTTTCAATTGTCTGAATTGTTTGCTTTATTATTGTGGGTACTGTCTTGGGAGTTCTATAGATCCTAACCCGGATCTGGGGGATACCTTCTTAGAAAGTAGCAACAAGGCTGTGAGGGAACTGTGCGGGGTATACTGACATGGTTGAAGCAGTCTTCTACGTTGATGTGGCACTTTGGTGAGTACCGGTAACCCTTGAGTTCAGTCAAGGAGAGTACGGGGCCGCCGCGTGGTGTCGTGAAGCATCAACTGACCTTAGGAACCTTAATTGAGCCATCTTGGCCTCTTTAGGGTAGTGAGATAACTGACTTTGGTGCAGTCCGAGGTTGGTTGATACTCGATACTACACTCGATTGAGGGTTATTTTCTTGGAATATTTCGGTCGCCAGTTCAGTGGCTAAATCGAAACGATGAACAATGAAAGCAATCCAATGATATCGAGACCCTTAGAACCCGGTTACTTCTGATAGGACAGGTTTGAGCCCACCAACTTCAAGAGGGTAATACCCAGACCCCATGTTGGCCTAAACTCTAAGGGATGTGGTGTAACTTGTGTGCTTTACCATGTTTGCTTTTGTGAATACTTGTGGTGTGTTTAATCATAGCATCATAACATCATACAGCATTATATGCATTGACTAACCATTTCAGGGGTTCGAATCTTCATCTTTGTTCTTGTTTTGTAGGACATGGAAACTATTCGCAGAAAGACAATTCAGATCAGCCTTGTAAGGATCCCTCATCAGCTTAAGGAGCTTATCTCCAGGATTCCCGAGAGCTCTTCTTTCAGTGAGAGGCATGGAAGACTCATCAGTTTGGTCAACACCAACATTGAGGAAGATATGATAAAGGTCCTCTTCCAGTTCTTTGATCCTCTGCACCACTGCTTTACTTTCCTGGATTATCAACTGGTGCCTACATTGGAAGAGTTCTCCCGGCTTCTGAAGATCCATATCCTTAGTCAGCTACCCTATAACGGTACGAAAAAGGAACCCAAACTTGAAGAGATTGCTAAAGCATTACGCCTACAACCATCTAACATCAAGGGACATTGGGAAGTTAGAAGTGGTATCAAAGGGTTCTTAGCCAGGTTTCTGTTTGAGAAGGCCCAAGAATGTTGGAACTCCCTTGACCTACAAGCTTTTGAAGAAGTTGTGGCCCTCCTTGTCTATGGATTGGTTTTATTCCCGAATTCCGATCAGCTTATAGATGTCAGTGTTGTCCAGATCTTCATGTCCAGGAATCCTATACCTACGTTGCTTGGGGACATCCTTCACTCATGTTACACTCGAACCATGAGAAAAAGAGGTGTTCTTATGTGCTGCACTCCTCTCCTGGGAAGGTGGTTTATTTCGCACCTTCCACAATCAGTTCTGAAGAATGAGCGGGGTTTGAGATGGTCACAACGATTAATGACTCTTACACATGCTGATATACATTGGTGTTCTCGGTCCAGAGAAGACGTCACTATCATTGATCGTTGCGGGGAGTTTCCTAATGTTCCTTTACTTGGAACCAGAGGAGGTATTACTTACAACCTGTGTCTGGCTTGGAGACAGTTTGGTTATGCTCGGAGGGACGGACCTCATGACATGTTGATTCCTGACATAGTTTTTGACTTCGACAACGATGCACAAGGACTTCGCAAGAGATTTATCAGAGATTGGAGGATGCCCAACAAGGTAGACAGCAAGACACTGGGGCACAGGAACTCCATCCCGTTGGAGCCTTATCTCAAGTGGGTACGAGCCCGCTCCCAGAAGCTAGTGATGCCTTATCCTCATGTTCTCCCTGTGATCAAAGAGCCAGTTTTGTAGGGAGAGGTGTCCTACACCATTCAACATCCTGACATGCCTACATCCTGGGAAGAAATGCAGAAGAGCTGGATCCAGCTTAAGGAAGAACGGAATTCTCTTGAAACCAATCTACATGCTAGTGAGAAGAAGGTCTTAGAGCTCACCCGCCTACTGCACGAGGAAAAGACTCTCAACACCTACATAGCTCCAAAGAGGATGCGCAGTGTCTTTTGGGATTAGTTTACTTTATAATGTTTGCCCATGAGGCCTTTGATGTAATGAACAATTATTCCTTAATGATAACGTGTGTTCCTTTTTGTCTACAACAAATTTTAACTTTCGAACCCTTGAATGCATTGCATAAGCATATCATGCATCATGTGCATAGCAGGTACTCTTTTTTTACAGGTGGTTTAATCTTCTTCGCTGTTTATTTCAGCAATATCATCATGAATCCTGAATCATCTACCGAGCAATCCATCAAGGCCCTTCAGGCTCAGAACGCCCAGTTCCAAGAGCTGATCATGAGTTTAGCCCAAGAACAGGAGGAATTGAAGGCTCTGCTGGTCAAGAAGAAGAAGAAGAGAACTGTACTATTCAACACTGGCCGGAGGTTTGGTAATGCACTGCAGAATGAGGTTAATCAAGCTGGTTCTTCTGTAGGGAAAGGCAGTCCCCAGGGGGGAAGGGTTCCTAGTCCAGTAGTCTCTGACAACGAGACTGATTTCAATGAGGAGCAGTATCCTCCAGCTGAAGACAAGTACAAGCAGTTAGAGGATCGTCTGAATGCCATGGAAATTCAACAAGTGCCTGGTTTGGATTTCGGAGACTTGGGTCTATCTTCTGGTGTGGTAATCCCATACAAGTTCAAAGCACCATCTTTCGCAAAGTATGACGGGGCGTCCTGCCCTAAGCTACATCTCAGATCTTATGTGCGGAAGATCCAACCATACACCGTGGACAAGAACTTATGGATCCATTTCTTCCAGGAGAGTCTTTCAGGGACTCATCTCGAATGGTTCTATCAGCTGGATGGAACCAAGGTTCGTAACTGGGAGGAATTGGCTACTGCTTTCTACAAGCAGTATCAGTATAATGCTGACCTCGCTCCTACACGTACCCAACTCTAGGGTATGTCGCTAGGATCGGGAGAAGGTTTTAAAGAGTATGCGCAGAAGTGGAGGGACCTGGCTGGCAGGGTGCAGCCGCCATTAACTGACTGTGAACTTGTGGACATGTTCTTAGGGACCCTATCCGGGCCGTTCTTCAATCATCTCATTGGCAATTCGTCTGCAGGGTTCACAGATCTCATTCTGACTGGGGAAAGGATAGAAGCTGGTATGAAATCAGGGAAGATACAGAAAGGTGCGTCCTCAAGTTCTGAGAAAAAGCCTTTCAAAAAGGAAGCCAGTGCTGTGTATGGGCCCAGGAGGCAAAACAAACCAGAACGCCGCCAAGCTGTCAACGCGGTGGTAATTGCAAAGCCTGTTGCCGCTCCTCGGCAACCCAACCAACCAAGGGGTGAGAGACCCAGAAGAGAATATACTCGGCTTAGTATGACCTTGTCACAGATCTTGCTGCAACTGCTATCGACCAACTTGGTAACCGTCAGAGAAGCTCCGAAGGTGGTGAACACGACCTCTCCGAAGTATAATCCAAATGCCCGCTGTGCCTATCATTCTGATAGCCCGGGGCATTCTACTGATGATTGCTGGGCCCTAAGGAATAAGGTTCAGGACCTTATCGATGCGAAGGAAATACAGTTTGAGGCACCTGAAAGGCCCAACGTTGTGACTGCTCATATGCCCCAGCATGGAGTAAATGCCATTGAGGAAGAGCTGTATGCCGTTTCTGTGGATGATGTTGCTACCCCTTTACTGACTGTCAAGAGGAACCTGCTGCTGGCCGGTTTATTTCCGGGTTGTAGCAAGGGTTGCCTTCTGTGTGTTGTTGCCCCTGCTGGTTGTCCGTTGCTGAAGTCAGGCGTCCAAAACCTGATGGATAGCAAAGAAATCTTGTTCAAGAAGACCGTTGTTCCTATTGTTCCTACTGAAGAAGTATCTGTTGTCACCATCTTCAACAATCCCACCAAGGCTCCTCCGAGGAATCCAGTCAAAATCATGTCTGTTGCGCCTATTATCATTACTGTTCCGGGGCCTCTCCCCTATAAATCTGACAAGGTTGTCCCATGGCACTATGGGGCAGATGTGTATGTGCTCGGAGTGAAGCAGGAGTTCAACACTAATACCGGTATCAGTAACATCATCGGTCCCGCTAAGGTTACCCGCAGTGGAAGGCTCTTCTCGCCTGACATTGCGCCACCAGTCATCCGAAGACCTCTTATCATCACGCCTACAAGGGCGCCTGTTCCCCCTCCTGATCAAGTTTCTACCCCTGCTGCCGAGTCATCTGACACTCGGGGAAAAGGGATTGATGATGTGCCTGCCCGGATGGAGGCACCAAAGACTGTTAATGTTGAAGCTTCACAGCAAGAAATGGAAGAAATCCTTAAGATCATTAAGAAGAGCGATTTCAATGTCGTTGAACAGCTGGGGCATACCCCCTCTAAGATCTCCATGTTATCATTATTGTTGTGCTCAGAGGCCCACACCAAAGCTCTGATTTCATTTCTGAAGACGGCTCATGTGCCACAAGAGACGTTTGCCGACCAATTTACTGATTGTGTGGCCAACTTGACCGCAGACAATGGGTTGGGATTCTCTGATGCTGATCTGACCGCTAAGGGAAAGAACCATAATGATGCCCTGCATGTCTCCATTGAATGCAGGGGCACTACTCTCGCACACGTGTTGGTAGACACTGGTTCTTCACTGAATGTATTGCCCAAGAAGGCCTTAGACCGGTTGGATTGTGAGGGTTTGGAGTTGAAGCCTAGTAACATCGTGGTCCGAGCCTTTGACGGGTCGAAAAGGATGGTACATGGTGAAGTGGATATTCCGATTTGTGTTGGTTCTCAAGTCTTTGATTCAACGTTCTATGTGATGGACATTCGTCCATCTTATTTCTGTTTGCTGGGTCGTCCTTGGATTCACAAGGCTGGGGCTGTGACCTCCACTCTACACCAGAAGCTCAAGTACCCTGTCAGAGGGAAGATTGTTACAGTGCAGGGGGAGGAAGAATACATGGTTAGTCATCTGAACTCGTTCCGGTATATAGAGATGGACGGGGAGTTTATTGAAACCCCCTTTCAACATTTTGAAGAAGTGCCTCCAACATTGGCATCAGCTGAGACAGTGATTGAAGAAGATTTCCCTTTGAAGATGGCTTCCTTGAAGGGCGCCCGGGCTGTGATTGAGAAAGGTGAATGTGCTAAGTGGGGCAGGCTCCCTGATTTTACTCCTAAGACTGACAAGTTTGGGCTGGGTTTTACTGCAGAGGCTCAGAGGTCTGTACGCAAAGCAAGGATCGGAAGACCTCCCGTGTTCATCACCAATCCGGGAGTGAATGCTATTGAAGGCGAGGCGGAGGAATCTGAGTTTGATAGCTGGATCTACCCGACGACCGACGGCGGACTGAACAATTGGACTGCAAAAGACCATATACCTGTTACTTTTGTTACGCAGTAATGAATTCCTTTGTTTTTTATTTGTAATGAACAATGATGTGAAACTTTATGGCCCGGTGTCTTACCCGGGGCACCGTTGGCTTCATTTGTGAGGGCTTATTACTTGTCATTTCCATATATCATGAATAAAGACATTGGACGTTTTTCGCATTTCAAATCTTGTGCTCCCTTTCTTTCTTTATATATTGCAAAACAGCTATATTTACACACACTCACTCATACAGGTTCCAATCCACTCTGGATCTCACTGGTAACGACTCTGCTACTGCCAGTTATGACTTCGAAAATCCGATCAACTTAGCCGAAGACGAAGGTGAAGATGATTGTGAAGTGCCTGGTGAGCTTGCAAGACTGTTACTCCAGGAAGAGAGGGCCATTCAGCCACATGAAGAGCCAGTGGAAACGGTAAATCTGGGTACTGAGACAGATAAAAAGGAAGTTAAGATTGGTGCCAATCTGGAGCTCAGCGTGAAACAACGGTTGATTCAGATGTTGCATGATTATGTGGAATTCTTTGCCTGGTCCTACGAAGACATGCCTGGGTTGGATACCGACATTATGGTCCATCACTTGCCTACCAAGGAAGAATGCCCTCCAGTTAAACAAAAGGTTCGCCGTATGCGACCAGAGATGTCCGAGAAGATCAAAGTTGAGGTTATGAAACAGTTTGACGCCGGTTTTCTTGCAGTGACTTCTTACCCTCAGTGGGTTGCCAACGTGGTTCCAGTGTCAAAGAAAGATGGTAAGGTCCGAATGTGTGTTGACTACAGGGATCTAAACAGGGCGAGCCCCAAGGATGACTTCCCTCTACCTCACATCAACGTTCTAGTTGACAACACTGCTCAGCACAAGGTGTTCTCCTTCATGGATGGTTTTTCAGGTTATAATCAGATCAAAATGGCTCCTGAAGACATGGAAAAGACTACCTTTGTTACTCAGTGGGGCACCTTCTGTTACAAGGTCATGCCTTTTGGATTGAAAAATGCTGGGGCAACCTACCAACGTGCCATGGTTGCTTTATTTCATGACATGATCCATCATGAGATTGAAGTGTATGTCGATGACATGATTGTAAGGTCCCAAACTGAGGAGGAACACCTTGACCATCTACAGAAGCTGTTTGACCGTCTGAAGTTATACAAGCTGAGGTTGAATCCAAACAAGTGCACATTTGGGGTAAGATCTGGAAAGTTGCTAGGCTTCGTCGTAAGTGACAAGGGTATTCAAGTGGACCCTGCCAAGGTTAAAGCCATACAAGAGATGCCAGCTCCCAAGACAGAGAAAGAAGTCAGAGGTTTTCTAGGACGTCTGAATTACATTGCTCGATTCATCTCGCACCTAACTGATACCTGTGAGCCAATCTTCAAGCTGCTGAAGAAAGATCAGGTAGTACGTTGGAATGATGAATGTCAGGCTGCTTTCGACAGAATCAAAGAGTATCTCCAAGAACCACCCATTCTCATGCCACTGGTTGAAGGGAGACCTCTAATACTATACTTGACAGTACTTGACAGCTCAATGGGGTGTGTGATGGGGCAGCATACGACTTGAAGGTAAAAGGAGATTGGACACTAGAGTGTCCAAAAATTTGCACTCGGTGATGTGATGGTAGAGGGAATGGGCTTACAGATGCCATTTGGTGATGGGCTTAAAGATGCCATCTGGAGATGTGACAGAACCTTGTTAGGGGATGGGCTTAGAGATGCCATCTGGAAATGGGCTTAAAGATGCCATTTGGAAACGTTGGTAGGAGGATGGGCTTATAGATGCCATCTGAAGATGATTGTTGAACTGCATGTTATTGGTGAGTGGACGAGTATCAGAAAGGCATCCATGTTTTGGAACATCTCTGAACTGGGGGTCTGAACAAGCAATAGATTGACGTCCATGTTTGGAGAATCCGTAAACCGTTTTAAGAAGTTGGAGTTGAATAAGCAATAGAGTAGCATCCGTTGTTGGGAAGCGTCCGTAAACTGTTTTCAAAAGTCTTGAAGTGGAGAAGGAGCCGGTGTAGGGTTTCCTGACGATGAGTCCGTGTAAAACTGCATCTGGGTTTGAAGAGGAACCGGTGTAGGGTTTCTTGATGATGAATCCATGTAAAACTGCATCTGGATGAATCTGGAATAAGTATCAGAATGTCGCCGTGTTTGGGTCACATCTGAACTATTTCCAGAAAGAATTTCGGAAGATGATGATCTTTGTCTGTCGACTGATCTTTCCTGAAAAGGTGAAGAATTAGTTGTATGCAATGTCATGATGCATGATGCACGATGCAATGTATGTTATCAATGTTTATGATATGAATGTGATGGATACGCAGGTAAGCTGATGAGCTGTCTTGCTGAGGATAGATAAATCCTGGATGACTGGAGACAAAAGAATCTTGACTGCTGCCGGGGGAAATAATTCCTGACTGCTGCAGGGGAGGGCAAGAATCTTTTGATCGCTGAAGATGAGAAGTCCTGGGACCACTGTTGGGGAATCAGGAGCTTGGGTTGTATGCCAATCTATTGGGGATTCCTGTCTTGAGGAGATCTTCACTGAGGAATATTTGAATATCCTGTGAGGAAATGAGAATGAGAGTCTTTACTCTGCTTGGGGATTGATAGTTGGAAGTTTTATCTCCGCTGGGGATCTTGCAACTTGACTCTGAGGGGAATTAGATTCTGTAAGGCTCTCTGGCTGGGTATTGCAAGAATCCTTTGAGTTTGAGAAGGAACCGGTGTAGGGTTTCCTGATGATGAGTCCGTGTAAAACTGCATCTAGTTTTGACGAGGAACCGGTGTAGGGTTGCCTCATGATGAGTCCGTGTAAAACTACATCTGAGGTTGAGAAGAAACTGGTGTAGGGTTGCTTCATGATGAGTCCGTGTAAAACTACATCTTAGATTTGAGAAGGAACCGGTGTAGGGTTGCTTCATGATGAGTCCGTGTAAAACTGCATCTTGGATTGAGAAGGAACCTGTGTAGGGTTGCTTCATGACGAGTCCGTGTAAAACTACATCTGAGGTTGAGAAGGAACCTGTGTAGGGTTGCTTCATGATGAGTCTGTGTAAAACTACATCTTGGATTTAGAAGGAACCTGTGTAGGGTTGCTTCATGATGAGTCCGTGTAAAACTACATCTTGGATTTGAGAAGGAACCGGTGTAGGGTTGCTTCATGATGAGTCCGTGTAAAACTGCATCTTGGATTGAGAAGGAACCTGTGTAGGGTTGCTTCATGACGAGTCCGTGTAAAACTACATCTGAGGTTGAGAAGGAACCTGTGTAGGGTTGCTTCATGATGAGTCCGTGTAAAACTACATCTTGGATTGAGAAGGAACCTGTGTAGGGTTGCTTCATGATGAGTCAGTGTAAAACTACATCTGAGGTTGAGAAGGAACCTGTGTAGGGTTGCTTCATGATGAGTCCGTGTAAAACTGCATCTTCCAACAGGTGATGAAGGAAATGTTGAACACTTTTGACATTCGAATGCCCCAAGTGATGGTGAGGTAGACTTGCCCCAGGTTAATCTGCAATTGAGAGATTTTATTGAAATCTTGACTGGACTGCCCTAGGTTAACTGAACTTTGAACGATCTATTGAAACCTTGACTGGACTGCCCCAGGTTAATCGGATGGTGTCTTGTCATACCCCTTGTTGATAGGAGACTTATCGTTGGAAGTGTCATCCTTTTTGAAGTGATTTTACTCACTGAGAGAGTTTTCGTTCCTCCGAACATTCGCTGTATGAATTTCTTCGCTGTCAAACAAATAGTCAAATGCAAACAGTGATATTCAAGCAATGCAAAGTTTACGTCAGTCTTGAAGTTTTGGAAAATGCGTTTTTTAGCAGAAAACTTTTCATAAGACAAATTCAACACAAGATTTAGAGCAAAGCCTTACAGGAGTCAGGATACCTTTTGTAACAGTATGCTTTCGAACTAACCCATGCTTCAATTAGGACTTTTAAAGGGTTGTAACGTGGCTTGGTTCATGGTTTAAGAAACAAAGGATAAAGGCTCAAAGTATATTTGTACCCACCTGCTCTTTGTGATGTTCTTCAATCCTAAGCTCAGTTAATTGTGTGTCGCACTCTGTTTGAGTTTGGAACGACTTTTGGGTGATGGTTCACCAATTGAATTGGGAGACAGTCATCATCTCCTTTTTTTCTTTTGCAACATTTTTCATGTTGTTGAGGGTTTGTAATGACCTCTCTATTTTGATTTTGATTTGTTATCCCTAACTTTTGCCTGACTGTCTCTGTTTTCGAGATCATAGTCAGCGGGATGCCCCAGCTTTCTTAAGCCTCCTTTACAGGTTTTGGCTTAGTGGGATTTTCTCTTTTGAGAGATTGACTGCCTATGTGATAGGGAACCACCACTGTCTTTTGATTCCAAAGGAATGCTTTTCTTTGTCGTCGTTCGTTGTATTACGAACTGAGAGTTTGCGACTTCAATGCGCACCTTTTTTTGAATTAACTGAGAGACTACCCTGCCCCAGGTTTATATCAAAGGTTTTGATTTGTTTAGAACAGAAAATTCCTACTTCTTTGGCTCGAAGGGGTTGACTAGGGATTATCTTCCTTATAACTCCAGTGTTTGGGAATTGAAAGAAATGCCTATACATCATCAGCAAGGTCTGTTCGAAATCATATTGTATGAGATTATGGTATTGTTTCTTCATCCTCCCTCTAAAGGCTTGCAGCTTTTTATCAAGAGCTAAATGTCAAAAAGAAAGCATAAGAGTAATGAAAGCGAATGTATGAATTCAAGACAAACATATGCAATGCATTAATGAAACAGAGTTTGGCATTAAAAGATAATTGTTCAAATAACAAAAGATTACAACTTTGAAAGTTCAAAATGAAACAAACACAATCTCAGTGAGCTGGCATAGGAGCAGTGATCATACTGGGGCCTCTGGGGGACCAAACTCAATCTCCTTGGCATCAATCAAATTCTGAATCCTGTACTTCAATGCCCAACAGTCGTTAGTGTCATGTCCGGGACTGTCAGAATGATAAGCACATGTTGCATTAGGATTGTAGTTAGGAGATGAAGTCTTGGGATTTGGATGAGGCCCTATCAATGCAATCAGATTCATCCTCAACAAGTGTTGCAGTGCTTGAGACAGCGGCATGTTGATGTTAGTGAACTGTCTCTTAGGCTCGTCTGGCCTTTGTTGACCCCCCTTTGGTTGTTGTCGGCGTGACGTAGAACCAGAGATCAGGACTGCCCCTGCATGTTGACTGTTCGCAGCATTGGACTCTTTCTTTCCGTTGTAGGGAATTATCTGAGTATACGAGGATGTAATTCCTTGGATCTTTCCACTTTTGATGCCAGCGTCGACCCTCTCGCCGGTCAGTATTAGCTCGGTGAACCCGGCTGAGGGGCTTCCAATTAAGTGATTGAAGAAAGGCCCGGTCAAAGTTCCCATGAAGATGTCAATCAGCTCCCTATCAGTTAAAGGAGGTTGCACCCTACCAGCTAGATCTCTCCATTTTTAAGCGTATCCTTTGAAGCTCTCGTCAGAACCCATGGTCATGTTCTGCAATTGCACACGAGTTGGTGCGAGATCAGCATTGTACTGATATTGTTTGTAAAAAGCAGTAGCTAAGTCCCCCCATGTGTGGATGCGAGAACTCTCCAATTGATAGAACCACTCGAGTTGAGTCCCTACCAGGCTTTCTTGGAAGAAATGGATCCAAAGCTTTGGATCAGCTGTGTATGGTTGAATATTGCGGACATAAGATCTTAGATGCATCTGAGGGCAAGAGACTCCATCGTACAGAGCAAAGGTAGGGACTTTGAACTTTGGCGGAATGACCAATCCAGAAACCAAACCCAAGTCCCCTAGATCCAAGCCAGGTATTTGTTGGATTTCCATAGCATTGAGGCGATCCTCCAGCTGTTTGTACTTGTCATCAGCGAGAGGGTATTGTTCTTCGGAGTAGTCAGCTTCATTAACCTCCAAATTATGGTCTTCTTCAAGACTGGCCCCTATGCTGGGTGGAGTTGCAAGGTCCAGGGTCTTAGGTCTTCTTCTCAAGTTCAGGATGCGGGCTGCCTTCTTGGACTTCTTCTTGTCTTTGAGAAGGAGAGCTGTCAGATCCTCTTTCCCTTTCCCCATAGCCAGAAGCATTTGTTGGAATTGAGCATTTTGAGCCTGAAGATCTTTCACCGTTTGTTCCATATCCATCTTACTTAAATAAACAGTAGGAAGATAAGGAGACCTGTATGGGAGAAACCTGTTATGCAATGATATGTGTGATATATATGCAATGTTTTCAAGGATCTCTTGGGGTAAACACAAGAGAATGTTAGAGGTTGAACTTCGATCTTTGATTGGAGAACTCTGCACCTGTGGATGTCTTTCCACGAGAATCAAGCTCACCATGTCAAGTGGGTCATAGCCCCTGATTCAAGTTGTTGCACTTGATCTTTGATTGGAGAACTTTGCACCGGTGGATGTCTTTCCACGAGAATCAAGCTCACCATGTCAAGTGGGTCATAGCCCCTGATTCAAGTTGTTGCACTTGATCTTTGATGGCATTTGTTTAGAGGAGAAACCTCTTGCCCTTTGGTAGATGTCTGGTTCAACGTAACCCTGCATCAAAAGAACCCTCGAGATCCTTGAAATGGTTATTGAAAATGCTATGGTATGATGTTATGATGTTATATACATGTATGCAAAAGCAAGTGAGTGTATATACAGACAAACATATTCATACAAAGCAAAACAAGTCCTTAGGTTTAGGCTTGCATGGGGTTTGTAGGTAAGTACCCTCTTGAAGTTAGTTGGCTCATCCTGTCCTAAAATAGAAACCGGGTTCTAAGGAGCTCAATATCATTGGATTGTTTTCTGTGTTCATTGTTTTGGTTTATCCACTTAACTGGCGACCAAAATATTCCAAGAAAACAACCCTTAATGAGTGTAGTATCGAGTATCTACCAACTTCGGACTGCACCAAAGTCGGTCATCTCACTACCCCTAAAAAGGATAAGATGGTCAATTAAGGTTCTAAGAGTTCGTTAGTGCTTCACGACATTACTCAGCGGCCCCGTACTCTCCTTGATTGAACTCAAGGGTTACCGGTACTCACAAATATGTCACACTAACATAGCTTACTGCTTCAACCATGTCAGTATACCCCGCACAGTTCCCTCACAATTTTATTGCTATTTACCTAAAAAGGTGCCCCAAATCCGGGTGTAGGATTTACAATAAACCCAAACAAGGACCCAAAAATTAAAGCAATCAAAGCAAGTATGTATGGGTGATCTAAAACCCTAAGGTAACCCCACTTTTAAATTTTTCCCCAGCAGAGCCGCCAGTTCTGTGATACGGTGGGAGAACTGACTTCAGGTTTTGCGTTTGTATTCGCACTTGTTCGGATTAGCAAGAGTCGCCACCGACTTTTTATTTTATCCTAAAGGAAAGGTTAAAAAGCATAGGAAAAACCTTTTTAGATGTTTCGTGGGTTCGGGGGCTAGATTATGAAAAGGGAAGGTATTAGCACCCTTTTCATCCATGGTTATCCATGGGCGCTTAGTTACTTGGTTTTAGATCACTTGCTTTGATTTTCGATTGCTTGAAATGGTGTGTGTGTGTGTGTTTTGAAAAATGTTTTTGAAGAAGATGCCTTGTCTTAGGCAACCGTTGTAATGACTCGTGTTTGAGTATATACGAAGGTGTGTATCTTTTCGAAAATATGTTTCAAATGTTTTTGAAAGTTTGTTTTTGAAAGTGTTTGTGGAATGTGGTTTTGAAAAGTAAGCAAGTGTTTTTGCAAGTTGACAAGTAACTAAGAGTTTGTCTACCCCTATTGTACTCAAAGGTTTTTCTTATGTTTTAACCCCCTTTTTAACAATTTTGTTCCACCATGGTATTTGGTGGACAATCTTGCGTTTAGGGTGTTTAACGGGACAGGCGCGGGTCATCGTATGGACCATGAATGCAATGGTGCCAAGTGTCTTTGGCAATTTGCTTGAAGGGACTATGATCATTTTGATAGGCAACTTTCAAAAGCGTCATCGAGGGACTATGATCATTTTGTTTTGTTTTGTTTTGCCAAAGATACTCAACGTGCAAGCATGGCCCATTTTGGAAGGCAACAAACGGGATTATCCTAGGGGTGCAAGTGTGATTGTGTATTGATTTCATGTATTTGTTTTGTATTAGGTTATCTAGCGTTTGATTTTATGCACATACAAACCCTAGATCGAACCATGGTATATTTGAAAGCGGTAAATTGCGGGAATTTAAAGTCCTAAACTATTACAAATGAGTATCCGGGGATGGGGGTATAATTATTTACAAATGGGGGATGAGACTTATAGGAGAGTAGTATCCAAATAATTACAACCAAATCGAATCAATCGCCATCTCAAATGTAAAGTAATAGCAATGTAAAATGGGACAAGCAAATGTATATGTGTAAAGCAAAGTAAATGTATCGACGTATTTGTGTATTGTAACTGTGTAAGTGTATGATTTATTTACAAGTGGTGAAAGTGTACTTATTAAGTATTGCTAACTTAATGAGAAAATTGAGTATTTTATTTATGTATTATTGTATTTTGTTAATGTATTGTTTATCATGTTTTGTATTTTGTTAATTATGTACAAAACGAAATATTTCAAGAAAAGTATTTAACTTAAAGAAAAATTATGTATTGATGTAATTATGTACAAACATTTTTTTTTAAAAGTATTAAGATTAAGAAAAAGAAAATGTTTTAAGTTCTATGTATTATGTATTAATGTTAGGGTATTTGTATTTAGTATTTTTATGTACAAAGAAATTTTGTATAATAGTATTAGTATAAAAAATTTAAGGTAAAAAAGTATATTAATTTGTTTAACAAAAAAGATAAGATATAATTTATGTAAAAAAAGAAGATTAATTTAGAAAATGAATGGGCTTGGTGGATTTGGCCCAAACTGAATTATCAGAATAATAGGACAAAGGGGGGTGCATCCCAAAAAAAAACAAAATGGGCTTAGGCGCGTTGGACAGGGCAAGGCCCAAGTGATTGAGACAAACTTGTAAGGGTTTCAGGGTTTGCTTTCATTTGGGAATTCTAGGGTTAGGCATAACAACGGCGCCGTTCTTCATCTTTGTTCCTCTTCGTCCTCTCAAACCAAAGCTACTGAATACAGCTCAACCTTTGCCCATGGCCACCAAGCTGCTTCCTTCGTCCTCTTCCCTCCTTGGTCCAGCGAAGCAAGATTAAAAGGTGACTGTTTCTGTTTTTTTTAACGCGTTTAGAGGGTTTTTAACTCTTGCATGTTTAGTTCGAGTTCTGATTTTGTATGTTATTGTTTGCTATGAAATGCATGAAAAGTGTATAAGGATACTACCTTTGATCTTGGAGACGGAGGAGGATGAATCGGAGGCGTCGAGGATGGTTGAGGGCGGAGGAAGTGGTGATGATGCGCGCTTTGCTTGGAACCCTGGTATTCTGTATTCTTCCTTTGCCTTTTAGGGTTTCGTGATGATGCTTGAAAACCCTAGTTTGACTTCCTTTTTCTCTTCTTCTGTTTGCCCTATTTCTGTATACTCTGAGATGATGATATTGCTCTGAGTATTGCTTTGTATGCTCTGAGATTATTTGATATGTTGTGCTTGAGTTGCCTTTCCCTCCTATTCTCTTTGCCTCGTATGCTAGCTTGATGCCTTGATGCCTTGATGCCTTTGATATTCTGTTGAATGTTGCTTCTAAGTTGCTGAGTTGCCTTGATGATATGTTTGCTATGAAATGCTTGCTACCCTATGATGATTCCAATCTGAGGGTTTGTGTTGGTTTGGAAGTTGATCTTGGAAAGGGCTTCATGTTTAGGCTTTTGACAGTTTGTGTTGTTTAAGGCCTTTACAGTTTGAGGTTTGTTTGGAGTTTACCGGTTTTGACTGCAGTTTGTTTATGCTGGTTTACTTAGGCCTGGAATTGTTTACAAGTTAAGAGCTTTTAGGCTTTGTTTGACAGGGCCTGTGTTGAAAACTGTTTGAGGCTTTTGGTCTTAGACAGGCATGTGGCTTTTTGAATCAGGTAAGGCTTATGCTGTTAAAGGCTTGGAATGCAGGTTTTTGATGGCTTCTATCTTGCAAGCCTGTATGAGGTTTATGCAGGATACTTGATGTTTCAAGTTTGCCTTGAATGCAGGTTTAAACTTGTGGTATTTTGGTTCTTCTCCTTTTTCATGTGTTAGCAGGTTTTGATGTTATACTGAGTTATAGTTCAAGGCAGGCTTGGCTTCTGTTACAGTTTTGAGAGCCTTTTTGCTTTTTGTTTTTTTTGGTATATCTGCCCCCTATACTGTGTTGATAACAGTTTTGTTTTATATATCTTGTCCAGCCTAAGCCTGTAAGCCTCTTTCTTCTTTTCTCTTCTCTCTCTCTAGTACAGATTAAAGCATAAAATATTGTTTAAAATCTGTCCTTTTACTGAAAAAGCACTGCTGGAAAATGATGACTTTTAAAGAGTTTGCTTGCAATAGTTGTTTTACACTGCATAACTTTATCTCTTTTTCCATATTTTCTGCTTCTTTGTGACAACATTTTGTACTTGTTTTGAATAGCCTTTTGATGGCTCTTTGGCAGCTTGTGGAAAGTTTGAAATTGGAACTCAGTTTGGACTTTGTTGGCCTAGTTCAGTTTGCCTTTTATCCTTGGTTTAGAACTTTTGGAATTATGCAGCTTTTGACAAACTTGAACCATGAACTATGCAGTTTGTTTGACCATTTTGAAATTGTGCAATTACAACTTTTATGCATTTCATGTCTTTTTCTTTTGCAAGCATCTTTCATCCCTCTTTGTGAACCGGGAGAAATCTCGTGATTTGCAGAGAGGGCAAACTGATTCCGGCCCGTTGCTTTTAATGATGATTTTTTTAACTGTCTACCTTTAATTATTTTATCTGCTTTGACTTTTCTTTTCTTCGTTTTGCAGATAAAACTCAAATGGAGAGGAGTAGCAGTAGAAGCTGAAGATTTGAAGACTTAGGAATATTTAGGATAGTTTTATTTCATTCCAATTATTTGTACTATTATTATTGTAATCAAAGATGTAAATAAATTTACAGTTTGTTCAAATAATAACTTGTAACAAAACAATTGAAGATGAATAAATAAAAATTCTTTTGATCAGTTAATTCCTTTTATTTCCTCTCAATTGTTTAACTTAATTATTTGAATTTCTTAAATTAAAACAATTGGAAATAAATCCAATTATTCTGACTTTAGAAAAAGAAATAATTAATAAACGTTCGGCGTTCCGAATTAAACATAACAATGCACAGTCAAACAAAACGTCCACATGCCTCTTTTCACTGATTTAGTCAAACACTGCAAACTCAATCTGAATGCTTCAGTCCAAATCTCAGAGTAAACTGAAAAGAACTGTAAAATTAATTCTTTCTGAGAACACGCGCACCAGAACCCTAGTTCTTGATTAAATGTCAAAGAAACTTCCGCCTGATCAAAACCTGAGCCAACTCAACCAAACCCTAGCAATCTGCCTGAACTGCTTAAAAATCAATGAAAACCCTAATTTTGTCTGACTGATAAGAAAAGTCTGTTTGACTGATTCTTCCGCCCATGAAAAATCAGGAAACACCCGAGGCTGTGATTTCTTGTGGAAAAATACGAGGGCAAATTTTGGGGTACAACACTCAACAACATGAAAAATGTTGTAAAAGGAAAAAGGAGATGATGACTGTCTTCCAAAATTCAATTGGTGAACCATCACCCAAAAGTCGTTCCAAACTCAAACAGAGTGCGACGCACAATTAACTGAGCTTAGGATTGAAGAACATCACGAAGAGCGGGTGGGTACAAATATACTTTGAGCCTTTATCCTTTGTTTCTTAAACCGTGAACCAAGCCACGTTACAACCCTTCAAAAGTCCTAATTGAAGCATGGGTTAGTTCGAAAGCATACTGTTACAAAAGGTATCCTGACTCCTGTAAGGCTTTGCTCTAAAATCTTGTGTTGATTTATCTTATAAAAAAGTTTTCTGCTAAAAAACGCATTTTTCAAAACTTCGAGACAAACATAAACTTTGCATTGTTTGAATATCATTGTTTGCATTTGGTTATTTGTTTGACAGCGAAGAAATTCATACAGCGAATGTTCGGAGGAACGAAAACTCTCTCAGTGAACAAAAATCACTTCAAAAGGATGACACTTCCAACGACAAGTCTCCTATCAACCTGGGGCAGTCCAGTCAAGGTTTCAACAGATCTTTCAAAGTTCAGTTAACCTGGGGCAGTCCATTCAAGATTTCAAGAAATCTCTCAATTCGCAGAGTAATCTGATTCAAGACTCCTTCATCATCACTTGGGGCATTCGAATGTCAAAAGTGTTCAACAATTCCTTCATCACCTGCTGGGAGTTACAACCACCAACAGAATAACGGACAATTGAAGCTCCTAAAAATCTGTTTCTCTCAAGAGTGAAGACTCTCATCCTTATCACCTCAGAAGATTGGTGTACTCCCAATTTCTGACCCTTAACAAAATCAAGTTCTAGAAATAGTTCAAGATGTGACCAAGATGTGGCGACATTCCGTAACTTATTCAGGATTTCCTTCCAGAAATAGTTCAGAGGTGACCCAAGATTTGGCGACATTCTGTAACTTATTCAAGATTTCCTTCCAGAAATAGTTCAAGATGTGACCCAGAGATGGTGACATTCTATAACTTATTCGGATTTCCTTCCAGAGATAGTTCAAGATGTGACCCAGATGTGGCGACATTCCGCAACTTATTCCAGATTTCCTTCCAGATATAGTTCAAGATGTGACCCAAGACTTGGCGACATTCCGTAACTTATTCAAGATTCCCATCTAAGAGATAGTTCAAGATGTGACCCAAGATTTGGCGACATTCCGCAACTTATTCCAGATTTCCTTCTAGATATAGTTCAAGATGTGACCCAAGACTTGGCGACAATCCGTAACTTATTCAGATTTCATTCTAGAAATAGTTCAGATGTGACCCAAGATTTGGCGACATTCCAATGCTTATTCAAGTTTTCATTCTAGAAATAGTTCAAGATGTGACCCAAGTTTGGCGACATTCCGTAACTTATTCCAGAATTTCCTTCCAGAAATAGTTCAGATGTGACCCAAGGTTTGGCGATATTCCGTAACTTATTCAGAATTTCCTTCTAGAGATAGTTCAGATGTGACCCAGGTTTGGCGACATTCAGTAACTTATTCAAGATTCCCATCTAAGAGATAGTTCAAGATGTGACCCAAGGTTTGGCGACATTCCGTAACTTATTCAGAATTTCCTTCTAAAAATAGTTTCAGATGTGACCCAGAGATGGCGACATTCCGTAACTTATTCAAGATTCCCATCTAAGATATAGTTCAAGATGTGACCCAAGGTTTGGCGACATTCCGTAACTTATTCAAAATTTCCTTCTAGAAATAGTTCAAGATGTGACCCAGATGTGGCGACATTTCGTAACTTATTCAAGATTTCCTTCCAGAAATAGTTCAAGATGTGACCCAAGACTTGGCGACATTCCGTAACTTATTCCAGATCAACACCTGCAGCAATCAGAAGGTTCTTGCAATCCCCAGCCAGAGAACCTTACAGAAGCTAACTCCCCTCAGAGTCAAGTTTCAACATCCCCAGCGGAGCTAAAACTTCCAACTGTCAATCTCCAAGCAGGGTGAAGACTCTCATTCTCAGTTCCTCACAGAGTATTCGAATATTCCTCAGTGAAGATCTCCTCAAGACAAGATTCCCCAGTAGATCGGCATACAACCCAAGCTCCTGATTCCCCAACAGTGGTCCCAGGACTTCTCATTTTCAACGATCAAAAGATTCTTGCCCTCCCCAGCAGCAGCCAAGGAGTTATTTTCCCTGGCAGCAGTCAAGATTCTTTTGTCTCCAGCCATCCAAGATTCATCTATCTTCAGCAAGACAGCTCATCAGCTTACATGCGCATTCATCACATTCATATCATAAACATTGATATAACATATATTGCATCATGCATCATGACATTGCATACAACTAACTCTTTACCTTTTCAGGAAAGATCAGTCGACAGACAAAGATCATCATCTTCTGAGAGTCTTTCTAAGAAATAGTTCAAATGTGACCCGGACATGGCGACATTTTGATACTTATTCCAGATTCACCCAGAGATAGTTCAGATGTGACCCGGACATGGTGACATTTTGATACTTATTCCAGATTCACCCAGAGATAGTTCAGATGTGACCCAGATACGGCGACATTTTGGTACTTATTCCAGATTCATCCAGATGCAGTTTTTCACGGACTCATCATCAGGAAACCCTACACTGGTTCCTCCTCCACTTTAAGACTTCTGAAAACAGTTTACGGGTTCTCCAGTAACGGATGTCAACCTATCGCTTATTCAGATTCTTTCCATACTTTTGAAAACAGTTTACGGACGCTTCCCAACATGGATGCTACTCTATTGCTTATTCAACTTCAACTCCTGAAAACAGTTTACGGATTCTCCAAACATGGATGTCAATCTATCGCTTATTCGGACCCCCAGTTCAGAGATGTTCCAAAGCATGGATACCTTTCTGATACTCACTCACTCACCAGTAGCATACAGTTCAACAAACATTTCCAGATGGCATCTCTAAGCCCATCCTCCTACCAGCAACTTCCAGATGGCATCTCTAAGCCCATCCCCCGACAAGATTCTGTCACACTTCCAGATGGCATCTTTAAGCCCATCACCAAATGGTATCTTTAATCCCATTCCCTCTACCATCACATCACCGAGTGCAAATTTTTTGGGCAATCTAGTGTCCAATCTCCTTTTACCATCGAGTCGCGAAAGGCAAACTTGCCAATCTAACTCTTCAGGTGCAAGAAGATTGAACAGGGGCAACTGTTGTACACCAAAATTTTCCCTCTCATTTCTTCAACATTTCCTCATCACTAGACCCTTGGAGCTCAAGATCAAGTTAGGGTTTGCTCTGCTCAAGACTCCTCCTTGCACTGTTGACCCAAATTAGGGTTTGAGTTTGCACAAAGATGTTTTGACCTAAAATTCCCAAAATGACTTTCATGCTTCATATTGGACTCACAAGTTTATCCATACCAAGTTTCAAGCCTTGATTCCAATCTTTGCCCAGTCAATTGGACAGTTGACCTAGAAATCAGCTGTATTGGGGAAAAGTCAACTGTGGTCAATTGACAGTCAAACCTCATGATTTTTGACCCACATCAACATATTAAACTCATATGAACCATTTTGTCAAGTTTGTATCACAATTCCACAAGAAATTTGATCAGATCACCAAAAGGGCAAAATGGACATTTTTAGGGTTTTGACTGCACAAAGGCAATTTTTGACTGTTTGACCTGGCCAATGGAAAACCAAGCTCACATATGGACTCAAGGGCTCAATGACATGGTCTTGACACATTCAACAAGTTCAAAAGATCCCAAATGCACAAGATTGACAGATGAATTTTCTAATCAACTGATCAAATTTGACTGTATACTGAAAAGTCAAACTTTGACTTTTTGGTCAAAATCAAGTGCCAAGATCCATTTTTCATCAAGACATGTCAAATTATGAAACTTGTTCATCAAGAAACCAAAAATTACAAATTAGGGTTTGAAATGAAGAAATTTCATAACTTAGAAATTTTCTAAGTTATGAAATTTCCTAATTTTTTCCTAACTTTGTCCCATATTTTCATCAAGATACATTTGGATTCAAACAAAACTCAAAACATGAAAGTTATAGTCCATTGCAAAATCTACAACTTTTATTCACAAAGTTTCCTCAAAAGAAGCTTGTAGCTCAAGTTATGATTTTTGGAATAAGGGTGCAAAACATTCTTAACTTAGAAATTTTTTGACCTATTTTAGGCAGGATTTTTGCCTAACTTCATGGCCACTTTTCACATCTTTCCACTTGGAATTTCAACTTGCATTACAAATATGGATTGTAGTACACATTCCAAGCTTTCCAAATTGTCCAAGAACTCATCAAACACCCTTGTGGTTAGGGAGAATCGAATTTGTAAAGATGGGCAAAAGTCACTTTGTTCATGGCCAAAGGCATGTTCATACACTATGCATTTTCAAACTCAGCTTGCACAAACTAGATTACAGGCCTTTTATCTCATCCACACTCAATAATTTAATGCCAATCCTTTGTGTTCATGTCTTGTTTTGTGTATTTAACCATTACATACAAGATTAAGCCATATTTGGAAAAAGCATTTTAGCCATTTTTGAAAAGAAGCACTTTATGTCAAGATCACAATCTAAGAAGTACAAAGCAGATCTTTTGGGAACAAGTTCATGAACCAATTCCACTGATCAAGAGTGATTTGTGCAGCATGCTTGAGGGGCCTGTGTGAGCCTACAATCTAACTTGACAACTCTTGCTTAGATAAGAAGAAAACTTGCATTTTGTAACATATCACACATTACTGCAAGAACCAACTAAAGCAAACTTTGTGAACACATTTGAGATTCCCTAACTGACCTAGAACACGAGCCCTTTGCCCTCAATACCTCCTCATTCATCAAAACACAGTTTTATGGCAAAACAGGGTACCTGCTGCATTTGGATTTGGCCAGCTCAATCCATTCGTGCGCCTTGGCCAAAACCACTTCATACACACTCCCTAACATCCATACAAGCTATCCCAAGCCTTGGAAACAGACTGTAACACCCCTAACCAAGTTTGCCATTTTCATTTTTTCATTTGTGCAGGTTGAGTTACATAGCTTGATTCAGTTAGTTTCAAAGCAAGCTAGAGGTTGGAAGAGCATCCTTGGACCTCAGGCAAGCTGTGCAAATCCTCAAATTCCATTGAAAGCACCTCCATTGTCGTGCACAACTCAAGCTGAACAGGTAAAAGTTTGAACTTCTATCTCTCAATCCAGGCATATCTAGGCTTAGGTTTGTGAAGAAGTTATGTCCTACTCATGGCCCTGAAGCTACCCATATCCTCACTTTTCATTTATGTTGTGTGTGCTGCACGAATTTTGGACATGAACATTTGAAAAAAGCTAGGTCAGGAATTGGGGGAGGAGAAATTCTCTCTCATTTCTGAGAGTTAGAACAACTTCTTTATATGTTTAGAATCGTGACATGATGCTCTATAACATTGTTGTTGTAAGTTTTTGTTGAAAGTCAAAGGATCAAGAGATAGCAGGGAAGGAAGAAAACGCGCGTTTTTTGTTTGAAACTGGCTGGAGGTTGAAGACAAGCCTCTTTGGGCTGGGCCTGACTTGTTTTTTCTGTTTGCACCATATTTTTTCACATACACCCCCCTGGCCCATTATGTGATATATTTGTCATTTTTTATTTTTTCTTTTTGATTCTGATTTTAAATTTTTGCTCAAACATGAAAAAAACACAAAAAATATTTTTTACCCTTTTTTGCATTTATTAGGAAATTATTTGTTTTATTTGATATATGCATGTAAATAAATATATACATACTTTTTATTTAAAATACTAAAAAAATAATACAAAACACATTTTATTTTCTGATTTTATTTTATTTTATCTTTTGAAAACATTTTCTTAAAATACACTTTTTTTTTATAAATAATTAATATTTTATTTTTTGTATATATTTAGTATATTTAATATATAATATAAATACTTATATATTTATTAGAATATTTAAGATAAAAATACAAAAATAATACATTTTTATTTTTATTAATATTTGACCTCAAAAATTACTTTTTTTACAAATATACTTCTCTTTTATTTATTTTTGTATGTAATTAATAAATATTATATATAATACATAATAAATACTTTTTTATTTACAAAATTAGGGTTTTGCCCTAAACCATGAAAATATCCAAAAATTAACTTTTTTTATTTTTGTTTATATGTCGCATGAAAAATACTTTTACATACATATAAAAATCATTTTTTTTGCATATTGCATATTTATTGTATTTATTCAATTATTGTACAATTAAATAACTTGTATATTCAATTTGGATTGTAATAGCTTAGATTTAAATTTCTTGCTAAATATCCCCATTTGAACATTTGTACCCCCCATCCCATAATTATGTTGTAATAGTTTAGGACTTTAAATTCCGCATTTTAAAGCTTTCTAAATATGCCATAATAGACTTAGGGTTTGTATGCAAATCAAAAATAACCAATAGCTTGACCTAATTCAAAGACAAAAAGCATGAAAATGGACAACACAATGCACACTTGCACCCCTTAGGGTTACTCCACTTGTTGCCTTCAATAATGGGCCATGTTGCATGTTGAGTTTCTTTAGCAAAACAAAACAAATCAAATGATCATAGTCCCTCGATGACGCTTTCGAAAGTTGCCTAATCAAAATGATCATAGTCCCTTCAAGCAAATTTCCAAAGACACTTGGCACCATTGCATTCATGGTCCATACGATGACCTGCGCCTGTCCTGTTAACATCCTAACACAAGATTGTCCACCAAATACAATGGTGGAATAAAATTGTTAAAAGGGTTAAAACATGAGAAAAACCTTTGAGTAAATTTAGGGGTAGACAACTCTTAGTTACTTGATCAACTTGCAAAACACGCTTGCCTACTTTTCAAAACCCACTCCACAAACACTTTCAAAAACAAACTTCCAAAAACATTTGAAACATCTTTTCGAAAAGATACACACCTTCGTATATACTCAAACACGAGTCATTATAATGGTTGCCTAGACAAGGCCTCTTTTTTTAAAACATTTTCAAAACACACACACACCATTTCAAGCAATTGAAAATCAAAGGCAAGTAATCTAAACAAAGTAACTAAGAGCCCATGGATAACCATGGATGAAAAGGGTGCTAATACCTTCCCTTTTCATAATCTACCCCCCGAACCCACGAAACATCTCAAAAGGTTTTTCCTGTGCTTTTTAACCTTTCATTTAGGATAAAATAAAAAGTCGGTGGTGACTCTTGCTAAACCGAACAAGTATGAATACAAACGCAAAACCTCAAGTCAGTTCTCCCACCGTATCACAGAACAGGCAACTCTGCTGGGGAATAAATTTAAAAGTGGGGTTACCTTAGGGTTTAGATCACCTTTACATTCTTGCTTTGATTGCCTTGATTGCTTTACTTTTTGGGTCCTTGTTTGGGTTTTTTGTAACTCCTACACCCGGATTTGGGGGCACCTTTTTAGGTAAATAGCAAAAAACTGTGAGGGAACTGTGCGGGGTATACCGACATGGTTGAAGCAGTAAGCTATGTTAGTGTGACATATTTGTGAGTACCGGTAACCCTTGAGTTCAATCAAGGAGAGTACGGGGCCGCTGAGTGATGTCGTGAAGCACTAACGAACTCTTAGAACCTTAATTGACCATCTTAGCCTTTTTAGGGGTAGTGAGATGACCGACTTTGGTGCAGTCCGAAGTTGGTAGATACTCGATACTACACTCATTGAGGGTTGTTTTCTTGGAATATTTTGGTCGCCAGTTAAGTGGCTAAACCAAAACAATGAACACAAAAAATAATCCAATGATATTGAGCTCCTTAGAACCCGGTTTCTACTCTAGGACAGGATGAGCCAACTAACTTCAAGAGGGTACTTACCTACAAACCCCATGCAAGCCTAAACCTAAGGACTTGTTTGCTTTGTGTGAATATGATTACCTGTATATACACTCACTAACTTTTGCATACATGTACATAACATCATAACATCATACCATAGCATTTTCAATAACCATTTCAAGGATCTCGAGGGTTCTTTTGATGCAGGGTTACGTTGAACCAGACATCTACCAAAGGGCAAGAGGTTCCTCCTCTAAACAAATGCCATCAAAGATCAAGTGCAACAACTTGAATCAGGGGCTATGACCCACTTGACATGGTGAGCTTGATTCTCGTGGAAAGACATCCATCGGTGCAAAGTTCTCCAATCAAAGATCAAGTGCAACAACTTGAATCAGGGGCTATGACCCACTTGACATGGTGAGCTTGATTCTCGTGGAAAGACATTCACCGGTGCAAAGTTCTCCAATCAAAGATCGAAGTTCAACCTCTAACATTCTCTTGTGTTTACCCCAAGAGATCTTTGAAAACATTGCATATATATCATACATATCATTGCATAGCAGGTTTCTCCTTTTCAGGTTTCCTTATTAATCCTACTGTTTATTTCAGTAAGATGGATATGGAACAAACGGTGAAAGATCTCCAGGCTCAAAATGCTCAATTCCAACAAATGATGTTGGCTATGGGTAAAGGGCAAGAGGATCTGACAGCTCTTCTTCTCAAAGACAAGAAGAAGAAGTCCAAGAAGGCAGCCCGCATCCTGAACTTGAGGAGAAGACCTAAGACCCTGGACCTTGCAACTCCATCCCACATGGGAGATAGTCTTGAAGAAGACCATGATGTGGAGATTGTGGAAGAGGAAGCTGACTACTCCGAGGAACAATACCCTCTCGCTGATGACAAGTACAAACAGTTGGAGGATCGCCTCAGTGCTATGGAGATTCAACAAATACCTGGCTTGGATCTAGGAGACATGGGTTTGGTTCCTGGATTGGTCATCCCTCCGAAGTTCAAAGTCACTACCTTTGCCGTGTACGGCGGAGTTTCTTGCCCTAAGATGCACCTAACGTCTTATGTCCGCAAGATTCAACCATATGCAACTGATCCAAAGCTTTGGATCCATTTCTTCCAAGAAATCTTGGTAGGGGCTCAACTTGAGTGGTTCTATCAATTGAAGAGTTCTCGCATCCACACCTGGAAGGACTTAGCTTTTGCTTTCTATGAGCAGTATCAGTATAATGCTGATCTTGCACCAACTCGTGTGCAATTGCAGAGCATGGCTATGGGTTCCGACGAGAGCTTCAAAGGATACGCCCAAAAGTGGAGAGATCTGGCTGGTAGGGTGCAACCCCCTTTAACTGACAGAGAGCTAATTGACATATTCATGGGGACTTTGACAGGGCCTTTCTTCAATCACTTAATCGGAAGCTCCTCAGCCGGGTTCACCGAGCTGATACTGACCGGTGAAAGGGTCGAAGCTGGCATCAAAATTGGAAAGATCCAAGGAACTACATCCTCGGATACTCAGATAGTTCCCTACAATGGAAAGAAAGAGTCCAATGCAGCGAACAGTCAAAAGGGTCGTCATGACCAACACGTAGGGTCAATCTTGATGTCTAATCCTACGCCTGCTCAACAAAGATAGGGGCATCAGCATAAGGAGGTCGCGCCTAAGAGACAGTTCACCAAGATCAACATGTCACTGTCTCAAGCACTGCAACACTTGTTGAAGAAGGATCTGATTACATTGAGGGCTCCCCTCCGGAACCCAAATACTTCTGCTCCTACCTATCATCCCAATGAAAGGTGTGCATACCACTCTGACAGTTCGGGGCATGACACCAACAACTGTTGGCCTCTGAAGAACAAGATCCAAGACATGATTGATGCCAAGGAGATCGAGTTTGACCCTCCAGAGACTCCAGCATGATCACTGCTCCTATGCCAGCTCATTGAGATTGTGTTTGTTTCATTTGAATTTTCAAGTTGTAATTTCTTTTTTTATTCAAACAATTATCTTTTAATGTCAAACTTTATTTCATTAATGCATTGCATATGTTTGTCTTGAATTCATACATTCGTTTTCACTACTCTTATGCTTTCTTTATGATATTTAACTCTTGATAAAAAGCTGCAAGCCTTTAGAGGGAGGATGACGAAACAATACCGTAATCTCATACAGTATGCTTTTGAACAGACCTCGTTGATGATGTACAGACATTTCTTTCAATTCCCAAACACTGGAGTTATAAGGAAGATAATCCCTAGTCAACCCCTTCGAGCCAAAGAAGTAGGAGTTTTATGTTCTAAACAATCAAAACCTTTGATATAAACCTGGGGCAGGGTAGTCTCTCAGTTAATTCAAAAAAGTTGCGCATTAAAGTCGCAAACTCACAGTTCATAATACAACGAACGACGACAAAGAAAAGCATTCCTTTGGAATCAAAAGACAGTGATGGTTCCCTATCACCTAGGCAGTCAATCTCTCAAAAGAGAAAAGCCCACTGAGCCAAAACCTGTAAAGGAGGCTTAAGAAAGCTGGGGCATCCCGCTGACTGTAATCTCGAAAATAGGAACAGTCAGGCAAAAGTTAGGGATAACAAATCAAAATCAAAATAGAGAGGTCATTACAAATCCTCAACAACATGAAAAATGTTGCAAAAGAAAAAAGGAGATGATGATTGTCTTCCAAAATTCAATTGGTGAACCATCACCCAAAAGTCATTCCAAACTCAAACAGAGTGCGACGCACAATTAACTGAGCTTAGGATTGAAGAACATCACGAAGAGCGGGTGGGTACAAATATACTATAAGTCGACACGAAACACGTATGCGTCGATACGAAATGATTATGAGTCGATACGAAACCAGTATGCGTCGACTCATATTGAGTTGTTTTGACTTCCAGGAGCTTGAGCCAACACATGAGCCGACACGAAATCTGCATGAGCCGACACGAAATCTGCATGAGCCAATACGAAATCTGCATGAGCCAATACATAAGCTCATGTGTCAGCTCATAAAACTTTGTTTTTTTAATATATTTTTTTAATTTTATTTTTATTCTTTCTTTATACTTTTATTATTATTATTTTCATATAAAAATAATCAAATCTATATATATATATATATATATATATATATATATATATATATATATATATATATATATATATATATATATATATATATATATATATATATATATATATATATATATATATATATATATATATATATAATTTAAATATGTACGCATACACTTTTGTTTTATTCTTTTTTTTTCTAAACTAAAAAGACAAAAAAACATTTTCTTATTAAAATCAATTTCTTTTCTTAAAATTAATTTTATATTTAGACTTAGGTTTTATTTTAATTTGTTTATTTTGATTAAATTAATTTAGACATTAAGATTTTAATTAATTTCTTTTCAAATCAATTAGAACCTTCTTCCTAAAAAAAATATAAAAAACACTTTCTCTTCTCTTTATATTTTTTTGTACATTTTATTATTTCGCACTATAATTATGTAATTGTCAAAGCCTTGTAATAGTAAATTAGGTTTATTTGCTTTCATCTCCCCATTTTTAAATTTGTACACCCCCTCCCACAAAGTGTTGTAATAGCGTAGTAATCTTTAAATTTCGCAATTTATCGCTTTTATATAACATGCTAGTAATTAGGGTTTGTATGGAAAGATAAAACCAATCAAATAGAAAACCCTAATTCAAGACAAGATCAAGCATGAAAATGACACATTTGCACACAAGCACCTCTAGGGTTACTCCACTTGGTTGCCTTATACAAAAATGGCCATATTACGCATGTAAGGTATCTTAGAAAAACAAACAAAAACAAGATCATAGTCCCTCGATGACGCTATTCAAAGTTGCCTTACAAAAATGATCTTAGTCCCTCAAAAAATGATAAGATACTTTGCAACATTGCTAATCATGGCTATACGATGACCCCACGCCCGTCCCGTTTACATCCAAAGATAGGGTTGTTTACCAAATCAATGGTAAGACAACAATGTCAAAGGAAAATAAAATGAACAAGAAATACTTTTGAGTAGTTAGAATGTTCCTAATTACTTGCTCAATTTCAAACAAACATCCTTGCTATTTTTCAAAACAAACACCAACACTTTCAAAACACCTTTCAAAATCGAAAACATTTTCAAAAGATCAACACTTTGTATACATTCTTACGAATGAGAATCATTACAAAGTTTGCCTAAACTATGGCGCCTTTTCAAAAATACTTTCAAAAAACCACACAAAGCACATTTTTCAAACAAAAGCAAGTGATCTAGCAAGTAACTAAGAGCCCATGGAAAACCATGGATGAAAATGGTGCTAATACCTTCCCTTTTCATAATCTACCCCCCTAACTCAAGAAACAATCTCAAAGGTCTTTCCTGTGCTTTTTCACCTTTCTTTTTGGATAAAAGAAAAGTTGGTGGCGACTCTTGTTAACCGCAACATTTGCGATAAAATGCAAAATATCAAGTCAGTTCTCCCACCGTATCACAATATGTCTTTTATTTTTTTTTATTATAGAAAAATGGATAACGAACAACAAGGACACACACATGATTTATTGTCACAACATTCTTTAGTGTATCATGAGAGCTAAATCGATACGAGTTGTTGAAGTGTTATCTCGTACCGATGAAAGATCCCTCTTCCTATGGTCATGTATCTCCTTCTCATAATGAAGCACCCACTTATATCATGCATGATGTTGTATATAAGAATGATCCACATCTTATAATTGGATTTGATATTGTCGCACCTGATAGTTTTTCAGTAGGCCCTAAAGATATTTCATGACATAGGCCGCTCATGTGGGAGGGAGAGGTAACATAAATATTTATTTATTATTTTAAGGATAAAATTTACATACAATTATTTAGATTTAGTTCTTACTATTTTCCAAATAAAATATGACAAGTGTATAATTTTCTCTTACACCTATGCAATTTTCTCCTATTTTCACTCCTTATATTATATTTAAGTATACTTGTCATATTTTCATTGGAAAATAGTAAAAACCACACATAAATAATTGTATATAAGTTTTCTCCTTCTTTTAAACATTTTTTTTATACTAATTTAACTATATGAAGTCAATATACTTATTTTTACAGTACCATGAGACATTAGAATGTATAAACCATGGTAGAAGATAGAAAAGCTTCTAGAGCTAAATCAACATTGATTTTTGGATGTATTGGAGCTATCTAGTATGAAGGACGTTTTAGGATAGGATATGGTTATATTAACCATGGTCTATTGTATGCATTTTTATAGAGACGACACACAGAGAAGTCATCATTTGATCTTCTGATTGATGAGATTACTATCACCCTTGATGATGTATCATGCCTCCTACATATTCCGAGCATATGAAGATTGTTGAATCACTCTATAATTAGATTAGTATACCATAGTTACTCGACTTGAGGGAGGTCCAACTACGAGTTTATTCGAGTAAATTCCAAAGCAAGATAGAATTATTACTATAAAATATAACTTTTGTAATGAACCTTCACCTCGGCCAAAGTATCCACCATGGTAAAATATATTTAATTATGTGTCTTTCTTTATTCTTAACTTTCAAGACACATTTCACTTTGGTTAAAGATAGAAACTATGGTGAACTTTGGCATGTTTCTTTTTTTTTTTTATAGTTAAAATTAAATAACATTTTAAATCTATTTTTGTTTATCTATTCATTCATTTTCAAGCCATTTTTTAGTTGTAATATCTTCTTAAATTCTTATTATCGTGACACAAAAAATACCCGGGAAAATTAACACTTGAAATTTATATGAAGTCTGTTGTACCCCAAAATTTGCCCTCCCATATTTCTCAAAACATTGCAAGAAAAATCTCCAAGTCGCTCAAGGCAGTCAAGCTATCTCCTAAGGCAGTCAACCTCAAATTAGGGTTTTGTGTTGCATCAAGGTCCTTGCATCCAAATGACCTCAAGTGCTCCCCAATGTCTTAATATGTTCTCAAGGTCATCCATGTCAAATTCAAAGCCTTGCAGAGGAAGTTTGCTCAGTCAATTGCTCAAAGGGTCCAAAAATCGACTGTGCTAGGGCAAAAGTCAACTGTGACCTACAAATAGTCAAACTTCAAGATTTTTTGTCAACATTATAATTTTGAATGTTATTTAATCATTTTATCAAGGGTTGATCATGATTCATCAAGGATTGCTCAAAATTCATCAAGACTCAAAAGTTGCTAAATTAGGGTTTTGTAGGAAAAGTCAACTCAACTTTGACCAAGCATAACTTTCTCATACTTTATGAGAAATGACCCATCCAAAGCTAATTTTGAAGAGGATGCAATTTCCTACAATCCATATTCACACCCCAAGCTCAAGAAATGCACTCACAAGAAGTTACAAATTTGGACATTATAGGTCATTTTTGAAAGTCAACAAAAACGCCTTTTTCTCCAAAGCTTGTAACTTGCGAATGGAATATCAAAATTGGATGATACCAAAAGGGTTGGTTAGAGAACATCTCAAGCTTTCTAAAAAGTCCAAGAACACCTCCAAAAGTTCAAAATTGAAGAAGTTATGCATTGTTGAAGTTGGGCATTTTTGCAAAATTGCCAAAAGTCAACTATCCCCAAAACTTCAAATTTTGTCAAAGGGGCCCATTCTTTTCCACTTGATTTGATCTTGTCACACTACACACGTGTGCTAGCTTCAGCCTTGTGTCCATTTATTAAATTTTCTATTTTATTTGATTTTTTATTGAATTAATTCATTTTAAATCAATTTAAACCAAATAAAATCCAAATATTAATTACTTAGGATCTTTTTGGTTGTTATAGGCCTTAATTATCATCATGATCAGCATCAAATTCGTATCTCACCATATCATGAACAAAAAGATGGATTTTTGGCAAAATTGGAAGGTTTTCAATGGAGGATCAAATCAAATCTCCAAGCATTGATGTACAAGGATTCAGTCCATAAAACTTGACCTAATACAATGCAGCATACATATATAATGCAAAGGCACACGAATTAGAGGTTAGAGGCTGCAGAATCATCAAAAGCAAACTTGAAAAAATTGGCAAAAAGCTTGAAACTGAAGTCGTGCATAGAGGCCAATTCAGGGACAAATCTCAACACCACTCCATTGCTGGGTAATCACTGAGTCAGAAGCAATCAAAAGCACGCTCTCATACCCTCTCAATCGCGCTGTAAGTCTCTCAAAAAACCACCCTGTTTTCGAAATCTTATCCTCATGTTCTTGCATTTTTTTTACAAATTATTGGTATATTCATGCTTATCGTTCAATTTAGAAGCATTCTGCATTATTTGATTGCATTCATATAACCTGTAGCACCATAGCCGAATCTACGGTTCTTGGTTTGTATTTTTGGGCATTTCTTATACAGGTGAAATCAAGACCCAAGAGGGACATAGACGTGCTCAGGAGGCCTAGACGAGCACAACCATGTGCTTGGTATCAATTTCCATGGCCTAGAAAGGATTTTTGGAATGACATGCGAATTTAGCTGCGGACATAAATCCGCAGGTAAATACCCAGGCTGAACGAAGAAGATGAAGATGTGCCCCCTCCCATTCGTCCATTCAAATTTGGCGTGTGTCTTTTTATATTTTCTGGCATAATGCGCGTTTTCCTATTTTATTATTATTATCCAATATGTATACAACTAACGTGCAATGGTCCAGTGGCAAAGGCGTGTATGCAATGGCTTACAGGACCTGGGTTCGAATCCCAGGTCCCCATATTATTTGTTGTATTTTTCAGCCAAGTGATTCCATACAAAACCAAGTGTGTGGTTCATCATACACCATCACCCAATCATCTGCCAGATGGCCCCAGGCCAGATCTGGTGGTCCAGAATGAAAGCCTACCATGGGCCAAAGTCAACATGCACACGTGGAATCAAGAGAAGTCAAACACAGGCCTGCATATTTGGACCATCAAATTGCTAATCTCACCTCCTTTCAGGCCCATAACCTCCTAACCATTTCTCTTTTTTATTTGTTTCTTTTAATATTATTGTTATTATTTCTAATTATTAATTAACCAATAAAACCTTTTTCTTAATAAAATTAAAACTAAAAAAAAACATTTTCATTATTAAAATTAATTTCCAGCATTTTTATTTTTGTTAAAAAAATTAATTTAATTAATTTAGTTTAATTAGGAAATAAATTTAATATCTTTTGCAATAATTAAAATTAATTTAGACAATTAGGTTTTATTAAAATTAATCAAATCTATTTTTTATTTCTTTAAATATCAAAAATCCAAAAATATTATTTTTATTAATTAATTAATTAGCTTATTTGATTTAATGCTTAACCTAATTTAATTTCTTTCTTAATTCAAAAATAAACCAAAAAAAAATCTTTTCTTTAGTAATTAAAGGGTCAAAACCCTAGAACTCGCCCGATTTAATTTTTCGCACGCGATCTATTTTATTTCAATATTGTATCTGTTTCCCGGAATATAATAGTTTAATATGACTTTAGTTATTTTATCGCTTTATTTATTTTCCGCATCTTAATTTCAAGGGTTGTTTTTTTGGCGATGTAAATACCCAACGCCTTGTAATAGTTAGTTTTAATTTCCGCAATTTAATTTCCGCAACTTATAAATTGTTAGATGTTTGGTAATACGGAATGCATGACAAGATTAATCGTTCAAAACCTAAAATCAACGTAGATCACCCATGACATGTACAAAGACAAAATAACTGAAAAACAACACACTCGCACATGCGCACTCTTAGGATACACCTCGCTTGGTTGCCTTCGAACATGGTTATTGAGTATAGGAAGTTTTAGAGGTCGCCCTCTTGTCCAAAGAACATAGTTGCCTCGAAACGGTTGCCTCGGAAAAATGATCTAAGACATTAGGGTTACCGCTAAGGCATCCTAACATTGCTTTAGTGACTGCACGTCCCTTAATCGAATTGACCCTTAAAACTCAAACGACGGTGCTACCTACTCATCAATAGTGGGATAGCACTGTCTAAAGGACATTAGCACAGATTGATTCCTTTTTCGAGTAGGTTGATGGTTCTTAAGTACTTTCTCTTTCTAAAAACAAAACAAAAACTTTTCGCACTTACACCTTTCAAACAAAAACTTCTTTCAAACCCACAAACACAAAGAAAAGCAAATTTTGAAAACACTTTGAGCAAGTACCTAAGAGCCCGTGGATAACCACTGATAGAAAGGGTGCTAACACCTTCCCTTTCTAAATCTACCCCCCGAACCCGAGAAATATCTCAAAAAAAAAGGAATTTTCTGTGCTTTTTTCCTTTCCTTGTTGGATAAAATAAAAGTCGGTGGCGACTCTTGCTTACCGCGACATTTTGCGAAAACAAACACAAAACGCGAACCAGCATTCCAAAAACAGTCAGTTCTCTCCCACCGTATCAGAGAACTGGCGACTCTGCTGGGGATATCTAATAAGTGGGGTGTGCCTTAGGATTAGATCATTGTGTTTTCAATTGTTTTCTTTGTATGCTTTATATTTGTGGGCTTGTATCAGAGTTACTAAGATCCTAACCCGGATCTGGGGGATACCCTTTAGGTAAGTAGCAATAAACTGTGAGGTAACTGTACGGCATAGACCGATACGGTTGAAGCAGTAGCTACGTTGGTGTGGCACTTTAGTCTGTACCGATATCCCTTGTGTTGGGACGAGGAGAATATGGGTCTTCTAAGGGGTCATTAAGCACCAACTGACCTTAGAACCTTTAAATTGACCAACTTGGCCATAGAACAGTAGCAGTATGCTACACTCATTGAGACCAA
The DNA here is from genome assembly GCA_948472305.1 of Vicia faba. Classification (NCBI taxonomy): domain Eukaryota; kingdom Viridiplantae; phylum Streptophyta; class Magnoliopsida; order Fabales; family Fabaceae; genus Vicia; species Vicia faba. The sequence continues at coordinate 574,790,062 of OX451741.1, read as the reverse complement.
ACTCTCGCGATGATTCCGGTCGCAAGAAAAGGTTGCTAAACTGGAATTATGACCGATCGAGGGTAGTCAGTGATATTGAGATCCTCTAGAACCCGATTACTATTTTTAGGACAGGTTTAAACCAACTGAACTGAAAGAGGGTAATACCTAAGCTCCTTGCCAGCCTGAAATCTAAGGGCTCTCTGTGTGACTTGTGTGCCTTTACTATGTTTGCTATTTGTGGATACTTGTGGTGTGCTTACTATCATGACATCATGACATCATAACATTGCATATATCTTGCATTGGACTAACCTATTTCAAAGACAGGAGGGATTCATCTTTGTTCTGTTTTGTAGGTCATCATGATGCTCATGCGTAGGAATACCATCCGGGTCAACTTTGTCCAGGTTCCCACCATGCTTAAAGAGTTGATTGCAAAGATGCCTGATACTACCTCCTTCATCAGAAGACATGGTTATCTTCTCAGTTTGGCTACCTCCAAATTGGAAGAGCAGATGATGAGTGTCCTAGTCCATTTCTATGATCCATTGTACCATTGCTTTACTTTCCAAGACTACCAGTTGGTTCCCATTTTAGAAGAGTTCTCTTATCTACTCGGTATCTCCATTTTGGAGCAGACCCCGTTTACTGGTTGAGAGAAGATTCTAAGACCGGAAGAGATTTCTTCAGCCCTTCATATGACTAAGGATGAGGTAATGGCTAATTGGGAGACTAGAAGTGGAGCAAAGGGCTTTCTGACTAAGTTCTTGGTTGGTAAGGCTAATTATTTCTGGGATAGTCTAGACTTCAAGGCATTTGAAGATATTCTGGCTCTTTTGATATATGGCTTGGTTTTGTTTCCGAACTCTGACTCTTTTGTTGATGTGAATGCGGTGAAAATCTTCATCTCTCGTAATCTTGTACCCACTCTCTTGGGTGACATTCTTCATCAGCTTTATGCCCGTACTGCCCGAAAGCGGGGAACCTTGATGTAATGTGCTCCATTATTGGCAAGGTGGTTTATTTTGCACCTTCCCAAGTCAGTGCTGAAGAACAAAGAAGGCATGGGCTAGGCTTATAGGGTTATGTCTCTCTCTCTCATAATGACATCATCCTGGACTCTCAAGGGTATGGACGAGGTGGCTATCATTGATTGCTGAGGGGAGTACCCCAATGTTCCCCTGATAGGAACCAATGGAGGAATTTCTTACAACCCATGCTTGGCCTTACGTCAGTTTGGGCGTGCCAGAAGAGAAGGACCTCATGAGCTGTTAATACCTAGCATCATCTTTGATTTTCAAGGGGATAGCGATGAGCAACGCCGCAGATTCATAAGGGCTTGGGATAGAGTTCACAGATTTGATCCACATGAGTTGGGTCCAAAGACTTCCCTTCCGATGGAGCCATATCTCAGATGGGTTCGTATCCGTGCCCAAAAGCTAGGTATTCCGTATGAAGTCGTCCTGCCTATCATTGTTGAGGTTGATAATGAAGAGGGGGTTCTTCCTACTATCCTCCATCCTTACATGCCCACTAACATTGGGGAACTAAAAAGGTCTTGGATGCAACTGAGAGAAGAACGGGATGCCTACCGAGAAAATTTTAACGAGCAAGAGCAGAAGATCCAGAAGTTGACTAGACAGCTGGAGAACGAGCGAATTCTCAATGACTATGTCCGCACCGACAAGAAGCGACCATGGGAGCACTGATTGCCCTTTGATTATTTCCTTTCCAGTTTTATTTACTTTTTAGTATTTCCTTTCTTGTAACGCCTTAAGGGCATCAGTTGAACAATTTGAATTGCAAAGTTTATCTAATAAAGTGTGTTTCCTTTCTGGTTTACAAATTTGAATCTCCCGATTGTCTTTGAAATCATGTCATACGCATTTCATCCCATGCACTTTATAACAGGTACCCATTACAGGTCTCTTATCTTCTTCTTTGTTTATTTCAGCACTCATCATGTCTGCTGAACCTTCAACTGAGCAAGCAATCAAGGCCCTACAGGCCTAGAATGCCCAATTCCAAGAGCTATTCATGAAACTAGCTAAGGGTCAGCAAGATCTGAAGACCCTGATTCTGAAAGAGGAGAAGAAGAAGAAGGAGAAGAAGAAGAAGAATAAGAAGAAGAAGAAGAGGACAATCTTGTTTAACACAGGTCACAGGTTTGGAAATAGGCTACAGAATGAAGTTGATTTGACCATCTCATCTGGAGGAAAAGATAGTCAGGAAGAAAGGAGGGCTCCTAGCCCTGTGGTCTCAGACAATGAGACGGACTTTGACGAATACCAGTATCCTCTGGCCGAGGATAGGTACAAGCAACTGGAAGACCGGTTGAGTGCGATGGAAGTACAGAAAGTGCCTGGTCTGGATTTTGGTGATCTGGGTCTATCATCTGGGGTGGTGATTCCCCACAAATTCAAGGCACCAACCTTTGCTAAGTATGACGAAGTTTCTTGTCCGAAGTTGCACCTCCGGTCATATGTAAGGAAGATTCATCCGCACACCGCTGATAAGAACCTATGGATCCACTTCTTTCAAGACAGTCTCTCAGGGACTCAACTTGAATGGTTTTACCAGTTGGACGGAGCCAGTATCCGTAGTTGGGTGGATTTGGCTACTGCTTTCTACAGGCAGTACCAATACAATTCCGACCTCGCTCCCATGCGTACCCAACTCCAGGGTATGTCTATGGGAACAGGAGAAGGTTTCAAAGATTATGCTCAGAAGTGGAGGGACCTCGCTGGAAGAGTGCAACCACCCTTGGCTGATCGGGAGCTTGTGGATATGTTTCTGGGGACCTTGTCTGGCCCATTTTTCAACCATCTGATTGAAAGCTCGTCGTCTGGGTTTACAGAGCTTATTATGACCGGTGAAAGGATTGAGGCTGGTATTAAGGCTGGTAAGATACAAAAGGGTGCTTCATCGAGCACCGAGAAAAAGCCCTTTAAGAAAGAGTTCAGTGCTGTCTACAGTTTGAAAGGCCAGAATAGACCTGAACACCGCCAAGCTGTTAATGCGGTTGTTATTTCAAGACCTACTGGTGCTCCTCGGCACAATAATAAACAAAAGGACGAGAAACCGCGAAGGCAATTCACCCGTCTCAGCATGACTTTGTCTCAGATTCTGCCGCAGTTGTTAAAGACCAATCTGGTGATTCCAAGGGAGGCCCTGAAGAATCCAAATATAACGTCACCAAAGTACAACCCTAATGCCCGCTGTTCTTTTCATTCTGATAGCCCGGGGCATAATACAGATGATTGTTGGTCTTTGAATAATAAGATACAGGACTTAATTGATGCTAAGGAGATTGAGTTTGAGGCGCCCGAAAGACCTAATGTTGTTACTGCTTCTATGCCCAAGCATGGAGTGAATGCTATAGATGAAGACTCGTTTGTGGTTTCTATGAACGACATTGTTACCCCTTTGATGACTGTGAAGAAGAACCTTTTGCTAGCCGATTTATTTCTGGGCTGTAACGAAGGTTGTCGTATGTGTTCTGTTCTACCTACCGGTTGCCATCTTTTGAATTCGGGTGTCCAACGCCTGATGGATAGTAAAGGAATTATGTTCGAGAAGACTGTTGTTCCTTTAGTTCATACTGAAGAAGTTGCCATTATCACCATTTTCGACAATTCTTCCAAGGCTCCCTCGAGGAAGCCTGTTAGAATTACATATGTTCCAAGAATCGCACCATTGCTCATCACTGTTCTGGGGCCCATCCCCTACACCTCTGATAAAGTTGTCCCTTGGCACTACGGGGCTGATGTTTATTTTCATGGAGTTAAACAAGAGTTAGATGCTGATACTGACGTCAGCAATATTGTTGGACCTGCTAAAGTCACCCGCAGCGGAAGACTTTTCTCACCTGATATTTCTCCACCAACTACCCGAAAACCTGTTGTTATTACACCTGCCAATGTACCTACTACTATTCCTATTCAAGTTCCTATTCTTACCCCTGTCATCGAGTCATCTGACACTCGGGGCAAAGGGATCACCAGTGAGCCTGCCCAGACGGAGGCACCAAAGACAATTATTGTTGAAGCTTCTAAACAAGAGATGGAAGAGATTCTGAAAATCATCAAAAAGAGTGACTACAATGTAGTTGAACAGCTGGGGCAAACCCTGTCTAAGATTTCTATGTTATCACTGTTGTTATGCTCAGAGGCTCATGCCAAGGCTCTGATTACATTCCTGAAGACTGCACACGTACCACAAGAGACATCAGCTGATCAGTTTAAAGATTGTGTGGCCAATCTGACTGCTGATAATGGGTTGGGTTTCTCTGACGCCGACTTGACTGCTAAGGGGAAGAATCACAATGATGCCCTACATATCTCCATTGAATGCAGGGGAACTACTCTTGCACATGTATTGGTGGATAGTGGTTCCTCATTGAACGTTTTACCGAAGAAAGCTCTGGACCGGTTGGACTGTGAAGGGTTGGAGTTAAAACCAAGCAACATTGTCGTCAGGGCCTTTGATGGGTCTAAGAGGATGGTGCACGGAGAAGTTGATATTCCGATTAAGGTTGGTTCTCAGGTTTTCAACTCTACATTCTATGTGATGGATATTCGGCCATCTTATTCTTATTTGTTGGGTCGCCCATGGATCCACAAAGCTGAGGTCGTAACCTCAATGCTCCACCAGAAGTTGAAGTACACGGTCAAAGGGAAGATTGTGACAGTTCAAGGAGAGGAAGAGTACATGGTTAGCCACCTCAACTCTTTCTGATATGTAGATATGGATGGGGAGTTCATTGAGACCCCATTTCAGCATTTTGAAGAGGTTCCCCAGACACTGGCATCAACTGAGACTGTTGTTGAAGATTCTCCTATGAAGATGGCTTCCTTTAGGGATTCCCGGGCTGTTGTCAAGAAAGAAGCTCAAAAGGTTATTCGGAATGACGGATCGGAAGACCTCCCGTATTCATCAGCAACTCGGGAGTGAATGCCATTGAAGAAGATGTTGAAGAGTCTGAGTTCGACAGTTGGATCTATCCTACGACCGATGGTGGACCAAGCAACTGGACAGCAAAGGACTTCATCCATATTTCTTTTGTTACCCAGTAATGAAACTTTTTGTTTTGAATATGTAACAGACAATGTTTTAAACTCTATGGCCTGGTGTCTTACCCGGGGCACTGTGGCTTCATTTGTGAGGGCTTTATGTGTGTCATTTTCATATATCATTAATAAAAGCATTGGACTTTCTTGCATTTCAAATTTTACGCTCCTTGTTTTTCTTTATTATATATTGCAAAAAAGCTATTTTACACACACTCACATATACAAGTCTACATCCACTCTGGATCTCACTGGTAACGACTCTGCTACTGCCAGTTATGACTTCGAAAATCCGATCAACTTAGCCGAAGACGAAGGTGAAGATGATTGTGAAGTGCCTGGTGAACTTGCAAGACTGCTACTTCAAGAAGAGAGGGCTATTCAGCCACACGAAGAGCCGGTGGAATCAGTAAATCTAGGTACAGAGACAGACAAGAAAGAGGTCAAGATTGGTGCCAATCTGGAAGCTAGTGTGAAGCAACGGTTGATTCAGATGTTGTATGACTATGTTGAGATCTTTGCCTGGTCTTACGAAGATATGCCTGGGTTGGATACTGACATTGTGGTTCATCTCCTTCCTACCAAGGAAGACTGTCCTCCAGTGAAACTGAAGGTCCGCCGAATGCGCCCAGAGATGTCTGAGAAAATCAAGGCTGAAGTTATGAAACAGTTTGACGCTGGTTTTCTAGAAGTTACTTCTTACCCTCAGTGGGTGGCCAATGTGGTTCCTGTACTGAAGAAGGATGGTAAGGTTCGAATGTGTGTTGACTATAGGGATATGAATAGGGCAAGACCCAAGGATGACTTCCCTCTACCTTATATCAATGTTCTGGTTGACAACACCGCTCAGCACAAGGTATTCTCCTTTATGGATGGCTTCTCCGGTTATAATCAGATTAAAATGGCTCCCGAAGACATGGAGAAGACAACTTTTGTTACTCAGTGGGGTACTTTTTGCTACAAGGTCATGCCCTTTGGATTGAAGAATGTTGAGGCAACGTATCAGCGTGCCATGGTTGCTTTGTTTCATGACATGATCCATCATGAGATTGAAGTACACGTCGACGACATGATTGCAAGATCCCAGACGGAGGAAGAACACCTTGACCACCTTCAGAAGCTATTTGACAGGCTGAAGTTATACAAGCTGAGGTTAAACCCAAACAAGTGCACCTTCGGGGTGAGATCTGGTAAGCTACTGGGTTTCGTCGTGAGCGACAAAGGTATTCAAGTGGATCCTGCAAAGGTGAAGGCCATACAGGAGATGCCATCTCCCAGAACAGAGAAAGAAGTCAGAGGCTTCCTGGGACGACTGAACTACATTGCCCGATTCATCTTGCACCTAACTGCTACTTGTGAGCCAATCTTCAAGCTGCTGAAGAAAGATCAAGTGGTACGTTGGAACGATGAATTCCAGACCGCTTTCGAAAGGATCAAAGAGTATCTCCAAAAGCCACCTATTCTAATGCCTCCAGTTGAAGTGAGACCTTTGATCTTATACTTGACAGTAGTTGACAACTCAATGGGGTGTGTGCTGGGTCAGCATGACGAGTCTGGCCGAAAAGAGCATGCTATTTATTACCTTAGCAAAAAGTTTACCGACTGTGAGACCCGATACTCACTGCTTGAGAAAACTTACTACGCTTTGGCATGGGCTGCTCGCCGGCTGAGACAGTATATGCTGACTCACACTACTTTGTTGATATCAAAGATGGATCCAATCAAGTATATCTTCGAAAAGACTGCATTGTCCGAAAGAATAGCAAGATGGCAGATGATCTTGACTGAGTATGACATCCAGTACACAACCCAAAAGGTGATCAAGGGAAGTGTGTTGGCAGACCATTTGGCACATCAGGCAGTGGATGATTACCAGTCTATGAACTTTGAATTCCCGGACGAGAATATCATGTTGGTAACTGATTGTGAGACACCTGGACCGGATGAAGGACCTGAGAAAGGATCCCGATGGTCTATGTACTTTGATGGAGCTTCAAACACTTTGGGCAATGGCATTGGTGTCGTGATCATATCTCCTAAAGGCTCTCATACTCCATTTATCGCCCAACTATGTTTCAACTGCACCAACAATATGGCGGAGTATGAAGCATGCATCATGGGTCTTCGAGCAGCAATTGACCTAAGGATTAAGTTTCTAAGTGTCTTCGGAGATTCCGCTCTCGTTATCAGTCTAATCAAAGGCGAGTGGGATATGAAACACCCGAACCTTATTCCTTACAAGGAGTATGTATTGACGTTGCTTCCACACTTCGAAGAGATAACCTTTGAACACTTCCCAAGAGAGGAGAATCAGTTGGCGGACGCGCTGGCTACAATGTCTTCTATGTTTAAGGTCAATTGGGACATTGAAGCTCCCCGGATTATCATTGAAAGATTGGATGAACCTGCACATTGTTGTGATATTGAGACTGAAGAGGTAACATAAAAGCCCTGGTTTCATGAGGTGAAGAGGTATCTTGAAGCTCAGGAGTACCCCGAGGGTGCATCTGTTAATGATAAGAAGTTTCTGAGGAGGTTCGCAACAAAGTTCTTCATCAGCAATGGCATTCTTTACAAGCGTAACTATGATTCAACCTTACTGCGTTGTGTGGATAAGAATGAAGCAGGAAGGATCATGGCGGAGTTACATGAAGGTACTTTCGGAACTCATTCCAGTGGACACACCATGGCAAAGAAAATCCTTCGGGCAGGATATTTTTGGTCCACTATGGAAGCCGACTGTTATCAGCATTCTCGGACATGTCACATGTGCTAAGTCTATGCTAATAAGGTGCACATACCTCCGGTTCCTCTGAACGTCTTGACGGCACCTTGGCCTTTTGCAATGTGGGGTATTGATATGATCGGCGAGATCAGACCTACGGCATCCAACGGGCATCGTTTCATCCTGGTAGTTATTGATTACTTTACAAAGTGGGTTGAAGCAGTTTCCTTTGCTACAGTAACCAAGAACGTCGTGGCACGGTTCATTCGGCATAATCTGATCTGTCGATATGGTGTACCGGAGAGGATCATTACAGACAATGGTACCAATCTTAACAACAAAATGATCACTGAACTCTACAAGCAGTTCAAGATACAACATCACAACTCTTCTCCCTATCGGCCGAAGATGAATGGGGCTGTCGAAGCAGCTAATAAGAACATTAAGAAGATTGTGCAGAAGATGACAGTAACATACAAAGACTGGAACGAGATGTTACCATTCGCTCTTCATGGGTACCGTACCTCAGCACGGACGTCAACAAGGGTAACACCCTATTCCTTGGTATATGGCATGGAGGCAGTCTTGCCCATCGAAGTTCAGATACCCTCTCTTAGAATCATGAAGGATGCAGGTTTAAGTGAAGATGACTGGATTCAGACCCGGCTTGATCAGCTGAACCTAATCGACGAAAAGAGACTTACTGCTATTTGTCATGGTCAAACGTATCAAAAACGGGTGATCAAGGCATTTAACAAGAAAGTCAGACGACAAGAGTATCAAGTTGGGGATCTGGTAATCAAGCGCATTATCCGACCTCAAGGTGATCCCAGGGGCAAATGGACCCCTACTTATGAAGGGCCATTTATGGTTAAGAACATTTTCTCAGGAGGAGCTATGATTCTAACCACTATGGATGGTGATGACCTTACTCATCCTGTCAATGCGGACATAGTGAAAATATACTACGCATAATCAAAGACCCGCTAGGTTGACTGGCCTAGGCAAAAATAAGGGCTTCCCGGCGAACCAAAAGGGTTCGGGCAAAAATAAGGGATGAAAATGAAAAAATCAGTACACCCGACAAGTCGAAAACCTGAAAAGGAGGCTTGGGCAAAAAAGGGTATCCCGATGGACCGAAAACCCGAAAGGGCGGTCCAGGCAAAAGTTAGGGATCAAAGCGTAACACTATGTCTCACTGGATCACCTTGCATCCAGACTTCGGTATCGACTATCAAGCTCGGACGACACTAATCAATATGATTCATCATCAACCAAGTAGCAAAGTGATGAGATGCTCGAGGATATAAAGGCAATAGCAGAGTTGGAACCAAGTGGGATCATTCACATAGCTGTTTTGTTTTCTTTTCACAAATTATGTAAATTCTATCTACTCGGCGGCGTTCTCTTACTAGGACGCCAGCCTCTTGTACAAAAACGCCTATTTACAGGCCAAACTTCAAAATCAATACAATTCCTTTTCAAAGAAATTTCAAACTGTTTTTCCTTTATTTGTTTTGTTTTGCAAAGAACATCCAATGTTCATTTTTGATATATGCACTTGACATTAATTGTTGCTCATAAATATTTACATGCGAAACAAAAGACGATTACGGGTAATATTAGAAACAGGAGCAATAAGAATTGTCCAAACTGTATAGTTGCTTTGTCCACCAGGTACAAAGGTAGATTCAGTTGAAGAATATGGCTAAGGTACTTTCACTCCCCGCAGAGTAAGACAGTAATGGTAGCTCTCTCCAGCTGAGATTTGCAACTGTGAATGAATCGGTAATATTCTCCCCAAGAAGAGTTTATCTACCATCAGCACTAAAAAGGGCTTGATATCCCCGGCAGTCTCAATATTCCCCAACGGAGTATAAGAATGTTCCCCGGCAGAATACAAGATACCCCCAGTGAAGTCAATATTTCCCCATCACAGTCTGAAAAAGCTTCCCCAACGGAGTTGAAGCATCATTCCTAGTAGACTCTGGAAGTTTATCCCCAGCGGAGTGAAAAAATAAATCTCCCCAGCCGAGTTCAAAGGATCATTCCCAGCAGAATTCAAAGGATTATCCCCATAAAAGTCTACAGGGTTATCCCCAGCAAATCGCGATTGAAAGATCATCCCCAGCTGAGTCCTTTCCTTTCACAAGCAGGAATTCAATCCTCAACAGATTCAGTATCACCAGCAATGGTAATCCATCCCCAGTGGAGTTTATCAGTGGAATCTTTAGCAGAGCATCTCCTCCCCACATAGTAATCTCCTCATCAGTTTATTCCCCAACAGAGTTATCTTCTCCAGCAGGTTTATTCTCGCACTTCTCTTTGTTCACCATCCTCAGCGGAAGCGAAGAATTCAACTCTATTCTCCAGCAGCTATCCGGGATTTATTTTCCCCAGCTAAAACATCACATTTCCATACATCATAATACATGCATATACGCATCATACCACATAATCTCATTTATTTTGAGAACATCATTGCTTAATCCATATCATGCATTGCATATGACTGACCTTTACCTTTCAGGAAAGATCCAGTTAAGTTCTCAATTATGCCAAGACCTCCTCTGGTTCAGTCAGATTGCCGATAAGATCTCCCTGATTCGTATTCCAGTTGAAGTTATTCCAAGACTCTTGTCTGGTCCAGTTAAATTGATTCAAAGATTTTTCTGATGTCGATCCAGTCAAAGTTAATCCAAGACCTCCTCTGGTTCAGTCAGATCACCGATAAGATCTCCTTGATTCGTATTCCAGTTGAAGTTATTCCAAGACTCTTGTCTGGTCCAGTTAAATCGATTCGAAGATTTTTCTAATGCCGATCCAGTCAAAGTTAATCCAAGACCTCCTCTAGTTCAGTCAGATCACCGATAAGATCTCCCTGATTCGTATTCCAGTTGAAGTTATTCCAAGACTCTTGTCTGGTCCAGTTAAATTGATTCGAAGATTTTTCTGATGCCGATCCAGTCAAAGTTAATCCAAGACCTCCTCTGGTTCAGTTAGATCGCCGATAAGATCTCCCTGATTCGTATTCCAGTTGAAGTTATTCCAAGACTTTTGTCTGGTCCAGTTAAATCGATTCCTAAAGATTTTTCTGATGTTGATCCAGTCAAAGTTAATCCAAGACCTTCTCTGGTTCAGTCAGATCGACCCTAAGATCTCCCTGATTCGTATTCCAATTGAAGTTATTCCAAGACTCTTGTCTGGTCCAATTAAATAGATTCGAAGTTTTTCTGATGTCGATCCAGTCAAAGTTATTCCAAGACCTTGTCAGGTCTAGTTAAATCGATTCGAATATTTTTCTGATGCCTATCCAGTCAAAGTTAATCCAAGACCTCCTCTGGTTCAGTCAGATTGCCGATAAGATCTCCCTGATTCGTATTCCAGTTGAAGTTATTCCAAGACCTTGTCTGGTCCAGTTAAATCGCTCCTAAGATTTTTCTGATTCCGATCCAGTCAAAGTTAATCCAAGACCTTTTCTGGTTCAGTCAAATCGCTCCTAAGGTTTTTCTGATGCTGATCCAGTCAAAGTTAATCCAAGACCTCCTCTGGGTTAGTTAGATCGACGATAAGATCTCCCTGATTCCTATTCCAGTTGAAGTTCAGACCTCTTAACAACCATCTCCAAATGGCATCTATAAGCCCATTCCCGACATCACCAACGCTGATACCACTTTATGCGAGTGCAAATTTCTGGGCACTCTAGTGTTCAATCATCTTCCACCTTCGGATCACGAAAGGCCCGAAAGCCAATCTATATCCTCAGGTTTAAGAAGATTGAACAGGGGAAGCTATTGTACCCCAAAATTTTACCTCCCAAATTTCTCAAAACATTGCAAGAAAAATCTTCAAGTGGCTCAAGATTGCTCAAGAGTTGGACAGTCAAGCTATCTCTTAAGGTAGTCAACCTCAAATTAGGGTTTTGTGTTGCATCAAGGTCCTTGCATCCAAATGACCTAAATTGCTCCCCAATGTATTAATATTTTCTCAAGGTCATCCATGTCAAATTTCAAGCCTTGCAGAGGAAGTTTGCTCAGTCAATTGCTCAAAGGGTCCAAAAATCGATTGTGTTAGGGCAAAAGTCAGCTGTGACCTACAAATAGTCAAACTTCAAGATTTTTTGTAAACATTGTCATTTTTAAGGGTATTTCATCATTTGATCAAGGGTTGATCATGATTCATCAAGGATTGCTCAAAATTCATCAAGACTCAAAAGTTGCTAAATTAGGGTTTTGTAGGAAAAGTCAACTCAAATTTGACCAAGCATAACTTTCTTATACTGTATGAGAAATGACCCATCCAAAGCTCATTTTGAATAGGATGAAATTTCCTACAATCCATCTTCACACCCCAAGATCAAGAAATGTACTCACAAGAAGTTACAAATTTGGACATTATAGGTCATTTTTGAAATTCAACAAAAACACCTTTTTTTCCAAAGCTTGTAACTTGAGTATGGAATATCAAAATGAGATGAGACCAAAAGGGTTGGTTGGAGTACATCTCAAGCTTTATAAAAAGTCAAAGAACACCTCCAAAAGTTCAAAATTGAAGAAGTTATGCATTGTTGAAGTTGGGCATTTTTGCAAAATTGCCAAAAGTCAACTATCCCCAAAACATCAAATTTTGTCAAAGGGGCCCATTATTTTCCACTTGATTTGATCTTGTCACACTACAAACGTGTCCTAGCTTCAGCCTTGTATCCATTTATTAATTTTTCTATTTTATTTGATTTTTTATTGAATTAATTCATTTTAAATCAATTTAAACCAAATAAAATCCAAATATTGATTACTTAGGATCTTTTTGGTTTTGGACAAAATTGGAAGGTTTTCAATGGAGGATCAAATCAAATATCCAAGCATTGATGTACAAGGATTAAGTCCACAAAACTTGACCTAATACAAAGCAGCATACATATACAATGCAAAGGCACGCGAATTAGAGGTTAGAGGCTGCAGAATCATCAAAAGCAAACTTGAAAAAATTGGCAAAAAGCTTGAAACTGAAATCGTGCATAGAGGCCAATTCAGGGACAAATCTCAACACCACTCCATTGCTGGGAAATCACTGAGTTAGAAGCAATCAAAAGCATGCTCTCATACCCTCTCAATCGCGTTGTAAGTCTCTCAAAAAACCGCCCTGTATTCGAAATCGTATCAACATGTTCTTGCATTTTTTTGACAGATTATTGGTATATTCATGCTTATCGTTCAATTTAGAAGCATTTTGCATTATTTGATTGCATTCATATGACCTGTAGCACCATAGCCGAATCTAGGGTTCTTGGTTTATGTTTTTGGGCATTACTTGTACAGGTGAAATCAAGACCCAAGAGGGACATAGACGTGCTCAGGAGGCCTAGACGAGCACAACCATGTGCTTGGTATCAATTTCCATGGCCTAGAAAGGATTTTTTGAATGACATACGAATTTAGCTGCGGACCTAAATCCGCAGGTAAATATGCAGCCTGAACGAAGAAGATGAAGACGTGCCCCCCTCCCATTCGTCCATTCAAACTTGGCACGTGTCTTTTTATATTTTCTGGCATAATACGCGTTTTCCTATTTTATTATTATTATCCAATATGTATACAACTAACGTGCAATGGTCCAGTGGCAAAGGCGTGTATGCAATGGCTTACAGGACCTGGGTTCGAATCCCAGGTCCCCATATTATTTGTTGTATTTTTCAGCCAAGTGATTCCATACAAAACCAAGCGTGTGGTTCATCATACACCATCACCCAATCATCTACCAGATGGCCCCAGGCCAGATCTGGTGGTCCAGAATGAAAGCCTACCATGGGCCAAAGTCAACGCGCACACGTGGAATCAAGAGAAGTCAAACACAGGCCTGCATATTTGGACCATCAAATTGCTAATCTCACCTCCTTTCAGGCCCATAACCTCCTAACCATTTCTCTTTTTTATTTGTTTCTTTTAATTTTATTGTTATTATTTCTAATTATTAATTAACCAATAAAACATGTTTCTTAATAAAATTAAAACTAAAAAAAACATTTTCATTATTAAAATTAATTTCCAGCATTTTTATTTTTGTTAAAAAAATTAATTTAATTAATTTAGTTTAATTAGGAAATAAATTTAATATCTTTTGCAATAATTAAAATTAATTTAGACAATTAGGTTTTATTAACATTAATCAAATCTATTTTTTATTTCTTTAAATATCAAAAATCCAAAAATATTATTTTTATTAATTAATTAATTAGCTTATTTGATTTAATGCTTAACCTAATTTAATTCCTTTCTTAATTCAAAAATAAACCAAAAAAAAATCTTTTCTTTAATAATTAAAGGGTCAAAACCCTAGAACTCGCCCGATTTAATTTTTCGCACGTGATCTATTTTATTTCAATATTGTATCTGTTTCCCGGAATGTAATAGTTTAATAGGACTTTAGTTATTTTATCGCTTTATTTATTTTCCGCATCTTAATTTCAAGGGTTGTTTTTTTGGCGATGTAAATACCCAACGCCTTATAATAGTTAGTTTTAATTTCCGCAATTTAATTTCCGCAACTTATAAATTGTTAGATGTTTGGTAATACGGAATGCATGACAAGATTAATCGTTCAAAACCTAAAATTAACGTAGATCACCCATGACATGTACAAAGACAAAATAACTGAAAAACAACACACTCGCACATGCGCACTCTTAGGATACACCTCGCTTGGTTACCTTCGAACGTGGTCATTGAGTATAGGAAGTTTTAGAGGTCGCCCTCTTGTCCAAAGATCATAGTTTCCTCAAAACGGTTGCCTCGGAAAAAATGATCTAAGACATTAGGGTTACCGCTAAGACATCCTAACATTGCTTTAGTGACCGCACGTCCCTTAATCGAATTGACCCTTAAAACTCCAACGACGGTGCTACCTACTCATCAATAGTGGGATAGCATTGTCTAAAGGACATTAGCATAGATTGATTCCTTTTTCGAGTAGGTAGATGGTTCTTAAGTACTTGCTCTTTCTAAAAACAAAACAAAAACTTTTCGCACTTACACCTTTCAAACAAAAACTTCTTTCAAACCCAGAAACACAAAGAAAAGCAAATTTTGAAAACACTTTGAGCAAGTACCTAAGAGCCTGTGGATAACCACGGATAGAAAGGGTGCTAACACCTTCCCTTTCTATAATCTACCCCCCGAACCCGAGAAATATCTCCAAAAAAAGGAATTTTTATGTGCTTTTTTCCTTTCCTTGTTGGATAAAATAAGAGTCGGTGGCGACTCTTGCTTACCGCGACATTTTGCGAAAACAAACGCAAAACGCGAACCAGCATTCCAAAAACAGTCAGTTCTCTCCCACCGTATCATAAAGTCACCACCGAAGTTTATTTTTAAAAAGGAAAACGTCGATAAAATCCTAAAAGAATAAAAATATGGTCATTGCAACCAAATTCGGGTTCGATAGTCGATTATGTGTAGGAAAGTATTAGAACTTCGTAACGGGAATTGTCTAACTAGTTTTGCAAATAAGAGTGTTAGCCTAAGATATTTTGGTTTCTTCTAATTATTACGACATATTTACAAAAAGAAATAAAAGGAAAACATAGGTTTTTTATTAGGGTACATGATGAGATGTTGAATCTTGTTCCTATGTATCCCCATGTGCGATGAGGAACTTAAAATTATGTAGTTTTGGATAGCAAAAATGTGTTTGTTGGTTGATTTTAATTGCAAAATTGAGTTTAGTCGCGCTTGGACGATAAAAAGACTCATTGATTAAAAAATGACTCGTGCTTGGGTGATAAATGCTTGCTTAAGAAATAAAGATCTGCGCTTGTGAGGAAAAATAAATTTGATTGGTTGTGCTTGCTTTTACGCAGAAGACGAGTATTCAAATGACAGTGTTGTACCCCAAAATTTACCCTCCCTTTTTCACAAGAAAATCACAACCCCTGGGTTTTCTCTGATTTTTGAGATTGGCTCAAGAATCGGTCAAACAGACTTTTCTTTATCAGTCAATCCAGAATTAGGGTTTTCTCTGATTTTGTTGAGATTGGCTCAGGAATTGATCAAGAAGACTTTTCTTTGGCAACAAATCCGAAATTAGGGTTTTCGCTCGCATTTCTCAGAAGAAACTGAATCCTCAAAAAATCAGTTAACTGTTACATTGTTTTCACGCTTGTTCAAGTTTACTGGTTGTTTCTCAAGGCCTGATTATCTGGGATAAAAGCTGAGACTTTTGTTTGGAACATTAAGGCATCTGCTTGATTAAGTGGAGTGAAAGGTTTACCGTTTAATGAAATGCTTTGTTTGTTTAACTGTACAATGCGTGTGTTAATTGGAATACCATGCGTATTGTGAGTAATGCAAGGTTACGAGACTGCAAAGTTTGTTGATTATTTATTTTATCTGGATTAAAATTATTGGGATACAGTTCCAATTATTTTGATTTGAGAGTCTTAAATAATTAAATAAACAATGCAAGGAAAGATTGGAAGATATTGGACAGTAGAAATTTCTTTTGGATAAAGACTTTTTTATTCGTTTCAAATGTTGTTACAAAATTTATTTGAATATTGTAAATTTACAACTTATGGTATTTACAATAATAATTGTTTACAAAAAATGAAAAATCTATCTATCTCTAAGCCTAAATCTCCTAAGATTTTTTGCTTCCTCTTCTTCTACTATTGCCCAGGATGCATTCACCTGAAAAAGAAGATAGGAAATAAATTAGCACAATTAACTGAAAAGAATTTTCAAGTAGAAGAAAAGAAATCATCATTAAAGTCTGCCGGCCGGAATCAGAAATGCTATGTTCATCATATTTTATTTTCCTCTCTGCAAATCACAAGAAGATCGCTCTTCTCGGTTCACAGAGAGAAAAATAAAAGATATAAATTGCAAGCATACAATTAACTCAAAATGCAAAAACATAGGAAAGTTGCAAGGCAAACTGTACTGCAAACTGAATTTCAAACTACAGTAGCAAAGCAAATTGCAAGGCAAACATAAGCAGGTCAGCATAAGCAAACTGAGTTACAAGCCAACTAAGTGCAAAAAGCAAAAGTACAATGCAGAAGCATAGCAACTAAAGCATACAAGCATAGAAAGTACACAGTACAGAGATGCAGCAAGTACACAATACAGAGAGATGAACCAAGTTACAAGCAAGAGCTTGTCCTAGCCATCATCATTTTCTGGCCAGCAAACTTTTCAGAATTAAATATAATAAGCAAAAGTGCTTAGAGAGAGAAAAAAAAGAGAGGACCTTTTAGTGAAAAGAGTTTGCAGTTTTGGCAAAAGGGCAGGCTGTTTTCAAGACAGTAAAAAGAAAGCAAAAAGATATAAAAAAGAGAGGACTGTATAACAGTCCAGGAGAGGGGGAGAAGACATAGAGCAAAAATCTGCATAAGCCGCAAATCAAGCAAGTCAAAACCTATAAAAACCAAACTCCTCAACCTTCTTTCCATACTGAAAACCTGCAGTAAACACCAAACAGCCTACAAGCTCAACAAGGCCAAACACCAAACAGCTTGCTAGCAACAAACTGCATAACTGCACCAGTAGCAAACCTGCAAGCCTGCAAAACTTGTTAACCAAACCTGCTTTCCATACTGCAAACCTGCAGTAAATATAAACTGCAAACTTGATTGCAAAACTGCAAACTTGCTTGCAGGACTGCAACTTACCACAAGCCTTGTTAAAACCCAAACCTGCTAACTCACAGTAACAAGCCTGAAATACCAACTCCAAAACAAATAACAAACTGCAAACTTGCTTGCAAAACTGCAAACTTGCTTGCAAAACTGCAACTTTCTCAAAAACCCAACCAAAACTATCACTAACAAGTTTCAAACCAACAAAGAACAAGCAACCAAAACAGTTTCAGAAGTATATTCATCATCAACAATATCAACGAAGCAAGCAAGTTCTCAGAACAATATCATCATCAAACAATCAGGGTCAACAAGAAGAAAGAGGAAGAGTTTTTAGAAGCAAAATAACATAGAGTTTCAGAAACACCTTCATCACCAATGAAAAGCAACAACAACAAGCATTATTTCAGAAATACATTCATCATCAAAAAGAGGAAGATTTTCAGAAATAAACATCAAAAGCTTCAGAAACACGTTCATCATCAAACATTTAAAGAATAACAAAGGGCTTCAGAAACACGTTCATCATCAAACATTCAAAGAATAACAAAGGGTTTCAGAAACCAAGTTCATCATTAACCAACGAGAAGAAAGAAAGAAGGTTACCAAGCATCATCTCATCTTCATCCTCCGCCCTCTGGCCACCAAGAGCGCCGCCGGTCCAACCCATTTCCCATCTCCCTCCATTTTTCAGAAAGATCTCTCAAGGTAAGTTTTCTCACCCCCTACACTGCATCTTACACATAAACATGCAAACAGTAAACATACAAGAATCACACGAATGAACAACTGTAAAAAAACCTAAGAATCAAAATAAAATAAAACTGTACCGATCAAACAGATGGCGTGGACCGTCGTGGAGAGGAGAAGGCTAGGGTGGCGCTCTGGCAACCTAAGGGCATAGAGAGAATCAGTGTTTGAGAAAGACGAAGAGAACGAGAGAAGAAGGAGGCGCCGCTGTAACCAAAACTTGCAAACCCTTATCAAAGCCAAACCCTAAAAAAAATTGTCACAACGTTTCGTTCTGGGCCTTCGCCCAACAAGTCCCTAGGCCCAAATGTTTCTGCGCATAACCCCCCCCCCCCCTCTCTTCTTTTCTGACTTAACAATTTATTCTTCTCCATTTTTTTGCTTGGGCCACAAGTCCTAGGCCCATTATCTTTTTCTTTTCAATTTTTAAACTAACACTTCTCTTTATTTTCATTTTTAATAATTTGATTCTTTTTTCTTTTGTTAAAATATAAAACTAAAAATGTATTAAAATTTTGTTTAAATTTTCTTAATATGGTTTTCTTTAGTATTTGTTACATTTAATAAAATACATAAATAATAGAAGCTTTAATTTAAATAATTTTTCTTTCTTTTAAAACTTTTTCTTTCCATAATTAATAAAACACAAAATAATAATAATACTTAAATATTTATTAGGTTAAAAATTTTATTTGTTCATTTGTAAATAAATACATGCATCTCATAGTTCTTTGATTTTCCTTAATTTGTTATAATTTTTTACGTTGAATTGCGACAGTTCGATTTGGTTGTAACATATATTCGGACATTATTATTCTTATGAGACTCATCCCCATTTGTAAATAATTGTACCCCCATCCCCGGATACTCTTTTGTAATAACTTAGACTTTAAATTCCCGCAATTTATTGTTTTCAATATACTGTATAGTAATTAGGGTTTGTATGCGAAGATCTAAAATCAATTGCTAGATAACCTAATACAAGAATAAATGCATGAAAATCAATACACAATTCACACTTGCACCTCTAGGGTAACCTCGCTTGTTTCCTCAGAAAATGCAATCATGTCCCTCGAGTATAAGACACTCTAGCAATTGCCCCTTCGATAAACAAAGATAGTAGTCCCTCGATGACCCTCGATGTTGCCTTCGATAAAACGATCTTGTCCCTTACAAAAATTGCTAGAGCGTCTCACAAGTTGCTTTCAATGATTGTATACGATGACCCGCGCCTGTCCCGTTTAACATCCTAACACAAGGTTGTTCACCAAATACAATGGTGAAATAATACTGTCAAAAGGATTGAAAACATAAGAAAGATCTTTGAGTAAAATAGGGTAGACAACTCTTAGTTACTTGATCAAAAGCTTGCAAAACATCCTTGCCATTTTTCAAACACACCTCACAACACAATTTCAAAACAACTTTCAAAACATTGAAATATCTTTTCAAAAAGACACACACCTTTTGTATATATTCAAACAAGAATTATTACAAAGGTTGCCTAGACAAGGCTTCTTTTTCAAAACATTTTCAAAACCGCACACACCAAGCACCATTTCAAACAATTGAAAAGCAAAGGCAAATGATCTAAAACAAGTAACTAAGAGTCCATGGAAAACCATGGATGAAAAGGGTGCTAGCACCTTCCCTTTTCATAATCTACCCCCCGAACCCAAGAAAACATCTCAAAGGTCTTTCCTGTGCTTTTTGACCTTTCCTTTGGATAAAATAAAAAGTCGGTGGCGACTCTTGCTAAACCGAACAAATGCGAATACAAACGCAAAACCTCAAGTCAGTTCTCCCACCGTATCACAGACAGGTTATACGACTTGTATCTAAATACTCGGGAAATAAAGGGATATACATATAATTAATCTATTTTCATCCAAATTGATTTAGAAAATACGTGATACGAATTGAGTCATGATTCTTTGAAAGAAGGCAAGCATTCCAAAGACAAGCTATACGGCTTGTACTCGAATGCTCCAGGAAAAAAGAGGCATACATCCAGTTAGTCATTTTTCTCCCACCAAAGAATGAACTAAATTCGATCTGTTTATTAAATATTAAACGAAAGATGAGTATTCGAAAGGCAAGTTATACAGCTCGTATCCGATTATTCGGAGAAGAAATAGGCATATGCCCAATTAATCATTTTTCATCCAATATTTGATTTAGAAAAATGAAATGAAATTGACACCCAGTATACTCTAATCGTTCCCGAGATGGAAACCTAACTAATTAATTGATTTGGGAATTTTATTATGCCACATCTAATTGTAACAAGTAAGCTCCGTGATAAAACGAAGATATCAGCCCATATGGCTATGGATGGCTCATCACAAACTCTCCAAAATCCATAGTTAAAATTATAAAAAAAAATAATGCAATATAATTCAATCTAATACATGAATGAGTTTTAAATAACTAAAAATAAAATAAAAAGGAGCAAATAATGCGGGTAGACATGGGGTGTAAATGGAGAAATGAGGGATGTGTTGAGTAATTCTTAGGACCCTAGGATTCAAGCCCAACAACACAATAATAGTAATAAAAAAAAGAAAAAAGAAAGGGAGGTAAAACAACAAAATGGGGATGTTGATTAAGAAAATTGGAGGGTCCAAATTTTCAAGCCCAATAAGCAAACAAAAAAGAAGAGACAAAACCAAAAAATATTTTGGGCTCTCCTAACCGTCTATGAAGATCAGGCGATTTTGGTCTAATCTCATGATACAATTAGGATCCAATAATCTGAGCCACATGATCATGATCAAGTAGTTTTAATCCTATAGATATGATGGGGGTTCCTGTACAAAATTTCCCTCTGGACTTAGATCTAATGTTCCAGACTTTTTCACGTGACCAATCCTTTTTTTAAATTAAAACAAATAGATTAAAAAACAAAAAACAAAAAACAAAAAATGGATCTCTCTCATTATTTTTTTCAGAATCTCTTTTTTTTTTCTTTTCTTCTTCTCTCTTTCTCACGGTCTCACCCCTCATTTCTATAAAAAAAATCTCTCTTTCAAATAAAAAAATACTTCAAAATAAAAATCTATCAAAAGCAAAAAAATAGAAACAACAAGAATGAAAGGGACAAAGAAGGACTAAAGATGGTGGGTTTCTTCTTTTACCGGTGAGGGATGTTGACCGCATGGTGGTGATGGTGTTGTGTGTCATACTCAAAATTTATCATACCCTTTCATTCAAATCTCATGGCTTATGCATCTCGTAATCTTCGTGTACATACCCTTTCATAAGGTCATCTAAAACATCATGAATTCAATAATAACAAGCCTTGGCATTTGAGATCAATCGTCATAAGATTAAAGTTTATCTAGTGCATTAGGGTTTTGTATCTTTTGCAGGGTTATCTTAACTAAAGACTCAAGAATCATGATTAGGGTTTTGTCCTTTATCCTCAAGCTCGTATGAAGAAACTTCAAATGCTTGACAACACACCTTCTAAAGCTCTTCTCCTCAACACTTTGGCTTCATTGTGATGCTCATTATTGCTGCAATACATGTCACCACCTCTTATGCTAATTCATTCAACTAGGGTTTTGATACAAGCTTGAGTCTTGATTCATTCAAAGGCATAATTCAAGGGCAAGGTTTGAGAAAAGGCATTGAGGAATTATTTTAGAGAAGCTTGATTAATTAAATCATAAAGCAAAGTTCTCTTACAAGATCAAGACATCGTGATCTCAAACTTCATGATCTCACTTCATTATCTCATAGATCAAGCATTATTTCAAAATCAGAAGATAAGCTTGGAAATCTAGAAGATAAAGATGTATTGAAGGATGTTTTATTTACATTCACAAAAGTAATTACTAGATTCAATGCCAAGTTCATCAAGGTTTCAAGAGATTTTCAAGGCCTTACAAAATCATTATCATCATTCCAAAGAGCTGCGAAATTTATTAATCAAAAGGAACATGGAAGCCATTTGAAGACAAGTTCATGGGCAAAATTCATTAGTCTCTTTGCTCCCCACTTAATTTTCTTCAAGATCCTTCACCAATCTTCATGTTCCATCCTTCATTAAGCATTAATCTTCAAGCCACAGCCATAACCCAACATCACTTCATTATTGCCTTCAAAGTCTATATCAACCCTGCATCAAGCCAAATAATCGAAACAGTTCACATAAGTTCATGATCAGCACTAACCTACACAAACCATTACATCAATTCAGTTCAGAAAATCAAGTAACATTAAAACTAGCTTTGCACATATTAAAAACCATTCAGGATAAAAAAAAACCATCAGTTTAGAAATTAACAAACCAGTTGGTAATGACACATCAAAATCACAAAAAATACAATTAACACACACACTCAAAAAACTAGTTTGCTACATTCTTCTTTCAACTAGCAACCAACTTGTTACTAACTGTATAAACCAACAAAAACAAACTAAATCAACCAACCTGTAACTGAATAATAACAAAGTCTAACAGCTTCGGATCCAATCATCCATTCACTAACCGAATCGACTCGATCTAACAGCTCTCGATTCCTTCCATAACTGCCTGCAACCTTCACTCCCCTCTATATAACAGATTCACTCTCTCGGTTCTCAGTCTTATCGATTTTTTCTTCACTCGTTCACCATTCATCCTTCACTTCCTCCATCATTCATTCTTCAGCCATTCAACACCAATCACCTTCTCTGAACCTCATCCATCTTCATCATTTTGCAACCTCCAAACCTCACAGAACCCTCTCGTCCTCCCTCTGAATCGTTCACCTTACATGAATCAAGCTCTCAAACTGCCTCAGAAACTCACAGACTCATCAACCTCACTAATTCTTCAACAGCAACACACGTTCGGCTCAAGAACAACAACTCCGCAATTCATTAATGCAGAAAAAAGTGAAACAAAGAAGAAGAATATGAAGTAGACGAAGAGAAGGATATTCAGGAGAAGGAAAAATGTCAGAGTCGGAATCAAATGCATCCGAGGAAGAAGATCGATCCTCAAGGTTGGTTCTTAATCTTTTCACCTCCTTCTTGATACCATTTATTAGAGGATGATTAGTGGTGTAAAAGCCCTAACCTTGTGCAATCTGAAGCTCAGCCATGAGCGTTTAATTTAACTTTGACAAGGCTAGGGTTTTGTGAGTACTTGTAGATTTAGAATGATCCAGACAAAATCAATGAAAAAGAAGCTGAGATATGGACTCAGGGTACAAAACCGAAGGAGATGACATGTTCTTTATGAGGTTTAAAAGGATTTGAAGAGTCACAAATTCCTTCAGCACGACGCCGTTATGTTTATTTCAACATTTGCATTGAATTGTTTTGTTTGTTTTTGTTTCATTAATAAACTGAAGTTGTGAATTGCACGTTGGGCTAAAGAACAACACCGAGCCCAATTGTTTTCTACATGTGTACCCCTCTATCCAGATAACCATTTGTTTTTTTGTTCAGTTTTTGTTTTAGATTTGATTGGGCCACACACCCAGGCCGAATGCATATTGTAGATTCTACTTTACATATGCCGATCCAGTACCCCCATGGTTATCTTGTTTTTTTTCTTCTATTTTTACTTCTTATTTTGATTAGATTTTTACATATAATTCTTGCAATTTTTACATGATTTTGGTATTTTTATTGATGACAAATGTGAACAAAATGTGTATAGTTTGATCATGACCCTAGAACAACCCTTTGATGTTCTTATTTCTTGATTTGTGTTCATAAAATGCCATGGAAATTAATTGATAAATGTGCTTGAATTCCTTTAATTTTCATGTGAATTGTTTAGGTTTTTTAACATTTTCCTTGATTAATTCTTGTCCATAATTTTATACCATCTCATGAATCATTTTATACATTATACTAACTCCTTTGCTTTTGATTGTGAGGTATTACTTTGAGCTCCTTGGACCATACTTTTGAACATTTACCAATTATACCTAATCTTGTATTTTTATCGTTTTAATTTCACTTTAAAGTTTTCATAGAACATTGCAATATTGTAGTAAGTGCTTCATTCCCCCAATGTGGGAAAAGTGTACCCCCTCATTATGAACAATGTAATAGTGTATAATGTGTGCTTGTATGATTGAATGCTTGTATGAGATGTGTTGTACCCCAAAATTTGCCCTTCCATTTCCTCAATATTTTCTCACCACAAGACCCTTAGAGCTCAAGATCAAGTTAGGGTTTGCCATGCTCAAGACTTCTCCTTGCACTGTTGACCCAAATTAGGGTTTGTGTTTACATAAAGATGTTTTGACCTAAAAAGCCTAAGATGACTTTCATGCTTCATGTTGGACTCCCAAGTTTATCCATACCAAGTTTCAAGTCTTGATTCCAAACTTTTCCCAGTCAATTGGACAGTTGACCTAGAAATCAGTTGTATTGGGGAAAAAGTCAACTGTGGTCAATTGACAGTCAAACCTCATGATTTTTGACCCACATCAACATTATGAACTCGTATGGACCATTTGATCAAGTTTGGATCACAATTCCACAAGAAATTTGATCAGATCACCAAAAGGGTAAAATGGTCATTTTTAGGGTTTTGACTGCACAAAAACAATTTTTGACTGTTTGACCTAACCAATGGCAAACCAAGCTCATATATGGACTCAAGGACTCAATCGCATTGTCTTGACACATTCAACAAGTTCAGAAGATCCCAAATGCACAAGATTGACAGATGAATTTTCCAGTCAACTGAGCCAAATTTGACTGTATACTGAAAAGTCAAACTTTGACTTTTTGGTCAAAATCAAATGCCAAGATTCATTTTTCATCAAAACATGTCAAATTATGAAACTTGTTCATCAAGAAATCAAAAGTCACAAATTAGGGTTTGAAATGAAGAATTTTCATAACTTAGAATTTTTCTAAGTTATGAAAATCCCTAATTTTTTCCTAAATTTGTCCCACTTTTTCATCAAGATACATTTGGGTTCAAGGAAAACTCAAAACATGAAAGTTATAGTCCATTGCAAAATCTACAACTTTGATTCACAAAGTTTCCTCAAAAGAAGCTTGTAGCTCAAGTTATGATTTTTGGAACAAGGGTGCAAAACATTCTTAACTTAGAAAAATTTTGACCTATTCTAGGCAGGATTTTTGCCTAACTTCATGGCCACTTTTCACACGCTTCCACTTGGAATTTCAACTTGCATTACAAATATGGATTGTAGTACACATTCCAAGCTTTCCAAAATATCCAAGAACTCATCAAACAACCTTGTGGTTAGGGAGAATCGAATTTGGCAATATAGGCAAAAGTCACTTTGTTCATGAGCCATTTCCATGTTCATAACTTGTGCAATTTTTCAAATCAGCATGAGCAAGCTAGTTACAGGCCTCTAATCTCATTTACACTTATAAATTAAATGCCAATCCATTGAGCCAAGATGTTATCTATGATTTTGGTTATTGTATGGAGAATTAAGCCTTAATTAGAAAAAGCACTTTATCCATTTTTGAAAAGTATGGCTTTATGTCAAGTTTGCAAATCAAGAAGTACAAGGCCATATCTTTGGACACAGGATTCATGGATATAACACACTGATCAAGACTAAAAGATGCATCATACTTGAGGGGCCTAGAGAAGCTTGTAAAACCAACTTGCCATTTCTTGCTTAAGTTAGAAGAAACCTTGCATAACTCACAACAACACACATTTCTGCCAAGAGAAGCTGAGACAAACTTATTGTACACCTTCCAAACATCAAACCTGAGCTAAGGCACGAGCTAACTACCCTCCAAACCTCCCTAAACCTCAAAACACCATCCTACTGCAGAAAACAGAGTCACCTCTGCAGTTGGACTTCCATAACTCAATCCACTCGTGCATTTTTGCTAAAACCAGTTCATACACACTCCATACCACATATACAAGCTATCCCAAGCATTGGACACGACCTGTAACACCTCTAACCAACTTCACCATTTTCACTTTTTCTGTTTTGCAGGTTGATTGCCATAGCTTGATTCACTTGGTTTCAAAGCAAGCTAAAGGTTGGAATAGCATCCCTGGACTTCAAGCAAGTTGTACCAATCCTCACCTTGCCTTGAAAGTGCCTCCATTGCCAGACACGATCCAAGTTGAACAGGTAAGTTCATGGACTTCTATCTCTCAATCTAGGAAGAGTTAGCTTTAAGTTTATGAATGAAAAATGCACTACTCATGGCCCTGAAGCTATACATATCCTCACTTTCCATTTATATTGCATATGCTGAGAGAATTTAAGACCTGAACATTGACAAAAACTTAAGTTAAGAATTAGGGATGGAGAAATTCTCTCTCATTTCTGAGAGTTAGATCAAGTTTTTGGTATGTATGGAATCGTGGCTTGATGCTTGACATTTTTCATGTTATAAGTTTGTGCTAAAAGTCCAGGAATCAGGATGTTTGAACCAGGAGGGAGAGGCGCGCGTTTTTTGACATTTTTGTCTAGAGGTTGAAGACAACCTCTCTTGGGCTGGGCCTGAGACATTTTTCCTTTTTGCACTTTCATTTTTCACATGCACCCCCTGGCCCATTTTGAGATATACTTGTCATTTTATATTTTTTCCTTTTGATTTTGTTTCTATATTTTTATTTAAGCATGAAAAAATATTAAAATTATTTTTCCCACATTTTTTGCAATTTATTTGATATTTATTTGGTTTCATTTAGTTTTTGTACATAAATAATCATAAATATACTTTTACTTAAAATAACTAAAAGTAATACAAATACATTTATTTTCTAATTTTATTTTATTTTATCTTCTAAAAACATTTTATGAAAAATATACTTTTTTTGTAAATATTAAATATTTTATTCTTGTACATATTTAATATATTTAGTAAATATTATAAATACTTATATATTTATTAGTATATTTAGGTTAAAAACACAAAAATAATACATTTTTATTTTTATTAATATTTAACTTTAAAAAATCACTTTTTGACTATATACTTTCTTTTTATTTATTTTTATACATAATTAATAAATATTGCATATATTAAATAATTAATACATTTTATTTAGCAAAATTAGGGTTTTACCCTAAACCTAAAAAATCCAAAAATTAAACCTTTTTATTTTTGTTTATTTGACACACAAAAAATACTTTCTTACATACATATAAAAATCATTTTTTGCATCTTGCATATTTATCTCATTTTATTTAATTATTGTGCAATTAATTAATTTGTATAATTCAATTTGGATGTAATAGTTAGATTTAAATTTCTTGCTAAATATCCCCATTTGAACATTTGTACCCGTCATCCCATATATTGTGTTGTAATAATTTAGGACCTTTAAATTCCGCACTTTAAAAGCTTTCTAAACATGCCATGATAGAATTAGGGTTTTGTATGCAAATCAAAAACAACAAATAGTTTGACCTAAATTCAAGATAAACAAGCATGAAAATGGACAACACTAATCACACTTGCACCCCTAGGGTACTCCACTTGTTGCCTTCAATGAATGGGCCATATTGCATGTTAGGTATCTTTGGCAAAAACAAAACAATCAAATGATCATAGTCCCTCGATGACGCTTTCGAAAGTTGCCTAAAAATGATCAAGTCCCTTAAAAATTGCCCAAAGATACTTGGCACCATTGCAATCATGGTCTAAACGATGACCCGCGCCCGTCCCGTTCACATCCTAATACAAGATTGTCCACCAAATACAATGGTGGAACAAAATTGTTAAAAGGGTTAAAACATAGCAAAGATCTTTGAGAAATTTAGGGGTAGATAGCTCTTGGTTACTTGACCAATCTTGCAAAACAATCCTTGCCATTTTTCAAAACACACTTCACAAACACAAACTTTCAAAACAACTTTCAAAACCTTGAAACATCTTTTCAAAAAGACAAACACCTTTTGTAAAATATTCGAGTAAAGAATTGTTACAAGGGTTGCCTAGACAAGGCATCTTTTTTTCAAAACATTTTCAAACACACACACAAAGCACCATTTCAAACAATTGAAAATACAAGGCAAGTGATCTAAGCAAGTAACTAAGAGCCCATGGATAACCATGGATAGAAAGGGTGCTAATACCTTCCCTTTCTATAATCTACTCCCCGAACCCAAGAAAACATCTCAAAGGTTTTTGCTGTGCTTTTTTAACCTTTCCTTAGGATAAAATAAAAAGTCGGTGGCGACTCTTGCTAAACCGAAACATTTGCGAAAACAAACGCAAAACCTCAAGTCAGTTCTCCCACCGTATCACAGAACTGGCGACTCTGCTGGGGATAATTTTAAAGTGGAGTAACCTTAGGGCTTAGATCACCCTCTTGCATGATTAATTGTTTCCTTTGATTGCTTTACATCTTGGCTCTCTTGTTTGGGTTTGCAATCCTACACCCGGATTTGGGGAAACATTCATAGATAGCAATACGTTGTGGAAAATGTGCGGGGTATACCGACATGGTTGAAGCAATAGCTATATTAGTGCGACATATTTGTGAGTACCGGTAACCCTTGAGTTCAATCAAGGAGAGTACGGGGCCGCTGAGTAATGTCACTAAGCACTAATGACCTAGAACCTTACTTGACCATCTTGGCCTTTCATTAGGGGTAGTGAGATGACCGGCTTTGGTGCAGTCCGAAGTTGGTAGATACTCGATACTACACTCATTGAGGGTTGTTTTCTTGGAATATTTTGGTCGCTAGTTAAGTGGCTAAACCAAAACAATGAACAATGAAAACAATCCAGTGATATTGAGCTCCTTAGAACCCGGTTACTATTTATATGACAGGTTTTAAGCCAACTACACTCAAGAGGGTACTTACCTATGAAACCCCATGCAAGCCTGAAACTAGGGTTTGGTGTGAATTGCTTGTACATATGTTTTGTGCATACATCATAAACATCATAAAGCATCATATGCATACACTAACCATTTCAAGGGTTTATATCTTCATCTTTGTTCTTGTTTTGTAGGTCATGGAAATTCCTCGCAGGAAAACTATCCAAGTCAACCTTGTGAGAATCCCTCCTCAACTCAAGGAGCTCACATCAAGAATTCCGGAAAGCTCTCCCTTTAGTGAAAGACATGGTAGATTGC
This sequence comes from Vicia faba, assembly GCA_948472305.1. Lineage (NCBI taxonomy): Eukaryota > Viridiplantae > Streptophyta > Magnoliopsida > Fabales > Fabaceae > Vicia > Vicia faba. The sequence continues at coordinate 574,760,843 of OX451741.1, read as the reverse complement.
TCAGCCTAGTCAACACCAGCATTGAAGAGGACATGATGAAGGTGCTATTCCAGTTCTTTGACCCTCTTCATCACTGTTTCACTGTTCCTGACTACCAATTGGTGCCCACTTTGGAGGAATTTTCTCAACTCCTGAGAATTCATATCCTTAATCAACTACCTTTCAACGGTACGGAAAAGGAACCAAAGCCTGAAGATGTTGCTCAAGCACTACACTTGCAACCATCTGACATCAAGGGGCATTGGGAAACTAGAAGCGGTGTCAAAGGCTTCTTGGCAAAATTCTTGTTTGAGAAGGCACAAGAGTGTTGGAATTCATTGGACCTACAAGCCTTTGAAGAAATTGTGGCCCTCCTCATTTATGGGTTGGTCTTGTTCCCAAATCCTGACCAGCTTGTAGATGTCAACGCCGTCAAAATCTTCTTATCCAGAAATCCAATACCAACATTGCTTGGGGACATTCTTCACTCATTTTACACACGAACAATGAGAAAGAGGGGTGTTCTCATGTGCTGTACTCCTCTCCTTGCAAGGTGGTTTATTTCGCACCTTCCACAATCTGTCTTGAAGAATGACCAAGGCCTAAGGTGGTCACAACGGTTGATGACCCTCACTCACTCTGATGTACATTGGTGTTCTCGGTCCAGAGAAAATGTCATCATCGTCGATCGTTGTGGAGAGTTCCCTAATGTTCCATTACTTGGCATTAGAGGAGGCATTACCTACAACCCTTGTCTAGCTTTGAGACAATTTGGATATGCATGAAGAGATGGCCCTCACGACATGTTGATTCCTGACCTAGTTTTTGACTTCGACAACGATGCGCAAGGACTTCGCCAAAGATTCATCAGAGCTTGGAGGATGCCTAACAAGGTAGACAGCAAAACACTGGGGCACAAGAACTCCATCCCTCTTGAGCCTTACCTCAAGTGGGTACGAGCCCGAGCCCAGAGTCTAATGATGCCTTATCCTCATGTTCTCCCTGTGATTAAAGAGCCCGTTAAGGAATGAGAGGTTCCCTATACCATTCTGTATCCTGACATGCCAACATTATGGGAGGAGATGCAGAAGAGTTGGATCCAACTCAAGGAGGAACGGAACACTTTTGAAGCCAGCTTCTACGCCAATGAGAAGAAGATTTTGGAGCTTACCCGCCGACTCCATGAGCAAGAGACCCTTAACACCTACATCGCACCAAAGAGGATGCGCAACGTCTTTTTACCTTGAGAAGTTTTTGTAATATTTGGCCCTTGGGGAATTTATGTACTGACAAAATTTCTTCTTATTAATATGACGTGTGTTCTTTTTGTTTGCAACAATTTTGAATTTCTAAATCCTTGAATGCATGGCATACATAAACATATCATTCATCATGCGCATAAGGAGGTCTCCACACCAGGTTTCCTTATCTTTCTGCTGTTTATTTCAGTAAGATGGATCTCGAACAGACGGTCAAGGACTTGCAGTCTCAAAACTCACAGTTCCAACACCTCCTGATGACCTTGGCAAAGGGACAGGAGGATCTAAAAGTCCTGCTGGGGAACAAAGAGCAAGTGAGAAAGAAGAAGAAAAGAGTCGGGGTGGCTACCCTAGGAAGAAGGTTCGAGGGTGAGGCCAGAAGAGTTCTTGAATTTCCCCCTACGTCTGAAGAGGGAACCAGTAAAGGAAAAGGGGTTGTGGTACCTTCCGAATCCGAAGCTGAAGAAGAAGAGGCTGAAGAAGATGAGGACTACTCAGAGCAACAATACCCGCCCGTCGATGATAAATACAAAAACTTGGAAGACAGGTTGGCAGCCATGGAGCTGCAGAGAGTTCCCGGCTTAGATTTCGAAGATTTGGGATTAATTGCTGGAATTGTGATCCCCCCGAAGTTTAAAGTGCCAATTTTTGCAAGATATGACGGGTTGTCTTGCCCGAAGATGCATCTGAGGTCGTACGTCCGAAGAATCCAACCTCACACTTCTAACAGAAACCTTTGGGTAGACTTCTTTCAAGATAGCCTATCTGTTACTCAGCTGGATTGGTTCTACAATCTTGAGAGATCAGAGGTACACAGCTGGGAGGATTTGGCAGCTGCATTTTATCGCCAATATCAGTATAACTCTGACCTGGCACCAACCCGTACTCAGCTATAGAGTATGGGGATGGCCTCAGGAGAAGGATTCAAGGAATATGCCCAGAAGTGGCGCGATCTGGCTGGAAGAGTGCAGCCACCTCTTTCTGATAGAGAGCTTGTTGATATGTTCCTGGGAACCCTGTCTGGTCCATTCTTTAACCATCTGATCGGTAGCTCTTCCGCAGGGTTTACTGAGTTAATTCTGACTGGCGAGCGGGTAGAAGCCGGTATCAAGAATGGGAAGATTCAGAAGGATGCCTCTGCATCTACAACTGTTAAGAAATCATTTCCAGCGAAGAAGGAAACGGCTGTTGTGTACTCCCAGAGAAGAGCGGGGAAGACTGAGCGCCGGCCGACTGTGGGGGCCTTGATAATCCAAAATCCATCAAGTGATCAACCTCGTTATAACCAGTCCAGACCAAATCAACAACGGGTGGAACGGTGTTGTACCCCAAAATTTTCCCTCCCATTTCCTCAACATTTTCTCATCACAAAACCCTTGAAGATCAAGATCCAGTTAGGGTTTCCTCTGCTCAAGACTTCTCCTTGTACTATTAACCCAAATTAGGGTTTGTGTTTGAACAAAGATGTCTTGACCCAAAATGCCTAAGATGACTTTCATGCTTCATGTTGGACTCCCAAGTTTATCCATACCAAGTTTCAAGTCTTGACTCCAAATTTTGCCCAGTCAATTGGACAGTTGACCTAGAAATCAGCTGTATTGGGGAAAAAGTCAACTGTGGCCAATTGACAGTCAAATCTCATGAAAATTGACCCACATCAACATTATGAACTCACATGGACCATTTGATCAAGTGTGGATCACAATTCCACAAGAAATTTGATCAGATCATCAAAAGGGCAAAATGGTCATTTTTAGGGTTTTGACTGCACAAAGGCAATTTTTGACTGTTTGACCTAGCCAATGGCAAACCAAACTTACATATGGACTCAAGGACCCCATGGAATTATCTTGACATGATCAACAAGTTCAAAAGATCCCAAATACACAAGATTGATAGTTGAATTTCCCAGTCAATTGATCAATTTTGACTGTATACTGAAAAGTCAAACTTTGACTTTTTGGTCAAAATCAAGAGTCAAGATTCATTTTTCATCAAAACATGCCAAATCATGAAACTTGTTCACCAAGAAACCAAGAAATGCAAATTAGGGTTTGAAATGGAATTTTTCATAACTTAGAATTTTTCTAAGTTATGGAAAACCCTAATTTTTTCCCAACTTTGCCCCACTTTCTCACCAAGATTCATTTGGATTCAAACAAAAGCCAAAACATGAAAGTTATATCTTGTTGCATAATCTACAACTTTGATTCACAAAGTTTTCCTAAATGAAGCTTGTATCTCAAGTTACAATTTTTTTAATAGGGGTGCCAAACCATTCTTAACTTAGTGAAAATTTGACCTTTTTGACAAGGTTTTCTACCTAACTTCAAGGCCATTTTTCATACACTTCCACTTGGAATTTCAATTTGCATTTCAAAGATGGATTGTAGTACACATTCCAAGATTTCCAAAATGTCCAAGAACTTCTTAAACAACCTCATAACTTGAGAGAATCGAATTTCACAATATGGCAAAAACTCACTTTTGAATTGATCATGTACATGTTCATAACTTAGGCCATTTTCAAGTCAGCATAGTTCGTGCTACATTACAGGTCCTAAAACCCTTTGACACTCATAAATTTAATGCCAAACCTTTGTGCCAAGACCATGTTTTGTGTATTCAAGCATTGCCTAGAAGATTAATCCATTTATAGATAAAGCATTATTTCCATTTTGAAAAAGTAGAACTTTATGTCCATTTTGCAAATCCAAGTGGTACAGTCCAAATCTTATAGGCACAAGTTATGAGACACTTTGCACTGATCAAGACAAGGGATTGCAGCATGTTATGGGGGCCTGCATCAGTCTAGAACATCAACTTGCCTTTTGTTGCTTAAGAAAGAAGAAACATTGCATAACTGGTACCAACTCTCATATCAGCTTACAAACACTTAAGCAAACTTGCAAAACACATTCAAGAGATACCAACTGAGCTAATACATGACCCTAACATCCCTCAAACACTCCCATTCCCAGAATCACCTTCAAACTGCAAGAACAGGGCAGGGCCTGCAGTTTGAGTGCCATCTCTCATTCCTCTCAAGCTTTCTTGCCCAAACCAGTTCACACACCTTCCATACCATCTATGCAAGCTAACCAAAACCTAAAACACGACCTGTAATCCCTCTATCTGGTTCTACCATTTTCACTTTTCTGATTTGCAGGTGAAGTGCTCTAGCTCGATTCAAAAGCTTTCAAGACAAAGTAAAGCTTGGAATAGCATCTCTGGACCTCAAGGAAACTATCCCAATCATCACCTTGCACTGAAAGCTTCTCCATTGCCAGATAGAACTTCAACTGAACAGGTAAGTTTTTGAATTCGTATCTCTCTTATTAGGCATTGTTAGCTTTAGGTTTGTGAAGAGAATATGTCAAAATCATTGCCCTGAACATGCCCATATAATTAGATTTTATTTATATTATGTGTGTTGCAAGAATTTTGAGTCTGAACATGGAGGAAAATCTAGGTCAGGATTTGGGGGAGAAGAAATTCTCCCTCATCTTAGAGAGTTAAGACAAGTTCTGCATATGGTTGGATTCGTCTCTTAATGTTGAATATTTTTGATGTTATGAGTTTTCATTAAAAAGCCAGGAATCAAGATGTTTGAATCAGGGAACCAGGCGCGCGTTTTTTTGACATTGTTTGGCCAGAGGTTGAAGAAAGGTTATTTGGGCTGGGCCTGTTTTTGCATTTCCTTTTCACACACTCTTTTTACTTCTGAACCCCCTAAGCCCATTTTCTTCATTTTAATGATTTTTTGACTTTTCTTTTTTTGGCTTGATTTATTTATTTTTTCTAATCATATAAAAAACATAAAAATAACTTTTTGTACCATTTTCCTATTTATTAGATATTTATTTGGTTAGACTAATTATTTGAACATAAATAAGTAAATAAATATACTTTTATTTAAAAAATGTTAAAATGGTGTAAAATACATTTTTATTTTTATTTTATTTCATTTTATATTCTGAAAATATTTTATGTGAAATATACTTTTTTTACAAAAATTAAATATTATTATTTTTGTGCATATTTAAAATAATTTGTAAATAATACAAATAAATACATATATACTAGTATACTTAGAATAAAATACCAAAAATATACATATTTTTATTTTATTAATATTTAATACTAAAAATACATTTTTTACAAATATACTTCATTTTTATATTATTTTTTGTACACAAATAATAAATATTGTATATATTGAATAAATAATACATTTATTTAATAAAATTAGGGTTTTGCCCTAAACTTGAAAAACTCCAAAAAATAATACTTTCCTTTTCTTTATTTTGACATGTAAAAATACTTTTTTCCATACATACAAAAACAATTTTTTGGCATCTTGCACATTTGTTCTATTTTATTTAAGTTAGGCAAATTAATCACCTCGTAAATAATTCAATATTGATGTAATAGTTTTAGGTTTAAATTCCTTGTCAAAATCCCCATTCGAACATTTGTATCCCCCTTCCCATATATGGTTTTGTAATAGCTTAGTAAATTTATTTTCGCACTTTATTGCTTTCTAATTATACCATGTTAGAATTAGGGTTTGTATGCGAAAAATAACGAAAAATAGTTTTGACCTAATTTCAAGATAAACAAGCATGAAAATGGACACACAAATCACACTTGCACCCCCTAGGGTATTCCACTTGTTGCCTTTCAAAATCGGGCCATATTGCATGTTAGGTCTCTTTGGGCAAAACAAACAAATCAAATGATCATAGTCTCTCGATAACAGTTTCAAAATGTTGCCTAAACAAATGATCAAGTCCCTTAAAGAAAATGCCCAAAGATACTTGGCCCCATTGCAATTATGGTCCTAAACGATGACCCGCGTCCGTCCCTTTCACATCCTAATATGAGATTGCCCACCAAATACAATGGTGGAACAAACTTGTTAAAAGGGTTAAAACATAGCAATAAACTTTGAGAAATTTAGGAGTAGATAACCTCTTAGTTACTTGAATCAAACTTGCAAAAACAAAAGACTTGCCTATTTTCTAAAACACACCTCACAACACTTTCAAAACAAACTTTCAAAAACCATGAAAACCTTTTCAAAAGACATACATCTTTGTATACATCCCCACATAGATCATTACAAAGGTTGCCACCACATTAGCTTCTTTTCAAAACATTTTCAAACCCACACACACAAGCACCATTTCAAACAATTGAAAACAAAAGGCAAGTGATCTAAGCAAGTAACTAAGAGCCCATGGATAACCATGGATAGAAAGGGTGCTAATACCTTCCCTTTCTATAATCTACTCCCCGAACCCAAGAAAACATCTCAAAAGGTTTTTGCTGTGCTTTTTAAACCTTTCCTTAGGATAAAATAAAAAGTCGGTGGCGACTCTTACTCAACCGAAACATTTGCGAAAACAAACGCAAACCTCAAGTCAGTTCTCCCACCGTATCACAGAACTGGCGACTCTGCTGGGGAACTCTTAAAAGTGGAGTAACCTTAGGGTTTATATCACCTTTGTTTTCAATTGTTTGCTTTGATTGCTTTTATATTTGTGGGCTTTGCATCGGAGTTTTATAGATCCTAACCCGGATCTGGGAAAATACCCTTTTTAGGTAGCATAATCTGTGAGGGACCTGTCTGGCGTAGATTGACATGGATGAAGCAGTGGCTACGTTGGTGTGGCACCTTGGTCTGTATCTATATCCCTTGTGTTGCAATGAGGAGAATATAGGTCTTCTAAGGAGTCATTAAACACCAACCAACCTTAGAACCCTAAATTGACCAACTTGGCTATTAGGACAGTAGCAGTATGCTACACTCATTGAGGCTAAACTCTCGAGATGGTTCTGGCTGCAAGAAAAGATTGCGATGTTGGAGTTACGACCGATTGAGGGTAGTCAATGATTTGAGATCCTCTAGAACCCGGTTACTTTTGATAGGACAGGTTTTAACCAACGAAACTAAAAGAGGGTAATACCTAAACTTCATGCTGGCATGAAACTTAAGGATTGTCTTGTGTGACTTGTGTGCCTTATCATGTTTGCCTGTGTGAATACTTGTGGTGTGCTTCATCATAGCATCATGCCATCATACCATTGCATGCATCTTGAATAAAGGACTAACCCATTTCAAAGACAAAAAAGTTCCATCTTTGCTCTGTTTTGTAGGACATCAGGATGCCCGTGCGTAGGAATACTATCCGGCTCAACTTTGTTCAACCACCAGTTTTACTAAAGGATTTGGTTGGTAGGATTCCAAACACTTCTTCCTTCATCAACAGGCATGGTTCTCTCCTTGGCTTGATCACTGCAAAATGGGACCAACAACTGATAAGTGTTCTGACCCAGTTTTATGACCCTCTGTATCATTGTTTCACCTTTCAAGACTTCCAGTTGGTTCCTACCCTGGAAGAATTCTCTTATTTGCTTGGGATCCCTGTCTTGGAGCAAACTCCTTTCACTGGTTTGGAAAAGACTCCTAGGCCTGAAGAGGTTGCTGCAGTCCTCCCCTTGACCAAAGAAGAGGTATTGGCTAACTGGGAAACTAGAAGTGGAGTTAAGGGATTTTTGGTCAAATTTCTGGTTGGCAAGGCTAATGATTTCTAGAATGATTTGGACTTCAAGGCGTACGAGGATATTCTGGCTCTTTTGATCTATGGTCTGGTATTGTTTCCCAATCCTGACACCTTTATCAGTATCCATGTCATAAGGATCTTCATGTCTCGGAATCCTGTACCCACTCTTTTGGGTGATATCCTGCAACAACTCTATGCTCGTACTGCTCGAAAACGGGGTACTCCGTGGTGTTGTGCTCCTTTGCTAGTGAGGTGGTTTATTTCGCACCTTCCTAAGTTTGTGCTGAAGAATGAAGAAGGAAAAGGTTGGGCTCGGAGGTTAATGTCTCTCACAGATAATGACATCACCTGGACTCTCAGAGGTTTGGATGAGGTAGCTGTTATTGACCGTTGTGGAGAATACCCTAATGTTCCGTTGATTGGTATCCAAGGAGGAGTCTCTTATAATCCATGCCTAGATCTCCGTCAGTTTGGAAGAGCCAGGGGAGATGGGCCTCATGAAATGTTGGCTCCTCACTTCCATTTTGAGTTCCAGACAGACAGTGACAAACTACGCCATGGATTCATTAAAGCTTGGAACAGAATTCACAAAGCTGACCCACTTGAGTTGGGGCCAAAGACTTCTCTACCAATGGAACCCTATTGCAAATGGGTCCGCATCCGTGCTCAGAGGTTAGGTATGCCGTACGAAGCTGTTAGACCTCTCATTTTTGAATCTCCTGATGAAGATGGGGTTCCTCTAACTGTCCTCCCTCCTCAGATACCCACTGATTTTGACACAATGAAGAGATCTTGGGCGCAGCTAAAGGAAGAGCGGGATTTCTATCGGGAAAAGTTCAACGAGCAGGAACGGAAGATCCAGAGGCTGACTAAGCAATTGGAGGAAGAGCGGGTTCTGAATAACTACATCAGCACTGAGAAAAGGAGGCCATGGGAGCACTGATGGGCTTTGGATATTTCCTTTTATAGCTTTCATTTCCTTTCCAGTATTTTTCATTCCTATAATGCCTAAGGGCAAGTTGTTGAACAATTGAAAATTTTAATCTAATGAAGTGTGTTTCCCTTTTTGTCTACAAAGTTGAATCTTGTTTGTCTTTGAAAACATAAAACATACGCATTCCATTGCACCATATGCATAGCAGGTACCCTATTTCACAGGTTGCTTAATCTCCTTCGCTGTTTATTTTGAACAGTCATCATGAATCCAGACTCATCCAGTGAGCAAGCAATCAAGGCCCTTCAGGCCCAAAGTGCCCAGTTTCAAGAAATGGTCCTGAGCCTGGCCCAAGGACAGCAAGAGTTGAAGACCCTACTCCTAAAAAAGAAGAAGAAAAAGAGGACTGCGTTGTTCAACACTGGACGCAGATTTGGGAACACACTCCATAATGAAGCTGATCCAACTACTTCTTCTGCTGAGAAAAACAGTCCCCAAGGGGGAGGAGCTCCTAGTCCCGCAGTCTCTGACAACGAGACGGACTACAATGACGAACAGTACCCACCTGCTGCTGACAGATACAAGCAATTGGAAGACCGCTTGAGCGCCATGGAAATTCAGAATGTGCCGGGGCTGGATTTCAGAGATTTGGGGTTATCTTCTGGGGTAGTAATTCCACACAAGTTTAAGGCGCTTGCCTTCGCCAAGTATGATGGGGTCTCCTGCCCAAAGCTGCATCTAAGGTCGTACGTAAGGAAAATCCAACCTTACACGGCGGATAAGAACCTTTGGATTCACTTCTTCCAAGATAGCCTTTCGGGGTCACAGCTTGAATGGTTCTACCAATTAGATGGAACTAGCATCCGACACTGGGAAGATTTGGCAACCGCATTCTACAGACAATATCAATACAATTCTGATCTCGCTCCAACACGTACCCAACTTCAGGGTATGTCTCTAGGAACGGGTGAAGGGTTCAAAGAATATGCACAAAAATGGAGAGATTTGGCTGGCAGGGTGCAGCCTCCACTGACTGATCGTGAGCTGGTTGATATGTTCCTAGGGACTTTGTCTGGTCCATTTTTCAATCATTTGGTTGGTAACTCCTCCGTTGGGTTTACGGATTTGATTCTGACGGGAGAAAGAATTGAAGCTGGCATCAGGTCAGGAAAGATACAAAAAGTTGCCTCCACAAGTACTGAGAAAAGGCCTTTCAAGAAAGAAGCAAGTGTCGTCTATGGTCCCAGAAGGCAAGTCAAGCCCGAAAGTCGCCAAGCCGTCAATGCTTTGGTCATTTCAAAACATGTTGCTGCTCCTCAGCAGTACAATAAACAAAGAGGTGAAAGGCCCAAAAAGCAGTATACTCGTTTGAGTATGACCTTATCTCAAATTTTACCCCAACTGTTATCAACCAACTTGGTGACCATCAAAGAAGCTCCTAAGGTCGTCAACACTGCGTCTCCTAAGTATAACCCAAATGCCCGGTGTGCTTATCATTCTGATAGTCACGGGCACACTACTGATGATTGCTGGGCCTTGAGAAACAAAGTGCAAGATCTTATTGACGCGAAGGAAATTCAGTTTGAAGCGCCTGAGAGACCGAATGTTGTAACTGCTCCTATGCCCCAGGGTAGAGTAAATGCCATTGAGGAAGAGTTGTATGCTGTTTCGGTGAATGAAGTGGTTACCCCTCTTTTGAATGTTAAGAGGAACTTACTACTAGCTGGTTTATTTCCGGGTTGTATCAAGGGCTGCCTTCTGTGTGCTGTTATCCCTACCGGTTGTCCACTGCTGAAATCAGGCATCCAAAGCCTGATGGATAGCAAGGAAATTCTGTTCAAGAAAACTGTTGTTCCGTTTGTTTCCACTGAAGAGATATCTGTTGTCACAATCTATAATCCTGCCAAAGCTCCCGTGAAGAAACCAGTCCAAATTATGTCTGTTGCACCCATTACTATTACTGTTCCGGGGCCTCTCCCATATGAGTCTGATAAAGCGGTCCCGTGGCATTATGGAGCCTACGTGTATGTGCTTGGGGTGAAGCAGGAGTTCAACACCAATACCAGTATCAGTAACATCACTGGTCCCGCCAAGATTACCCGCAGTGGCAGGCTCTTCTCGCCTGACATTGCACCGCCAGTTATCCGAAAACCTCTCACCATCACACCCGCAAGTGTGCATGTTCCAATTCAAGTTCCTGTGTCTACTACTGCCGCCGAGTCCTCTGAGACTCGGGGCAAAGAAGTTGCTACCGATTTGCCTGCCAGGACGGAGGCACCAAAGAAGACTGCTGTGGAAGCCTCACAACAAGAAATGGAGGAAATCCTTAAAATTATCAAAAAGAGTGACTTTAACATTGTTGAACAGTTGGGGCATACTCCCTCCAAAATCTCTATGCTATCATTGCTGCTATGCTCAGAGGCCCATGCAAAAGCCCTGATTTCATTTCTGAAAACGGCCCATGTGCCGCAAGAGACCTCCGCAGATCAATTCACCGACTGTGTGGCTAATTTGACGGCTGACAATGGCTTGGGGTTCTCGGATGCTGACCTTACCGCCAAAGGGAAAAATCACAATGATGCCCTGCATGTTTCCATAGAATGCAGGGGCACTACTCCCGCACACGTGTTAGTGGATACCGGCTCTTCCCTGAATGTTTTTCCCAAAAAGGCATTGGATCGCTTGGATTGTGAGGGCCTGGAGTTGAAACCTAGTAACATCATTGTTAGAGCCTTCGACGGTTCCAAGAGGATGGTGCACGGTGAAGTAGACATCCCTATTCGTGTGGGTTCCCAAGTTTTCAACTCAACGTTCTATGTAATGGACATTCGTCCATCTTACTCCTGCTTGTTAGGACGACCCTGGATTCACAAAGCTGGGGCAGTAACCTCCACTCTACACCAAAAGCTCAAGTACCCTGTCAAAGGGAAGATTGTTACTGTACAGGGTGAGGAGGAATACATGGTCAGTCACTTGAATTCATTCCGGTATATCGAAATGGACGGGGAGTTTATTGAAACCCCTTTTCAGCATTTCGAGGAAGTACCTCCAGTGTTGGCATCAGCTGAGGCAGTGGTCGAAGAAGATTTTCCGTTGAAGATGGCGTCCTTGAAGGATGCCCGGGCTGTAATCGAGAAAGGTAATTGTGCAAATTGGGGTCAGCTTCCTGACTTCACTCAAAAGAATGACAAGTTTGGGCTAGGCTTTACTGTAGAGGCTCAGAGGGCAGTGCGCAAGGAAAAGATTAGAAAGGCTCCAGTGTTTATCACCAGTCCAAGGGTGAATGCTATCGAGGAGGATGTAGAGGAAGCAGAGTTCGACAGTTGGATCTATCCAACTACCAGCAACGGACCAAGCAACTGGACGGCAAAGGATTTTACACCTATCACATTTGTCACGCAGTAATTAATTTCTTTTGATTTCCAATTTGTAACAAACAATATGTTAAAACTTTGCTGGCTCGGTGTCCTACCCGGGGCATCGTAGCTCCATTTGTGAGGGCTTTTTGTATGACATTTCCATATATCATCAATCAAAACATTGGACGTTTGTTGCATTTCAAATCTTGTGCTCTTTTTCTTTCTATGTTATATATATTGCAAAACAGTTATATTTACACACACTCACTTATACAGGTTTCAATCCACTCTGGATCTCACTGGTAACAGCTCTGCTACCGCCAGTTATGACTTCGAGAATCCGATCAACTTGGCCGAAGACGAAGGTGAAGATGATTGTGAAGTGCCTGGTGAGCTCGCAAGACTGCTACTCCAGGAAGAGAGGGTTATTCAACCACATGAAGAGCCGGTGGAAACGGTTAACCTGGGTACTGAGACAGATAGGAAAGAGGTCAAGATTGGTGCCAATCTAGAGCTCAGTGTGAAGCAACGATTGATCCAGATGCTGCATTATTACATGGAGATTTTTGCTTGGTCCTATGAAGATATGCCTGGTTTGGATGCTGACATTGTAGTTCATCACCTGCCAACCAAGGAAGACTGCCCTCCGGTAAAGCAAAAGGTCCGCCGTATGCGCCCAGAGATGTCCGAAAAGATCAAGGCTGAGGTTATGAAGCAATTCGACGCCGGGTTTCTAGCAGTAACTTCTTACCCTCAGTGGGTTGCTAATGTGGTGCCAGTACCGAAGAAAGACGGTATAGTCAGGATGTGTGTCGACTACAGGGATTTGAACAGGGCCAGCCCCAAAGATGATTTCCCTCTACCTCACATCGACGTTCTTGTCGACAATACTGCTCAACACAAGGTGTTCTCCTTCATGGATGGTTTTTCGGGGTATAATCAGATCAAGATGGCTCCGGAGGATATGGAAAAGACTACCTTTGTGACTCAGTGGGGCACCTTCTGTTACAAGGTCATGCCATTCGGGTTGAAAAATGCTGGGGCAACCTATCAACGTGCCTTTCATGATATGATCCATCATGAGATTGAGGTATACGTTGATGACATGATTGCAAGGTCTCAAACTGAGGAGGAGCACCTTGATCATCTGAGGAAGCTGTTTGACCGACTAAAGTTATACAAGCTGAGGTTGAATCCCAACAAATGCACCTTTGGGGTAAGGTCCGGAAAATTGCTAGGTTTCATTGTAAGTGATAAAGGTATTCAGGTGGACCCTGCCAAGGTAAAAGCCATACAAGAGATGCCAACTCCAAAGACCGAGAAAGAAGTCAGAGGCTTCCTGGGACGACTGAATTACATTGCCCGATTCATCTCACATCTGACTGCTACTTGTGAGCCAATCTTCAAATTACTGAAGAAAGATCAAGTAGTGCGCTGGAACGATGAATGTCAGGCTACCTTTGAAAAGATAAAGGAATATCTCCAAGAGCCACCCATTCTTATGCCACCAGTGGAAGGAAGACCTCTGATACTATATTTGACAGTACTTGACAATTCAATGGGGTGTGTGCTGGGACAGCATGACAAGTCCGGCCGAAAAGAGCACGCTATTTATTACTTGAGCAAAAAGTTTACCGACTGTGAGTCTCGTTACTCACTGCTTGAGAAAACTTGCTGCGCTCTAGTATGGGCTGCTCGCCGACTGAGACAGTATATGCTGACTCACACTACTCTATTGATTTCAAAAATGGATCCCATCAAGTACATATTTGAAAAGCCCGCTCTGTCTGGAAGAATAGCAAGATGGCAACTGATCTTGACAGAATATGATATCCAGTATACAACTCAGAAAGCAATTAAAGGAAGTGTACTGGCAGATCACTTGGCACACCAACCTGTGGACGATTACCAATCATTGAACTTTGATTTTCCGGACGAAGACATCATGGTGGTAACTGACTGTGAAGTACCTGGACCAGATGAAGGACCTGAGGAAGGATCCCGATGGTCTATGCATTTTGACGGAGCCTCCAATGCTTTGGGTAACGGCGTCAGTGCTGTAATCATATCTCCCAAAGGAACTCATACTCCACTCACTGCCCGATTGTGTTTCAACTGCACCAACAACATGGCAGAATATGAGGCATGTATCATGGGTCTACAAGCTGCAATCGACCTAAGGATCAAATTTCTGAGTGTCTTCGGAGATTCCGCTCTCGTGATCAATCAGATCAAAGGCGAGTGGGATACGAAACACCCAAATCTTATTCCTTACAAGGAGTATGTGTTGACCCTGCTTCCCCACTTTGAAGAGATAACTTTTGAGCACTTCCCAAGAGAGGAGAATCAGCTAGCGGACGCACTAGCTACGATGTCTTAAATGTTCAAAGTTAAATGGGACAATGAGGCTCCCCGGATCATTATCTGGAAGTTGGACGAACCAGCATACTGCTGCGATCTTGAGGCCGAAAAGGTGACTGAAAAACCCTGGTATCATGAGGTGAAGAGGTACTTGGAAGCTCAAGAATACCCTGAAGGTGCATCTGTCAATGACAAGAAGTTCATGAGAAGGTTTGCGGCAAAATTCTTCCTCAGCAACGGTGTTCTCTACAAACAGAATCATGATTCAACTCTACTACGTTGTGTGGATAAGGTTGAAGCAGAGAAGATCATGCTAGAACTGCATGAAGGTACATTCGGAACACATTCCAGTGGACACACCATGGCAAAGAAAATCCTACGGGCAGGATATTTCTGGTCCACAATGGAAGCCGATTGTTATCAACACTCTCGAACTTGTCACAAATTCCAGATCTATGCTGACAAGGTGCACATTCCTCCGGTTCCTCTGAACGTCCTGACGGCGCCTTGGCCTTTTGCAATGTGGGGCATTGATATGATTGGTGAGATCCGACCGACAGCATCCAATGGGCATCGCTTCATCTTAGTGGCGATCGATTACTTCACAAAGTGGGTTGAGGCAGCTTCCTACGCAACGGTAACCAAGAGCTTCGTGGCACGTTTCATCCGGCATAATCTGATCTGTCGATACGGCGTCCCGGAAAGAATCATTACGGACAATGGTACCAATCTCAATAACAAAATGATCACTGAACTCTGCGAACAATTTAAGATACAGCACCATAACTCTTCTCCTTACCGGCCGAAGATGAATGGGGCTGTAGAGGCAGCTAATAAGAATATCAAGAAAATTGTGCAGAAGATGACAGTGACCTATAAAGATTGGCACGAGATGTTACCGTTCGCTCTTCATGGGTACCGTACCTCAGCAAGGACGTCAACCGGGGCAACTCCTTTCTCCTTGGTCTATGGCATGGAGGCAGTTTTGCCAATTGAAGTCCAGATACCCTCTCTCCGGATAATGAAGGATGCAGACTTGAGTGAAGATGACTGGATCCAGACTCGACTTGATCAATTAAATCTGATTGACGAAAAGAGACTCACCGCTATCTGTCATGGTCAGACGTATCAAAAACGGATGATCAGGGCATTTAACAAGAAAGTCAGACCACAAGAGTATCAAGTTGGAGACCTGGTAATCAAACGCATCATCCTTCCTCAAAGTGATCCCCGGGGCAAATGGACCCCTACATACGAGGGGCCATTTATGGTTAAACATGTGTTCTCAGGAGGAGCCATGATCCTAACCACCATGGATGGTGACGACCTTCCTCACCCCGCCAACGCAGACATAGTGAAAAGATACTACGCATGAATAAAAGACCCGCTAGGTTGACATACCTAGGCAAAAATAAGGGCTTCCTGGCGAACCAAAAGGGTTCGGGCAAAAATAAGGGATGAAATAAAAAAAATCTGTACACCCGGCAAGTCGAAAACCTGAAAAGGCGGCTTGGGCAAAAAGGGGTATCCCGGTGGACTGAAAACCCGAAAGGGAGGTCCAGGCAAAAGTTAGGGATAAAGCATAACACTATGTCTCATTGGGTCACTTCGCATCCGGAATTCGACATCAACTATCTGGCTCAGATTTCGGCATCGACCAATCAGCTTCATCTTCAACCAAGCAGCAAAGTGATGAGACACTTGAAGACATAAAGGCGATAGCAGAGTTGGAATCCAGTGGGATTGTTCACGTAGCTGTTTTGTTTTCAAAATTGTAAACTCTATGTTATTTGGCGGCGTCCTCTTACTAGGATGTCAGCCTCTTGTACAAAAACGCCTATTCACAGGCAAAATTCAAATCAATACAAATTCACTGGTCCATACAAATTGCCATTGTTTTTCCTTTTTCTGTTTTGTCTTGCAAAGAACGTCCAATGTTCATTTTTGATATATGCATTTGACATTAAAATTGCTGATTCATAAATATTTGCATATGAAACAAAAGATTAATTACAGGTGACATCAGAAATAGGGGCAATGTGAAGTTGTCTGATGCAGTCTGATTGCTTTGTCCGCCAAAGTACCAATGTAGATTCGACGGAAGAATGTGACCAAATCATCTCAACGCCCCGCGGAGTAAGACAAGATTCATCAATACTTTCCCCGAGCGGAGTTGATTCCCCGTCAATCCTGAAAAGGCACAACATTCCCCGGCAGGTCTTAAAGCTTATCCCCAGTAGATTCTGGAAGCTTGTTCCCTGCAGAATACGGACGTCTCTCCCGAGCTTTATTCAGAGTTATTCCTCACAAGGGCTTATAACTGGGTTATCCTCAGCTAATTGTCACGGAAGATCGCCCTCCGCAAGGTTCTTTCAATCCCCGGCAGGAGTCTATCTTTGGTATTCCCCAGCAGGAGTCTATCTTTGGTAGTCCCCAGCAGAGTTTATCTTTGGTGTTCCCCAGCGGAGTTTATCATCATTATCCCCAGCGGAATCCATCATTGAAGTCCTCAGCAGGCCTCTCATCAAAACTTCAGCAAAGTATCTCTTCCACAGAGCAACTCCCCGGCCGGTCGTCAAGGATTTATTTTCCTAAAGACGAAATTACATTCATAAACATTTCACATTTTCATACATCTTGCTTACATACATGATAAAGTGCATACAACACTATCTCATGTTGAACATCATGACATCATGCATATCATACATCATGGCATTGCATACAACTTATGTTTTTGCCTTTTCAGGGAAAAAGACAATCCCAAAGACAACTACCTTCAACTGTCACAATTCTAGATTCGATACCTGTATCTAGCCAGGGCACATCTGAGAGTGATCAGTTTCCAGACTCGATTCCTGTATCTAGCCAGGGCACGTCTGAAGAGTTCGAAGATTCGATTCCTGTATCCAGCCAGGGCACATCTATCAACTACAACATTTCCAGACTCGATTCCTGTATCTAGCCAGGGCACGTCTGAAGAGTTCGAAGATTCGATTCCTGTATCCAGCCAGGGCACATCTATCAACTACAACATTTCCAGATTCGATTCCTGTATCCAGCCAGGGCATATCTGTTGACCACATTTCCAGACTCGATTCCTGTATCTATCCAGGGCACGTCTGAAGAGTTCGAAGATTCGATTCCTGTATCCAGCCAGGGCATATCTATTGACGACTATTTCCGGATTCGACTCCTGTATCCAGCCAGGGCACATCTGTGAGAAACCGATTGTAGATTCGATACCTGTATCTAGCTAGGGCATATCTGCATAGGGAGATTGAAGATCAAACACCTGTAACAAGCCAGGAAAACATTTGTCTTTCTCAAATACACAAGTTCTCGCTAAAGAATCTCTTATGCGATCAACACTTCCAAATGGCATCTATAAGCCCATTCCCGACAAGGTTCTGTCACATCTCCAGATGGCATCTATAAGCCCATCTCCCTATCCACCACCTCTCCAAATGGCATCTATAAGCCCTTTCCCGACATCACATTGCTGATACTCCAACATGCGAGTGCAAATTTCCGGGCACTCTAGTGTCCAATCTCCTTTTACCCTCGAGTCACGAAAGGCAAACTCGCCAATCTAACTCTTCAGGTTCAAGAAGATTGAACAGGGGCAACTGTTGTACCCCAAAATTTTCCCTCCCATTTCCTCAACATTTTCTCATCACAAAACCCTTGAAGATCAAGATCCAGTTAGGGTTTCCTCTGCTCAAGACTTCTCCTTGTACTGTTAACCCAAATTAGGGTTTGTGTTTGAACAAAGATGTCTTGACCCAAAATGCCTAAGATGACTTTCATGCTTCATGTTGGACTCCCAAGTTTATCCATACCAAGTTTCAAGTCTTGACTCCAAATTTTGCCCAGTCAATTGGACAGTTGACCTAGAAATCAGCTGTATTGGGGAAAAAGTCAATTGTGGCCAATTGACAGTCAAATCTCATGAAAATTGACCCACATCAACATTATGAACTCACATGGACCATTTGATCAAGTGTGGATCACAATTCCACAAGAAATTTGATCAGATCATCAAAAGGGCAAAATGGTCATTTTTAGGGTTTTGACTGCACAAAGGCAATTTTTGACTGTTTGACCTAGCCAATGGCAAACCAAACTTACATATGGACTCAATGACCCCATGGAATTATCTTGAAATGATCAACAAGTTCAAAAGATCCCAAATACACAAGATTGATAGTTGAATTTCCCAGTCAATTGATCAATTTTGACTGTATACTGAAAAGTCAAACTTTGACTTTTTGGTCAAAATCAAGAGTCAAGATTCATTTTTCATCAAAACATGCCAAATCATGAAACTTGTTCACCAAGAAACCAAGAAATGCAAATTAGGGTTTGAAATGGAATTTTTCATAACTTAGAATTTTTCTAAGTTATGGAAAACCCTAATTTTTTCCCAACATTGCCCCACTTTCTCACCAAGATTCATTTGGATTCAAACAAAAGTCAAAACATGAAAGTTGTAGCTTGTTGCATAATCTACAACTTTGATTCACAAAGTTTTCCCAAATGAAGCTTGTATCTCAAGTTACAATTTTTTGAATAGGGGTGCCAAACCATTCTTAACTTAGTGAAAATTTGACCTTTTTGACAAGGTTTTCTACCTAACTTCAAGGCCATTTTTCATACACTTCCACTTGGAATTTCAATTTGCATTTCAAAGATGGATTGTAGTAAACATTCCAAGCTTTCCAAAATGTCCAAGAACTTCTCAAACAACCTCATAACTTGAGAGAATCGAATTTCACAATATGGCAAAAACTCACTTTTGAATTGATCATGTACATGTTCATAACTTACGCCATTTTCAAGTCAGCATAGTTCGTGCTACATTACAGGTCCTAAAACCCTTTGACACTCATAAATTTAATGCCAAACCTTTGCGCCAAGACCATGTTTTGTGTATTCAAGCATTGCCTAGAAGATTAATCCATTTATAGATAAAGCATTATTTCCATTTTGAAAAAGTAGAACTTTATGTCCATTTTGCAAATCCAAGTGGTACAGTCCAAATCTTCTAGGCACAAGTTATGAGACACTTTGCACTGATCAAGACAAGGGATTGCAGCATGTTATGGGGGCCTGCATCAGTCTAGAACATCAACTTGCCTTTTGTTGCTTAAGAAAGAAGAAACATTGCATAACTGGTACCAACTCTCATATCAGCTTACAAACACTTAAGCAAACTTGAAAAACACATTCAAGAGATACCAACTGAGCTAATACACGACCCTAACATCCCTCAAACACTCCCATTCCCAGAATCACCTTCAAACTGCAAGAACAGGGCAGGGCCTGCAGTTTGAGTGCCATCTCTCATTCCTCTCAAGCTTTCTTGCCCAAACCAGCTCACACACCTTCCATACCATCTATGCAAGCTAACCAAAACCTAAAACACGACCTGTAATCCCTCTAACTGGTTCTACCATTTTCACTTTTCTGATTTGCAGGTGAAGTGCTCTAGCTCGATTCAAAAGCTTTCAAGACAAAGTAAAGCTTGGAATAGCATCTCTGGACCTCAAGGAAACTATCCCAATCATCACCTTGCATTGAAAGCTTCTCCATTGCCAGATAGAACTTCAACTGAACAGGTAAGTTTTTGAATTCGTATCTCTCTTATTAGGCATTGTTAGCTTTAGGTTTGTGAAGAGAATATGTTACAATCATTGCCCTGAACATGCCCATATAATTAGATTTTATTTATATTATGTGTGTTGCAAGAATTTTGAGTCTGAACATGGAGGAAAATCTAGGTCAAGATTTGGGGGAGAAGAAATTCTCCCTCATCTTAGAGAGTTAAGACAAGTTCTGCATATGGTTGGATTCGTCTCTTAATGCTGAACATTTTTGATGTTATGAGTTTTCATTAAAAAGCCAGGAATCAAGATGTTTGAATCAGGGAACCAGGCGCGCGTTTTTTTGACATTTTTTGGCCAGAGGTTGAAGAAAGGTTATTTGGGCTGGGCCTGTTTTTGCATTTCCTTTTCACACACTCTTTTTACTTCTGAACCCCCTAAGCCCATTTTCTTCATTTTAATGATTTTTTGACTTTTCTTTTTTTGGCTTTATTTATTTATTTTTTCTAATCATATAAAAAACATAAAAATAATTTTTTGTACCATTTTCCTATTTATTAGATATTTATTTGGTTAGACTAATTATTTGAACATAAATAAGTAAATAAATATACTTTTATTTAAAAAATGTTAAAATGGTGTAAAATACATTTTTATTTTTATTTTATTTCATTTTATATTCTGAAAATATTTTATGTGAAATATACTTTTTTTACAAAAATTAAATATTATTATTTTTGTGCATATTTAAAATAATTTGTAAATAATACAAATAAATACATATATACTAGTATACTTAGAATAAAATACCAAAAATATACATATTTTTATTTTATTAATATTTAATACTAAAAATACATTTTTTACAAATATACTTCATTTTTATATTATTTTTTGTACACAAATAATAAATATTGTATATATTGAATAAATAATACATTTATTTAATAGAATTAGGGTTTTGCCCTAAACTTGAAAAACTCCAAAAAATAATACTTTCCTTTTCTTTATTTTGACATGTAAAAATACTTTTTTCCATACATACTGTGATCGGTGGATCTGGAACTGACTGTTTAACGCTGGTTCGCGAAATGTCGCGGAAGCAAGAGTCGCCACCGTCTTTTATTTTCTCCAAATGGAAAGGACAAAAGCACGGAAAAATTCCTTAAAGAGATTGCTCTCGGTTCGGGAGGTAGGTTATAGAAAGGGAAGGTGTTAGCACCCTTTCTATCCATGGTTATCCATGGGCTCTTAGATACTTGCTCATTGTGTTTTCAAAAGGTTTGTTTGCTTTTCAATTGTGGGTTTAAAAAAGTTTCTTTGAAAATTCCAGTTCGACTCTTGTATCGGTCCTCAAGAGTGTTTGAAAAATTGCTTTCGAAAGCTTTTGAAAAGGTGTCGGTGTGAAAAGTATTTTTGATTTGTTTTGAAATTTAGAGCAAGTATCTAGAGAACCTACCTACCTTAAGGAATTCGTCTGTGTAAATGTCCTTTAAAGTAGTGTCATCCCACCATTGAGAGGTAGGTAGCACCACCGTTGGAGGTGTTCGGGTCAATTCGAGTTTGTAGGGACATGGTGATCACCAGAGCAATGTGAAGACACCTTAGAAGCTACCCTCATGCCAGGTTCCCGGATCATGAGGACTTACTAAGACATCCTCTACTCGACGATCACCTTTCAAAAGGCAACAATGAGGCATACCCTAGGGGTGGTGTGTGCGAATTGTGTGTCGTTTTCATTGATATTTGTCTTGTCATGTTTATTGGTGTTCTACGCTTGATTTTATTTAAGGCCATACATTCTTGCATGCTTTGTTTAACAGTTAAAAGCTGCGAGGAAAATAAATCTAAAGCTATTACAAATGGCGCGGGTCCACATCGCCAAAATTAAACCGGACCCGATTTGACGGAAAATAAATAAAGCAAATAAAGTAAAGTGCGAGAAGTAAATGTTACAAAGCTTTGGGAGAGGTACATAATTATTCAAACGAAATAAAATAAATACGCGAATTAAATAAATTACGAACGAGGGCGTTGGACCCTTTTGCAAAATATTAGATTACATGACTTAATTAATTAGAATTAATGAGGAATTAAAATTAAAAATTAAAAAGAAGAATGTTTTTGGTATTTTTAGTGTTTTTAGGAATTTGATGAAAAAAGTTAATTAAAATTAAACTAAAAGGCAAACCCTAATTCTAATAGCTTTTAAATTTATTATGAAAATATTAAATTGAAACCTAAATTAAACCTAATTTTTTATGCACAATTAATTATGAAAATAAATAAATAAATAATATTAGGGTAAAAAGGAAAATTAAAAAGGAATAAGATTTATTAAACCTAATTCTTCATTTTTTAGATTTTTATTGTGAAAAGAATTAATATTAAAACCTATTTTAAACTAATTAAATTCCAAACATTTATTTACAAGAAAATATTAAACTAAAATATTTATTGCATTTTTTGTCTTTTCTGAATTTTTATGTATTTTTGTATTTTTGTGAAAAAATATAATTAATTAAATTAAAACAATCAGGAAAATAAAATAGCAATTAAAAAGAAAATAAAAAGATAAAAAGAATTGCAAACCAGGGGGGGGTTCAGGCCCCAATATGGAGGTTTTGATCCAAGAAACTGGCCCAATAAGCTTGAAATCTGTTGATTTTTCCAGGCATTATGTGGCACGTTGACCGGGGTTTTAGGGTGTTCATCAATTCTATGCCTTTGGATTGATCTTGAGAAAGACGTGTCACGCTTAATTTGGAAGCGTACCATGGTCCTCAACAAGCGAAACAGCACGTTAACCTTGTTTGAAAAATAATATGAAGAATATTGCAGACCTGGGGCTCGAACCCAGGTCGCTAGCATCACCACTCAACACCTGTGCCACTACGCCATTTGAATCACATTTAATATATAACAGTTAACAAATATTATAGAAAGAAAGTGAGTCAACGCTTGGAAACGCGCGCGAGATTTTGAATAAGCCAGTCAGCGTGTGACATGTAATCATCTTCTTCACCATTCCTGTAAAACAAAGAACAAACGCAACGGTTTTTGAACCGTTCTATAATGCCACATTAGAAAAAATAACGAATAGGCCATAAGGCCATATAAATTAAGCGCGACTGTTGTGTCCTCTTCGTCCAGATATGCTAAATTGAATGGTGGTGGTTTGGAGTCTTAATTTTGCCTTGTTTGAGAAACCCCAATTTCAAGCTCTGTAAACCCTAGAAGACAGTTATGGCATAATCGCGTATGGCTTGCAAAAATTCAATCAAACATGATGGTTAGCTTTAAAACATCACAAGGAACAAGAATCAATAAATAAAATTCACAAATAATGCATGGAATAGGATATGCGATCATGAAGTTTGTTTGATACAGTTCCGGTTCATATTACCAATTCTTGGGGTTTGAAGGGATGTTAATGATTGGAATATGATCAGGAGCCTTCAAGGAAGCTAATGGACTATGAATTATGCCTCGAATCAACCTCTAAAGTGGTTTTCAGTTTTGTGTTTTTTTGACAATTTTTCAAGTTCTTCAATGGCCTTTGAGCGCAGCTTTTCGTCCCCCAGCATTAGGTTTAGGTCTATGCTTATGTATTGAACAGATTAGGTCAAAAAATTCAATCAAATCTCTTTCATTCAATGGTTTTGCAAATTGATTTTCCAAGATCTTTTTCATATCTTTTTCATGCTACTTTGTATCAATTAAGATCAATTCCATCCAAATCTTTCTATATTGGGATATGCACGAAATATTGAGCTCAAAACATGTATAAAAAGATTGAAAAAATTAGGTTAGACATTTTTCACATATTAAATTTGATTTAAATGAATTAATATGAATAATAATTCAAATAAATAAATAAAAAATGAGAAAATACTTCCCTTTGGGCCAAGTGGTCGTGCACATGCTTAGAATGATGAATCATGGAAGAAAAATGGGCCCATTAGCAATTTTAGGTCATTTGGATCAAAGTTGACCTTTCAAAATATCCAAAAATTTCCCAACTTCTACAAGGCATAACTTGCTCAATTTTTAAGCTTTTCTCATGTTCTTGGACATTTTGGAAAGGTCTTTGAGTCCTCTAACCAATGCCTTTGGTCCCATGTCATTTTGATTTACCAATCTCAAGTTATGGCCTTTGACTTAAAGTCCCTTTTTGTTGACTTTTGAAAATGACCTATAATGTTGAAATTGATAACTTTTTGTGAGAGCATTTCTTGGACTTGAAGTATGAAGATGAGTTGTAGGAAATGTCTTTCTCTTCAAAATGAGCTTTGGATGGAATTTTTCTTATGATCCATGTGAAAGTTATGCCCTGGTCAATTTCAGTTGACTTTTTCAACTGTCCAAATAAGGAAACTTTTGCATCTTGATGATTTCTGAGCCAAATTTTGAGAATCATGATCAAGCATTGATCAAATGATGTTTGTGGCTTCAAAATGATATGTTGACCAAAAATTTGAACTTTTTTGACTGTCAAATGACCATTTTGCCCCTACAGTTGACTGTAGTGCAATTTAGGGTTTTGACTGTGCAATTTTGAGCTGAATGCCTTGAAACTTGATATGAGGATACTTGACCATATTTGTAAGCATGTGAGACTTGATTGGGCCTTTGAAAACTTCCTTTTCTTGATCAGAACACAAACCCTAGTTTTGACTGTATGGGAGACCTTTGACTGTGCAACCCTTGGGGAATTTTGCAGCTTGACTTGGCAATTTCTTGGAGAATATGGGAGGGCAAATTTTGGGGTGCAACAGTTGCCCCTGTTCAATCTTCTTAGACCTGAGGATGCAGATTGGCGGACGTGCCTTTCGTAATCCGAAGGTGGAAGATGATTGAACACTAGAGTGCCCAGAAATTTGCGCTCACATGTTAGCAGTGTGATGGGGGAATGGGCTTATAGATGCCATTTGGAGATTGCTGGATAGGATGATGGGCTTATAGATGCCATCCGGATGTTGATTGCGTAGGAGATTCCTTAGCGAGAACCTGCATACCTGCAAAACAGAAAAATGAGTACCTGACATGTTGCAGGAGCTGATTTTAGATGCTTGGTATAGATGTGTCCTGACTGGTTACAGGAGCTGAGTTTGGAGCTTCAAACGACGATGAATGAACCAGGGATGGTTACTACCTTAGCATGAATGGTAAGAGAACCTTGGGTGATTTTAACTTCAACAACGCTCGTTGAGAAAATCTTGATGGGAAATATTATCTTCGCAGTATTGGGAAGAGAACCATAGGCAATTATAATCTGAAAGGAATGATCACCTCACTCACCGTCGGAGAGGGAAACATCTGAAAAGGACTTACCACATCACACACCGTCGGAGAGGGAACCATAGGAGACTATCACCTCACACTCATCGTCGGAGAGGGAAACATCTGAAAAGGACTTACCACCTCACACACCGTCGGAGAGGGAACCATAGGAGACTATCACCTCACACTCATCGTCGGAGAGGGAAACATCTGAAAAGGACTTACCACCTCACACACCGTCGGAGAGGGAACCATAGGAGACTATCACCTCACACTCATCGTCAGAGAGGGAAACATCTGAAAAGGACTTACCACCTCACACACCGTCGGAGAGGGAACCATAGGAGCCTATCACCTCACACTCATCGTCGGAGAGGGAAACATCTGAAAAGGACTTACCACCTCACACACCGTCGGAGAGGGAACCATCTGAAAAGGACTTACCACCTCACACACCGTCGGAGAGGGAACCATAGGAGACTATCACCTCACACTCATCGTCGGAGAGGGAAACATCTGAAAAGGACTTACCACCTCACACACCGTCGGAGAGGGAACCATAGGAGACTATCACCTCACACTCATTGTCAGAGAGGGAAACATCTGAAAAGGACTTACCACCTCACACACCGTCGGAGAGGGAACCATAGGAGACTATCACCTCACACTCATCGTCGGAGAGGGAAACATCTGAAAAGGACTTACCACCTCACACACCGTCGGAGAGGGAACCATAGGAGCCTATCACCTCACACTCATCGTCGGAGAGGGAAACATCTGAAAAGGACTTACCACCTCACACACCGTCGGAGAGGGAACCATAGGAGACTATCACCTCACACTCATCGTCGGAGAGGGAAACATCTGAAAAAGGACTTACCACCTCACTCGCCGTTGGAGAGGGAACCATAACTTATGCTGAGTCTTTATCAGAAAAATCTGTTGGGAATCGATTTAGCTGGACTAGAGAAGGTCTTGAAATATGTTTGAGAATTTCGACTGCGTCTTTCCTGAAAGGTAAAGGTCAGTCATATGCAATGCATGATATGGATCAAGCAATGATGTTCTCAAAATGAGATTTGTATGATACGATGCGTTATGCATGATATAATGATGTATGTGATGTTTTATGAATATGTCTTTCGTCTAGGAAAGTAAATCCTTGACGGGTGCCGGGAAGTCGTATCCTGGGCTAATGTTGAGGAATAGATTTAACTTCCGCTGGGGATGATGATTGCAAGAATACCGGTAGGGGAAGATGACTCCGTTGTGGAATGAACTTGGCAAATGGAAGATTTTGTGGGGAGAAAAGATACTCTAACGACCATGCTGGGGATTGATACTCTGTGGGAAGAGGGATGCTTTGCTGAATTGTTGTTAGTGGTAATTTGCTGGGGATAAGAAGACTTTGTCGACGATGCTCTTTCCGTGGCTTTTGGCTGAGGATAACCCAGTTATATCCTATTAAGGAAATAACTCTTTAAATCAAGCCGGACGACGCGTTCGTGCTCTGCGAGGGGATAAGCTTCCAGAATTTACTGGGGATAAGCTTACTGCTTGGGGAGATGAATTCCAACTTTCCTGGAGGACTAGATTGGACGTTCTGGGGAAGTTTTGAACTGTAATTTTGTAAGTTGAAAGGGGGAACCTATGTAGGGTTTCCTGCTGATGAGCTCATGTAAAACCGCATCTGAAGTGGAGAAGGAACCTGGGTAGGGTTACTTTGACAATGAGTTTGTGTAAAACTTCGTTTTTGGAAAGGGAGAGCCTGTGTAGGGTTTCTGGGTGACGAGTCCATGTAAAACTGCATCTGAACTGGAGAAGGAACCTGAGTAGGGTTACTCGGTGAGGTAAGTTCATGTAAAACTTCTTGATGAACCGGGGTGAGGTTATCTTGAGCTAAATCCATGTAAGACTTCTGGGGGGAGCCGAGGTTAGGTTACCGCAGGATAAGTTCGTGTAAAACTTCTTGACGAACCGAGGTAAGGTCATCTTGAGATAGGTCCATGTAAGACTTCTAGAGGAACCGGGGTTAGGTTACTTGGATAAGTTCGTGTAAAAACTTCTGGAGGAACTGGGGTTAGGTTACTTGGATAAGTTTGTGTAAAAACTTCTTGATGAACCGGGGTTAGGTCATCTTGGGATTGGTCCATGTGAGACTTCTGGAGGAACCGGGGTTAGGTTACTTGGATAAGTTCGTGTAAAAAACTTCTTCTGAAAATTGAGAAGGAACCGGTGTAGGGTTGCATGATTTTGATTAAGTGGATGATTGTCCTGTTTGGTTTCGGATGTTAACCCACGATCTGGAATTTGTAAAGGTAGATGGTAATCATCCTTATTTTGATCTTTCCTTTGTACTTTGGTTGATAGAGCAATTGGATCGCCTGGATACCTCATCATTGCCCCTGCTTTGGAGATGAGGGAAGAGGATACCTGTGTGGGTGATTGACAAATCTTCGGGTAGACAAGTGATGAGATACCGGAACATAGTCGTACGCTTTGATCCCTAACTTTTGCCTGGACCGCCCTTTCGGGTTTTCAGTCCATCGGGATACCCATTTTTGCCCAAGCCGCCTTTTCAGGTTTTCGACTTGCCGGGTGTACAGATTTTTCGTTTCATCCCTTATTTTTGCCCGAACCCTTTTGGTTCGCCGGGAAGCCCTTACTTTTGCCTAGGTGTGTCAACCTAGCGGGTCTTTGATTAGGCGCAGTATTTTTCGACTATGTCCACGCTCTCAGAATGTAGGGAGTTGCCCCTGTTGGAAGTATTTTGCCATGCCCCAGATAATGGGCAATGCTCCTACTGTGCCCCTTGATTGGAGGTACTTCTGTTCACAAGGTGTTCATCGTGTGAATTTCCCTGCTGTTCAAACAAATAGTCATATGCAAACAAGGTTATTTTAAGAATGCAAAAGCCTATGTCTGTCTTGAATTTTGAAAATGCATTTTTTGTAATACAGTGCAGTGTCAACTCAAGATTTTACAGCAAACCTTCAGGAGTCAGGATACCTTCGTAACAGTATGCTTTCGAACTAACCCGTGCTTCAGCTAGGACTTTTAAGGGTTATATCGTGGCCGGGTTCACGGTTTAAGAAAACAAAGGATAAAGGCTCAAATTGTTTGTACCCACCCGCGCTTCGTGATGTTCTCCAAACCTAAACTCAGTTGATCATACGTCAGACCTTGTTTGAGTATTTGCTCTGATTTTTCCAGTGATGGCTCAGATATTGATGATTTATTCTGACCGGGCAGTCATTCCTTTTTTGTTGGAGGTTTGTGAGACCTCTTTCTGGATTTTTGTTATCCCTTTCTTTTTTTGCCTGAACTGTTTCCTTTTTGGAATTACAGTCAGCGGGATGCCCCAGTTTGGTAAATCTTCTTTATTGGTTTTGACTTTTTGGGTTTTTCATTTATGATTTTTTTTTTGATGATGACTGCCTGTCCTTATGATTGTTCGGAACCATCACTGTCTTTTGTTTTTGAAAAACTCATTTGGTTCCATTCATTGTGCACTTGGATCAACTGAGAGAACTACCCTGCCCCAGGTTATGATTAAGGGTTTTGATTTTCGAAAATAAAAACTCCTACTTCTTTGGCTCTGATGGGTTGACGAGGGATTATCATCCTTATAACTCCAGTGTTTAGGGGTTGAAACAATGCCTGTACCTCATCAGCGGGGTCTGTTCGAAAGCATACTGTAAATTATGGTATCGTTTTTGTCATCCTCCCTCAAGAGGTTTAGAATTTTCAATTAAGAGTTGACCATCGCAAAAATATGAAAGCAGTTTTAAGCATAGTAAACATAATTAAATCAAGACAAACACGTGTAATGCATTCATAAAATAAAAGAGTTTAACATGATAATTGTTTATCTGAACAAGAAAAGAAAAATACAACTTGAATTCAAATGAACAAAAATCTCTCGATCCTAGCCATGTTTTGGCAATGGAGCAGTGATCACGTTGGGAGCCTCGGCAGGCTCGAACTCGATCTCTTTGGCATCGATCATGTTCTGAATTTTGTACTTCAGTGCCCAACAGTCCTCAGTATCATGCCCCGGGCTATCGGAGTGATAAGCACACCTAGCTTCTGGATTGTAGCTAGGAGAGGAGGTCTTAGGATTGGCAGGAGGGTTGATCACTGCAATCAGGTTCATCTTCAACATGTGTTGCAATGCTTGTGACCATGGCATGTTAATGTTGGTGAATTGCCTTTTAGGCCCGTCCGGCCTTTGCTGGTTTCCCCTTTGTGGTTGACGGCGTGGTGCAGAACCAGAGATCATGACTGCCCCTGCATGTTGATCACGGCGACTCTTTTGACCGTATGCAGCATTAGATTCCTTCTTTCCCGTGTAAGGCTTTTTATGAATATCAGAAGGTGTGGCCTCTTGAATTTTCCCACTCTTGATACCAGCTTCAATTCTTTCGCCAGTCAGGATGAGGTCGGTAAATCCAGCAGATGAGTTACCAATGAGGTGATTGAAGAATGGCCCGGATAGGGTCCCTAAGAACATATCAACGAGTTCCCGGTCAGTTAACGGAGGCTGCACCCTTCCAGCAAGGTCTCTCCATCTTTGTGCGTACTCCTTGAAACCTTCACTTGATCCCAACGACATACCCTGGAGTTGGGTACGTGTAGGAGCAAGGTCGGCATTATACTGATACTGCTTGTAGAAAGCAGTAGCCAACTCCTCCCAGTTACGAACTTTGGTCCCATCCAGTTGATAGAACCATTCGAGGTGAGTCCCTGAAAGACTTTCCTAGAAGAAGTGGATCCACAAGTTCTTATCTGCTGAGTATGGTTGGATTTTCCGAACATAAGACCTGAGATGTAGCTTGGGACAAGACGCCCCGTCATATTTAGTGAATGATGGTGCCTTGAACTTCCGAGGGATGATCACACCAGTAGACAAACCCAGATCTCCGAAATCCAGCCCAGGTACTTGTTGTATTTCCATAGCCTTCAAACGGTCTTCCAACTGCTTGTACTTGTCCTCAGCCGGAGGGTATTCTTCGTCGTTGAAATCTGTCTCGTTGTCGGAGACCACTGGACTAGGCACCTCTCTCTCATGGTGACTGCTTTCCCTCACGGATGGGGTAGTCCTCTCAGTTTCAGTCTGCGGTGTATTCCCAGATCTGCGTCTAGGGCTGAACAAAACAGTCCTCTTCTTCTTCTTTTCCTTCTTCAAGAGGAGAGCTTTCAGATCTTGTTGCCCCTGGGTCAAATTCATGATCAGCCCTTGGAACTGGGCGTTCTGAGCCTGGAGGGCCTTGATAGACTGCTCAGCTGATGATTCAGGATTCATGACGATCGGCTGAAATAAACAGCGAAGAAGGGTAAGCAACCTGTCAAAGGGATACCTGCAATGCAATGAGATGTATGATATGCATGCAATGATTTCAAGGATCTCGCGGGGTAAACAGAGAAACTTGTTAGAGTTGAAAACCGGTAACTTGATTGAAGAGACTTCCTGTTGTAGAAAATCCTTCTTCAAGGGTCAAAGGCTCACCATATCCAGTGGGTCATAGCCCCTGACAACCTTGTCTAGAAGAAAAGAAATCCCCTTTGCCCCTTGCTGGACAGTTGGTTCATCATGACCTGCATCACAAGCCCTTGAGACCCTTGAAATGGGTTAGGATGTATGCAATGGTATGATGTCATGATGTATGGGGTAATATGAATAAACCCTGTTACGAGTCCCAATTAAGGACTGCAACCCAAAACCTGCCAGAAACTTAGGATACCCTGTTATGAGTCCTAATTAAGGACTATAGGCAAAACCTGCAAGAAACAAGTGTCAGGTAACAAGCATGCAGATAGTCAAGTACGAAGGCACACAAGTCACGCAAGAGAAACCCTTAGAGTTTAGGCCAGCATGAGGTCTAGGTATTACCCTCTTTCAGTTGGTTGGTTCATACCTGTCCTATCAAAGTAACCGGGTTCTTAGAGGATCCCAATATCATTGACTACCCTCAATCGGTCATAACTCCAGCATCGCAATCTTTTCTTGCAGCCAGAACCATCACGAGAGTTTAGCCTCAATGGGCGTAGCATACTGCTACTGTTCTAATGGCCAAGTTGTGTCAATTAAGGTTCTAAGGTCTGTTGGTGCTTAATGACTCCTTAGAAGACCCATATTCTCCTCGTTGCGACACAAGGGATATCGGTACAGACCAAGGCGCCACACCAACGTAGCCACTGTTTCACCCGTGTCGGTCTACGCCAGACAGGTCCCTCACAGCTTATGCTACCTAAACAGGGTATCCCCAGATCCGGGATAGGATCTATGTAACTCCCATGCAACCCACAAATTTAAAGCAGACAAGTCAATACAATTGAAAACACAGTTATGAACTAACCCTAAGGTACACCTCAAGTTAAGTCCCCAGCAGAGTCGCCAGTTCTGTGATCGGTGAATCTGGAACTGACTGTTTAACGCTGGTTCGCGAAATGTCGCGGAAGCAAGAGTCGCCACCGTCTTTTATTTTCTCCAAATGGAAAGGACAAAAGCACAGAAAAATTCCTTAAAGAGATTGCTCTCGGTTCGGGAGGTAGGTTATAGAAAGGGAAGGTGTTAGCACCCTTTCTATCCATGGTTATCCATGGGATCTTAGATACTTGCTCATTGTGTTTTCAAAAGGTTTGTTTGCTTTTCAATTGTGGGTTTAAAAAAGTTTCTTTGAAAATTCCAGTTCGACTCTTGTATCGGTCCTCAAGAGTGTTTGAAAAATTGCTTTCGAAAGCTTTTGAAAAGGTGTCGGTGTGAAAAGTATTTTTGATTTGTTTTGAAATTTAGAGCAAGTATCTAGAGAACCTACCTATCTTAAGGAATTCGTCTGTGTAAATGTCCTTTAAAGTAGTGCCATCCCACCATTGAGAGGTAGGTAGCACCACCGTTGGAGGAGTTCGGGTCAATTCGAGTTTGTAGGGACATGGTGATCACCAGAGCAATGTGAAGACACCTTAGAAGCTACCCTCATGCCAGGTTCCCGGATCATGAGGACTTACTAAGACATCCTCTACTCGACGATCACCTTTCGAAAGGCAACAGTGAGGCATACCCTAGGGGTGGTGTGTGTGAATTGTGTGTCGTTTTCATTGATATTTGTCTTGTCATGTTTATTGGTGTTCTACGCTTGATTTTATTTAAGGCCATACATTCTTGCATGCTTTGTTTAACAGTTAAAAGCTGCGAGGAAAATAAATCTAAAGCAATTACAAATGGCGCGGGTCCACATCGCCAAAATTAAACCGGACCCGATTTGACGGAAAATAAATAAAGCAAATAAAGTAAAGTGCGAGAAGTAAATGTTACAAAGCTTTGGGAGAGGTACATAATTATTCAAACGAAATAAAATAAATACGCGAATTAAATAAATTACGAACGAGGGCGTTGGACCCTTTTGCAAAATATTAGATTACATGACTTAATTAATTAGAATTAATGAGGAATTAAAATTAAAAATTAAAAAGAAGAATGTTTTTGGTATTTTTAGTGTTTTTAGGAATTTGATGAAAAAAGTTAATTAAAATTAAACTAAAAGGCAAACCCTAATTCTAATAGCTTTTAAATTTATTATGAAAATATTAAATTGAAACCTAAATTAAACCTAATTTTTTATGCACAATTAATTATGAAAATAAATAAATAAATAATATTAGGGTAAAAAGGAAAATTAAAAAGGAATAAGATTTATTAAACCTAATTCTTCATTTTTTAGATTTTTATTGTGAAAAGAATTAATATTAAAACCTATTTTAAACTAATTAAATTCCAAGCATTTATTTACAAGAAAATATTAAACTAAAATATTTATTGCATTTTTTGTCTTTTCTGAATTTTTATGTATTTTTGTATTTTTGTGAAAAAATATAATTAATTAAATTAAAACAATCAGGAAAATAAAATAGCAATTAAAAAGAAAATAAAAAGATAAAAAGAATTGCAAACCAGGGGGGGTTCAGGCCCCAATATGGAGGTTTTGATCCAAGAAACTGGCCCAATAAGCTTGAAATCTGTTGATTTTTCCAGGCATTATGTGGCACGTTGACTGGGGTTTTAGGGTGTTCATCAATTCTATGCCTTTGGATTGATCTTGAGAAAGACGTGTCACGCTTAATTTGGAAGCGTACCATGGTCCTCAGCAAGTGAAACAGCACGTTAACCTTGTTTGAAAAATAATATGAAGAATATTGCAGACCTGGGGCTCGAACCCAGGTCGCTAGCATCACCACTCAACACCTGTGCCACTACGCCATTTGAATCACATTTAATATATAACAGTTAACAAATATTATAAAAAGAAAGTGAGTCAACGCTTGGAAACGCGCGCGAGATTTTGAATAAGCCAGTCAGCGTGTGACATGTAATCATCTTCTTCACCATTCCTGTAAAACAAAGAACAAACGCAACGGTTTTTGAACCGTTCTATAATGCCACATTAGAAAAAATAACGAATAGGCCATAAGGCCATATAAATTAAGCGCGACTGTTGTGTCCTCTTCGTCCAGATATGCTAAATTGAATGGTGGTGGTTTGGAGTCTTAATTTTGCCTTGTTTGAGAAACCCCAATTTCAAGCTCTGTAAACCCTAGAAGACAGTTATGGCATAATCGCGTATGGCTTGCAAAAATTCAATCAAACATGATGGTTAGCTTTAAAACATCACAAGGAACAAGAATCAATAAATAAAATTCACAAATAATGCATGGAATAGGATATGCGATCATGAAGTTTGTTTGATACAGTTCCGGTTCATATTACCAATTCTTGGGGTTTGAAGGGATGTTAATGATTGGAATATGATCAGGAGCCTTCAAGGAAGCTAATGGACTATGAATTATGCCTCGAATCAACCTCTAAAGTGGTTTTCAGTTTTGTGTTTTTTTGACAATTTTTCAAGTTCTTCAATGGCCTTTGAGCGCAGCTTTTCGTCCCCCAGCATTAGGTTTAGGTCTATGCTTATGTATTGAACAGATTAGGTCAAAAAATTCAATCAAATCTCTTTCATTCAATGGTTTTGCAAATTGATTTTCCAAGATCTTTTTCATATCTTTTTCATGCTACTTTGTATCAATTAAGATCAATTCCATCCAAATCTTTCTATATTGGGATATGCACGAAATATTGAGCTCAAAACATGTATAAAAAGATTGAAAAAATTAGGTTAGACATTTTTCACATATTAAATTTGATTTAAATGAATTAATATGAATAATAATTCAAATAAATAAATAAAAAATGAGAAAATACTTCCCTTTGGGCCAAGTGGTCGTGCACATGCTTAGAATGATGAATCATGGAAGAAAAATGGACCCATTAGCAATTTTAGGTCATTTGGATCAAAGTTGACCTTTCAAAATATCCAAAAATTTCCCAACTTCTACAAGGCATAACTTGCTCAATTTTTAAGCTTTTCTCATGTTCTTGGACATTTTGGAAAGGTCTTTGAGTCCTCTAACCAATGCCTTTGGTCCCATGTCATTTTGATTTACCAATCTCAAGTTATGGCCTTTGACTTAAAGTCCCTTTTTGTTGACTTTTGAAAATGACCTATAATGTTGAAATTGATAACTTTTTGTGAGAGCATTTCTTGGACTTGAAGTATGAAGATGAGTTGTAGGAAATGTCTTTCTCTTCAAAATGAGCTTTGGATGGAATTTTTCTTATGATCCATGTGAAAGTTATGCCCTGGTCAATTTCAGTTGACTTTTTCAGCTGTCCAAATAAGGAAACTTTTGCATCTTGATGATTTCTGAGCCAAATTTTGAGAATCATGATCAAGCATTGATCAAATGATGTTTGTGGCTTCAAAATGATATGTTGACCAAAAATTTGAACTTTTTTTACTGTCAAATGACCATTTTGCCCCTACAGTTGACTGTAGTGCAATTTAGGGTTTTGACTGTGCAATTTTGAGCTGAATGCCTTGAAACTTGATATGAGGATACTTGACCATATTTGTAAGCATGTGAGACTTGATTGGGCCTTTGAAAACTTCCTTTTCTTGATCAGAACACAAACCCTAGTTTTGACTGTATGGGAGACCTTTGACTGTGCAACCCTTGGGGAATTTTGCAGCTTGACTTGGCAATTTCTTGGAGAATATGGGAGGGCAAATTTTGGGGTGCAACACATACAAAAACCATTTTTTGGCATCTTGCACATTTGTTCTATTTTATTTAAGTTATGCAAATTAATCACCTTGTAAATAATTCAATATTGATGTAATAGTTTTAGGTTTAAATTCCTTGTCAAAATCCCCATTCGAACATTTGTACCCCCCTTCCCATATATGGTTTTGTAATAGCTTAGTAAATTTATTTTCGCACTTTATTGCTTTCTAATTATACCATGTTAGAATTATGGTTTGTATGCGAAAAATAACGAAAAATAGTTTTGACCTAATTTCAAGATAAACAAGCATGAAAATGGACACACAAATCACACTTGCACCCCCTAGGGTATTCCACTTGTTGCCTTTCAAAATCGGGCCATATTGCATGTTAGGTCTCTTTGGGCAAAACAAACAAATCAAATGATCATAGTCCCTCGATAACACTTTCAAAATGTTGCCTAAACAAATGATCAAGTCCCTTAAAGAAAATGCCCAAAGATACTTGGCCCCATTGCAATTATGGTCCTAAACGATGACCCACGCCCGTCCCTTTCACATCCTAATATGAGATTGCCCACCAAATACAATGGTGGAACAAACTTGTTAAAAGGGTTAAAACATAGCAATAAACTTTGAGAAATTTAGGAGTAGATAACCTCTTAGTTACTTGAATCAAACTTGCAAAAACAAAAGACTTGCCTATTTTCTAAAACACACCTCACAACACTTTCAAAACAAACTTTCAAAAACCATGAAAACCTTTTCAAAAGACATACATCTTTGTATACATCCCCACATGGATCATTACAAAGGTTGCCACCACATTGGCTTCTTTTCAAAACATTTTCAAACCCACACACACAAGCACCATTTCAAACAATTGAAAACAAAAGGCAAGTGATCTAAGCAAGTAACTAAGAGCCCATGGATAACCATGGATAGAAAGGGTGCTAATACCTTCCCTTTCTATAATCTACTCCCCGAACCCAAGAAAACATCTCAAAAGGTTTTTGCTGTGCTTTTTAAACCTTTCCTTAGGATAAAATAAAAAGTCGGTGGCGACTCTTGCTCAACCGAAACATTTGTGAAAACAAACGCAAACCTCAAGTCAGTTCTCCCACCGTATCACAAACGGCCACAACGGCAGTTCACCCGCATTAATATGACGCCAGCGCAGGTGCTTCCCCATCTGTTAAAGTTGAATCTCGCCACTATCAAAGAGGCACCAAAAAATATGAATACATCCTTTCCGCATTACCATCCCAATGCTAAATGCGCCTACCATTCTGACAGTGTCGGGCACGACACCAATGATTGTTGGGCACTCAAGCATAAAATTCAAGACTTGATAGAGGCGAAAGAGGTGGAGTTCGACGCTCCAGAGAAGCCAAACGTAATATCTGCTCCGATGCCGAAGCACAGTCGAAATGTCCATGCTATTGAAGAAGATTTGTATGTTTCTGATGTCAATGATCTGATGACTCCGCTGTTAACCATCAAGTTAAATCTGTTAAAGGCCGGGATTTTCCCGGGATGCAAAGAAGATTGCTACTGTTGTTACTCTCTGCCGTTTGACTGTCCGTGACTGAAGAAAGGCATCCAAGGCCTAATGGGCAGTCAACAAATTCTGTTTGAAAAAGTTTCTGCTATTCCAACTCCTACTGAAGATGTTTCAATTATCACCATTCACGCCAATCTTTCCAAGGCCGTCAAAAAGCCTGTTAAGATTACATCAGCTACAAAGTCTGTTCCTCTGAAGATAACGATGTCAGGGCCTGTCCCCTACATTTCTGAAAAATCAATACCATGGAATTACGGTGGAGACATTTACTACCATGGTATTAAACAAGTTGAAGTAACCGAAGGAAGCTCTGATGAAGAAGATGCCAGCATTGGAAACATTGCAGGCACAAGCAAGATCACCCGAAGTGGGAGAATATTTTCTCCAGAGATTGCCCCCCCAAAGGAAATCTTTGGACCCTCATCTGCTGCCAAAGTTATTCCTGCACCAATAAAACTTTCTGCTAGAACCCCGTTGATTGAAGATGTTGTTGTTCCTGGTATTGTCCCTCCTACCTCTGCTGATAAGGGTAAAGGAACCCAAGATGAGCTCGTCAGGACGAGGGCTCAACCTTTGGTCATCCTGGAAACCTCCAAGAAAGAGATGGAGGAGATCCTGAAGATAATTAAAAAGAGTGATTACGACGTGGTAGAACAACTGGGGCAAACCCCCTCGAAGATCTCCATGTTAGTATTACTGCTTTGCTCAGAAGCGCATGCCAAGGCACTGAGAAAATTCCTGAAGACAGCCCATGTGCCCCAGGAAACCTCTGCCGACCAATTCCAAGACTGTGTAGCCAGTCTTACTGCAGACAATGGTTTAGGTTTCTCTGATGCCGACCTGACCCCAAAAGGAAGAAAGCACAATGACGCATTACATGTGTCAGTGGAATGCCAAGGAACTACTCTGGCCCATGTTCTAGTCGACACTGGTTCTTCTCTGAACGTGCTGCCCAAGAAGGCTCTCGACCGTTTAGACTGTGAAGGCTTGGAGTTAAGGCCAAGCAATATCATTGTAAGGGAATTTGACGGGTCAAAGAGAATGGTACATGGAGAGGTGGATATTCCCATTAAGGTTGGCACAGAAGTGTTCCCTTCGACTTTCTATGTGATGGACATCCGTCCGTCATACTCTTGCTTACTGGGGAGGCCATGGATACACAATGTCGGGGCAGTCACCTCTTCCTTACATCAAATGTTGAAGTACCCTGTCAAGGGAAAGATCATAACCGTCCACGGTGAAGAGGAATATATGATCATCCACATGAACTCCTTTCGGTATGTCGAAGTGGAGGGTGAATTCATTGAGACACCATTCCAGCACTTCGAAGAAGTCTCTCCTGAAATAACAGTAGAAAAAGTGGTAGCTGAGGTACCAAAGCAGATGGCCAGGATGGCATCTCTAAAAGACGTGAAGGCCGCAATGAAGGAAGGGAAGAGTTCAACATGGGGGCAGTTGCCTGATATTCCACACAAAACAGACAAGTTCGGATTAGGATTCACTGCTGCAGGACAGAAAGCTATGCGCCGTTCAAAGATTGAAAGAGCGCCCATCAAGATTTCTCCTTACGAAATCAACACTTTGGAGGGTGAAGACGAAAAGGCCAACATTGAAGAGTGGATCTACCCAACTATCAAAGGAGGACTATGCAATTGGGAGGCAAAGGACTTTGTCCCCATTACTTTTATTAATAAGTAATTATCTGTCAAACATTTCCTGTGGTCTGTAATAATTACTTTTGAACAATCCGTACACTACTTTTTCACCTCATGCCTTGCCCGGGGCATGTAGGTCCATTTGTAAGGGTTTTGATTATCTTCATATCCATATGCCATGTTTAATGATTCATTGGACTTTTTTCATTGATAAACTACTGTGCTCATTTTCTTTCCTTTTGCATTTTTTTTAAGGATGGCTATCCCTTACACACACCCACACTCACGAATGCAGGTACACATCCACTCTGGATTCCATGGGTGACTATTCTGCTATGTCCTTCAATAACTCTGATGATCTGGTCAATCAAGCCGAGTATGAAGATGACGAAGGTTGTGAAGTACCAGGGGAGTTAGCCAGACTTTTACAGCAAGAAGAAAGGGCCATCTTACCTCACGAAGAATTGTTGGAAACTGTCAACTTAGGAACAGAGGAAGACCGGAAGGAGGTACAAGTGGGTGCCAATCTGGAACCAAGTGTCAAGGAGCGCCTGATACAGCTGCTAAATGAGTACGTTGAAATCTTCGCCTGGTCTTATGAAGACATGTCGGGTTTAGACACAGACATCGTGTTCACCGTCTCCCTACAAGAGAGGATTGTCCACCGATTAAGCAAAAAGTCCGCCGAATGAGGCTCGACATGTCTGAGAAGATCAAAGCAGAAGTAATGAAGCAATTCAATGCTGGCTTTCTGGCTGTTACATCCTATCCACAATGGGCCGCTAACATCGTGCCAGTACCTAAAAAAGATGGCAAAGTCAGAATGTGTGTGGACTACCGGGATTTGAATAGGGCCACCCCCAAAGATGATTTTCCGCTACCGCACATTGACATTTTGATCGACAATACAGCTCAGCACAAAGTGTTTTCCTTCATGGATGGATTCTCGGGTTACAATCAAATCAAAATGTCCCCCGAAGACATGGAGAAAACAACCTTTGTTACACAATGGGGTACTTTCTGTTACAAGGTGATGTCGTTCGGACTGAAGAACGCAGGGGCAACTTATCAACGCGCCATGGTAGCTTTATTTCATGATATGATACATCATGAGATCGAAGTTTACATAGACGATATGATAGCTCGGTCACAAACAGAGGAGGAACACCTTGAACATCTAGAAAAGCTGTTTGC
Organism: Vicia faba; assembly: GCA_948472305.1. Classification (NCBI taxonomy): domain Eukaryota; kingdom Viridiplantae; phylum Streptophyta; class Magnoliopsida; order Fabales; family Fabaceae; genus Vicia; species Vicia faba. The sequence goes on along the minus strand of OX451741.1, from coordinate 574,720,965 downwards.
CAGGTTGAAAGAATACAAACTCAGGCTGAATCCAAGTAAGTGCACTTTTGGAGTTAGGTCTGGTAAACTTCTAGGATTCATTGTCAGCAACAAAGGCATTGAGGTCGATCCAGCAAAAGTGAAAGCAATACAAGAGATGCCTGCTCCCCGTACTGAAAAGGAGATTAGGGGGTTCTTGGGGTGTTTAAACTATATTTCCAGATTCATCTCTCATCTGACTTCTACCTGTGAGCCAATTTTCAAACTATTGAAGAAAGATCAGGTAGTCGAATGGAACGACGATTGCCAAGCTGCTTTTGATAAGATCAAGGAGTACTTACTGGAACCTCCTATTCTGATGCCACCCATCGAAGGAAGACCATTGATCATGTATCTAACCGTCTTGGATAACTCAATGGGGTATGTTTTGGGCCAGCATGACGAGTCTGGTCGAAAAGAGCATGCCATTTATTACCTTAGAAAAAAGTTTACCGACTGTGAGACTCGCTACTCACTGCTCGAGAAAACTTGATGCGCTTTGGTATGGGCTGCTCGCCGACTAAGGCAGTATATGTTGACTCATACTACCTTGTTGATTTCCAAAATGGATCCTATCAAGTATATCTTCGAGAAGCCCGCTTTATCTGGAAGAATAGCTAGATGGCAAATGATCCTAACTCAGTATGACATCCAGTACACCACTCAAAAAGCTATAAAAGGGAGTATACTAGCTGATCATCTAGCTCATCAAGCTATCGAAGATTATCAACCCATGAGATTTAACTTCCCAGACGAGGACATCATGAATTTGGACAACATTGAAGGTAACGGACCGTATGACGGACCCGAAAAGGGATCCCGATGGACCCTGTACTTTGATGGTGCTTCAAATGCACTTGGAAACAGTATCGGTGCGGTACTCATTTCCCCGGAAGGTTGTCACACACCTTTCAAGGCCCGACTTTGCTTCAGCTGCACAAACAACATGGCTGAATATGAAGCTTGCATCTTTGGTCTCAAGGCTGCTATAGACTTGGGGATCAAATCTTTGATCGTATTCGGAGACTCGGCTTTGGTTATCAGTCAAATCAAAGGAGAGTGGGATACCAATCATCCTAATCTTATCCCATACAAAGAATATGTCTTGACATTGTTGCCTCATTTCGAGCAGATTACCTTCGAGCATTTCCCGCGAGAAGAGAATCAGCTAGCAGATGCTCTGGCTACAATGTCTTCCATGTTTAAACTCAACTGGGATAACGAGGCTCCCCAAATCACCATCGAGCGAATGGATGAACCTGCACATTGTCACGAGATTAATACCGAAGAAGTAGTGGAACAACCCTGGTTCCATGAAATCAAAAGGTATCTCCATACTAGAGAATATCCCGAAGGAGCTTCCGTAAATGACAAGAAGTTCTTAAGGAGATTTGCTACCAAGTTCTTCCTGAGCAACGACATTCTCTACAAACGAAGCCATGATTGTGTTTTACTCTGATGCGTAGACAAAGCTGAAGCAGAGTTAATCATGACCGAGATACACAGCGGCACTGTTGTACCCTAAAATTTGCCCTCGTATTTTCCATAAGAAATCACAGCTTCAGACGTTTCCTGATTTTTCGAATTAGCGCAAGAATTGGTCAAACAGACTTTCCTTGTCAATCAGACAAAATTAGGGTTTTCATGGCTCTGGAACAGTTCGCACAGTTTGCTTAGGGTTTTGGTTGATTTTGGTTCAGCTTCGATCAGGCAAACGCTTCTTTGGCATTTGATCAGAATCAGGGTTTTGTGCGCATATCTCTCAAGAAGAGTTGGTTCTATCAATGTTTTTTAAATTACTCTGAATTGAGAACTGAGGCTGTTGGTTGTTAATTTGCATTTGTTGGATTTAATCAGTGAAAAGAGGCAGATGGACGTTTTGTTTAATTAACTGTCGCTTGGTTTGAAACTATGCGTTGCTTTGAATAATTGGAGCGTCAGGTTTGTCATAAGACCACAATGTTTACCAATTGATTATTTATTTTTAAGTTAAGATAATTGGAATTTATTTCCATTTTTATTTTAATTTAAGAATTATAACAATTAGATAAATATCTTGAAAAGAATAAAAAGAATTAATCAAATAAAAGGACTTTTTATTTATCTTTAAATTACTTGTATAATTGTTTTTGTTTACAAAATGTTTACAATAATATTATTACAGTTATTTAAATTTAAATAAAACTATCCTAATATTTTTCTAAGTCTTCAATTCTTCATCTTCCATCCCTTGCTCCCTCTGCCTCATTGGATTCTATCCGCAAAGAATAAGAAAGAAGAGAAAGTCAGAAGCAGATAAATATTTAAAGAGACAGACAGATAAAAAGTTCATCATTAAAAGCAAATGGCCGGGATCAGTTCGCCCTCTTTACAAATCACGGGATTTCTCCAGGTTCACAAAGAGGGATGAAAATGTTTGCAAATTAAAAATGAATGCACAAAGTTAAAAATTGCACATTTCAAATTGGTCAACCAACTGCATAGTTCAAAGCAAGACAGCATGTGCAAATACAAAGTCCAAGTTACAAACTGAATGGCCTAAACCAAGTTCGAGTTGCTAAACAAAGTCACAATTTCAAAACTAAGTCCAAAGTCAACTAGAGCTGCCAAAAGATATCTCAAGATATCAAAGTACCATCAAGGCTGTCAAGAAGCACAAAGTATGGAAAAGAGATATGCAAATATGCAGAGAAAGAGTAGATTGCAAGCAAATTTCAGTTTCATCATTTCCCAGGCCAGTTTGCTTTTTCAGAATTAGTACATGTTAAGCAATATAATATGCTAAAAGCTGTACTGGAGAGAGAAGAAGAGAGGAAAAGAATAGGCTTACAGGTTTAGGCATGAAGACAAGATATATAAAAACAAAAAACTGCAATAAAACAGTGGGACAAAAGGCAGAGATATGAAGAAATCAGAATGCAAACAAAACTGTCCAAGCCTAAAAGCCTAGCAGCCTTAACCATCAAATACCCTGCATCCAACAAGTTAAAAAGATACAAACCTGAACCATCAAAAGGAGGCCAAAACCGATATCATAACAACACAAACCATCCAAACCTCACACTAAGCATAAACCTGCTAAGCCTTACAAAAGCCTATAGCCATAACCTGTTAAGGCCCTCAAGCCACAAACCTGCCCAAACAAAAGCACAAACAAACCTTAACCCTGTCAAGCTAAAAACCTGCATTGTCAAACTCAAAAACCCTGCATTCAACACACTGCATAAACAAAACTTCATCCAACCCTGTATCCAAAAAACAACCAGTAAACCCTGTTAAGCCATGCCAAACCTGAAGCAAGCCTCACCAAGAAAATAACCTGTAAAAGACATCAAGCTGAATCTAGGCCTTACCAGTTATAAACTCACATAACACTCCAAACCCTCAGAACTTTGTCATCATTGGGTTAATCATCGAGGCAACCGCCTAAGCATATCAGATAGCAGATTTTTCAAGCATCTCATCATCAATACAGTACAACAAGCATTCTAACACCAACATCATCAGAGGAAACATACCACTCATCATCAAGCATATTCAGCAAGCCAAAAGAGACAGAAGAGGACAAACAGGCATACGAGGCTAACAAGAAGAAGAAGAAGAAGAAAGAAGTGACAAAAGGTTTTCAGGGACCATCACAAAACCTAAAGAAAGGTACGAAATACCAAGGTCCAAGCAAGCTAGCGTGCGTCACTGCTTCCTCCGCCGTCAAGCCTCCGAGTGCTACCGAATTCCTTCCCCCTCCGTCTCCCAAAAGGTAGCATCTTTTTCTCTTTCCTTCCACCACCTCAACAATAACAATAACACTTAATCAGAACCAATAAATCAGAGCATGCAAAAGAAGAAGAATGAGAACCCTAACGAGATTGAGACGGAATTTTTACCTCGCATGAACCATCGCTCGAATGATCCGTGGACGGAGGAAGAGGTGGCGCTGGTGGCTTGGGCGAAGAAGTTGGTTCAGCTTTCGGCGTAAGGAGGCGAACGAAAGACGGAGACGAACGAATAGGACGAAGCAAACGGCGCCTCAATCTCAAACCCTAACACCCAACTGAACACAAGACTCACAACCCTAAAAAACGTTGTAAGACCAATTGGGCCTAACCCGTTTCACAAGTCTAAAGCCCTGACGAGTTTCAATTGGCACCCCCTCCCTTGGCTTCTGTTTCAAATTTCGGTTGGGCCCAAGCCCATTTATTTTTCCTTTTCATTTCTAAACTTTTGTTGATTTTCGTTTAACATAACTTAATTTCTATTTTTTTTTCATATAAATTAATACATTAATTTTTACATAAAAACTTAAAACATTTTTTCCTTTTCATTTTAATTTTGTTTGTACATAATTACATAATTTTTATTTAAAGTTAAATACTCTTTCTTAAAACATTTTCTCTTTCTCTAATTAAAATAATTTTATTTGTACATAAAACAATAATATATAATATAATTGAAACTTAAAACATTTGTTTCTTTTTTCTTAAAATATCTTATTTGTACATAAATACATAATTACATAATTTTTCCTTTAAGATAAATACTTTTCTTTTTTCAAGATATTATTTTTGTACATTAATACTAAAAAATACATAAAAGAATAGAATTAAAAAAAACATTTTCCTTTCTTTAATTAAATTTTCTTATTCTGTACATATCAAACAAAAAACATAAGAATACAAAAATTTAAATCAAACATACTTAATAATACATTTAAGTTCACATTTCTTAACTTGTAAATAATTCTCATTACCCTTGCACATACACAATACACTCGCATTGATACATTATACATTTGCTTATTTTTGTATATTCGATACATTTACATTTGATCGCAATTCGATTTGGTTGTAATTATTTAAGTCTCATCCCCATTTGTAAATTTATACCCCCACACCCGGATACTATTTTGTAATAGCGTAGACTTTAAAATTCCCGCAATTTACCGCTTTCGAATTATACCATGGTTAGACCTAGGGTTTGTATGTACATAAAATCAAACGCTAGATAACCTAATACAAAAAAAATGCATGAAATCAATACACAATCACACTTGCACCCCCTAGGGTGATCCCACATGTTGCCTTCCAAAATGGGCCATGCTTGCACGTCGAGTTTCCTTTGGCAAAAACAATTCAAAATGATCATAAGTCCCTCGATGACGCTTTCGAAAGTCGCCTATCAAAATGATCAAGTCCCTTCAAAGCAAATTGCCAAAGACACTTGGCACCATTGCATTCATGGTCCATGCGATGACCCGCGCCCGTCCCGATCACATCCTAAACGCAAGATTGTCCACCAAATTCAATGGTGGAACAAAATTGTTAAAAAGGGGTTGAAAACATTGAGAAAACCTTTGAGTACAATAGGGGTAGACAAAACTCTTAGTTACTTGAAATCAACTTGCAAAAACACTTGCCTACTTTTCAAAACCATACTTCACAAACACTTTCAAAACAAACTTCCCAAAACATTTTGAAACATATTTTCGAAAAGATACACACTTTTGTAAAACACTCAAACAACGAGTCAATTACATTGGTTGCCGAAACAAAGGCGTCTATTTCAAAAACATTTTCAAAACACACACACACACACCACAATTTCAAGCAATCGAAAATCAAGGCAAGTGATCTAAAACCAAGTAACTAAGAGCCCATGGATAACCATGGATGAAAAGGGTGCTAATACCTTCCCTCTTCATAATCTACCCCCCGAACCCATGAAACGTCTCAAAAGGTTTTTCCTGTGCTTTTTAACCTTTCCTTTAGGATAAAATAAAAAGTCGGTGGCGACTCTTGCTAAACCGAACAAGTGCGAATACAAACGCAAAAACTCAAGTCAGTTCTCCCACCGTATCACAGAACTGGCGACTCTGCTGGGGAAGATTTTCAAAAGTGGGGTTACCTTAGGGTTTAGATCACCTTTATATTCTTGCTTTGATTGCCTTGATTGCTTTACTTTTTGGGTCCTTGTTTGGGTTTGTTATGAATCCTACACCCGGATTTGGGGCACCTTTTTAGGTAAATAGCAATAAAACTGTGAGGGAACTGTGCGGGGTATATCGACATGGTTGAAGCAGTAAGCTATGTTAGTGTGACATATTTGTGAGTACCGGTAACCCTTGAGTTCAATCAAGGAGAGTACGGGGCCGCTGAGTGATGTCGTGAAGCACTAACGAACTCTTAGAACCTTAATTGACCATCCTAGACTTTTTAGGGGTAGTGAGATGACCGACTTTGGTGCAGTCTGAAGTTGGTAGATACTCGATACTACACTCATTGAGGATTGTTTTCTTGGAATATTTTGGTCGCCAGTTAAGTGGCTAAACCAAAACGATGAACACGGAAAACAATCCAATGATATTGAGCTCCTTAGAACCCGGTTTCTATTTTTAGGACAAGATGAGCCAACTAACTTCAAGAGGGTACTTACCTACAACCCTATGCAAGCCTGAACCTAAGGACTTGTTTTGCTTTGTGTGAATATGATTGCCCGTATATACACTCATTTGCTTTTGCATACATGTACATAACATCATAACATCATACCATAGCATTTTCAAATAACCATTTCAAGGATCTCGAGGGTTCTTTTGATGCAGGGTTACGTTGAACCAGACATCTACCAAGGGGTAAGAGGTTTTCTCCTCTAAACAGATGCCATCAAAGATCAAGTACAACACTTGAATCAGGGGCTATGACCCACTTGACATGGTAAGCTTGATTCTCGTGGAAAAACATCCACCAATGCAAGGTTCTCCAATCAAAGATCGAAGTTCAACCTCTAACATTGTCTTATGTTTACCCCAAGAGATCCTTGAAAACATGCATTCACATATCATGCATTGCATCATAACCTTTTTCCTTTTCAGGTTTCCTTATTCTCCTACTGTTTATTTCAGTGAGAGATGGCCTTGGAACAGACTCTCAAGGATCTCCAAGATCAAAACACTCAACTTCAAGAGATGTTCTTGAACCTATCCAAGGGGCAAGAAGAGGTCAAGACGCTCCTCACCAGGGGCATGATCGTGGGAAATCCTGGGAACGACAGAGGTGACCAGTGGGAGCTACACATTGAAATAGCCATATTGAAAAGGGAACTGGCGAGTCAGAGGGCTCTCATCCAGGACTTGGCTCAAAAACAAGAAGAGCTCGGGGTTCTCGTCAACAAATTGCTTCGGGACAACCAAGTAGGACAAACATCTGAGGTTGAAGAGCAAGTCACCTCTCAACCCCCCTCCAGACAAGAGGACAAGGGGAAGGCTCCTCTACCTGCTTCAGGGTCATAAGCCCAGCAACAACCTCGCCAGCATCAACAGGGTAATCGGTGCAAGCGAAATGTACCTGGAAGACATTTCTCCGAGACTGAGATACCATCATCTTTCATACTGAAACGCCTGTTGGAGGTCAACCTGCTTACTTTGAGGGATCCTCCTCGGAATCCCAACACGTCTGCTCCTACCTATCACCCCAATGAAAGGTGTGTGTACCACTCCTTTGGTCCTGGGCATGACACCGACAACTGTTGGACTCTGAAGAACAAGATCCAAGACTTGATCGACGAAGGAGCACTGGAATTCATGCCAGACGGCGAGATGAAAATCTTCCACTTTGGGTGCTCCACCTGAATTGACAAAGCTCAAACTGAGAGACTTTTGCTTCATTTGAATTTTCGAAGTTGTAATTTCTTTTGTTGATTCAAACAATTAACTGTTGATGTTAAACTCTGTTTCATTAATGCATTACATATGTTTGTCTTGAATTCATCCATTCGTTTTCACTACTCTTATGCTTTCTTTATGATATTTAACTCTTGATAAAAAGCTGCAAGCCTTTAGAGGGAGGATGACGAAACAATACCATAATCTCATACAGTATGCTTTTGAACAGACCTTGCTGATGATGTACAGGCATTTCTTTCAATTCCCAAACACTGGAGTTATAAGGAAGATAATCCCTAGTCAACCCCTTCGAGCCAAAGAAGTAGGAGTTTTCTGTTCTAAACAATCAAAACCTTTGATATAAACCTGGGGCAGGGTAGTATCTCAGTTAATTCAAAAGAAAGTGCGCATCGAAGTCGCAAACTCTCAGTTCGTAACACAATGAACGACGTCAAAAAAAAGGGGAAAGCATTCCCTTGGAATCAAAAGACAAGGGTGGTTCCCTATCATATAGGCAGTCAATCTCCCACCAAGCCAAAACCTGTAAAGGAGGCTTAAGAAAGCTGGGGCATCCCGCTGACTGTGATCTCAAAAACAGAGACGGTCAGGCAAAAGTCAGGGATAACAAATCAAAATCAAAATAGAGAGGTCATTACAAATCCTCAACAACATGAAAAATGTTGCAAAAGAAAAAGGAGATGATGACTGTTTCCCAAATTCGTCTGGGGAACCATCACCCAAAAGTCGTTCCAAACTCAAAACAGAGTGCGACGCACAATTAACTGAGCTTAGGTGTGAAGAACATCACGAAGAGCGGGAGGGTACAAATATACTTTGAGCCTTTATCCTTTGTTTCTTAAACCGTGAACCAAGCCACGTTACAACCCTTCAAAAGTCCTAATTGAAGCATGGGTTAGTTCGAAAGCATACTGTTACAAAAGGTATCCTGACTCCTGTAAGGCTTTGCTCTGAAACCTTGTGTTGAATTTGTCTTATGAAAAGTTTTCTGCTAAAAAACGCATTTTTTTCAAAACATCGAGACAAACATAAACTTTGCATTGCTTGAATATCACTGTTTGCATCTGGCTTTTGTTTGACAGCGAAGAAATTCATACAACGAATGTTCGGAGGAACGAAAACTCTCTCAATGAGTAAAATCACTTCAAAGGATGACACTTCCATTGACAAATCTCCTATCAACGAGGGGCATGACATGTCACCATCCGATTAACCTGGGGCAGTCCAGTCAAGGGTTTAACAGATCTTTCAAAGTTCAGTTAACCTGGGGCAGTCCAGTCAAGATTTCAACAAATCTCTCAAAAGTTTAGTGGACTCGGGGCAAGTCTCCTTCATCCTCACTTGGGGCATTAGAATGTCAAAAGTGTTCAGCGATTCCTTCATCACCTGTTGGAAGCTACAGTCGTCAAAAACCAAATTCTCACAAGATTCAAGTTATGAAGCCCGGATTTGACCGGATAATATCTTGATCTCTACAGCACATTGTGAAGATCGGACTGCGACTGGATAACAGTGTCAGATTCAAAAAGCCTGGATTACGACCAGATAGTGGGATCTCCTGAATTCAAGCCGTGAAGCCCAGATTTGACCGGATAACAGCTTAGCAAGCTATTGTGAAGACTGGATTACGACCAGATGGCAATACAAATTTCTGCGAAGCCTGGATTACGACCAGACAGCAGTCAAGAATACTACCAAGCCTGGATTGCGACCAAGATAGTGGTATATCTTCAGCATAAGCCGTGAAGCCCGGATTTGACCGGATAACAACTTAAGCAAGCTATTGTGAAGCCTGGACTACGACCAGATGACAATACAAATTTCTGCGAAGCCTGGATTACGACCAGACAGCAGTCAAGAATACTACCAAGCCTGGATTGCGACCGAGATAGTGGTATATCTTTAGCATAAGCCGTGAAGCCCGGATTTGACCGGATAACAGCTTAGCAAGCTATTGTGAAGACTGGATTACGACCAGATGACAATACAAATTTCTGCGAAGCCTGGATTACGACCAGACAGCAGTCAAGAATACTACCAAGCCTGGATTGCGACCAGATAATGGTATATCTTCAGCATAAGCCGTAAAGCCAGGATTTGACCGAATAACAGCTTAGTAGGTTATTGTGAAGACTGGATTACGACCAGATGGCAATACAAATTGCTGTGGAGCCTGGATTACGACCAGATAACAGTTAACCGTCAACAGAATGAAGATTCTCGTTCTCAAAGTGGCATACAACCTGAGTTCCTAATTCCCCAAGCATAGTTAAACTTCAGGATCCTCAGCAGAGCAAGAGCTTTCTCAAAGCTGATTTCCCCAACCAGAGAGCCTTACAGAATCTAACTCCCCTCAGAGTCAAGATTCAGAATCCCCAGCGAAGCTAAGACAAATCAACACAAGATTTCAGTTCCTCGCAGAATATTTGAATATTCTCCAGTGAAGATCTCCTCAAGACAGGAATTCCCCAGTAATTTGGCATACAACCCAAGCTTCTGATTCCCCAACAGTGGTCCCAGGACTTCTCATCTGCAGCAATCAAAAGATTCTTGCCCTCCTCAGCAGCAGCCAAGGAATTGTCCTCCCCGGCAGCAGTCAAGATTCTTTTATCTTCAGCCATCCAAGATTCATCTATCCTCAACAAGACAGCTCATCAGCTTACATGCGCATTCATCACATTCATGTCATAAACATTAATGTCGCATACATTGCATCACGCATCATGACATTGCATACAACTAACTCTTTACCTTTTCAGGAAAGATCAGTCAACAGACAAAGACCATCATCTTCCGAGATTCTTTCTAGAAGTAGTTCAGATGTGACCCAGACATGGCGACATTCTGATACTTATTCCAGATTCACTCAGAGACAGTTCAGATGTGACCCTGACACGGCGACATTCTGATACTTGTTCCAGATTCATCCAGATGCAGTTTTACACGGACTCATCATCAGGAAACCCTACACCGGTTCCTTCTTCAGACTTCTGAAAATAGTTTACGGATTCTTCCCAACACCGGATGTTAATCTATCACTTGTTCAGATGCAACTTCTTCACAGACGCTTCCCAACAACGGATGCTGCTTCAACTCCTGAAAACAGTTTACAGATTCTCCAAACACGGATGTCAATCTATTGCTTGTTCAGACCCCCAGTGCAGAGACATTCCAAAACATGGATGCCTTTCTGATACTCGTCCACTCACCAGTGACATACAGTTCAACATTTTCAGATGGCATCTATAAGCCCATCCTCCTCTACAAACATTTCTAAATGGCATCTTTAAGCCCATTTCCAGATGGCATTTATAAGCCCATCCTCCTATCAACGGTCACCTCCAGATGGCATCTATAAGCCCATCCTCCTACAAACATTTCTAAATGGCATCTTTAAGCCCATTTCCATATGGCATCTATAAGACCATCCTCCTACCAGCAGTCACCAGATGGCATCTTTAAGCTCATCACCAAATGGCATCTTTAAGCCCATTCCCTCTACCATCACATCAACGAGTGCAAATTTTCTGGGCACTCTAGTGTCCAATCTCCTTTTACCCTCGAGTCGCGAAAGGCAAACTTGCCAATCTAACTCTTCAGATCCAAGAAGATTGAACAGGGGCAACTGTTGTACCCCAAAATTTTCCCTCGTATTTTTCCATAAGAAATCACAGCTTCAGACGTTTCCTGATTTTTCGAATTAGCGCAAGAATTGGTCAAACAGACTTTCCTCGTCAATCAGACAAAATTAGGGTTTTCATGGCTCTGGAACAGTTCGCACAGTTTGCTTAGGGTTTTGGTTGATTTTGGTTCAGCTTCGATCAGGCAAACGCTTCTTTGGCATTTGATCAGAATCAGGGTTTTGTGCGCATATCTCTTAAGAAGAGTTGGTTCTATCAATGTTTTTTAAATTACTCTGAATTGAGAACTGAGGCTGCTGGTTGTTAATTTGCATTTGTTGGATTTAATCAGTGAAAAGAGGCAGATGGACGTTTTGTTTAATTAACTGTCGCTTGGTTTGAAACTATGCGTTGCTTTGAATAATTGGAGCGTCAGGTTTGTCATAAGACCACAATGTTTACCAATTGATTATTTATTTTTAAGTTAAGATAATTGGAATTTATTTCCATTTTTATTTTAATTTAAGAATTATAACAATTAGATAAATATATTGATAAGAATAAAAAGAATTAATCAAATAAAAGGACTTTTTATTTATCTTTAAATTACTTGTATAATTGTTTTTGTTTACAAAATGTTTACAATAATAATATTACCGTTATTTAAATTTAAATAAAACTATCCTAATATTTTTCTAAGTCTTCAATTCTTCATCTTCCATCCCTTGCTCCCTCTGCCTCATTGGATTCTATCTGCAAAGAATAAGAAAGAAGAGAAAGTCAGAAGCAGATAAATATTTAAAGAGACAGACAGATAAAAAGTTCATCATTAAAAGCAAATGGCTGGGATCAGTTCGCCCTCTTTGCAAATCACGGGATTTCTCCCGGTTCACAAAGAGGGATGAAAATGTTTGCAAATTAAAAATGAATGCACAAAGTTAAAAATTGCACATTTCAAATTGGTCAACCAACTGCATAGTTCAAAGCAAGACAGCATTTGCAAATACAAAGTCCAAGTTACAAACTGAATGGCCTAAACCAAGTTCAAGTTGCTAAACAAAGTCATAATTTCAAAACTAAGTCCAAAGTCAACTAGAGCTGCCAAAAGATATCTCAAGATATCAAAGTACCATCAAGGCTGTCAAGAAGCACAAAGTATGGAAAAGAGATATGCAAATATGCAGAGAAAGAGTAGATTGCAAGCAAATTTCAGTTTCATCATTTCCCAAGCCAGTTTGCTTTTTCAGAATTAGTACATGTTAAGCAATATAATATGCTAAAAGTTGTACTGGAGAGAGAAGAAGAGAGGAAAAGAATAGGCTTACAGGTTTAGGCATGAAGACAAGATATATAAAAACAAAAAACTGCAATAAAATAGTGGGACAGAAGGCAGAGATATGAAGAAATCAGAATGCAAACAAAACTGTCCAAGCCTAAAAGCCTAGCAACCTTAACCATCAAATACCCTGCATCTAACAAGTTAAAAAGATACAAACCTGAACCATCAAAAGGAGGCCAAAACCGATATCATAACAACACAAACCATCCAAACCTCACACTAAGCATAAACCTGCTAAGCCTTACAGAAGCCTATAGCCATAACCTGTTAAGGCCCTCAAGCCACAAACCTGCCCAACCAAAAGAACAAACAAACCTTAACCCTGTCAAGCCAAAAACGTGCATTGTCAAACTCAAAAACCCTGCATTCAACACACTGCATAAACAAAACTTCATCCAACCCTGTATCCAAAAAACAACCAGTAAACCCTGTTAAGCCATGCCAAACCTGAAGCAAGCCTCACCAAGACAATAACCTGTAAAAGCCATCAAGCTGAATCTAGGCCTTACCAGTTATAAACTCACATAACACTCCAAACCCTCAGAACTTTGTCATCATTGGGTTAATCATCGAGGCAACCGCCTAAGCATATCAGATAGCAGATTTTTCAAGCATCTCATCATCAATACAGTACAACAAGCATTCCAACACCAACATCATCAGAGGCAACATACCACTCATCATCAAGCATATTCAGCAAGCCAAAAGAGACAGAAGAGGATAAACAGGCATACGAGGCTAACAAGAAGAAGAAGAAAGAAGTAACAAAAGGTTTTCAGGGAGCATCACAAAACCTAAAGAAAGGTACGAAATACCAGGGTCCAAGCAAGCTAGCATGCGTCACTGCTTCCTCCACCGTCAAGCCTCCGAGTGCCTCTGAATTCCTTCCCCCTCCGTCTCCCAAAAGGTAGCATCTTTTTCTCTTTCCTTCCACCACCTCAACAATAACAATAACACTTAATCAGAACCAATAAATCAGAGCATGCAAAAGAAGAAGAATGAGAACCCTAACGAGATTGAGACGGAATTTTTACCTCGCATGAACCATCGCTCGAATGATCCGTGGACGGAGGAAGAGGTGGCGCTGGTGGCTTGGGCGAAGAAGTTGGTTCAGCTTTCGGCGTAAGGAGGCGAACGAAAGACGGAGACGAACAAAGAGGACGAAGCAAACGGCGCCTCAATCTCAAACCCTAACACCCAACTGAACACAAGACTCACAACCCTAAAAAACTTTGTAAGACCAATTGGGCCTAACCCGTTTCACAAGTCTAAAGCCCTGACGAGTTTCAATTGGCACCCCCTCCCTTGGCTTCTGTTTCAAATTTCGGTTGGGCCCAAGCCCATTTATTTTTCCTTTTCATTTCTAAACTTTTGTTGATTTTCCTTTAACATAACTTAATTTCTGTTTTTTTTTTTCATATAAATTAATACATTAATTTTTACATAAAAACTTAAAACATTTTTTCCTTTTCATTTTAATTTTGTTTGTACATAATTTTTCTTTAAAGTTAAATACTCTTTCTTAAAACATTTTCTCTTTCTCTAATTAAAATAATTTTATTTGTACATAAAACAATAATATATAATATAATTCAAACTTAAAGCATTTCTTTCTTTTTTCTTAAAATATCTTATTTGTACATAAATACATAATTACATAATTTTTCCTTTAAGATAAATACTTTTCTTTTTTCAAGATATTATTTTTGTACATTAATACTAAAAAATACATAAAAGAATAGAATTAAAAAAAACATTTTCCTTTCTTTAATTAAATTTTCTTATTCTGTACATATCAAACAAAAAACATAAGAATACAAAAATTTAAATCAAACATACTTAATAATACATTTAAGTTCACATTTCTTAACTTGTAAATAATTCTCATTACCCTTGCACATACACAATACACTCGCATTGATACATTATACATTTGCTTATTTTTGTATATTCGATACATTTACATTTGATCGCAATTCGATTTGGTTGTAATTATTTAAGTCTCATCCCCATTTGTAAATTTATACCCCCACTCCCGGATACTATTTTGTAATAGCGTAGACTTTAAAATTCCCGCAATTTACCGCTTTCGAATTATACCATGGTTAGACCTAGGGTTTGTATGTACATAAAATCAAACGCTAGATAACCTAATACAAAAACAAATGCATGAAATCAATACACAATCACACTTGCACCGCCTAGGGTGATCCCACATGTTGCCTTCCAAAATGGGCCATGCTTGCACGTCGAGTTTCCTTTGGCAAAAACAATTCAAAATGATCATAAGTCCCTCGATGACGCTTTCGAAAGTCGCCTATCAAAATGATCAAGTCCCTTCAAAGCAAATTGCCAAAGACACTTGGCACCATTGCATTCATGGTCTATACGATGACCCGCGCCCGTCCCGATCATATCCTAAACGCAAGATTGTCCACCAAATTCAATGGTGGAACAAAATTGTTAAAAAGGGGTGGAAAACATAGAGAAAACCTTTGAGTGCAATAGGGGTAGACAAAACTCTTAGTTACTTGAAATCAACTTGCAAAAACACTTGCCTACTTTTCAAAACCACACTTCATAAACACTTTCAAAACAAACTTCCAAAAACATTTTGAAACATCTTTTCGAAAAGATACACACTTTTGTAAAACACTCAAACAACGAGTCAATTACATTGGTTACCGAAACAAAGGCGTCTATTTCAAAAACATTTTCAAAACACACACACACACACACACACCACAATTTCAAGCAATCGAAAATCAAGGCAAGTGATCTAAAACCAAGTAACTAAGAGCCTGTGGATAACCATGGATGAAAAGGGTGCTAATACCTTCCCTCTTCATAATCTACCCACCGAACCCACGAAACGTCTCAAAAGGTTTTTCCTGTGCTTTTTAACCTTTCCTTTAGGATAAAATAAAAAGTCGGTGGCGACTCTTGCTAAACCGAACAAGTGCGAATACAAACGCAAAAACTCAAGTCAGTTCTCCCATCGTATCACAGGCACGTTTGGCACTCACTTGAGCGGGCATACAATGGCTAAGAAGATCTTAAGGGCAGGTTATTACTGGTCTACCATGGAAGCTGACTGCCATCAACATTCCCGTACTTGCCACAAGTGTCAAGTCTACGCTGACAAGGTTCATATTCCTCCGGTTCCTCTCAACGTTCTGACCGCTCCTTGGCCATTTGCAATGTGGGGCATTGACATGATTGGAGAGATCAAGCCCACGGCATCCAACGGACATCATTTCATCCTGGTTGCCATTGACTATTTCACTAAATGGGTCGAAGAAGCTTCCTTCGCCTCTGTTACTAAAAATGTGGTTGCCCGCTTCATCAAGCAAAACCTCATATGCCGGTATGGTGTTCCAGACAGGATCATCACAGACAACGGTACAAATCTGAATAACACTATGATCACCGCATTGTGCGAACAATTCAAGATTTATCATCATAATTCATCTCCCTATCGGCCGAAGATGAACGGTGTTATTGAAGCTGCGAACAAAAACATCAAGAAGATCATTCAGAAAATGACAGTCACTTACAAAGACTAGCATGAGATGCTACTGTTTGCTCTGCATGGATACCGTACGACAACACGTACTTCAACCGGGGTAACCCTATTTTCTTTGGTGTATGGCATGGAAGCTGTCCTGCCCATGGAAGTTCAGATTCCTTCTCTAAGGATTATGAAGGACGCAGGTTTGCATGAAGATGATTGGATTCAGACCCGACTTGATCAACTCAATTTGATCGATGAGAAGCGACTTGCTGCTGTCTGCCATGGTCAAACGTATCAAAAACAGATGATCAAGGCTTTCAACAAGAAAGTCAGACGTCAAGTATATCAAGTCGGAGATCTCGTGATCAAGCGGATTATCTTGCCACAAAGTGATCCCAGGGGAAAATGGACTCCTACATACGAAGGACCATTTGTGATCAAGAGCATATTTTCCGGTGGTGCAATGATCCTGACCACCATGGATGGCGACGATTTGCCGCACCCTACGAACGCAGACATAGTCAAAAGATACTACGCATAAAATAACCCGACAAGTTGAAAACCCGAAAGGGCGGCTTGGGCAAAAATGGGCATCCCGGTGGACCGAAAACCCGAAAGGGCGGTTCAGGCAAAAATTAGGGATAAAGCAAAAAAAAATATGTACACCCGGCAAGTTGAAAACCCGAAAGGGCGACTTGGGCAAAAAGGGGTTTCCCGGTGGATCGAAAACCCGAAAGGGCGATTCAGGTAAAAGTTAGGGAATTAAAGCGTATGACTATGTCTCGTCGGATCACTTTAAGGACAATCTCTTCATCAACCAGTGCCAAGCTTCTGATCAATCCAGTCATCGGAAGACGAAGCATTGAATGGACAGATATTCAGAGTTGCGAAGGCTATAGCAGAATGGAACCCCATGGAATTGTTTCACATAGCCATCTTTCTTTTGTACAAATTTTTCAATATTTACGACGACATCCTCTTACTAGGATGACTGTCTCCTTTGTACAAATGTACCCATAGAAAGTTAATACAAATACTTTTCCAGAAATTTGCGTCGTCTTCCTTTTCTCTTTTCTTTTGCACTATTGTTTTATTTGAGAAACGTCCAATGTTTTGTTAAATAGGCATATGCATTTGAACATAATCATTTCCTTATGAATCAAGGAAGATGACCACTGATAAGTTGAAGGTGCAGATGGATATCTTGATGCCCTTTCAAAGGAAATCCCGAGCAGATTTGAAATCTAAATTCCTCAGTCGGAATTTAATTCCCTAAACAGAGTTAGACTTCAGGATCCTCATCAGAGAAAGCTTTCCGAATACTGATTTCTCCAGCCAGAGAGCCTTCCAGAGCTCAATTCCCCTCAGAGTTAAGTTTCAGTATCCCAGTGGAGCCTTAAAAATCTGAAAATCCAATCCCCAACAGAACTAAAATTTCCAACCATCAATCCCTTGCTGAACCAGGCTAGTGAACCTTTTCCCCACAGAGATACTTCCCACCAAGCTGAAAATGCTCAGTCTTACCTCTCCAGCATGAGCCTATCAGGTTCTGAACTCCCCAGTAGAGATCATCATAAATTCTCTTACCCTACAAGTCACTAAGGAAATTCCAATTCCCCGCAGTGGTCCTAAGGTCCCTCAACGATTGAAGATCCGGTATTCCCCAAGCAGAATGAATACTCTCATTCTCAGTTCCTCACAGGATATTCAGATGTTCTCCAATAAAGATTTTCTCAAGACAAGAATCCCCAAAAGATTGGTATACAACCCAAGCTCCTAATTCTCCAACAGTAGTCAACTAGGATGTCTCATCCTCAGCAATCAAAAGATTCTCGCCCTCCCCAGCAGCAGCTAAGGAATTATTCTCCCCGACAGCAGTCAAGATTCTTTTATCTTCAGCCATTTAGGGTTCATCTATCCTCCGCAAGACAGCTCTTCAGCTTACATGCGCATTCATTTACATTCATATCATAAACATTGATATAACATACATTGCATCATGCATCATGATATTGCATACAACTAACTCTTTACCTTTTCAGGAAAGATTAGGCGACAGACAAAGATCATCATCTTCCGAGATTCTTTCTAGAAATAGTTCAGATGTGACCCAGACATGGCGACATTCTGATACTTATTCCAGATTCATCCAGATGTAGTTTTACACGAACTCATCATCAGGAAACCCTACACCGGTTCCTCCTCCACTTCAAGACCTCTGAAAATAGTTTACGGACGCTTCCCAACAACGGATGCTGCTCTATTGCTTATTCAACCTCAAGACTTCTGAAAACAGTTCACGGGTTCTCCAGTAACGGATGTTAACCTATCGCTTGTTCAGACTCTTCTCAACTTTTGAAAACAGTTTACGGACGCTTCCCAACAACGGATGCTGCTCTATTGCTTATTCAACCTCAAGACTTCTGAAAACAATTCACGGGTTCTCCAGTAACGGATGTTAACCTATCGCTTGTTCAGACTCTTCTCAACTTTTGAAAACAGTTTCCGGACGCTTCCCAACAACGAATGCTGCTCTATTGCTTATTCAACCTCAAGACTTCTGAAAACAGTTCACGGGTTCTCCAGTAACGGATGTTAACCTATCGCTTGTTCAGACCCTTCTCAACTTTTGAAAACAGTTTACGGATGCTTCCCAACAACGGATGCTGCTCTATTGCTTATTCAATCTCCAGACTTCTGAAAACAGTTCACGGGTTCTCCAGTAACGGATGCTAACCTATCGCTTGTTCAGACTTGAGATTTTTGAAAACAGTTTACGGATTCTCCAAACACGGATATCAATCCATTGCTTATTCAAGACCCCCCAATTCAGAGATGTTCCAAGACATGGACACCTTTATGATACTCATTCCAGATGGCATCTTTAAGCCCATCCCCGACAAGATTCTGTCACCCATCTAGATGGCATCTTTAAGCCCATCTCCGAATGGCATCTCTAAGCCCATTCCCGCATCCATTGTTCTGACGAGTGCAAATTTAAGGGCACTCTAGTGTCCAATCTCCTTTTACCTTCAAGCCGCGAAAGGCAAACTTGCCAATCTAACTCTTCAGGTCTAAAAAGATTGAACATGGGCAACTGTTGTACCCCAAAATTTTCCCTCCCATTTCCTCAACATTTTCTCACCACAAGACCCTTAGAGCTCAATATCAAGTTAGGGTTTGCCATGCTCAAGACTTCTCCTTGCACTGTTGACCCAAATTAGGGTTTGTGTTTACACAAAGATGTTTTGACCTAAAAAGACTAAGATGACTTTCATGCTTCATGTTGGACTCCCAAGTTTATCCATACCAAGTTTCAAGTCTTGATTCCAAACTTTGCCCAGTCAATTGGACAGTTGACCTAGAAATCAACTGTATTGGGGAAAAAGTCAAATGTGGTCAATTGACAGTCAAACCTCATGATTTTTGACCCACATCAACATTATGAACTCATATGGACCATTTGATCAAGTTTGGATCACAATTCCACAAGAAATTTGATCAGATCACCAAAAGGGTAAAATGGTCATTTTTAGGGTTTTGACTGCACAAAAACAATTTTTGACTGTTTGACCTAACCAATGGAAAACCAAGCTCATATATGGACTCAAGGACTCAATCGCATTGTCTTGACACATTCAACAAGTTCAGAAGATCCCAAATGCACAAGATTGACAGATGAATTTTCCAGTCAACTGAGCCAAATTTGACTGTATACTGAAAAGTCAAACTTTGACTTTTTGGTCAAAATCAAATGCCAAGATTCATTTTTCATCAAAACATGTCAAAATATGAAACTTGTTCATCAAGAAATCAAAAATCACAAATTAGGGTTTGAAATGAAGAATTTTCATAACTTAGAATTTTTCTAAGTTATGAAAATCCCTAATTTTTTCCTAACTTTGTCCCACTTTTTCATCAAGATACATTTGGATTCAAGGAAAACTAAAAACATGAAAGTTATAGTCCATTGCAAAATCTACAACTTTGATTCACAAAGTTTCCTCAAAAGAAGCTTGTAGCTCAAGTTATGATTTTTGGAACAAGGGTGCAAAACATTCTTAACTTAGAAAAATTTTGACCTATTCTAGGCAGGATTTTTGCCTAACTTCATGGCCACTTTTCACATGCTACCACTTGGAATTTCAACTTTCATTACAAAGATGGATTGTAGTACACATTCCAAGCTTTCCAAAATGTCCAATAACTCATCAAACAACCTTGTGGTTAGGGAGAATCGAATTTGGCAATATAGGCAAAAGTCACTTTGTTCATGAGCCATTTCCATGTTCATAACTTGTGCAATTTTTCAAATCACCATGAGCAAGCTAGTTACAGGCCTCTAATCTCATTTACACTCATAAATTAAATGCCAATCCATTGAGCCAAGATGTTATTCTATGAGTTTGGTCATTGTATGGAGAATTAAGTCTTAATTAGAAAAAGCACTTTATCCATTTTTGAAAAGTATGGCTTTATGTCAAGTTTGCAAATCAAGAAGTACAAGGCCATATCTTTGGACACAGGATTCATAGACATAACACACTGATCAAGACTAAAATATGCAGCATACTTGAGGGGCCTAGAGAAGCTTGTAAAACTAACTTGCCATTTCTTGCTTAAGTTAGAAGAAACCTTGCATAACTCACAACAACACACATTTTTGCCAAGAGAAGCTGAGACAAACTTGTTGTACACCTTCCAAACATCAAACCTGAGCTAAGGCACGAGCTAAATATCCTCCAAACCTCCCTAAACCTCAAAACACCATCCTACTGCAGAAAACAGAGTCACCTCTGCAGTTGGACTTCCATAACTCAATCCACTCGTGCATTTTTTCTAAAACTAGTTCATACACACTCCATACCACATATACAAGCTATCCCAAGCATTGGACACGACCTGTAACACCTCTAACCAACTTCACCATTTTCACTTTTTCTGTTTGGCAGGTTGATTGTCATAGCTTGATTCACTTGGTTTCAAAGCAAGCTAAAGGTTGGAATAGCATCCCTGGACTTCAAGCAAGTTGTACCAATCCTCACCTTGCCTTGAAAGTGCCTCCATTGCCAGACACGATCCAAGCTGAACAGGTAAGTTCATGGACTTCTATCTCTCAATCTAGGAAGAGTTAGCTTTAAGTTTATGAATGAAAAATGCACTACTCATGGCCCTGAAGCTATACATATCCTCACTTTCCATTTATATTGCATATGCTGAGAGAATTTAAGACCTGAACATTGACAAAAACTTAGGTTAAGAATTAGGGATGGAGAAATTCTCTCTCATTTCTGAGAGTTAGATCAAGTTTTTGGTATGTATGGAATCGTGGCTTGATGCTTGACATTTTTCATGTTATAAGTTTGTGCTAAAAGTCCAGGAATCAGGATGTTTGAACCAGGAGGGAGAGGCGCGCGTTTTTTGACATTTTTGTCTGGAGGTTGAAGACAACCTCTCTTGGGCTGGGCCTGAGACATTTTTCCTTTTTGCACTTTCATTTTTCACATGCACCCCCCTGGCCCATTTTGAGATATACTTGTCATTTTATATTTTTTCCTTTTGATTTTGTTTCTATATTTTTATTTAAGCATGAAAAAATATTAAAATTATTTTTCCCACATTTTTTGCATTTTATTTGATATTTATTTGGTTTCATTTAGTTTTTGTACATAAATAATCATAAATATACTTTTACTTAAAATAACTAAAAGTAATACAAATACATTTATTTTCTAATTTTTTTTTATTTTATCTTCTAAAAACATTTTATGAAAAATATACTTTTTTTGTAAATATTAAATATTTTATTCTTGTACATATTTAATATATTTAGTAAATATTACAAAAATACTTATATATTTATTAGTATATTTAGGTTAAAAACACAAAAATAATACATTTTTATTTTTATTAATATTTAACTTTAAAAAATCACTTTTTGACTATATACTTTCTTTTTATTTATTTTTATACATAATTAATAAATATTGCATATATTAAATAATTAATACATTTTATTTAGCAAAATTAGGGTTTTACCCTAAACCTAAAAAATCCAAAAATTAAACCTTTTTATTTTTGTTTATTTCACACAAAAAAAATACTTTCTTACATACATATAAAAATCATTTTTTGCATCTTACATATTTATCTCATTTTATTTAATTATTGTGCAATTAATTAATTTGTATAATTCAATTTGGATGTAATAGTTAGATTTAAATTTCTTGCTAAATATCCCCATTTGAACATTTGTACCCCCCATCCCATATATTGTGTTGTAATAATTTAGGACCTTTAAATTCCACACTTTAAAAGCTTTCTAAACATGCCATGATAGAATTAGGGTTTTGTATGCAAATCAAAAACAACAAATAGTTTGACCTAAATTCAAGATAAACAAGCATGAAAATGGACAATACTAATCACACTTGCACCCCTAGGGTACTCCACTTGTTGCCTTCAATAAATGGGCCATATTGCATGTTAGGTATCTTTGGCAAAAACAAAACAATCAAATGATCATAGTCCCTCGATGACGCTTTCGAAAGTTGCCTAAAAATGATCAAGTCCCTTAAAAATTGCCCAAAGATACTTGGCACCATTGCAATCATGGTCTAAACGATGACCCGCGCCCGTCCCGTTCACATCCTAATACAAGATTGTCCACCAAATACAATGGTGGAACAAAATTGTTAAAAGGGTTAAAACATAGCAAAGATCTTTGAGAAATTTAGGGGTAGATATCTCTTGGTTACTTGACCAATCTTGCAAAACAATCCTTGCCATTTTTCAAAACACACTTCACAAACACAAACTTTCAAAACAACTTTCAAAACCTTGAAACATCTTTTCAAAAAGACAAACACCTTTTGTAAAACATTCGAGTAAAGAATTGTTACAAGGGTTGCCTAGACAAGGCATCTTTTTTTCAAAACATTTTCAAACACACACACAAAGCACCATTTCAAACAATTGAAAATACAAGGCAAGTGATCTAAGCAAGTAACTAAGAGCCCATGGATAACCATGGATAGAAAGGGTGCTAATACCTTCCCTTTCTATAATCTACTCCCCGAACCCAAGAAAACATCTCAAAGGTTTTTGCTGTGCTTTTTTAACCTTTCCTTAGGATAAAATAAAAAGTCGATGGCGACTCTTGCTAAACCGAAACATTTGCGAAAACAAACGCAAAACCTCAAGTCAGTTCTCCCACCGTATCACAAGATGCATGCTAAAAAGATAAAATCAAACAAATAGAAAATGATTTCAAAAACAAAGACAAAACAAAAGTTTTATCCAATGCCAAACTATTTTCAAAAACAAGTAATTGAATTCTTTTCTCCCACCTCCCTCTTTAGGGTTCCTACTTAAATGACTCATATTATCCATAAGTCAAGTGTTTAGGCCTCGCAACTGACCTCCAACAAAATTCATCACTACTCCACCATCATAAACCAACAAGCAAGCCTTGTATGTTCTTTACCCGTAAGTCGAGTGCTTAGGCTTCAGAATCGACCTACTTTTACCCAATTCACCCCTATTCACTTCATTCCATGCATTTCATTCATCTTCATTCATTCTTCAAATAAGACTAAAATCTTGGTCCTTGTACCAAGTTCCTTTTTAAAACTTATTTTCTTAATACTTCTCAAAACAATTAACAAACAAAACGAGTTTAATTTGATCCTCATAGGAAGAAAAAATAGGAAGTCGAGTTACTATCCTTTCATGCCCTAAAATATCTAATTGTGTGGTCGTATTTAACCTTTGGTTGGATACATGTCTCCCACTAAGGATCGCAATTAAACTTATCATACCTTTTCACAAACAAAACCTTTTGGATTCACATCCACCTAAAAACAACACAAATCAATCAAACATAGTACCTTGCCTTGGGGGTGTAACTAAAAACCTTTTATAAAAGGGTGTGTTATTTCCTTTCTACCACAACGTAGGTTGTGCCTAGTGCTAGAATGTGAACATAACATTGTACATAAAAAATACAAACAAATAATTATTTTCTAGCCGAACTACGGAGTTATGATTCCCTATAGGATACGTAGGCAAAAGGTTACAAAACCCTGGCAAACTCAACTAATTTAAAACCTATTTTTCTCTCCTTCCTCTCATAGAAATTATAGCAAGTAAAACCTTAAGCAACACCCTTACACGCAAGACAATCAAAACAGTTCCCATGAGTACAACGGATGTGAGGGGTGCTAATACATTCCCCTTACATAATTGAATCACTAACCCATATATCGGTTGCAAGACCATATTATCCTTCCTTTTGGGGTTTTCTCAATGTTTACCCTTCCTTTAGGGATAAATAAAGTTCGATGGAGACTCTGTATTTTTTCATGGTGCGACATCATAAGGTTGGGTTGTTGCACGAACGACAGAGAACACGTTTTGTGGATTCACATGGAGGATTTTTAGAGGTGGACAGTCGTGAGTTTTCCAGTTTTGCATATTCTAGAAAATGGATGAATTTTCTAGCAATGTTCTTGAATACTTCATCAACTTGATGAAGTTTTCGGCGAGTTCTATGATGTTTCCAGCAAAAATTTATGGATTTCGGGGAGGTATTTTTTTCTATTCTTTCACTCCTTCTTCGTTCTTACTTTTCTTCTTCTACTTTCTTGCTGCTGGATTTTTTGTTTTCAGGTTTTTGATTGTGAGTTATGGTAGATGTTTACTGTTGATAAAGGTTGAGTGTAAAGAAGATGTAATGGTGTAAGGAAATGTTGAAGAATGATGGTTCCTTGATGGGGGAAAATAGTTGATGAAGGTTTATGTTAATGAAGGCAAGGAATGAAAATGGTTGATGAAGATGAGGCTTTGGTAGGTCCTATTTTTTACACTGGAGGTATAAGATGAAATATGATAACGATATTATGAAGCTTTTGTTATTGTAAAGTGTTGAAGAAGAAAGAAATAATGATGATGATGATATTTGAATGAGGATGATCATGAAGAATTTGTGCGTTTTCTTTCTCTTGGCGGCTGCCTCTATTGTTCATTTCATCTAGACTTTATAGTGATCAATTAGGCCTTTCCAATATTGTTAATTTTTATCTTTTGTGTAGTACTATGAGTGTGGAGGAAATGACATGGTAATAGAATTGTATTGAAATGATGTATACATGAGAGAGAGAGAGAGATGATAATTTTTTCTCTTTTGTCTCCTTGTGAATTGTAGAAGAGAGAGGTATTTTCTTTTTCTTTTTTTCATTTTCAGGACAATTGATAAAAAGTAGAAAATGTGAAAAATAACAACAATAATATTAATTTTTTATTATAGATTTATTATTAAAATAAAGATATTTTTTATTGATTTTTTATTTTAATTTAAAGCTAACAATAACATTGAAAACGCCAATAATTGGAAAAAAAATAACTAATAAAAACTTTTTGTGATTAAAAACATAATGATCAACCAAATAAAAAATAAAAACAATTTTTTTAGACATTTTTGGATGATGAAAAATGAAATAAAAATAAGAACACAATTTTTATTTTTATTTAATCACTCGAACAAAATTGGGGTGTGTTGTACCCCAAAATTTGCCCTCTCATTTTTTCAAGTATTTGCTCACAAGATATTCTAAGACGTCAAGTTTGCAGCACTGATACATCAATTTAGGCTGGAAATTGGCACAAGGGGCAAAATGTTCAATTGTATACTGGAAAGTCAAACTTTGACTTTTTGGTCAACATTACAACCCAAAGATCAAATTTCATCAAGACATTCAAAAATATCAAGATTGATCATTAAGAAGTCAAGAGAATCAAAAATCCAACTTTGCAAGACTTTGAGATTTTTCGAAGTGTTTTTTATACTTGGTTAAATTCATTTGATTCAAGGCATTTTACTAAAACTCCAAATAATTCAAGATGATGCAAGTAATTCAAGTTATTACAAAGTGACATTTTTGCAAAATTACATATTCTTAAACTATGTCTTGATTAAAACCTTGTCACAATATTTTTGCCTTTGACATGATGTGCACAAGACTAAATTTGTGACATGCTACAAACTATGCTGTCCAAAGTTGAATAAATTGTGATATGCCACAACATCCCATACTGCCTTGCAATAAATCTTGTGTTATGCTGCACCCCAAGGATACATGCTATCAATACAGTCCAAAACTGCTCTATGCAGTCAGCTCAAGCCTGCACCATGACAGCCCCCAAATTACACCAAAATGGCAAAAGAAAATTGGGTGCAGAAAGTATCAAAGTTGTATGCCAAAACAATTCAAATAACTTATTTGTTTTCCCCCTAAACCACAGTCAAGAGGTCTACAAGAGGGATTGTCTCATAAGACAAAGGGGTTGGATTTTTTGAAAGAGAGAAAAAATAGAGAGTTTTGTTGAGCAGAAAAACAATATTCTGTGCAACCTTGACTCATTTTCAGAACAAAGAAACTACTCTTGTTCAAAATATAAATCCAACCCATTGTTCCACCATACAAACTTTCCTTTAAACTAAACAACTCATCACATACAAAGGTGGTCCAAAACATCACAAAAACAGCTCCTGTGTTGCTATTCATCTCCATCTTCAAAACACCAAAAACATTACAGTACAGTCCAACTCAGTTCTAGCAGTCCAGAGAAGCTTCCTAAAGACTCACAAGGTTATCAAATCATTTGGAAAAGCATTCAGATCTAAAACAACCAGTGCAGTCCAAAGGTAAGTCCTCTTGACTCGATATCTTGTCATTACATCATTAACAAGTTGTTGTTCTTTAAAGACAAGATGTAGTACTTTATTATCCTATTGAACTAGTCATTTGCTTAAGGTTTAGGTTTACTAAATCATTTATTATTCATGTTTATCCATCGTATGCCATAAACTTACCTGTACATTCAGTAAAATAATGTTTAAGGCGGGAAAATGCAGCATGTATCGACACATATCCTCATGTGTCGACTCATCCTAGTGAAAAAACAGGGTACGAGTCGACACATAACCCCCATGCATCGACTCATATTGATATCAGGTTACAAAACAGAAGCTGGAAAGGACTATGAGTCGACACATACGCATTTCGCGTCGATGCAAAAAGGTGTATGAGTCGATACATCCCATTATGTGTCGACTCATACTGAACAGATTTCACAAAACAGAAGCTGGAAAGGACTATGAGTCGACACATGTGCACTTCGCGTCGATACATAAAGGTGCATGAGTCGACATATCCCATTACGTGTCGATCCATACTGCACTGATTTTGTTTTACAGGGGCAGGAGAAGCTATGTATCGATGCATAGCAGCATGTGTCGACACATAGCAGTTCAAAAATGCATTTTTCTTTTATTCTACACTGTTTTCACATTCCTTTCATTATCATTCGATGTGGTTGTAATATTTTAATTCTTACTTCACCCCCATTGTTAAATTGTATCCCCACCCCCCTAAAGGGATGTAATAGCTTAGATTTTACTTTCCTCTCTTTACTTGCTTTTCATATATTGCTAGTAAATAAGTGTGTATGGCAAGATAAATTCAATAAAGAGATGACTTTCAAATATAAGACAAAATGCATGTAAATAAAACACATTTGCACACTAGCACCCTTGGGTAATTCCACTTGTTTCCTATCGGAAAATAGTCATGTCCCTCGAGCATGGGCGTTTAGCATAGACCCTCGACAAAAAGATCGTAGTCCCTCGATGACCCTCGATGTTGCCTTTGGTAAACGATCTAGTCCCTAAAATGACATTTCTAAAACGCCTCATATGTTGCCTTCTATGACTATACAAACGTCCCAACGCCCGTCCCATTTACATCCAAAGATAGGGTTGTTTACCAAATCAATGGTAAGTCAACAATGTCAAATGAATAGAAGACGCATAAGAAAGACATTTGAGTAGGTAGATAGCTTCTAAGTTACTTGCTCCATTTCAAACAATAATCCTTGCTATTTTCAAAACA
This sequence comes from Vicia faba, assembly GCA_948472305.1. Classification (NCBI taxonomy): domain Eukaryota; kingdom Viridiplantae; phylum Streptophyta; class Magnoliopsida; order Fabales; family Fabaceae; genus Vicia; species Vicia faba. The sequence goes on along the minus strand of OX451741.1, from coordinate 574,692,848 downwards.
AACACATACACATTTCAAAAACATCTTACAAACATTGAAATTGTTTTTCAAAAAGACAAACATCTTTGTATACATTCTTACGAACAAGAATCATTACAAAGATTGCCTAAATGAATGACCTCTTTTACAAAATACTTTTAAAACCACATCAAACACCATTTCAAACAAACCAAAGCAAGTGATCTAAGCAAGTAACTAAGAGCCCATGGAAAACCATGGATGAAAAGGGTGCTAGCACCTTCCCTTTTCATAATCTACCCCCCGAACTCAAGAAAATATCTCAAAGGTATTTCCTGTGCTTTTTCACCTTTCCTTTTGGATAAAAGAAAAGTCGGTAGCGACTCTTGCTAACCGCGACATTTGTGATAAAACGCAAAACCTCAAGTCAGTTCTCTCACCGTATCACAGAACTGGCGACTCTGCTGGGGACAAAGTTACTTAAAGTGGGGTTACCCTTGGGTTAGATCATATTTAATTGCTTACATTGTTTGATTTGCTTGCTTTACATTTTGGTTCCTTGTTTGGGTTTGTTTTAAATCCTACACCCGGATTTGGGGACATCTTTTTAGGTAAGTAGCAATAAACTGTGAGGGAACTGTGCGGGGTATACCGACATGGTTGAAGCAGTAGCTACGTTGATGTGGCACTTTGGTTGGTACCGGTAACCCTTGAGTTAGTCAAGGAGAGTACGGGGCCGCCGCGTGGTGTAATAAAGCATCAATTGACTTTAGAACCTTACTTGACCAACTTGACCATTAGGATGTAGTGAGATGACCGACTTTGGTGCAGTCCAAAGTTGGTAGATACTCGATACTACACTCATTGAGGTTTGGTTTCTTGGGATATTTCGGTCGCCATTAAAGAGGCTTTAGTTGAAACAATGAACAAGGAAACAATCCGATGATATTGAGTCCCTTAGAACCCGGTTACTATTAACTAGGACAGGTTGAGCCAACTAAACTTCAAGAGGCTATTTACCTATAAAACCCCATGCAAGCTTAAACCTAAGGATTTGTCTGCTTTGTGTGTACATGATTATTTGTATAAGCTTGTTTACTTCGCATACTTGTGCAGAACATTATAACATTATACCATAGCATTTTCAATAACCATTTCAAGGATCTCGAGGGTCTTTGATGCAGGTTCACAATGAACCAGATGTCTATCAAGGGGCAAGAGGATTTATTTCCCTCTAACCAAACGCCATCAAAGATCAAGTACAACAATTTGAGTCAAGGGCTATGACCCACTTGACATGGTGAGCTTAATTCTCGTGTAAGGACATCCACCGATACAAAGTTCTCCAATCAAATACGGTTGATCAAAGTTCAACTTCTAACTGTTTCTTGTGTTTACCCAGCGAGATCCTTGAAAACATGCACATATCATGCATCATATCATGACGGGTTTCTCCCATACAGGTCTCCTTATCTTCCTACTGTTTATTTCAGTAAGATGGATATGGAACAAACGGTGAAAGATCTCTAAGATCAAAATGCTCAATTCCAACAAACGTTGCTGGCTATGGCCAAGGGGCAAGAGGACCTGAAAGCTCTCCTTCTCAAAGAAAAGAAGAAAAAGTCCAAGAAGTCAGTAGGCGTCTTGAACTTGTGAAGAAGACCTAAATCCCTAAATCTTTCAACTCCATCCAACATAGGGGATAGTCTTGAAGAAGACCATAATTTGGAGATTGATGAAGTTGAAGCTGACTACTCCGAGGAACAATATCCTCCCGCTGATGACAAGTACAAACAGTTGGAGGATCGCCTCGGTGCTATGGATATTCAATAGATACCTGGCTTGGATTTAGGAGACATGGGTTTGGTTTCTGGAGTGGTCATCCCGCCAAAGTTCAAAATCCCAACCTTTTCCCTTTACGATGGAGTCTCTTGCCCTAATATGCACTTAAAGTCTTATGTCCGCAAGATTCAACCATACACGACTGATCCAAAGCTTTGGATCCATTTCTTCTAAGAAATCCTGGTAGGGACTCAACTTGAGTGGTTCTATCAATTGGAGAGTTCACGCATCCACACCTGGGAGGATTTAGTTGCTGCTTTCTATAAGCAGTATCAGTATAATGCTGATCTTGCACCAACTCGTGTGCAATTGCAGAACATGACCATGGGTTCCAATGAGAGCTTCAAAGGGTATGCCCAAAAGTGGAGAGATCTGGCTGGTAGGGTGCAACCCCCTTTAACTGACAGGGAGCTGATTGACATCTTCATGGGAACTCTAACAAGACCTTTCTTCAATCACTTGATCGGAAGCTCCTCATCCAGGTTCACCGAGCTAATACTGACCGGCGAAAGGGTTGAAGCTGGCATCAAAAGTGGAAAGATCCAAGGAGCTACACCCTCTGATGCTCAGAAAAATCCAAACAGTGGGAAGAAATAGTCCAATGTTGTGTATGGTCAAAAGAGTCGTCATGATCAACATGTAGGGGCAATCCTGATCTCTAATCCTACATTTGTTCAAAAAAGACAGGGCAATAGGCGTAGGGTAAGATATCAAGAAAGGAAGTACACTGACATCAACATGCCTTTGTCTCAAGCATTACAATAATTGATGAAGGTGAAACTGATCACACTAAAAGATACTCCTCAAAATCCTGATACCTCCTCTTCTAAGTACAATCCGAGCGTAAGATATGCTTATCATTCTGACAGTCCTGGACATGACACCGACGGCTGTTGGACTTTGAAGAACAAGATTCAAGACTTGATTGATGCCAAGGAGATCGAGTTTGACCCTCCAGAGACTCCAAACATGATCACTGCTCCTATGCCAAATCATTGAGAGCGTCTTTGTTTCATTTGAATTTTCAAGTTGTAATTCCCTTTGTTATTCAAACAATTATCTATTAGTGTCAAACTTTGTTTCATTAATGCATTGCATATGTTTGTCTTGATTTGATCCACTCATTTTCATTATATATAAACTGTGCTTTTTACTCTCTTTATGACATTTAACTCTTGCTAAAAGTTACAAGCCTTTAGAGGGAGGATGACGAAAACAATGTCGTAATATCATACAGTATGCTTTTGAATAGACCTTGCTGATGATGTACAGGCGTTTTTTTTCAAATCCTAAACACTGGAGTTATAAGGAAGATAATCCCTAGTCAGCCCCTTCGAGCCAAAGAAGTAGAAGTTTTCTGTTTTAACACAAATTGAAACTTTTAATCAAAACCCGGGGCAGGGTAGTCTCTCAGTTAATTCAAACGCGCATTAAGCCACAAACTCTCATCTCGTAATACAACGAATGACATCAAAAACATTCCTCTGGAATCAAAAGACGGTGATGGTACCCTATCACATAGGCAGTCATTATCTCTCAAAAAACAAAAACCCACTAAGTCAAAACCTACAAAGGAGACTTAATAAAACTGGGGTATCCCGCTGACTGTAATCTCAAAACAAGAACAGTCAGGAAAAAATTAGGGATAACAAAACAAAAGAAAGAGGTCCCTACAAATCCTCACCAACATGAAAAATGTTGCAAAAAATGACTGCCTTCCGACAAACTTAACCTGTCTGAACCATCACCAAAGCGTCATCCCAGACTCAATTAGAGTTCAAACGCACAATTAACTGAGCTTAGGATTGAAGAACATCATGAAGAACGGGTGGGTACAAATACATTTGAGCCTTTATCCTTTGTTTCTTAAACCGTGAACCAAGCCACGTTACAACCCTTCAAAAGTCCTAATTGAAGCATGGGTTAGTTCGAAAGCATACTGTTACAAAAGGCATCCCGACTCCTGTAAGGCCTTACTCAAAATCCTGAGTTGAATTCTTCTTACAAAACTTCTTTACTTGCTAAAAACGCATTTTTCAAAATTTCAAGACAAACATAAACTTTGTATTACTTGAATACCACTGTTTGCATATGGATATTTGTTTGACAGCGGAGAAATTCACACAACGAATATCCGATGAACGAAAGCTCTCTCAGTGAACAAAATCAATTCAAGTGGGATGACACTTCCATTGACAAATCTCCTATCAACAAGGGGGCATGACATGTCACTATCCAGCACACTTGGGGCATTCCAGCCAAGATTTCGAGAAATCTCTCAAGAATTGCAGAGTAACCAGGAGCAAGTCTCTATCTCCGTCACTTGGGGCATTGAATGTTAATCCCGACAAAGGGTTACGTACAATCAAACATTTCCTAGCAGTGCCACAAAAACTTGCTTCTAGGGGGAGTGACAAATCTCCCCAAAATCCTTCTCATAGGATGACTCCCATCCAGAGTTTCAATCTCTGATAACCTCTTCCCAGCTAAGTCGACCTCAAGAATCCTCGAGGATTCTTCTCCAGTAAAGTCACCGCCTCTCTAGCAGACCAACAACAGGGTTTATTTCCTCAACAAACTACAGATTCCCCAGCTTGAGGTGGCCTCTCTGACCACTACAAATCAAAGGACCACAACTCCTCTTCCACAGTAGACTACTCTACAATCCTCGGCAAGTTACTATGAAACCTGGACCTGACCAGATATCAGTTCAACTTCAACTCCCCAGTAGAGCAACGGACGACTAAGACTCCTGAACTTTTTTCCCAAGCAGGAATAAACATTCTCCCCGCAGAGTTTTCAACTGTCCCCAACGGATTTCTCCTCAATAAAACAGGGATCCTCGGTGGAAATATTTTGAGCAAAGTTTGAAGACACACTTACATCTCAATAACATTCATAACATATGCATACAAAATACATATAACATAAATCTCATTTATTTTGAGAACGTCATTACACAATGCATACATCATGACATTGCATACAACTAACTCTTTACTTTTTCAGGAAAGATCGATCGACAAATAAAGGTTATCTTCCTTTTGAGGTAGTAATCGTCCAAAATTCCTTCCTCATCCTGCTGAGGTTGTAGTAACCCAAGATTCCTTCATCATCCTGTTGAGGTTGTAGTCACCCAAGATTCCTTCATCATCCTGCTGAGGTTGTAGTTACCCAAGATTCCTTCATCGTCCTGCTGAGGTTGTAGTCATCCAAGATTCCTTCATCATCCTGCTGAGGTTGTAGTCATCAAAGATTCCTTCATCACCCTGCTGAGGTTGTATTCATCCAAGATTCCTTCATCATCCTGCTGAGGTTGTAGTCATCCAAGATTCCTTCATCATCCTGCTGAGGTTGTAGTCATCAAAGATTCCTTCATCACCCCGCTGAGGTTGTAGTCATCCAAGATTCCTTCATCATCCTGCTGAGGTTGTAGTCATCCGAGATTCCTTCATCATCCTGTTGAGGTTGTGGTCATCCAAGATTCCTTCATCACCCTGCTGAGGTTGTAGTCATCCGAGATTCCTTCATCATCCTGCTGAGGTTGTAGTCATCCGAGATTTCATCATCATCCTGCTAAGGTTGTAGTCATCCAAGATTCCTTCATCATCCTGCTGAGGTTGTAGTCATCCAAGATTCCTTCATCATCCTACTGAGGTTGTAGTCATCCAAGATTCCTTCATCATCCTGCTGAGGTTGTATTCATCCAAGATTCCTTCATCATCTTGCTGAGGTTGTAGTTATCCAAGATTCCTTCATCATCCTACTGAGGTTGTAGTCATCCAAGATTCCTTCATCATCCTACTGAGGTAGTAATCGTCCAAGATTCCTTCATCATCCTGCTGAGTCCAGATACAATCACCTTCACATGGCATCTTTAAGCCCATCTCCAAAAACTTCCTATCATCTCTCCAAATGGCTTCTCTAAGCCCATTCCCCCAACCATCACATCACCGAGTGCAAATTTCTGGGCACTCTAGTGTTCAATCATCTTCCACCTTCGAGTCACGAATGGCAGAATTACCAACCTAACTCTTCAGGTTTAAGAAGATTGAACAGGGGCAGTTGTTGTACCCTAAAATTTTCCCTCTCATTCTTTCAAGTATTTGCTAACAAGATATTCTAAGACGTCAAGTTTGCAGCACTGATACATCAATTTAGGCTGGAAATTGGCACAAGGGGCAAAATGGTCAATTTTATACTGGAAAGTCAAACTTTGACTTTTTGGTCAACATTACAACCCAAAGATCAAATTTCATCAAGACATTCAAAAATATCAAGCTTGATCATTAAGAAGTCAAGAGAATCAAAAATCCAACTTTGCAAGACTTTGAGATTTTTCGAAGTGTTTTTTATACTTGGTTAAATTCATTTGCTTCATGGAATTTTATTACAACTCCAAATAATTCAAGATGATGCAAGTAATTCAAGTTATCACAAAGTGACATTTTTGCAAAATTACATATTCTAAAACTATGTCTTGATTAAAACTTTGTCACAATATTTTTGCCTTTGACATGATGTGCACAAGACTAAATTTGTGACATGCTACAAACTATGATGTCCAAAGTTGAATAAATTGTGATATGCCACAACATCCCATACTTCCTTCCAAGAAATCTTGTTCTATGTTGCACCCCAAGGATACATGCTGTCAATACAGTCCAAAACTGCTCTATGCAGTCAGCTCTAGCCTGCACCATGACAGCCCCCAAATTACACCAAAATGGAAAAAGAAAATTGGGTGCAGAAATTATCAAAGCAGTATGCCAAAACAATTCAAATAACTTATTTGTTTTCCCCCCTAAACCACAGTCAAGAGGTCTACAAGAGGGATTGTCTCATTAGACAAAGGGGTTGGATTTTTTTAAAGAGAGAAAAAATAGAGAGTTTTGTTGAGCAGAAAAACAATATTTTGTGCAACCTTGACTCATTTTCAGAACAAAGAAACTACTCTTGTTCAAAACAGAAATCCAACCCATTGCTCCACCATACAAACTTTCCTTTAAACCAAACAACTCATAACATACAAAGGTGGTCCAAAACATCACAAAAACAGCTCATGTGTTGCTATTCATCTCCATCTTCAAAACACCAAAAACATTACAGTATAGTCCAACTCAGTTCTAGCAGTCCAGAGCAGCTTCCTGAAGACTCACAAGGTTATCACATCATTTGGAAAAGCATTCAGATCTAAAACAACCAGTGCAGTCCAAAGGTAAGTCCTCTTGACTCGATATCTTGTCATTACATCATTAACAAGCTGTTGTTCTTTAAAGACAAGATGTAGTACTTTATTATCCTGTTGAACTAGTCATTTGCTTAAGGTTTAGGTTTATTCAATCATTTATTATTCATGTTTATCCATCGTATGCCATAAATTAACCTGTACATTCAGTAAAATAATGTTTAAGGCAGGAAAATACAGCATGTATCGACACATATCCTCATGTGTCGACTCATCCTAGTGAAAAAACAGGGTATGAGTCGACACATAACCCCAATGCATCGACTCATATTGATATCAGGTTACAAAACAGAAGCTGGAAAGGACTATGAGTCGACAAATACGCATTTCGCTTCGATGCAAAAAGGTGTATGAGTCGATACATCCCATTATATGTCGACTCATACTGAACAGATTTCACAAAACAGAAGCTGGAAAGGACTATGAGTCGACACATGCGCACTTCGCATCGATACATAAAGGTGCATGAGTCGACACATCCCATTACGTGTCGACCCATACTGCACTGATTTTGTTTTACAGGGGCAGGAGAAGCTATGTGTCGATGCATAGCAGCATGTGTCGACACATAACAGTTCAAAAATGCATTTTTCTTTTATTCTACACTGTTTTCACATTCCTTTCATTATCATTCGATGTGGTTGTAATATTTTAATTCCTACTTCACCCCCATTGTTAAATTGTATCCCCATCCCCCTAAAGTGATGTAATAGCTTAGATTTTACTTTCCGCTCTTTACTTGCTTTTCATATATTGCTAGTAAATAAGTGTGTATGGCAAGATAAAATCAATAAACAGATGACTTTCAAATATAAGACAAAATGCATGTAAATAAAACACATTTTCACACTAGCACCCTTAGGGTAATTCCACTTGTTGCCTATCGGAAAATAGTCATGTCCCTCGAGCATGGGCGTTTTAGCAAAGACCCTCGATAAAAAGATCGTAGTCCCTCGATGACCCTCGATGTTGCCTTCGGTAAACGATATAGTCCCTAAAACGACATTGCTAAAACGTCCCATATGTTGCCTTCTATGACTATACAAACGCCCCAACACCCGTCCCGCTTACATCCAAAGATAGGGTTGTTTACCAAATCAATGGCAAGTCAACAATGTCAAAGGAATAGAAGATGCATAAGAAAGACATTTGAGTAGGTAGATAGCTTCTAAGTTACTTGCTCCATTTCAAACAACAATCCTTGCTATTTTCAAAACAAACACATACACATTTCAAAAACATCTTACAAACATTGAATTTTTTTTTCAAAAAGACAAACATCTTTCTATACATTCTTACGAACAAGAATCATTACAAAGATTGCCTAAATGAATGTCCTCTTTTACAAAATACTTTCAAAACCACATCAAACACCATTTCAAACAAACCAAAGCAAGTGATCTAAGCAAGTAACTAAGAGCCCATGGAAAACCATGGATGAAAAGGGTGCTAGCACCTTCCCTTTTCATAATCTACCCCCCGAACTCAAGAAAACATCTCAAAGGTCTTTCCTGTGGTTTTTCACCTTTCCTTTTGGATAAAAGAAAAGTCGGTGGCGACTCTTGCTAACCACGACATTTGCGATAAAACGCAAAACCTCAAGTCAGTTCTCCCACCGTATCACAGGGTGCTACACTTACTATCTTGAAAATTTTGGTGTTGAAGATTAATTTCAAGGTTCAAGCATATCGTTTACTTGATAAAGTGAATCTTGTCATTAATCTTTAAACTAAGTTTTTCAATATACTGTTTTTCCATCTTCAAAGCATAAACCTTCAAAGACCGTGATACAATAACACAACTAAAAATAATGTTTACTAGTTTACGAACATCTAGAAACTATGTGCTAGGAAAAGGAGAATGAACGTGTAGAGTTTGTGAATGAAAGATGAAGTTTAGAGGCAGAATTATTTAGGATTAGGGTAAAGGTGAATGAGTGTGTATAGCTTTTATAGACAAATCTTTATAACTTTTCCCCACGATTGGAAAAAGAAACTATGGTTAAAAGGTATAAGTTATTTCCATGGTTAATAATAGTAACTGTAGTGAAAAGTATTCCTTTTAAACTAAAATATACCAAGACGTAATTTAATTTCCTTCATTACTAAATAGCGCCCCAGCAAAAACCCTTCAAAACAGAACAACTCACTAGCAAAAACATTTTTCCATATATGTACAAAGCACCATTTATTCACTAACCTTCATCATATTTTCTTCAACTCTTACGAAACATGAAACTCACAAGAAGGATACATGAAACTCATTTCTTTAACTTCTTCTTCACATCTCTGGTACGTGAAATATTTCACCATTATTCATGTTACAATAATATTGTTGTTGTTAAGACTGTAAAAGCAAGCTTCTCAAATGCACTTTTGTTTTGATGAAGACAAACCATGATTGACAAAGAAGGCAAAGATTTTTGATCCAGCTAAAGGCATTTGTGGATAAAGTCTTCAGTTTAAGCACTTAGCAAAATTTCAAGGTATAATGATAATACTTATTTTGAACTTAAGACATAGATGCTCAGTGGTCAAAAGAAATATTTTATATTGTCCTAATCTTTACTCAAGTATTTTCTAAAGCTCAAAATAATTTTTTACTTGAGTGTAATCGATTTGCATATTAGTTTAATCGTTTGCATGCTTCAATTTTTCAAAACATTTGCTATTGTTTATAAGTGTAATCGATTTGCATGTTTGTGCAATCGATTGCACTCAATCAATTTTTGCTACTGACTTCAAATGCAATCGATTGCACAAACATGCAAATCGATTACACTTAGAAACATCGATTGCACACTCAAAATATTTGAAATTCTAGTTGTTGAAACCCCGTGCAATAGATTTACACAAAGGGTGCAATTGATTGCATGCTGCACGATTTTGAAAAACAGCAGCTTTGCACATGCCTGTTCATAACACCATTTCATGGAAACCTTTCACTCAATCTTGGCAATTGTTCATGATTCATCTCCAGAACTTTATGTTGTTTCAAAAAGGTGCTATGAACATATAAATACTCATTTTCAAAATCATTTCAACACCTCTTCCAATTATATTTTATGAATTTTCAAAAAACAAACTCAAGCTGTTACACATTTTCATACACAAGTTTTCTGCACACTTTCACATATTGTTAACCAGAAAACTTTGAGCATTATATTTCTTGAGTCATTGTATACTATTATCATTGGAAGAGAAGATCAATTCATTGATTAAATCACTCAAAGTGATCATTGCTACTCAAACTCACTCAAATCAAATATTGTTATATACTTGCTTATTTTTCAGGATTGTTGGAAATAAGTTTAAGTGGTTTTATAAATCTTGTTTTTCCAGGATTGTTGGATACAAGTGAAGTCACTTTGAGAGGATTGTTCTCATTGTTGACATAGTGAAAATCCAAGAGGATTGTTCTTGGTTTTGGATAGTTCTTGTTTAAGATTTCCAAAATAAGGAAATCTCTTTCATGTTGAAAGGGGACTGGAGTACTCTCGGACTGTGAGGGGAACCAGGATATATCGCTTGTGTCTCTTTATTTTTCTGCACTTTACTCTTTCATAAACTCACAATAAACCAGAAAAATAATATCCATCATCACTAAAACCATAATTTTTTAAAGTACCTATTTCACCCCCCCCCCCCTCTTAGGCGCACTTCGTACTTACAATTGGCATCAGAGCAGGTTATAGGTAACATGTTCCTAAAAGATCCAGAATGGCTTCCGCATATCAAAATCCTGTTTTCAGAGATGGTGGTAGTAACAACAAGCCTCCTCTATTTTGTGGTGAATATTTTGACTTTTGGAAAATACGCATGAAGGTACATCTAGAAGCACAAGGATAAGAAATATGGGATGTGTCCTTTTATCCCTATAACAGTAATCAATGGTGTTGGCTCATCAAAGCCTAAGGCTGCATGGGAAGAAGATGATAAGAAGAAGGTTCTCTATGATAAAAAGGCAATAAATCTTCTTCAAGGTGCACTTAGCATGGATGAATTCTTCCGTGTCTCAGCATGCAAAACAACGAAAGAAATATGGGATACCTTGGTACAAACTCATGAAGGAACTGTTGAAGTTAAAAGATCAAGACTAAATACCCTGAGTCAAGAATACGAATTATTTCGAATGAAGCCCGGAGAAACCATCCTTGACCTACAAAAGAGATTCGTGCACTTGACAAATCATTTAAGTGCTCTTGGTAAGACTTTGACAAATGATGAACTAAATCTGAAAGTACTTAGGTCCTTGACTAGGGAATGGCAACTAAAGGTAACGGAAATTTCAGAAAAGAAAAGTCTCTCCTCAATGACTTCCGCAACGTTGTTTGGGAAACTTCAAGAATATGAAACAGTACTCGGAAGACTTGAAAAACATGAAAATCAAGAGAAGAAATCCAAGAATATTGCATTAAAGATAGATTCCAAGGAAGTTGAAAAGGAAGACAATTCGGAAGAAGATGAAAATTTCATACTTCTAGTTAAAAGGCTTGGTAAGTTCTTTGGTAGAAATGACAAATCCTTTTCTCATTCAAAAGGAAAGAAAAAATTCAAGAAAAAGGAAGCTTCCATATCAACACAAGAAGTCACGTGTTAAGAATGTGGTAAGCAAGGTCATATCAAGCCGGATTGTCCGAAACTCTCCAAGAAAGGTGGCTACAAAAGCAAAAATGGATTCAAGAACAAAAAGGCTTATGTTGCATGGTAGGATAATGAAATAAGTTCCTCATCCGATGCCGATAGTGATGAAAGTGCAAATCTAGCATTGATGGCCTCACACCATTCTGATGATGAAGATAATGAGGTTAGTAATGAATTTTCTCTTTTTGATAGTGATGCACAAGGTGCTATATATGAACTATTAAATGAATGCAAAATTATATATAAAACTATTTCATATTTAGAAGAAAAATGTGAATCTATGGAAAAAGATTTCAAAGAAGAAAAACAAAAATTAAGTAATGAACAAAAACAGAATTTTGTATCCAAAAATTATGAATCACTCTCTTTCCAAATTGTCCAATTAAAAAGAGTCATTGAAAGATATGAAAAAGGCCAAATTGGATTGGAAGGTGTTCTTAGCCAACAAAGATACTCCAATGATAAAAGTGGACTTGGATATTCAAAGTTTTAAAAACCAAGTTCTAATAAAACTATCTTTGTTAAGGCTAGTGATCAATCATCCAAAGAGATAGTGAACAATCCTAAAATAGTTCATCACTATCCTAAAAAGAAAACATTTCCTAAGAAGAAATCTTATCCTTCTAGATATAGAAGTAACTTTGAACGTACTTGTTTTTATTGTGGTATTAAAGGCCATAAACTTAATGCTTGCTATGTTAGAAACTTTAGTGTGGCAAGTGGACATTATGTGTGGGTAAAGAAAGGCACTAATTATGAAGGGCCCAAAGAAACTTGGGTACCTAACAAAGCCTAATTTTTTTTACAGGTATGCTTGAACACCACATGCAATCTTTGGTATCTTGATAGTGGTTGTTCAAAGCATATGACGGGAGACATAAACCAATTTTCAAATCTAGTTCTAAAGGCCAAGGGTTTTGTCACTTATGGAGACAATAATAAGGGAAGAATTCTTGGCAAAGGCAAAGTTGGTGCTCCACCTTTCACATCCATTGAAGATGTTCTTTATGTTGAAGGACTAAAGCACAATCTTCTTAGTATTACCCAACTTTGTGACAAAGGCTTCAAGATCAATTTCACCAAGGATGAATGCTTGATAGAAGACGAAGTCACACATGAGGTTATACTTAAAGGTAAAATAATCAACAATATATTCATGATTTACCTTTATGATCCATCTTTGAAGGTAAAATGTCTCATGGCGAACAACGATGAGTCATGGCTGTGGCACAAAAGAATTGCTCATATTCACATGGAACACTTGAATAAACTAATCAAGCATGACCTTGTTATTGGGTTGCCTAAGAGAAATTTCGTCAAAGATAGACTTTGTGATGCTTGTCAAAAAGGAAAACAAACAAAATCAACTTTCAAATCTAAGAATGTGGTGTCTACTACAAGGCCACTACAATTGTTACATATGGACTTATTTGGTCCATCAAGAACAAGAAGTTTCAGAGGTAATGTATATGCTTTGGTTATTGTTGACGACTTCTCTAGATATACTTGGACATTCTTTTTAGTGTATAAAAGTGATGCATTCAAGGCATTCAAGAAGTATGCTAAACAAATTCAAAATGAGAAGTCTCTAACAATTGCCTCCATAAGAAGTGATCATGGCGGAGAATTTCAAAATGCTCTATTTGATGAATTCTGTGAAGAACATGGAATATCTCACAACTTCTCAGCACCAAGGACTCCCCAAAGAAATGGAGTGGTGGAAATAAAGAATATGTCTCTTGTAGAACTTGCAAGAACGATGCTTAGCGATTCAAATCTTCCAAAATATTTTTGGGCGGATGCGGTGAGCACGACATGTTTTGTTAGAAATAGAGTTAACATAGACCTATCTTGAAGAAAACTCCATATGAACTCTTCAAAGGGAGGAAACCAAACATTGCTTTCTTTCACATTTTCGGTTGCAAATGCTTTGTCTTAAACAACGACAAAGATAACCCTGGTAAGTTTGATGAAAAATCCGACGAATGTATTTTTATTGGATACTCTCTTTCTAGTAAGGCATATAGAATCTATGTGATACGGTGGGAGAACTGACTTGTGTTTTGCGTTCGTATTCGCACTTGTGCGGTTAGCAAGAGTCGCCACCGACTTTTTATTTTATCCTAAAGGAAAGGTTAAAAAGCACAGCAAAAACCTTTTGAGATATTTCGTGGGTTCGGGGGGTAGATTATGAAAAGGGAAGGTATTAGCACCCTTTTCATCCATGGTTATCCATGGGCTCTTAGGTACTTGCTTAGATCGACTTTGCCTTGGTTTTCAATTGTGTGAAATGGTGCTTTGTGGATTGTTTTGAGAATGTTTTTTGAAAAGATGCCTTATGTTAGGCTAACCTTGTAACAATTCTTTACTCGAATGTTTTACAAAAGGTATTTTATCTTTTAAAAAAAGATGTTTCAAGGGTTTGAAAAGTTTGATTTTTGAAAAGTGTTTGTGAAGTGAGTTTTGAAATTAGGCAAGCGTTTTCTTTGCAAATTGACAAGTACTTAAGAGTTTATCTACCCTAAAGCTTTCTCAAAAGATTTTTTGTCGTGTTTTGACCCCTTTTTTAACAATTTTGTTCTACCATTGAAATTGGTAGGCAATCTTGTATTTAGGAAGTTTATTCGGGACGGACGCGGGTCATCGTATGGACCATGAATGCAATGGTGCCAAGTGTCTTCGGCAATTTGTTTTGAAGGGACTTGATCATTTTTGATAGGCGACTTTCGAAAGCGTCATCGAGGGACTTATGATCATTTGAATTCATTTCGCCAAAGAAACTCGACGTGCAAGCATGGCCCATTTGGAAGGCAACATGTGGGATTACCCTAGGGGGTGCAAGTGTGATTGTGTATTGATTACATGCATTTGTCTTGTATTAGGTTATCTAGCGTTTGATTTTATGTACATACAAACCCTAGGTCTAACCATGGTATAATTGAAAAGCTGTAAATTGCGGAATGTAAATCTACGCTATTACAAAGTAATGTCCGGGAGTGGGGGTATAAATGTACAAGGGGATGAGATTTATAGTACTTACAACCAAATCGAATGTCATAATCAAATGAATATCAAATATAAATGTAAGATAAACATGTGTATAGGATAATATGAATGTATTTGTGTAAGTGTACAAATGTATATGTATGTGAATTGTATATGTGTAATTATGCACCGGTGCGAAATGTGAAATTGAGCCGTATTAGGGTTTTGACCTAGATAAATGTTTTTTAGATGGATCTTGATTTTTGTATGTTTAATTATGTACAAAAGAAAAGAAGTGTTTTGTTTAAATGTTAAGTTTTAATTAAAAGATATTTTAGTCACAATGTTTATGAGTTTTTAATATTAGAAAAATGTGTTGAATCATTATGTACAAAAAGAATATTAACTAAAAAAAGTTTAATTTTAATTACGTATAAAAGTGTATAATATGTACAAAAACGCATTTTAATTAAAAAGGTATCTTCAATTTAATCATGTATATAATAAAAAAGAAAAGATAATTATATACAAATGTATTCTAATTAAAAAGGATATTTTCAAATTATGTATAGAAGTATTTGGTTATTTTTATGTACAAATGTGTATTAAGAAAATATTTTCAAATTTAACTTATATGATATGTACAAATATATTTAAAAAAAAATGTTTTTTTAGTTAATTGTGTATACAAGTATTTAGATTAAGTTAGTATGCTTAATAATATTAAGAAATAAATTATATATGTTTTAGAAACAAGGAAATAAATGAGTTAGTATATAAAAGAATAAATATTGTTTTTTATTATAAAAATGAAAAGAGTTAGAGTTTTATAAGATTAGTATTAGAAAATGAGGTGATTTCTCGTTGGGCTTTAGAGGTGAATTAGGAAACGGGTCAGATTAAGCCCATGGTTTTGAAACAGAATTAGGGTTTAGGCATTTGGTTCAGAATGAAAACGAGGGTTTGTGAGGTGACGACGACGCCGTTTGTATGTTCAACGTTCTTTCCATCTTCATCTTCATCCGGCCACCAGCATCACTTTCCACACCTTTCTTCCCCCCAAAGCATGGTCTCGGCGCTCTGGACTTAAGGTTTGATTATGACGCTTTACGTTTTCATTTCCTTTTTTTTTACAAATTTTGTGTTTCAATTTGGGGTTCTGATTTCCGAATCTTGTACCGTTATGATGTGGTGAAGAGGAAAGGGGGAGGAGATTGCTACCTGATGTTTGGAGGATGGAGGAGAGGCGGAGAAGTGGTGCTCTAGGAGGCCGGATCGTCGGTGATGGAGTTTGCTTCGCGTTTGACGCTTCCTTGGTAACTTCGCTCTTGTTGCTTATGTCTCTAGGGTTTGATGATGTATGCACTGAGAAACCCTAATTCCTCACTTCTTTACCTCTTGTCCCTTTGCTACTGTTGAAACAATGTTTTGGCTAGTTTTCTTCTTCTCTACTGCTTGCGTTGCCCTGACTATGTTGATATTGCTTCTTGTTCTTGCTTTACTGAGATGTTCATGATGAAGTCCCTGATGATTTGCCTGAGTATTATTCCACTTTCGTTTCTCTTTTCTGATTTGCCTATGAAGAAGCTTGCTTCTGAGGCTTGGTGTTTGGATATTTTATATGTTGGTTTTCATAACAATGGTGAGGTTTGAGCTTGGATATGATAGGGTATTGGTATGGTTTTTGTGGTTATTACTGATGCTTATGCTTGAGGTTGTTCAGGTTATGGCCCTTTGTTATGACAGTAGTGGGCAGGTCCTGAGTTTTTTTGTTGTGTTTATGGTTGATGTTGGCTCTTTGTATGGTTATGGCATTGGTTAGATGATCTTTTGTTGTGACAGGGTGTGTTCCAGGTTTTGGTGATACAGGTTTAAAGGTTTAGGGGGTTAGACAGGTTTTAGGTGTTGAGGTCTGTATCTTTAATGCAGTTTTGGTTTTGACTTGCTAGCAGGTTTGCATATTGGTTCAGGGTTGGGTTTGAACTGGTGTTTGTATATGTTTTATGGTTTGGGTTTTAGACAGATGTTTTGAGGTGTTGGTGAGGAGAATGCAGGTTCATGAGTTTTTTGGTATTGGTTTCTTGCCTTTGCTTTGTGTAACTACTGAGTTGTATATATCTTTTCTATCTTTTTCTCTTGGCGCCCAATCTTTTTTCAAAGTCTTAGTCTTCTTTTTGACCCAAGTATGCTGGACATTTTCACAAGGCATTTTTCCATTTCAGTAATTGGCTATGCTGTGTAATTTTTGAACACTGCTGAATTATCCTCTTTGTTGTATATCTCTTCTGCCTCTACTGTCTATGCCTGCTGCCTATATTACTGAACTGAGTTGACTCTTTCCTGATTTTGTGTATCTTTTTCTTCCTGCTATTGTCTGCTGTGAACTGTCATTATGCAGAGTTGATGAAATTGGTACACATTCCTCTCTCTTCCTTTTGCCTGCTGCGCTGATGTCTATGCCTAACCTGAACTGAGTTTGCTTTATCTCTCTTTACTTCTCTCTTTACAGTACAATAGAGAATTTTTATATAATTTAAATTGTACTTTTCTGAAGGGGCCCTGGATGAGAAATGATGAATTGAGATGTTTGCATAGCATAATATATCTTGCATCTCCTTTTGACAGCTTGTGTGCTTTCTTGCTTTTCTTGGCAAAGGTCCCTTTGACAGCTTGTAGGCTTTGGTAGCAACTTGTGCCATTTTGACTTCTTTGATATCTTTTGGCATTCTGACAGTTTGGATTGGATTTTATGGTTTGAATTGAACATTGAGATTTTATGCAGTTTGCAAACTCTTTTTTAGAAACTGTGCATTTGCATTTGCATTCATGAAATAGAATAATCTTCCCTCTCTATGAACCGGGAGAAGTCCCGTGATTTGCAGAGAGGGCAACTGATCCCAGTCAGTGGCCCCTAATGATGAGCAATTTTATCTGTCTTTGCTAATTTTAATGCTTTCTGATTTTCTCATTTCTTTTTGCAGATGAAAAACGGAATGCCGGAGCGGAGTGAAGAATGAAGAACGTTTAGAAAATAGGATAATTTTAATTCTATGTAATATTTAAATTAAATGTAAATTATTGTTTGTAACAACAATTTGTAAATAATTTAAATATCAATAAAAATTCAAATTATCTAATTAATTCTAATTTCCTTATTGTTCATTTATTTATTTAAAATTCTTAGAATTAAAACAATTGAAAAATTAATTCAATCATTTAATTTTTAGAATAATAAATAACTAAAATAAAACAACATTGGTCCAATAAACCTGTCTTATCCAACATCCAAAACAAAAGCAGCAATTAAACCAAGTAAACTGATCAACACATAAACACTGTGAATTCAAGACTGCATCTTGTATCTGACTGGCCCAATCAAAATGTACTGAATTCAAAACCACTGTCCCTTTTACTGATTAAACCAAGATAACGCGAATTTTAATCCGAATCTTGAAATAAACTGCAAAGTGCTGTGAAATTCAAAATCTTCTGAGAATATGCTCATAAAACTTAATTCCTGATTAAATGCCAAATCGCTCTCGCTTGACCAAAATTGAACCAACAATCAATCAAACCCTAGGCCCACTGTATGAAACAAATCAGAGTTCTGAAACTCAGTAAAAACCCTAATTTTGCTTGACTGTCAAGAAAAGTTTGTTTGTCCGATTCTTGAGCCAGTTTGAGAAGTCAGGAAACGCTTGAAGCTGAGATTTCTTGGGGAAAATTACGAGGGCAAATTTTGGGGTACAACAGTTGCCCCTGTTCAATCTTCTTTGACCTGAAGAGTTAGATTGGCAGGTTTGCCTTTCGCGACCTGAAGGTAAAAGGAGATTGGACACTAATGTGCCCAGAAAATTTGCACTTATCATAGTACTGGATGCGAGAATGGGCTTAGAGATGCCATTTGGAGATGGGCTTAACGATGCCATCTAGGGGATTGACAGAAACTTATCGGGGATGGGCTTAAAGATGCCATCTGGACGGGAGCTTTAGGAAAGTGTCCGAGCTTTAGACCCTTTCTGAATTGGGGGGTCTGAACAGGCAAATAGGTTGACATCCGTGGTTGGGGGAATTTACAAGCCGTTTTCAGGAAGTCGTATCTAAATAAGTTGATAGATTAACATCCGTTACTTGGGAAGAATCCATGAACTGTTTTCAGAAGTCTTGAGGTTGAATCTGAACAAGTGATAGGTTAACATCCGTCTACTTGGAGAACCCGTGAACTGTTTTCAGAAGTCTTGAAGTTGAATTAGCAATAGAGCAGCATCCGTTGTTGGGAAGCCTCCGTAAACTGAATTCGAAGGTGCATCTGAACAAGCTGATAGATTAACATCCGTTACTTGGGAAGAATCCATGGACTGTTTTCAGAAGTCTTTGAGAAGAATCCGAACAAGTGATAGGTTAACATCCGTTTACTTGGAGAACCCGTGAACTGTTTTCAGAAGTCTTGAAGTTGAATTAGCAATAGAGCAGCATCCGTTGTTGGGAAGCTTCCGTAAACTGAATTCGAAGGTGCATCTGAACAAGCTGATAGATTAACATCCGTTACTTGGGAAGAATCCATAAACTATTTTCAGAAGTCTTGAAGAAGAATCCGAACAAGTGATAGGTTAACATCCGTTTACTTGGAGAACCCGTGAACTGTTTTCAGAAGTCTTGAAGTTGAATTAGCAATAGAGCAGCATCCGTTGTTGGGAAGCTTCTGTAAACTGAATTCGAAGGTGCATCTGAACAAGCTGATAGATTAACATCCGTTACTTGGGAAGAATCCATAAACTATTTTCAGAAGTCTTGAAGAAGAATCTGAACAAGTGATAGGTTAACATCCGTTTACTTGGAGAACCCGTGAACTGTTTTCAGGAATCTTGAAGTTGAGAAGTTGAAGAGGAACCGGTGTAAGGTTTCTGCTGATACGTCTGAATGAATCTGGAATAAGTATCAAAATGTTGCCGTGTCCGGGTCACATCTGAACTATTTTTGGATGAATCTCAGGAGATGATCTGTATTTGTCGACTGATCTTACCTGAAAGGTTAAAGGGTTAGTTGTATGTAATATTATGATGCATGATGCAATGCATGTGACATTTAATGTTTATGATATGAATGTAATGAATGCACATGTAAGCTGATGAGCTAATCCTGCCGAGGATACATGAATCCGAGATGGCTGAAGATAAAAATGTCTTGACTGCTGCCGGGGAAAATAAATCCTTGGCTGTTGCTGGGGAAGAGAATTCCTGATGACCTCTACTGGGGAGTGTTGAACTAGTAGACTTAATGCTGGGGAGGCCAGATTGAGAATCTTCAACTGGGAGAGATGTATCTCTGAAGACTGACTCTACTGGGGAATGCTAGATTTTCCTCTAAAAAAAAACTGTGGGGAGAAGATTTAAAAGTCTGACTTCGCTGGGGATTGACCCGTTGAAGTTTTTGATCTGCTGGGGATAGACCTCAAGGTTTGTTAGGGACGTGGATTACAGATCTCGAGGGATTTCCTTTGGAAGGGTGTCGAAATACTCGTCTGTACTTTCATCCTATCAGTAATCCTTTTCTTAGGTTCAATTAGGAAGTGATCATGTTTCAAATGCATATGCCTATTTAACAAAACATTGGACGTTTCTCAAAATAAAACAAATAGTGCAAGAGCAAAAGGAGAAGGGAATTGACACAAATTTTGGGAAGAGTATTTGTATTGATTTTTTTTGAGTATATTTATACAAGGGAAACAATCATCCTAGTAAGAGGATCTTGTCGTAAATATTTGAAAAATTTAAAACAAAGATGGCTATGTGAAATAATTCCATGAGATCCCACTCTGCTGTAGCTTTCACAACTCCGAACATCTGTCCATTCCGTGCTTCGTTTGACGATGACTGGATTGATCAGCAACCTGGAACCGGTTGATGAAGAGACTGTCTTTGAAGTGATCTGACGAGACATAGTTATACGCTTAAATTCCCTAACTTTTGCCTGAATCGCCCTTTCGGGTTTTCGATCCACCGGGAAACCCCTTTTTGCCCAAGCCGCCCTTTCGGGTTTTCGACTTGCCGGGTGTACAGATTTTTTTTGTTTTTATCCCTAATTTTTGCCTGAACCGCCCTTTCGGGTTTTCGGTTCACCGGGATGCCCGTTTTTGCCCAAGCCGCCCTTTCGGGTTTTCGACTTGTCGGGTTATTTTATGCGTAGTATCTTTTGACTATGTCTGCGTTCGCAGGGTGCGGCAAATCGTCGCCGTCCATGGTGGTTAGAATCATCGCACCACCAGAAAATACGCTCTTGATCACAAACGGTCCTTCGTATGTAGGAGTCCATTTGCCCCTGGGATCACTTTGTGGTAGGATAATCCGCTTGACTACTAGATCTCCAACTTGATATACCTGACGTCTGACTTTCTTATTGAAGGCCTTGATCATTCGTTTTTGATACGTCTGACCATGGCATACAGCGGCAAGTCGTTTTTCGTCGATCAGATTGAGTTGATCAAGTCGGGTCTGAATCCACTCATCTTCATTCAAACCTGCGTCTTTCATAATTCTCAGAGACGGGATCTGAACTTCCATAGGCAAAACGGCTTCCATGCCATAAACCAAAGAAAACGGGGTTGCCCCGGTTGAGGTACGTATCGTCGTACGGTATCCATGCAGCGCAAACGGCAACATCTCATGCCAGTCTTTGTAAGTGACTGTCATTTTCTGAATGATCTTCTTGATATTTTTGTTCGCAACTTCAACAGCACCGTTCATCTTCGGTCTATAGGGAGATGAATTGTGATGATAAATCTTGAACTGTTCGCATAACGCAGTGATCATTGTATTATTCAGATTGGTACCGTTGTCTGTGATGATTCTGTCTGGAACACCATACCGACATATGAGATTTTGCTTGATAAAGCGGGCAACCACATTTTTGGTGACGGAAGCAAAGGAAGCTGCTTCGACCCATTTAGTGAAGTAGTCAATGGCAACCAGAATGAAGCGATGTCCGTTGGAAGCCGTGGGTTTGATCTCTCCAATCATATCAATGCCCCACATTGCAAAGGGCCACGGAGCAGTTAGAACGTTGAGAGGAACCGGAGGGACATGAACTTTGTCGGCATAGACTTGACATTTATGACAAGTACGGGAATGTTGATGGCAATCAGCCTCCATGGTAGACCAATAATAGCCTGCCCTTAGGATCTTCTTGGCCATTGTATGCCCGCTCAGGTGAGTGCCAAATGTGCCGCTGTGTATATCAGTCATGATTAACTCTGCTTCAGCCTTATCAACACATCGGAGTAATACACAATCATGACTTCGTTTGTAGAGGATGCCGTTGCTCAGGAAGAACTTAGCGGCGAATTTCCTTAAGAACTTCTTGTCATTCACGGAAGCTCCTTCGGGATAATCTTGGGTCTCGAGATACCTTTTGATTTCATGGAACCAAGGTTGTTCCACTACTTCTTCGGTGTTAATCTCGTGACAATGCGCTGGTTCATCCATTCGCTCGATGGTGATTTGGGGAGCCTCGTTATCCCAATTGAGTTTAAACATGGAGGACATTGTGGCTAGAGCATCTGCTAGCTGATTCTCTTCTCGCGGAAAGTGCTCGAAGGTAATTTGCTCGAAATGAGGCAACAACGTCAGAACATGTTCTTTGTATGGAATAAGATTGGGATGCTTGGTATCCCAGTCTCCTTTGATCTGGCTAATGACCAAAGCCGAGTCCCCGAATACAATCAGAGATTTGATCCCCAAGTCCATGGCAGCCTTGAGACCAAAGATGCAGGCTTCATACTCCGCCATATTGTTTGTGCAGCTGAAACAAAGTCGGGCCGTGAAAGGAGTGTGGCATCCTTCCGGAGAAATAAGTACCGCGCCAATGCCGTTTCCAAGTGCATTTGAGGCACCATCAAAGTACAGGGTCCATCGGGATCCCTTTTCGGATCCGTCATACGGTCCGTCACCTTTAATGTTGTCCAAACTCATGATGTCCTCGTCTGGGAAATCAAATTTCATGGGTTGATAGTCTTCGATAGCCTGATGAGCCAGATGGTCTGCTAGCACACTCCCTTTTATAGCCTTTTGGGTGGTGTATTGGATGTCATACTCGGTCAAGATCATTTGCCATCTGGCTATCCTTCCTGATAAAGCGGGCTTTTCGAAGATATACTTGATAGGGTCAATTTTGGATATCAACAAGGTAGTATGAGTCAACATATATTGTCTTAGTCGGCGAGCAGCCCATACCAAAGCGCAGCAAGTTTTCTCGAGCAGCGAGTAGCGAGTCTCACAGTCGGTAAACTTTTTGCTAAGGTAATAAATGGCATGCTCTTTTCGACCGGACTCGTCATGCTGGCCCAAAACACACCCCATTGAATTGTCCAAAATGGTCAAATACATGATCAATGGTCTTCCTTCGACGGGTGGCATCAGAATAGGAGGTTCTAGCAAATATTCCTTGATTCTATCGAAAGCAGCTTGGCAGTCGTCGTTCCATTCAATTATCTGATCTTTCTTCAAGAGTTTGAAAATTGGCTCACAGGTAGAAGTCAGATGTGAAATGAATCTGGCAATATAGTTTATGCGCCCCAAGAAACCTCTAACTTCCTTTTCAGTACGAGGCGTAGGCATCTCTTGTATTGCTTTTACTTTTGCCGGGTCGACTTCAATGCCTTTGTTGCTTACGATGAATCCCAGGAGTTTACCGGACCTAACTCCAAAAGTGCATTTACTTGGATTTAGCCTGAGTTTGTATTCTTTCAATCTGGCAAACAGCTTTTCCAGATGTTCAAGGTGCTCCTCCTCTGTTTGTGACCGGGCTATCATATCGTCTACGTAAACTTCAATCTCATGATGTATCATGTCATGAAATAGAGCTACCATGGCGCGTTGATAGGTTGCTCCTGCGTTCTTCAACCCGAATGGCATCACCTTGTAACAGAAAGTGCCCCATTGTGTGACAAAAGTTGTTTTCTCCATGTCCTCGGGGGCCATTTTGATTTGATTGTAGCCTGAGAATCCATCCATGAAAGAAAACACCTTGTGCTGAGCTGTATTGTCAATTAGGATGTCAATGTGAGGTAGCGGAAAATCATCCTTAGGGCTGGCCCTATTCAAATCCCTGTAGTCCACGCACATTCTGACTTTGCCGTCCTTCTTAGGTACTGGCACAATATTAGCGACCCATTGAGGATAGGACGTGACAGCCAGAAAGCCAGCATTGAACTGCTTCATCACTTCTGCTTTGATTTTTTCGGACATGTCAGGCCTCATTCGGCGAACTTTTTGTTTGATCGGTGGACAGTCTTCTCTTGTGGGGAGACGGTGAACCACGATGTCGGTGTCTAGGCCCGGCATGTCTTCATAGGACCAAGCGAAGATTTCAACATACTCATTCAATAACTGTACCAAGCGTTTCTTGACTTCTGGTTCCAGATTGGCACCCATTTGTACCTCCTTCCGATTTTCCTCGGTCCCCAAGTTGATAGTTTCCAACGGCTCTTTATGCGGTAAGATGGCCCTCTCCTCTTGTTGCAGGAGCCTGGCTAGTTCCCCTGGTACTTCACAACCCTCGTCGTCCTCATACTCGGCTAGATTGACCAGGTCTTCAGAGTTATTAAAAGATACAGCAGAATAGTCACCCATGGAATCCGGAGTGGATGGGTACCTGCATTGGTGAGTGTGGGTGTGTGTAAGGGATAGCCATCCTTAAACAAAAATGCAGAAGGAAAGAAAATGAACACAAGCAGTTTATCAAATGAAAAACGTCCAATGAATCATTAAACATGGCATATGAATATGAAAAACAGTCAAAACCCTTACAAGTGGACCTACATGCCCCGGGTAAGGCAGGAGGCGGAAAGATAGTATACTGATTGTTTGAATGTAAAAATATTACAGACCAAAATAGAAAATGTTTGATAGATAAATTACTGAGGAATAAAAGTGACAGGGACAAAGTCTTTAGCTTCCCAATTGTTCAGCCCTCCTCTGACCGTCGGGTGAATCCACTCTTCAAAGTTGCTTTCTTCATCTTCATCTTCCAGGGCGTTGACTTGGTAAGGAGAAATCTTGACTGGCGCTCTCTCAATCTTTGATCGGCGCATGGCCTTCTGACCAGCGGTGGTGAAGCCTAAACCAAGCTTATCAACCTTATGCGGAAAGTCGGGTAGCTGCCCCCATGCCGAATTCTTTCCTTCTTTAACTGCAGCCCTTGCATCCTCCAGAGATGCCATCCTGGCCATCTGCCTTGGTGTCTCAGCTGCCAACTTCGCCACTGCTATCTGAGGGAGCACTTCTTCGAAATGTTGAAATGGTGTCTCGATGAACTCCCCTTCGACTTCCACGTACCGGAAAGAATTTAAATGGCTAATCATGTACTCTTCCTCGCCATGGACAGTAATGATTTTACCCTTTACAGGATATTTTAACATTTGGTGCAAGGAGGAGGTGACTGCCCCAGCATGGTGTATCCAAGGTCTACCCAGCAGGCAGGAGTATGATGGACGGATGTCCATTACATAGAAAGTGGATTTGAACACCTCGGTACCTATCTTGACAGGAATTTCAACTTCTCCATGGACCATTCTTTTCGACCCATCGAAGGCTCTGACGACGATATCACTCGGCTTCAATTCCAACCCTTCGCAATCTAACCGGTCCAAGGCCTTCTTAGGCAAAACATTCAGCGATGAACCGGTATCAACCAAAACATGTGCAAGGGTGGTTCCGCGACACTCGATTGAAATATGCAACGCATCATTGTGATTTCGGCCCTTAGGGGTCAGGTCGGCATCAGAAAAGCCTAATCCATTGTCTGCGGTCAGGCTAGCCACGCAATGTTGAAATTGATCTGCGGAGGTTTCTTGAGGCACATGAGCTGCCTTTAGAAACTTAATCAAAGCTTGAGCGTGCGCTTCTGAGCAAAGCAACAGTGCCAACATGGAGATCTTGGAGGGGGTTTGCCCCAACTGTTCCACCACATCATAGTCACTTTTCTTGATTATCCTCAAAATTTCGTCCATCTCTTTCTTGGAAGCTTCCGGAATCACCAAGGGTTGAGCCCTCGTCCTGACGGGCTCATCTTGTATTCCTTTTCCTTTATCGGCGATGGTAGGAGAGACAGCACTAGGAACGAAAATTTCTTTGATCAAAGGAGTTCTGGCAGAGAGTCTTGCTGGTGCAGGGATGATTTCTTTTACTGATGAGGGTCCAAAGACTGCTTTTGGAGGAGCAATCTCTGGAGAAAATATCCTCCCACTCCTGGTGATTTTGCTGGTGCCCGCAATGTTACTAATGCTGGCTTCATCATCATCTGAATCCTCTTCAATTATTTCAACTTGCTTGATACCATGGTAGTAGATGTCACCACCATAGTTCCAAGGTATCGACTTCTCGGAGACATAGGGAATCGGCCCCGGCCTCGTTATCTTCAACGGTATGGACTTTGCAGTTGGCGTAATCTTAACTGGCTTTTTGTCGGCCTTGGAAAGATTGGCGTGGATGGTTATGATTGAGATACTTTCAACGTGAACTGGAACAACAGGAACTTTCTCGAACAAAATTTGTCGGCTATCTATGAGGCTTTGGATGCCTTCCTTTAGTAGCGGACAACCCACGGCAGAGAGTGACAACAGTAACAGTCTCTACTACATCCCGGGAAGATCCCGGCCCTTAACAAATTTAGCTTAACGGTTAACAGTGGAGTAGTTAGATCACTAACGTCAGTAACATACCGATCCTCCTCAATGGCGTTGACGTTCCGACCGTGCTTCGGCATAGGTGCAGAGATCACATTGGGTTTTTCTGGAGCGTCAAACTCTACCTCCTTGGCGTCTATTAAATCCTGGATCTTATGCTTGAGGGCCCAGCAATCGTTGGTGTCATGCCCAACGCTGTCTGAATGATAGGCGCACTTAGCATTGGCATGGTAGTGTGGAGAAGATGTATTGACATTCTTTGGCGCTTCTTTGATAGAGGCTAGATTCAATTTCAACAGGTGGGGAAGTACCTGTGCTGGGGTCATATTGATACGAGTGAACTGCCGTTGTGGCCTTTCCACCCGTTGCTGGTTCGGTCTAGATGGGTTGTAGCGAGGCTGCTCGCTTGGAGCATTTTGAATCATTACGGCCCCCACAATCGGCCGACGCTCCGTCTTCCCTGCTCTCCTTTGAGAATATACCATAGTTGTATCCTTCTTAAACGGCTTCTTCTCCATACTTGCGGCGACACCCTTCTGAATTTTTCCCGACTTGATGCCAGCCTCGATTCTCTCACCCGTTAAGATCAAATCAGTAAATCCCGCGGAAGAGTTACCGATTAAATGATTGAAAAATGGCCCAGATAGGGTCCCAAGAAACATATCAACGAGCTCACGATCGGTTAAAGGAGGCTGCACCC
Organism: Vicia faba; assembly: GCA_948472305.1. Classification (NCBI taxonomy): domain Eukaryota; kingdom Viridiplantae; phylum Streptophyta; class Magnoliopsida; order Fabales; family Fabaceae; genus Vicia; species Vicia faba. The sequence continues at coordinate 574,665,792 of OX451741.1, read as the reverse complement.
TGCCAGCCAAATCCCTCCACTTTTGTGCGTATTCCTTGAATCCCTCACTTGTTCCTAGCGACATACCCTGAAGTTGGGTACGGGTAGGAGCAAGATCGGAATTATACTGGTATTGTTTATAGAAAGCGGTGGCCAAGTCTTCCCAATTCCTGACACTGGTTCCTTCTAACTGATAAAACCATTCCAACTGGGCTCCCGCCAGACTGTCTTGAAAGAAATGAATCCAGAGATTTTTATCAGCTGTATAGGGCTGAATCTTCCTCACATAGGACCTGAGGTGCATCTTTGGACAGGACAGCCCGTCATACCTTACAAACGCCGGCACTTTGAACTTTGGAGGAATCACAATTCCGGCGACCAAGCCCATGTCTTCAAAATCCAGACCCGGCACCCTCTGCAATTCCATTGCAGCCAATCTGTCCTCTAAGCCCTTGTACTTGTCATCAGCGGGAGGATACTGCTGGTCCGAATAATCCTCGTCTTCTTCCACGTCTTCCTCTTCCGCATCATACTCGGAAGGCACTGCAACCCGATCTCTTTTACTAGTCCCCTCATCAGAAGTAGGAGGAAATTCGAGCACCCTCCGAGCTTCTCTGTCAAATCTTCTCCCCAAAGTAGCCACTCCGACCCTCTTTTTCTTCTTCACTGGGTCTTTGCTCTCCAGATGAGCCTTGATATCCTCTTGACTCTTGACCAAGGTCATCAAGAGTTGCTGGAATTGTGCATTCTGGGCTTGTAAGTCTTTGACCGTTTGCTCGAGATCCATCCTACTGGAATAAACAGCAGATAGATAAGGAAACCTGGAGCGAGACCTGCTTATGCACATGATGAATGGTATGCTGATGTATGCAATGCATTCAAGGATTTAGGACATTCAAAATCGTTTCAGACAAAGAAGAACGCACGTCATATTAAGAAGAAATCTGTTAATACATAAATGCCCCATGGGCCAAATGTTACAACATAAACCTCTTAAGGCAGAAAGACATTGCGCATCCTCTTCGGTGCGATGTAGGCGTTGAGGGCCTCTTGTTCGTGGAGTCAGCGGGTAAGCTCCAGGACCTTCTTTTCACTGGCGTAGTAGCTAGCTTCAAAAGTGTTCCGTTCCTCCTTGAGCTGAATCCAACTCCTCTGCATTTCTTCCCACGATGTAGGCATGTCTGGATGTAGGATGGTGTAGGGGACCTCTCCTTCATTGACGGGCTCCTTGATCACTGGGAGTACATGGGGATAAGGCATCATCAGACTTTGAGCGCGGGCTCGTACCCACTTGAGGTAGGGCTCAAGAGGGATGGAGTTCTTGTGTCCCAGGGTCTTGCTATCAATCTTGTTGAGTTTTCCCCAAGCTCTGATGAACCTTTGGCGAAGTCCTTGCACATCGTCGTCGAAGTCAAAAATTAGGCTAGGAATCAGCATGTCATGAGGGCCATCCCTCCGTGCGTACCCAAATTGCCTCAAAGCTAGGCAAGGGTTGTAGGTGATACCTCCCCTAATTCCAAGTAAAGGGACATTGGGAAATTCTCCGCAACGATCGACGATGATGATATTTTCTCTTGATCGAGAACACCAATGTATATCAGCATGAGTGAGAGTCATCAATCGCTGGGACCACCTTACACCTTGATCATTCTTCAGGACAGATTGTGGAAGGTGCGAAATAAACCACCTTGCGAGGATAGGAGTGCAGCACATGAGAACACCCCTCCTTCTCATTGTTCGTGTGTAAAATGAGTGAAGGATGTCTCCAAGCAATGTTGGTATTGGATTTCTGGACAAGAAGATTTTGACAGCGTTGACATCTACCAATTGGTCAGGATTTGGGAATAGGACCATCCCATAGATAAGGAGCGCCACAATTTCTTCAAATGCTTGTAAGTCCAATGAGTTCCAACATTCTTGTGCCTTCTCAAACAGGAATTTTGCTAAGAATCCCTTGACACCGCTTCTTGTTTCCCAATGCCCCTTGATTTCAGACGGTTGTAGATGTAGTGCTTGAGCAACATCTTCAGGCTTTGGTTCCTTCTCCGTACCGTTGAAGGGTAGTTGATTAAGGATAGGGATTCTTAGGAGTTGAGAAAACTCCTCCAAAGTGGGTACCAACTGATAATCCGGGAAAGTGAAGCAATGGTGGAGGGGGTCGAAGAATTGAAATAGCACTTTCATCATGTCTTCTTCGATGTTGGTGTTGACCAGGTTGAGCAGTCTACCATGTCTTTCGCTGAAGGATGAATTTTCGGGAATTCTTGAGGTGAGCTCCTTGAGTTGAGGAGAGATTCTCACAAGGTTGACTTGAATGGTGTTTCTGCGAGGAATTTCCATGACCTACAAAACAAGAACAATGATGAAGGTCCAAACCCTTGAAATGGTTAGTAAATGCATATGATGCTTCATGATGTTTATGATGTATGCATAAAACATGTGTACAAGCAAATCACACCAAACCCTAGTTTCAGGCTTGCATGGGGTTTCACAAGTAAGTACCCTCTTGAGTGTAGTTGGTTTAAAAACCTGTCCTATAAATAGCAACCGGGTTCTAAGGAGCTCAATATCACTGGATTGCTTTCATTGTTCATTGTTTTGGTTTAGCCACTTAACTGGCGACCAAAATATTCCAAGAAAACAACCCTCAATGAGTGTAGTATCGAGTATCTACCAACTTCGGACTGCACCAAAGCCGGTCGTCTCACTACTCCTAATAAAAGGCCAAGATAGTCAAGTAAGGTTCTAGGTCATTAGTGCTTAGTGACATCGCTCAGCGGCCCCGTACTCTCCTTGATTGAACTCAAGGGTTACCGGTACCCACAAATATGTCGCACTAATATAGCTATTGCTTAGACCGTGTCGGTATACCCCGCACAGTTTCCACAACGTATCGCTATCTATAAATGTTTCCCAAAATCCGGGTGGAGGATTATAAACCCAAACAATAGAACCAAGGTATAAAGCAAGCAAGCCAACCAATTAGTCATGCAAGAAAGTGATCTAAGCCCTAAGGTAACCCCACTTTTAAAAAAATTCCCCAGCAGAGTCGCCAGTTCTGTGATACGGTGGGAGAACTGACTTGTGTTTTGCGTTCGTATTCGCACTTGTGCGGTTAGCAAGAGTCGCCACCGACTTTTTATTTTATCCTAAAGGAAAGGTTAAAAAGCACAGCAAAAACCTTTTGAGATATTTCGTGGGTTCGGGGGGTAGATTATGAAAAGGGAAGGTATTAGCACCCTTTTCATCCATGGTTATCCATGGGCTCTTAGGTACTTGCTTAGATCGACTTTGCCTTGGTTTTCAATTGTGTGAAATGGTGCTTTGTGGATTGTTTTGAGAATGTTTTTTGAAAAGATGCCTTATGTTAGGCTAACCTTGTAACAATTCTTTACTCGAATGTTTTACAAAAGGTATTTTATCTTTTAAAAAAAGATGTTTCAAGGGTTTGAAAAGTTTGATTTTTGAAAAGTGTTTGTGAAGTGAGTTTTGAAATTAGGCAAGCGTTTTCTTTGCAAATTGACAAGTACTTAAGAGTTTATCTACCCTAAAGCTTTCTCAAAAGATTTTTTGTCGTGTTTTGACCCCTTTTTTAACAATTTTGTTCTACCATTGAAATTGGTAGGCAATCTTGTATTTAGGAAGTTTATTCGGGACGGACGCGGGTCATCGTATGGACCATGAATGCAATGGTGCCAAGTGTCTTCGGCAATTTGTTTTGAAGGGACTTGATCATTTTTGATAGGCGACTTTCGAAAGCGTCATCGAGGGACTTATGATCATTTGAATTCATTTCGCCAAAGAAACTCGACGTGCAAGCATGGCCCATTTGGAAGGCAACATGTGGGATTACCCTAGGGGGTGCAAGTGTGATTGTGTATTGATTACATGCATTTGTCTTGTATTAGGTTATCTAGCGTTTGATTTTATGTACATACAAACCCTAGGTCTAACCATGGTATAATTGAAAAGCTGTAAATTGCGGAATGTAAATCTACGCTATTACAAAGTAATGTCCGGGAGTGGGGGTATAAATGTACAAGGGGATGAGATTTATAGTACTTACAACCAAATCGAATGTCATAATCAAATGAATATCAAATATAAATGTAAGATAAACATGTGTATAGGATAATATGAATGTATTTGTGTAAGTGTACAAATGTATATGTATGTGAATTGTATATGTGTAATTATGCACCGGTGCGAAATGTGAAATTGAGCCGTATTAGGGTTTTGACCTAGATAAATGTTTTTTAGATGGATCTTGATTTTTGTATGTTTAATTATGTACAAAAGAAAAGAAGTGTTTTGTTTAAATGTTAAGTTTTAATTAAAAGATATTTTAGTCACAATGTTTATGAGTTTTTAATATTAGAAAAATGTGTTGAATCATTATGTACAAAAAGAATATTAACTAAAAAAAGTTTAATTTTAATTACGTATAAAAGTGTATAATATGTACAAAAACGCATTTTAATTAAAAAGGTATCTTCAATTTAATCATGTATATAATAAAAAAGAAAAGATAATTATATACAAATGTATTCTAATTAAAAAGGATATTTTCAAATTATGTATAGAAGTATTTGGTTATTTTTATGTACAAATGTGTATTAAGAAAATATTTTCAAATTTAACTTATATGATATGTACAAATATATTTAAAAAAAATGTTTTTTTAGTTAATTGTGTATACAAGTATTTAGATTAAGTTAGTATGCTTAATAATATTAAGAAATAAATTATATATGTTTTAGAAACAAGGAAATAAATGAGTTAGTATATAAAAGAATAAATATTGTTTTTTATTATAAAAATGAAAAGAGTTAGAGTTTTATAAGATTAGTATTAGAAAATGAGGTGATTTCTCGTTGGGCTTTAGAGGTGAATTAGGAAACGGGTCAGATTAAGCCCATGGTTTTGAAACAGAATTAGGGTTTAGGCATTTGGTTCAGAATGAAAACGAGGGTTTGTGAGGTGACGACGGCGCCGTTTGTATGTTCAACGTTCTTTCCATCTTCATCTTCATCCGGCCACCAGCATCACTTTCCACACCTTTCTTCCCCCCAAAGCATGGTCTCGGCGCTCTGGACTTAAGGTTTGATTATGACGCTTTACGTTTTCATTTCCTTTTTTTTTACAAATTTTGTGTTTCAATTTGGGGTTCTGATTTCCGAATCTTGTACCGTTATGATGTGGTGAAGAGGAAAGGGGGAGGAGATTGCTACCTGATGTTTGGAGGATGGAGGAGAGGCGGAGAAGTGGTGCTCTAGGAGGCCGGATCGTCGGTGATGGAGTTTGCTTCGCGTTTGACGCTTCCTTGGTAACTTCGCTCTTGTTGCTTATGTCTCTAGGGTTTGATGATGTATGCACTGAGAAACCCTAATTCCTCACTTCTTTACCTCTTGTCCCTTTGCTACTGTTGAAACAATGTTTTGGCTAGTTTTCTTCTTCTCTACTGCTTGCGTTGCCCTGACTATGTTGATATTGCTTCTTGTTCTTGCTTTACTGAGATGTTCATGATGAAGTCCCTGATGATTTGCCTGAGTATTATTCCACTTTCGTTTCTCTTTTCTGATTTGCCTATGAAGAAGCTTGCTTCTGAGGCTTGGTGTTTGGATATTTTATATGTTGGTTTTCATAACAATGGTGAGGTTTGAGCTTGGATATGATAGGGTATTGGTATGGTTTTTGTGGTTATTACTGATGCTTATGCTTGAGGTTGTTCAGGTTATGGCCCTTTGTTATGACAGTAGTGGGCAGGTCCTGAGTTTTTTTGTTGTGTTTATGGTTGATGCTGGCTCTTTGTATGGTTATGGCATTGGTTAGATGATCTTTTGTTGTGACAGGGTGTGTTCCAGGTTTTGGTGATACAGGTTTAAAGGTTTAGGGGGTTAGACAGGTTTTAGGTGTTGAGGTCTGTATCTTTAATGCAGTTTTGGTTTTGACTTGCTAGCAGGTTTGCATATTGGTTCAGGGTTGGGTTTGAACTGGTGTTTGTATATGTTTTATGGTTTGGGTTTTAGACAGATGTTTTGAGGTGTTGGTGAGGAGAATGCAGGTTCATGAGTTTTTTGGTATTGGTTTCTTGCCTTTGCTTTGTGTAACTACTGAGTTGTATATATCTTTTCTATCTTTTTCTCTTGGCGCCCAATCTTTTTTCAAAGTCTTAGTCTTCTTTTTGACCCAAGTATGCTGGACATTTTCACAAGGCATTTTTCCATTTCAGTAATTGGCTATGCTGTGTAATTTTTGAACACTGCTGAATTATCCTCTTTGTTGTATATCTCTTCTGCCTCTACTGTCTATGCCTGCTGCCTATATTACTGAACTGAGTTGACTCTTTCCTGATTTTGTGTATCTTTTTCTTCCTGCTATTGTCTGCTGTGAACTGTCATTATGCAGAGTTGATGAAATTGGTACACATTCCTCTCTCTTCCTTTTGCCTGCTGCGCTGATGTCTATGCCTAACCTGAACTGAGTTTGCTTTATCTCTCTTTACTTCTCTCTTTACAGTACAATAGAGAATTTTTATATAATTTAAATTGTACTTTTCTGAAGGGGCCCTGGATGAGAAATGATGAATTGAGATGTTTGCATAGCATAATATATCTTGCATCTCCTTTTGACAGCTTGTGTGCTTTCTTGCTTTTCTTGGCAAAGGTCCCTTTGACAGCTTGTAGGCTTTGGTAGCAACTTGTGCCATTTTGACTTCTTTGATATCTTTTGGCATTCTGACAGTTTGGATTGGATTTTATGGTTTGAATTGAACATTGAGATTTTATGCAGTTTGCAAACTCTTTTTTAGAAACTGTGCATTTGCATTTGCATTCATGAAATAGAATAATCTTCCCTCTCTGTGAACCGGGAGAAGTCCCGTGATTTGCAGAGAGGGCAACTGATCCCAGTCAGTGGCCCCTAATGATGAGCAATTTTATCTGTCTTTGCTAATTTTAATGCTTTCTGATTTTCTCATTTCTTTTTGCAGATGAAAAACGGAATGCCGGAGCGGAGTGAAGAATGAAGAACGTTTAGAAAATAGGATAATTTTAATTCTATGTAATATTTAAATTAAATGTAAATTATTGTTTGTAACAACAATTTGTAAATAATTTAAATATCAATAAAAATTCAAATTATCTAATTAATTCTAATTTCCTTATTGTTCATTTATTTATTTAAAATTCTTAGAATTAAAACAATTGAAAAATTAATTCAATCATTTAATTTTTAGAATAATAAATAACTAAAATAAAACAACATTGGTCCAATAAACCTGTCTTATCCAACATCCAAAACAAAAGCAGCAATTAAACCAAGTAAACTGATCAACACATAAACACTGTGAATTCAAGACTGCATCTTGTATCTGACTGGCCCAATCAAAATGTACTGAATTCAAAACCACTGTCCCTTTTACTGATTAAACCAAGATAACGCGAATTTTAATCCGAATCTTGAAATAAACTGCAAAGTGCTGTGAAATTCAAAATCTTCTGAGAATATGCTCATAAAACTTAATTCCTGATTAAATGCCAAATCGCTCTCGCTTGACCAAAATTGAACCAACAATCAATCAAACCCTAGGCCCACTGTATGAAACAAATCAGAGTTCTGAAACTCAGTAAAAACCCTAATTTTGCTTGACTGTCAAGAAAAGTTTGTTTGTCCGATTCTTGAGCCAGTTTGAGAAGTCAGGAAACGCTTGAAGCTGAGATTTCTTGGGGAAAATTACGAGGGCAAATTTTGGGGTACAACAATCTATAACAAAAGAAATTTAACAATTGAAGAATCAATGCATGTATCTTTTGATGAAACTAATCCCTCCAAGGAGTATAATATTGTTTGTGATGATGATGATGAAACACTAGAAGGACCTCAAGAAAATAATTCCAAAGATCAACCAATTCAACAGGAAGAATCATCCTAACAAGAATCAAATCTCAATGATCTACCAAAAGAATGGAGAACTCATAGAGATCATCCTATCGATAAAGTAATTGGTGATATAAGTCAAGGTATGACAACATGACTAAATCTCAAAGATGCTTGCCTAAACATGGTGTTTGTCTCTCAAATTGAACCTTCCAAAGTTGATGAAGCCTTAGGCGATGACCAATGGATTATCGATATGCAAGAAGAATTAAATCAATTTGAAAGGAATCAAGTTTGGGAACTTGTCCCTAGGCCAAGCAATAAACACATTATTGGAACAAGATGGGTGTTTAAAATCAAACTTGACGAAAATTGAATAATTGTTTGGAACAAAGCAAGGTTGGAAGCACAAGGCTACAATCAAGAAGAAGGAATATATTTTGAAGAAACTTTCGCTCCGGTTGCAAGGTTAGAAGCTATTCGTCTCTTACTTGCCTATGCTTGCTCGTTAAATTTTCATCTTTTCCAAATGGATGTCAAAAGCGCATTCTTGAATGGATATATTAATAAAGAAGTCTACGTTAAGCAACCCCCGGGGTTCGAAGATTTCAAGAATCCATCCCATGTATTTAAATTAAGAAAAGCTCTTTATGGGTTGAAACAAGCACCAAGAGCATGGTATGATCGGTTAAGCAACTTCTTATGTGAAAAAGGTTTTGAGAAGGGTAAAGTTGACAAGACTTTGTTTATCAAGAAAATCAAAGAAGACACTTTGCTAGCTCAAGTCTATGTTGACGATATCATTTTCGGATCTTCAAACCAAGAAATGTGTGAAGAATTTTCAGCAATGATGCAAGGAGAATTTGAGATGTCCATGATGGGTAATATGAATTATTTTCTTGGACTTCAAATAAAACAATTAAAAGATGGCATCTTCATCAACCAATCCAAGTATTGCAAGGAACTCTTGAAAAGATTTGACATGGATAACTGTAAGGCAATGTCTACACCAATGGGTTCCGGTACATATGTTGATCAAGATGAATCGGGTGTTTCCATCGACATTACAAATTATTGAGGTATGATTGGCTCCTTATTATATTTGACGGCAAGCCGTCCTGACATGATATTTAGTGTTTGTCTATGTGCTCTCTTTCAATCAAATCCAAAGGAATCTCATCTCACGGCGGTGAAAAGGATCATGAAGTATCTCAAAGGGACAACAAATGTCGGATTATGGTATCCTAAAGGTAGTGTTTGCAACTTAGTTGGTTATTCTAACGCGGATTATGCAGGTTGTAAAACTGATAGAAAAAGCATAAGTGGTACTTGTCATATCCTTGGAAATGCATTAGTTTCATGGGCCTGCAAGAAACAAGCATGTGTTGCTCTTAGCACGGCCAAAGCAGAATATATTACAGCAAGTAGTAGTTGCGCTCAAATTTTATGGCTCAAACAACAACTTTGTGACTACAGACTCGATCTAGGATGCATTCCTCTACGGTGTGACAATACAAGTGCAATAAACATTACGAAGAATCTGGTCATGCATTCAAGAACAAACACATAGATATACGACATCATTTCCTTCGTGATCATGTACTTCAAGGAGATGTCGAGGTAACATTTGTAGATACTCATAATCAACTTGCCGATATCTTCACTAAACCTTTGGCAAGAGAACCGTTTTACAAGATTCGACGAGAGCTTGGTATTCTTGATGAACACGACATATAAGGTGTTTTATATCCTTGTTATGATTTTATATATTTGTTTTAACCTTGCTATATGTGAATATATATATATATATATATATATATATATATATATATATATATATATATATATATATATATATATATATATATATATATATATATATATATATATATATATATATATATATATATATATATATATATATATATATATATATATATATATATATATATATATATATATATATATATATATATATATATATATATATATATATATATATATATATATATATATATATATATATATATATATATTCACATATAGCAAGGTTAATATATATATATATATATATATATATATATATATATATATATATATATATATATATATATATATATATATATATATATATATATATATATATATATATATATATATATATATATATATATATATATATATATATATATATATATATATATATATATATATATATATATATATATATATATATATATATATATATATATATATATATATATATATATATGTATATATATTAAGAGGTGTTTAAGTTTAAGAAAAATAAGTTTTTTGTCATTTTTGGTTGATGCAAATCAATTGCACAATAGTGTAAATCGATTGCTCACTGAGTGTTTTTAATTTTGACCTTTCTGTTCCAGTGCAAATCGATTGCACCATAAGTGCAAATCGATTACACTCTGTGCGTTTCAGTTTTATTTTGCTTCTATTTTATGTGCAAATCGATTGCATCTGTATGCAAATCGATTATACCCACTGTAGCATGCTTTTATGACAGAAATATTTGTTGGTCAGAATTCCTCTCTCTCTCATATTCCCAAGTCAATTAAACTTCATTACATATAATACAACCCACTCATTTCTATCTACTCACAAATCATATCCAAACTTCAGCTCATCAAACATCCTTCTCTCAAAAACCTAAAACCTTCAAAACCCTAAAAACACCTTACCCATGGCTTCAAGGCAAAAACGAAAGGTGTCAGCTTCAGAGAAAGGGAAGAAAAAGGTTGGTTCATCCTCTGAGAATCCATTAATTTCATCTCTCACCGAAGAACAAGAAGCAAGATTCACAAAGGATTTTCAAAGAAAGATACTGTCCAATCCTAAATATGGTATGCTATCATCCTTTCCCCAGGAATGTTTCTTTTTTCAAAATAATTTAACTGCTTATGGACTAGAACCATTAATTTCATCATTTGGTCCATATTATCTGGATTTGGTAAGAGTATTTTTCAGCAATTTAACTCCCCACAAAGGCAAGATGGTGACATATGTGTTGGGTACTCGACCATAAAGTTCTATAACAACATAAAGTTCTGTTATAACTTTATTATGTCTATTGTTTTCTATTATGTCCTTGTTCAGTTATGATACGTCTTGTTTGTTGTTAAATTTCTTTGTAATTGTTAGGTTACTATGTCTATGACTATTTGTGATGCATGATTAATTAAGTTTTCTCTTCAATATTGCTTTATTACTGTCCTTTTTTTTGTGCATATTTCCCTTCTTTTTGATAATGTCAAAGGGGGAGAAGGATGTGGTATATTTCCTTGTCTTAAATTTTTAAGGTACTCTTCAACCAAGATGAACAAATTCAAAGGATTAAAACCTTCTCATACAAAGGGGGAGTTATGCATCTTAGGGGTAGAAGTTTCTTTCCGGAAATTACAACGCATCAAGCAAGATCGTTTGTCATCATCAAAAAGGGGGAGAATGTAAAAGCAAGCTTCTCAAATGCAATTTTGTTTTGGTGAAGACAAACCATGATTGACAAAGAAGGTAAAGATTTTTTATCCATCTAAAAGTATTTGTGGATAAAGTCTTCAGTTCAAGCACTTAGCAAAATTTCAAGGTATAATGATAATACTTATTTTGAACTTAAGACATAGATGCTCAATGGTCAAAAGAAATATTTTGCATTGTCCAAATCTTTATTCAAGTTTTTTCTAAAGCTAAAAATCATTTTTACTTGAGTGGAATTGATTTGCATATTAGTGCAATCGATTGCATGTTTCAATTTTTCAAAACATTTGCTACTGTTTCTAAGTGTAATCGATTTGCATGTTTGTGCAATCGATTGCACTCAATCAATTTTTGCTACTGACTTAAAATGCAATCGATTTACACTCTTGTGCAATCGATTGCACACTCAAAATATTTGAAATTCTAGCTGTTGAAACCCCATGCAATCGGTTTACACAAAGGGTGCAATCGATTGCATGCTGCACGATTTTGAAAAACAGCAGCTTTGCACATGCCTGTTCATAACACCATTTCATGGAAACCTTTCACTCAACCTTGGCAATTGTTCATGATTCATCTCCAGAACTTTATGCTGTTTCAAAAAGGTGCTATGAACATATAAATACTCATTTTCAAAATCATTTCAACACCTCTTCCAATTATATTTTCTGAATTTTCAAAAAATAAACTCAAGCTGTTACACATTTTCATACACAAGTTTTCTGCATACTTTCACATATTGTTAACCATAAAAATTTGAGAATTATATATCTTGATTCATTGTATACTATTATAATTGGAAGAGAAGATCAATTCATTGATTAAATCACTCAAAGTGATCATTTCTACTCAAACTCACTCAAATCAAATATTGCTATATACTTGCTTATTTTTCAGGATTGTTGGAAATAAGTTTAAGTAGTTTTATAAATCTTATTTTTCCAGGATTGTTGGATACAAGTGAAGTCACTTTGAGAGGATTATTCTCATTGTTGACATAGTGAAAATCCAAGAGGATTGTTCTTGGTCTAAGAGGATTGTTCTTGGTTTTGGGTAGTTCTTGTTTAAGGTTGCCACAATAAGGATATCTCTTTCATGTTGAAAGGGGACTGGAGTACTCTCGGACTATGAGGGGAACCAGGATATATCACTTGTGTCTCTTTATTTTCTGCACTTTACTCTTTCATAAACTCAAAATAAACCAGAAAAATAATATCCATCATCACTAAAACCAGAATTTTTTAAAGTACCTAATTCACCCCCCCCCCCCCTCTTAGGCGCACTTCGTACTTACAAAGACCCTAAACCATAGAGTTTTAATGTTTTTGTTGTTGTTGAGATCCTAAACCCTATAGTTATAATGTTTTTGTTGTTTATATCTGGATTCAATATTATATTTTGTTTTTTATTGAGATAAGTAATAGGTTTATTGTTGGATATGTTGTTGTTGTTTTATTGAGATTGAGATTGTTGTTTTGTGTTGTTGTTTTATTGAGATTGAGATTGTTGTTTTGTGTTGTTTTTGTTGTTTTATTGAGATTGATATTGTTGTTTTTGTTTTGTTTTGTTTTGTTTTGTTGTTATTGTTGTTGTTTACTTGTTGTGACTTAGAAAATCTTTTAATGGTATAAGTTATTGTGATTGAAAGTGATATTGAGATTAATTTTGAGTTTTTGTTTTGTTGATAATGTTATATGTTGTCGTTGTTATTATTGTGACTTAGAAATATTTTGTTTTTAATAATGTGACTTAGTAAAGTTTTGAACTTAACAAAGTTTTCATTCAAGATACATGATTTTACAAGGATTTTTATTTTTATTTCAGAAAGTATTATAGGTCGTAGTTAGATAAAAGCTAATAGATTAAGTCTAATGTATGAAAAAAAAGACTTGTTGAATTTCTTGAATTCATAGGAAGAAAAACTTATGACAATAATGTGATATTTTATCGTCCTTGTGTTATATGTGTTGAAATATTAAACTATATTATATTAGATTTGATTAGATTTAATATTTAAATATAATCCAAGTTGTGTTAGCCCAAGTCCAATTAGGATTGTATATAGATAGTCATAGTGTGTATCATTATTTGTACAATTCAATAATACAAATCCTTATTTCCTTTATTATTCTCTCTCTCTCTCTCTTCTTTAAAAGTGCCTCACGCACTAACAAATTGGTATCCAGAGCTTTCGATTATTGTTCTTGATCAAGTTTTCAATAATTTCACGTCAGAGATCGTGTTTCTAGAGCAAGTGAATCAACCAATGCGAAGATGGCTAGTGATAAGGGCATTCTGAATTCGCTTCCAATGCTTGACGGTAAAAATTGGATCCGATGGAAAAAACAGATGTAATCCTTGTTAGGATTCCATGAAACCCTAGAAGTGGTTACTGACAATGTTCCTGCATTAACTGCAAATGCAACCGACAAACAGAAAAAAGCCCATAATAAAGTCAAGAAGAAAGATTGCAAGGCTGCTTATTGCATTCAAATGGTTGTCGATGCTGTTAATTTCAACAGAATCTCTCATGCTGAAACGGCGAAGGAGGCATGGGATATTCTGGTGAAGTATTACGAAGGAGGTGAGAAAGTCAAGGTTGTCAAATTACAAACCTTGTGTCGACAATATGAGTTGTTGTCAATGAGAGAAGATGAAAAAGTTGCAGAATATGTGTCGAAGGTTCAGAAACTCGTCCATCTCATGAAGGGTTATGGTGAAACCATTACTGATAAGATGATAGTTGAGAAGGTAATGAGAACGTTGACCTCTCACTTTGATCACATTATCATAGCTATTCAAGAATCAAACAATCTTGAAACCACTAAAGTGGAAGATTTGGTTGGTTCGTTGGAGGCGTATGAGATGAGGACTATTGAAAGGAAAGGAGTTCAGGACTCGATACAGACACTGCAAGCTCAGTCATGGAAAAAGGATGGTGGTTCCAACAAAATTAAAGGCAAGTTCGACAAGACTCATGGCAAGAAGTCTTGGTTGAATCCCCATAAGAATAAGGTCAAAGATAGATCTTCTGAATCCTAGAAAAAGGGAGGAGGAAACTATCGAAAGGACAAAGAAGATAAGAAAGGTATGCAGTGTTATAACTATGAAAAGTGGGGACACTTGGCCAAGAATTGCTGGTATAGAAAAGACAAGGGATCTACAAGCAAGGATGAAAGAGCGAACCTTGCACGCCAAGATTCAGATGATTCTGAAGGTGGTATGGTGGTTATGGATGCAGTTGTAGATAACCATGTCGAGTCCAAGATCTAGTTTCTCGACTCAGGCTGCTCGAACCACATGACTGGTTGAAAGGAGTGGTTGGAAGATTTTGACGAGTCGAAGAAGAGTAAGGTAAAACTTGATGATAATAGTTCATTGCAAGCAGAGGGTACTAGAAACATAGTCTTTCAAATGAGTAATGGAGGGAAATCTATGATCAAAGGTGTGCTCTATGTACCTGGAATGAAATGCAACTTGCTAAGTGTTGGACAACTAGTCGAAAAAGGTTTCTCAGTTGTCATGAAAGATGGAGTTTTGAAATTGTTTGACACCAAGAATAATTTGGTCTTAAAATCTCCATTTTCGAAGAATAGGATATTTAAGACTATGATCAGTTCGACAGAAGTTCAATGTTTGAAAACTATTGTCGACCACAAGGATAGTTGGTTGTGGCATTTAAGGTTTGGACATTTGAATTTTCGATCACTTAATCAACTGATTACTCAAGATATGGTTACTTGTATTCCAAACCTTGAGATGCCCGAAAAATCTTGTGAAGGTTGTTTAGTGGGAAAGCAATCCATAAATTCTTTCGTTTCGACTATGTCAATAAGATCATCCTGCATTCTCGAGGTGGTGCATTCAAATGCATGTGGTCCATTTGAAGATCATACAATTGGTGGAAACGGGTATTTTATTTCATTTATCGATGAGTTTAGTCGAAAGTTGTGGATCTATGTGATCAAACGAAAGGATGAAGTACTCGAAATCTTTAAGAGATTCAAGATACTTGTCAAAAACCAGAGTGAGAAGAAGATCAAATTTCTGTGAACAGATGGAGGTGGCGAATACACATCCAAGATGTTTGAATATTTATGTGCAAAACATGGTGTTGATCATGAGGTAACTTCTCCTTATACACATCAACATAATGGAATTGCTGAAAGAAGAAATAGAACCGTATTAGATATGGCGAGATGCATGATGAACCAAAAGAATTTTCCAAAGTCTTTATGGGAAGAAGCTGTTACGACTGCAGTTTATATTGTGAATAGGTGTTTGTGATACGGTGGCAGAACCGACTGTTTGAATGCTGGTTTGCGTTTTACGTTTTTTATTCACAAAATGTTGCGGTAAGCAAGAGTCGCCACCGACTTTTATTTCATCCAATCAGAAAGGAAAAAAGTACAGAAAAAAAATCCTTTTTCGAGATATTCTGAGTACGGGGGGTAGATCATAGATAGGGAAGGTGTTAGCACCCTTTCTATCCATGGTTTTCCATGGGCTCTTAGGTACTTGCGCATCTTTTTAAAATTGCTTGTGTATGTGCTTTGTTTTTGAAAAGTTTGACTTCGTGATAACCCTTATATCAGTCCTCAAAGGTGTGACGAAGTTGTTTTGAAAATTTGTTTGAAAAGTGTAAGTGTGAAAAGCTTTGATTTGAGCAAGTACCTACTAGCATCTACCTACTCGAAAAAAGATCTTTTCTATTCTTGTTTCCTTTAGACAGCGTTATCCCACTATTGAGAAATAGGTAGCACCGTCGTTGGAGTTTTAAGGGTCAATTCGAAAGGGACGTACGATCACTAAAGCAATGTTAGGACATCTTAGTAATAACCCTAGAGTCTTAAGATCATATTCGAGGCAACATTTCTGAGGCAACATTCGAACGGGACATTTGATCTTTTTAGACAGGAGGGCAACCACTAAGACACCCTATACTTAATGATCGTTTACCAAAGCCAGCCGAAGTGAGAGTATACCCTAAGAGTGATATGTGCGAGTGATTTGTTTTCAGTTATTTATCTTTGCACATTAGGGTTTTCTAACTGTGTTAATTTGTCATGCATTCTTGTCATACAATCTTATTAACATACATCTAAACAGTTTAAATATTTGCAGGGATTAAAAATGAGAAAGTAAATCTACGCTATTACAAGGCTTCGGGGAGGGGGATTAATTACATAGCCAAAAACCCGGGGAAAAAGCGATAAGTAAAAGCCCTAAATTAACTATTACAAACCATGAACAATTACAATAATATTGGAAAAAATAATAAACGCGCGGCGAATTAAATACGGGGCGAATAGGGTTTTGACCCTTGACTAGACCTATTCGCGATTGATTAAAAAAATGTTTCTGTCATGTTTTAAGAAAATAATGAAATAGTTAAATTAAAGGAAAATCCTAATTCTAATTAATTTTAAATTAAAAAATAAATAAATTCAATCTAAAAGCCTATTTTTGTGTTTTTTATCTATTTGAGAAAAAGAGAAAATAAAATTAAAAGTTAACCTAATTTTCTAATTTAATTTTAATTGTGAAAATAAATTAAAGTTTCCCTAAGTTAAACTAAATTAAATTAAATTAACAAAATTAATTTTGATTAAAAAAAGTCTAATTCTAATTTTTATGATTTTTATGATTTTATGATTTTATGGAAAATAGATTAATTGTTAATTAAAATAATTAAAAGGAAAATTAAAAGGATTAAATAAAATAAAAGATAATAAGAAAAAGAAAAGATGGGCCTGGTTGTAATGCTGAAAGAGGGGGTATAATGTTTAAATTCCGAGCCCAAATAATCCAAGCCCGTTTGACTTCGCTGGATCTGATGCACATGTTGACTTGAGGTGCATGATGGACTTTCAATGGAAAGGCATTGGATCTGGAGTGCTGATGAATTTGATGGCCAGATCTTGAGTTGCATAATGGATGTTTGGACATGTGGTGTACCTGATTATGTGAAGCAAAATTATATGAAATAAATATTGGGACCTGGGGATCAAACCCAGGCCCTTATATCCAACTCCAATGCCTGCCTGCCAACTGAGCCACGCGTTTTTGTTGTACACATAATGGAAGTTAAATAATATAATCAAAAACCAATAACGTATTCAAAAAATGCGCTAAAATTCAAACCACCCAACCAGTGAGTGCCACACATTGTCTTCTTCCCCAAACCGTCATTTTAGCCTAAGATACTTTTACCTACAGACACCTTGTTGTAAGTACAGACCCGTGCATCTCAAAAATTGCATATGCTTAAGATAAATTACCATGGCTGGTACCAATCAACTCATCTCATCCTCACGAGCATCATGGTACCAGAATCAACGCCCAATTTTGCCTGCATTGGAAAACCCTAAACAAGAACACAAAACCCTAACTATGGCATATCTTGATTCCTGTACTAAAAACGCAATTAAACAATACCAATAGCTTGCAAACTCAATGATAAACAAGAATATATGAATCAAACGTGCTAATGATGAGTAAATCAATGAAATTAAAATCAAAATTTTGGGACAAACTGTGGCCTCTGTACTTACGATTCCAGGCGTGAGAAGGCTTGCACTTGATTGAGATCCCTTCTGGAGATGTCCAGGAGTCTGTTGGTATCGCTAGAATGGCTTGGATTAGCCTCTAGGATGGAAATTGAATCAACACTTCTCTTGAACTTTTTCAATTTTGCTCTTGGCTCTGCACGACTTCTAACCTCTTTCTCTTGCCTTGGCTATGTTATGTATATGCAATGCAACACATTAGGTCAACAAAAATGAGCTGAATCTTGGTCCATTATGAAAATTTGATTTGGTCTTTATCTTTGTATGATATCTTTCTATATCAAGCCAAATCATGCCAATTTTGGTTCAATTTGTTTTGCATGTTTTGGATGTGATTTTCAAGCATAATTGGATTTGATTCCACCCAAAATCTGATCACAAAACAAATCTTTGATATTTTTTGTTATTTATTTGATTTAATTTGACTTTTAAATGATAAAAATCGAAATAAAATAAATAAATAAAGCAAAAGTTGTGTGGATGCTGATTTGGATCGTGGACCATGTCATAAGCAAGATTCAATCATGAAAAACTAGGCCCATTTGACAAAAAATGCAAATTGGAGCACATTTATCTTTTGGCAATTTTGCAAAAAAGGTCAACTTGGCCAATACATAACTCTCTCAATTTAGACCCTAGAGAGGTGTTATTGGAATTTTTAGAAAACTTAGGATGTCCCCTAAGCAACCCTTTTGGTCTCATCTCAATTGAGTCTTCCATGTTCATGTATGATGCTTTGACCCAAAAGGTGTTTTTGTTGACTTTTCAAAATGACCTATAATGTAAAAATTCATATCTTTTTGTGATTGCATATTATGAACTTTGGAGATGAATATTAATTGTAGGTAATTGCATCCTATTCAAAATGAGCTTTGGATGGGTCATTTCTGATAAAGTATGAGAAAGTTATGCTTGGTCAAAGTTGAGTTGACTTTTCCTACAAAACCCTAATTTGGCAACTTTTGGGTTTTGATAAATTGTGAGCAATCCTTGAGGAATCATGATCAACCCTTGATAAAATGATGAATAATACTTCAAAATGAGGATGTTGACCAAAAATCTTGAAGTTTGACTATATGTGGGCCACAGTTGACTTTTGACCTAGTATAGTTGATTTTTAGACATTTGAGCAATTGACTAGGCAAACTTCTTCTGCAAGGCTTGAAACTTGACATGGATAATATTGAGAAAATATTAAGACAATGGTGAGCATTTGAGACCTTTTTGGTTCACACATCTTGATGAAGATAGAAACCCTAATTTGAGGTAGACTGCCTTAGGAGAGAGTTTATCTGGTCAACTCTTGACCTTCTTTGAGCAATTTGGGGGCCTCTCTTGCCATGTGTTGGGAAATATGGGAGGAAAAGTTTTGGGGTACAACAGTTGCCCCTATTCAATCTTCTTAAACCTGAAGATGTAGATTGGTTGTCTGCCTTTCGTGATCTGAAGGTGGAAGATAATTTGACACTAGAGTGCCTAGAAATTTGCACTCGCATGAAGTGATACTTGACTTGTGATATTCGGGAATGGGCTTATAGACGCCATTTGGTAGTTGCTAGAGAATTGTCGGAGATGGGCTTAAAGATTCCATCCGAAGGAGTTTCGATCGCATAAGATATTCCTTTGCGAGAATCTGTATACCTGTTATTGAGGAGGACTTCGCTGGGGAATAATTCTGGTTTGGGAAGCAGAAGTGAACTGCGTGTTTGGTCAGGGTATATGTTGTACCGCGACTTTCTGGGGAAATGTGAGATCAATTGTGTTTGATTGGGTCTCGATCTTACAGTGTTATGGATTTCTGTCTGGGGATAAGAGAGGAAGAACCCGGATAGTAAGGTTATGAGAAGGAACCTGGATGGTAGGGTTACTTCGAAATGAAAGCCTCGATAGTAGGTTTGTGAGAAGGAACCTGGATAGTAGGGTTACTTCGATATGAAAGCCTGGATAGTAGGGTTGTGAGAAGGAACTTGGATAGTAGGGTTACTTCGATATGAAAGCCGGGATAGTAGGGCTGTGAGAAGGAACCTGGATAGTAGGGTTACTTCGAAATGAAAGCCGGGATAGTAGGGTTGTGAGAAGGAACCTGGATAGTAGGGTTACTTAGATGTGAAAGTCGGGATAGTAGGGCTATGAGAAGGAACCTGGATAGTAGGGTTACTTCAATATGAAAGCCAGAATAGTAGGGCTGTGAGAAGGAACCTGGATAGTAGGGTTACTTCGATATGAAAGTCGGGATAGTAGGGCTGTGAGAAGGAACCTGGATAGCAGGGTTACTTCGATATAAAAGTTGGGATAGTAGGGTTGTGAGAAGGAACCTGGATAGTAGGGTTACTTCGATATGAAAGTCGGGATAGTAAGGCTGTGAGAAGGAACCTGGATAGTATGGTTACTTCGATATAAAATATGGGATAGTAGGGCTATGAGAAAGAACCTAGATAGTAGGGTTACTTCGATATGAAAGTCGGGATAGTAGGGTTGTGAGAAGGAATCTGGATAGCAGGGTTACTTCAATATGAAAGCCGGGATAGTAGGGCTGTGAGAAGGAACCTGGATAGTAGGGTTACTTCGATATGAAATTCGGGATAGTAGGGTTGTGAGAAGGAACCTGGATAGTAGGGTTACTTCGATATGAAAGCCGGGATAGTAGGGCTGTGAGAAGGAACCTGGATAGTAGGGTTATTTCGAGATGAGTTTGGGTAAAACTGCAGAGGAAACCTGGGTAGGGTCATTCTTGTCGCACCGATGATTACTCTATTTTGCTTCAAGTGTTGATCATGGACCTGCTGGAATTTGTTGATAATAATTGTCTTTCCTGAAAGAAATACATGGTTAGTCATGTGCGATGCATGAGATGCATTGTGTAATGACGTTCTCAAAATAAATGAGACTATGTTATATGTGATGTATGCACATGTCATGATGTATGAACATGAAATGCTGACATAATAATCCGAGTCCAGGAAAATAAATCCCTGACTGTTGTTTGGAGAGTGTGAGAAATGGTACTCTTGACTGCTGTAACAAACCATAGTTCCTCTGTTTCTGTTAGGGATGGTGAACAACGATGACTATGTTGGGGATTTGCCCCTCGGCTGGCGAATATTCTGCCGGAAGAGACCCTGTTTGAGGATAACTCTGCGGGGGATAACTCTGCTAGAGAGGAGACACTTTGTTGATAGATCTGCCGATTTGGAGAAATAAACTCAGCTGGGGATGAGTTTTTGTTGCTGCTGATATTGAATTCTATTGGAGATTGCATTTCTGCTTGCGAGAAAAATAAACTTTGCTTGAGGAAAAATTTACCAACTCAATCGCGATTGCGAACCTTAGCTGGAGAGAGTTATGTCCTGTTCGGGAAGCTAACATTACTGTATTTAGATACTTTTTACTCTGTGGGGAATATAGGTACCACTGCTCATATTCTCAAGCTGGCTCTATCCCTGTACCTGATGCGCAGAGTAACCGTGGGGTTTGGGCACTTCTTGTTTTCCCTGTTCCTGGAATTATGAGTAACTGTATTTGTTTCTCATGTAAATATTTATGAGAGAAATTATTTTCAAATGCACATATCAAAAATGAACCATTGGACGTTCTAGCAAAACAAAACAAGAAAAGAGAAAATAAATCAAAGCTTTGTGAAAATGACTTGTAATGATTTTTGAAGTTGGCCTGTAATAGGCGTTTTTGTACAAAGAGACTGACGTTCTAGTAAGAGAACGCCGCCGAAAGAAATTACAATTTGCAAAAGAAAGAAAAACAGATATGTAAAACAATCCCATTGGGTTCCAACTCTTTTATTGCCTTTATATCTTCAAGCGTCTCATCACTTTGCTACTTGGTCGAAGGTTGATCAGATTGATTGGCGTTGTTCGAGCTTGATAGTCGATATCAAAGTATGGTTGCAAGATGATCCAATGAGACATAGTGATACACTTCGATCCCTATTTTTTGCCTAGACCGCCCTTTCAGGTATTCAGTCCACCGGGATACCCTTTTTTGCCCAAGTCGCCTTTTCAGGTTTTCGACTTGCCGGGTGTACAGTTTTTTTCATTTTCATCCCTTACTTTTGCCCGAACCCTTTTGGTTCGCCGGGAAGCCCTTATTTTTTCCTAGGCCTGTCAACCTAGCGGGTCTTTGATTATGCGTAGTATCTTTTCACTATGTCTGCATTGACGGGGTGAGGAAGGTCGTCACCATCCATGGTGGTTAGAATCATAGCTCCTCCTGAGAAAATGTTCTTAACCACAAATGGCCCTTCGTATGTGGGGGTCAATTTACCCCTGGGATCACCTTGCGACAGTATGATGCGTTTGATCACCAGATCCCTGACTTGATATTCTTGACGTCTGACTTTCTTGTTAAAAGCTTTGATCATTCGTTTTTGATATGTCTGACCATGACAGATAGCAGTAAGTCTCTTTTTATCGATTAGATTCAACTGATCAAGTCGAGTTTGGGTCCAGTCGTCTTCGTTCAAACCCGCATCCTTCATAATCCTGAGAGAGGGTATCTGGACTTTGATGGGTAGGACTGCCTCCATGCCATATACCAGAGCGTAGGGTGTTTCCCCTGTCGACGTCCGTGCTGAGGTACGGTACCCATGAAGAGCGAATGGTAACATCTTGTGCCAGTCTTTGTATGTCACTGTTATCTTCTGCACAATCTTCTTGATGTTCTTGTTAGCTGCTTCAACAGCCCCATTCATCTTCGTCCGGTATGGAGAAGAGTTATGATGTTGAATCTTGAACTGTTTGCAGAGCTCGGTGATCATTGTGTTATTAAGATTTGTACCATTGTCAATAATAATCCTCTCTGGTACACCATATCGATAGATCAGTTTGTGTCGGATAAACCTCGCCACGACGTTCTTGGTTACTGTAGCAAAGGAAGCTTCCTCAACCCACTTTGTAAAGTAATCAATTGCTACCAGAATGAAGCGATGCCCGTTAGACGCAGTAGGTATGGTCTCGCCGATCATGTCGATGCCCCACATTGCAAAGGGCCAAGGAGTTGTCAAAACATTCAGGAGAACCGGAGGTACATACACCTTATCAGCATAGACTTGGCATTTATGACATGTTCGAGAGTGCTGATAACAATTGGCTTCCATAGTGGACCAGTAATATCCTGCCCGTAGGATCTTCTTAGTCATGGTATGTCCACTAGAATGGGTTCCGAAAGTGCCTTCATGTAGCTCTGCCATGATCCTTTCTGCCTCACTCTTGTCTACACACCGCAGTAAGGTTGAATCATGGTTACGCTTATAGAGGATTCCATTACTGATGAAGAACTTCGCAGCGAACCTTCTCAGAAACTTCTTATCATTAACAGATGCCCCCTCGGGGTATTCTTGAGACTCAAGATACCTCTTTACCTCGTGAAACCATGGTTTATCTGTTACCTCTTCATTCTCAATGTCACAGCAATGTGCGGGTTCATACAACCTCTCAATGGTAATCTGGGGAGCTTCATTGTCCCACCTAACTTTGAACATAGAAGACATGGTAGCTAGCGCGTCCCCCAACTGTTTCTCTTCTCTTGGGAAATGTTCAAAGGTTATTTCCTCAAAGTGTGGGAGCAATGTCAGTACATACTCTTTGTAAGGAATAATATTCGGGTGCTTCGTATCCCACTCGCCTTTGATATGACTTACTACCAAAGCGGAATCTCCGAATACACTCAAGAACTTAATCCTCAGGTCAATAGCAGCTCGAAGGCCCATGATACACGCTTCATACTCTGCCATATTGTTGGTGCAGTTAAAACATAATCGGGCGGTGAACGGAGTATGACAGCCCTCAGGAGATATAATTACAGCGCCAATTCCATTACCCAACGTGTTTGAGGCTCCATCAAAATACATAGACCATCGGGATCCCTCCTCGGGTCCTTCATCCGGTCCAGGTTCTTCGCAGTCGGTTACCAACATGATATTCTCATCCGGGAACTCGAAATTCATGGACTGGTAGTCATCCACGGCCTGATGTGCCAAATGATCTGCCAACACACTCCCCTTGATTGCTTTTTGGGTTGTGTATTGGATGTCGTACTCGGTAAAGATCATCTGCCATATTGCTATCCTTCCGGAGAGAGCGGGCTTCTTGAAAATATACTTGATCGGATCCATCTTTGATATCGATAAGGTAGTGTGAGTTAGCATATACTGTCTCAGTCGACGAGAAGCCCATGCCAAAGCGCAGCAAGTTTTCTCGAGCAATGAGTATCGGGTCTCACAGTGGGTAAACTTTTTGCTAAGGTAGTAAATTGCATGCTCTTTTCGACCAGACTAGTCATGCTGCCCCAGCACACACCCCATTGAATTATCCAGCACTGTCAAGTATAATATCAAAGGTCTTCCTTCAAATGGAGGCATCAAGATTGGCGGTTCTTGAAGGTATTCCTTGATTCTTTCGAAAGCGGTCTGGCATTCATCATTCCACTTTACCACTTGATCTTTCTTCAGCAGCTTGAAGATTGGCTCACAAGTAGCAGTCAGATGTGAAATGAACCTGGCGATGTAATTCAGACGTCCCAAGAAACCTCTAACTTCCTTTTCTATGCGGGGAGCCTGGATCTCTTGTATGGCTTTTACTTTTGCAGGGTCTACCTGAATACCTTTGTCACTGACAACAAAACCCAGAAGCTTACCAGACCTTACCCCAAAGGTACACTTGTTCGGATTCAACCTCAGCTTGTATGTCTTCAACCTGTCAAACAGTTTCTGGAGATGATCAAGGTGTTCTTCCTTAGTCTGGGACCTGGATATCATGTCATAAACATAAACCTCGATCTCGTGGTGAATCATATCATGGAACAAAGTGACCATGGCACGCTGATAAGTTGTCCCAACATTTTTCAAACCAAAAGGCATTACCTTGTAACAGAAAGTTCCCCACTGTGTAACGAAGGTTGTCTTCTCCATGTCCTTAGGAGACATCTTGATCTGGTTATAGCCAGAAAAACCATCCATGAAGGAGAAGATCTTGTGTTGCACGGTATTGTCGACTAGAACATCAATGTGAGGAAGTGGGAAGTCATCCTTGGGGCTTTCCCGGTTCAGCTCTCTGTAGTCCACACACATCCGTACCTTAACGTCCTTCTTAGGTAATGGAACGACGTTGGCAACTCACTGTGAATAAGAAGTGACAGCTAAGAATCATGCGTCGAACTGTTTCACGACCTCTGCCTTGATTTTCTCTGACATCTCAGGGCGTATACGGCGAACCTTTTGCTTTACCGGAGGGCAGTCTTCTTTAGTCGGTAGGCGATGTACCACAATATCAGTGTCCAAACCAGGAATGTCTTCATAGGACCAAGCGAAGATCTCAACATAGTCGTGTAGCATCTGTATTAACCGTTGTTTGACACTAGGCTCCAGATTCCCACCTATCTTAACCTCTTTCCTGTCTTCCTCTGTACCCAAATTCACTGATTCAACTGGCTCTTCGTGAGGCTGTATGGCCCTTTATTCCTGCTGTAACAGTCTAGCAAGTTCTCCAGGCACCTCACAATCATCCTCACCTTCGTCCTCGGCTTGGTTGATCGGATTTTTGAAGTCATAACTGGCAGTAGCAGAGTTGTTATCAATGGGATCCATAGTGGATATGGATCTGCAGTATGATACGTGAGTGTGTGTAAGAGAATAGTTGTTTTGATAAAGTGAGAGACAGGAAAGAAAAACAAGGAGCGCAAAATTTGTATGCAAGAAACGTCCAATGCTTTATTAATGATATATGAAATGATAAATAATAACCCTCACAAGCAAAGCCAAGGTGCCTTGGGCAAGGCATCGGGCCATAAAGTTTCAAAATGTTTATTACAAATCTTAAAACAAATGAGTCAATTACTGTGGAATAAAAGAAACAGGTATGAAGTCCCTAGCCATACAGTTATTCGGTCCACCGTTGGTTGTTGGGTAGATCTCGCTGTCAACATCCGGGTTCTCATCATCAGTATCCTCTGTGGCGGAGACAACCTCAATAGCATTGATTCCCGAGCCATGTTTGGGCATGGGTGCAGTTATGACGTTGGGCTTCTCCGGAGCATCAAAATCTATCTCCTTGGCTTCAAGCAAGTCTTGTACTTTGTTTCTCAGAGCCCAGCAATCATTTGTGTCATAGCCTGGACTCTCAGAATGGTAGGCGCACCGCGCATTGGGATTGTACCTGGGAGAGGTAGTGTTTGGATTCTTGGGAGCCTCTTTCAAGGTTGCCAAGTTGGATTTTAATAAATGAGGTAGAACTTCAGCCAAAGTCATGTTGATGCGGGTAAACTGTCGTTGTGGTCTTTCCACCCTTTGTTGATTGTTGCATTGTGGAGAAACTGCGAGTGTTGGTATCACTATAGCATTTACCGTTTGACGGTGTTCAGATCTGTTTTGGCCCCTCGGGCTATAGACTGCACTAGCTTCCTTCTTACCAGCAAAAGGCTTATTTACCGAACTCGAAGAGGCATCCTTCTATATCTTACCACTTCGAATTTCGGCTTCTACTCTTTCTCCAGTTAAAATCAGCTCGGTGAAACCAGATGACGAGCTGCTGATCAAGTGATTGAAAAACGGACCAGATAGCATCCCCAGAAACATGTCAACCAACTCCCTATCAGACAACGGGGGTTGAACTCTTCCAGCTAAGTCTCTCCATTTCTGAGCATAGTCCTTAAAACCTTCACCTGCACCCATGGACATACCTTAGAGCTGAGTATGAGTGGGAGCAAGGTCGGCATTATACTGATGCTACTTTTATAAAGCAACAGCAAGATCTTCCCAATTTTAGACACTGGCTCCCTCCAACTGATAGAACCATTAAAGCTAAGTTCCTGACAGACTATCTTGAAATAAGTGCACCCACAAATTTCTATCGGCAATGTGGGGTTGGATCTTTCGGACATAAGAGCGGAGATGGAGCTTTGGGAAGGACACCCCATCATACTTGGCAAAAACTGGAGCTTTGAACTTATGAGGGATGACCACTCCCGATACCAGTCCTAGTTCTTTGAAATCCAAACCAGGTATTTTCTGAATTTCCATAGCACTCAGACGGTCTTCTAACTGCTTGTACCTATCCTCAGCAGGAGGATATTGTTCATCATCGTAATCAGTATCATTGTCAGAAACTGCAGGACTAGGGTCCTTTTCCCTTTCTTGGTTCTCCCCGTCCTTGGATGAAGAGGTCAGATCAATTTGATGCTTCAACCTTTCTCTAAACCTTCTACCCATGTTCAGAATATCAGTCTTCTTCTTCTTCTTATTCTATTTCAAAATAAGGGTGTTCAGATCCTTTTGCCCCTTAGCCAGACTTATGAACATCTGTTGGAACTGGGTGTTATGTGCCTGAAGATCTTTGATGGCTTGATCGAAAGACATTTCTGCTGAAATAAACAGCGAAGAAGATGAGAAACCTGTAGTGGTACCTGTAATGATGTGTATGATAATGGGATGCGCATGTAATGATTTCAAAGACTTTGGGAAATTTAAATTTGCAAACCAAAAATAAATAAAACTTTATTAGCTTAACTTTGAAAGGTTCAACAATGCCTTTAAGGTGTTACAAAGAAGTAAATAAAACAAATCTAAAACTAGAAAAGCAAAATCAATAGTCCCATGGATGCTTCCTCTTTGTGCTGATGTAGTCATTGATCACTCTTTCTTCCTAGAGCTACCTGGTGAGCTTTAAAATCTTCCTTTCTTGCTCATAGAACAGCTCCCGGTAAGTATCCTACTCATTCCTCAGCTGAATCCAAGACCTCTACAACTCCCCAGGATCAGTGGGCATGTAAGGATAGAGAACCGTGTAAGGAATGTCTTCTTTATTAGTGGGCTCCACAATCACTGGTAACACGACCTCATAAAGCATCATAAGCTTTTGGGCACGAGCTCGGACCCATTCGAGATAAGGCTGCATAGGAAGGGAAGTCTTCGGTCCTAATTCTTCAGGGTCAGATCTACTTACAATGCCCCAAGCTCGTATGAACCTCCGGAGATGCTCCTTAACATCCTCCTTATAGTCGAATACAATGTCCTCGAGAAGTAACTCATGGGGACCATCTCTTCGGGCACGACCAAATTGTCGCAAGGCTAGACAAGGGCTGTAAGTTATACCCCCTTTGATACCAAGTAATAGGACATTAGGTTATCCCCCACAGCGGTCAATAACAGCAGTGTCTTCCATAGCCCGGGAACACCAAAGAATATTTGTATGAGCAAGTGACATTATTCTGTATGACCAACCCAAACCTTCTTCGTTCTTCAGCACAGACTTAGGGAGGTGAGAAATAAACCACCTCGACAGCAATGGCATGCAGCACATAAGGGTTCCTCTTCTCTTTATAGTACGAGTATGAAGGGCATGCAAGATATCCCCAAGCAAGGTAGGCACAGGGTTGTGAGAAAGGAAAACCTTGACAGCATTCACATCTACAAAGGAATCCAGATTAGGGAAGAGAACCAAACCATAGATAAGAAGAGCCAAGACGTCTTCAAAAGCCTGAAAATCCAAATCATCCCAAAACAACTGAGCCTGGTCTATCAGAAATTTGGCTAGAAAACCTTCGACCCTGCTTCGAGTTTCCCAATTGGATACCACATTGGCCCGTTTTAAATGCAAAGCTAAGGCAATGTCTTCTGGCTTAGGAACTTCTTCCATACCTGTGAAGGGTACCTGTTCATGAATGGATATGCCCAATAAATAAGATAATTCTTCCAAGGTGGGCACCAGCTAGTAATATGGAAAGGTGAAGCAATGATGCTTGGGATCGAAGAACTGAAATACTACGCTCATCATCTGTTCATCAAGGTTTGAAGTAACCAAGCTGAGAAGTTGACCGTGTCTCTTAATGAAAGTATACGTTTCAGAAACTCTTGATGCTAACTCTTTAAGTTGGGCAGGTATTTGCACAAAGTTGACTCGGAAGGTATTTCTACGCACGGAAGCCATAATCTGCAAAATAGAACAAAGATAAATTCCCTTGGTCTTTGAAATAGTTAGTGTAATGAAACATGAATGCCATGTTATGATGCATGATGTCATGATAAACCACGGGTATAGAAAACACAGTCAAACCACACAAAGCCCTTAGGTTTAAGGCTTGCATGAGGTCAAAGGTAATACCCTCTTGAAGTTAAGTTGGTTTCAACCTGTCCTAGAAAAAAGTAACCGTGTTCTAGGGGATCTCAATATCACTGACCATCCTCCATCGGTCATGGTTTCAGCTCACGCAATCTTTTCTTGCGGCCGAAATTATTCCGAGAGTATGGTCTCAATGAGTATAGCATCGAGTATCAACCAGTTCTCAGCTCTTCACTGAGGCCGTCTATCTCACTACTTTCTAATAGCCAAGTTTGGCGATTAAAGGTTCTAAGGTCAGTTGATGCTTAATGACACCACACAGCGGCCCCGTATTCTCCTCGTTTCTCCACAAGGGATACCAGTACAAACCAAAGTGCCACATCAACATAGCTACTGCTTCAACCGTATCGGTCTACGCTGTACAGTTCCCTCACAGTCTATTGCTACTTACCTAAAAGGTATTCCTCAGATCTGGGTGTAGGATCTATAGTAACCCTAAACATAACCCTCAAAAATAAAGCAAACAAAGCAATCAAGAGAAGCAATTATGATGACCTAGATCCTAAGGTATACCCCACTTATTAAGTCCCCAACAGAGCTTCCAGTTCTTTGATACGGTAGCAGAACCGACTATTTCAATGTTGGTTTGCGTTTTGCATTTTTTGTTCGCAAAATGTTGCGGTAAGCAAGAGTCGCCATCGACTTTTATTTCATCCAATCGGAAAGGAAAAAAGTACAAAAAAAATCCTTTTTCGAGATATTATGAGTACGGGGGGTAGATTATAGAAAGGGAAGGTGTTAGCACCCTTTCTATCCATGGTTTACCATGGGCTCTTAGGTACTTGCTCATCTTTTTAAAATTTCTTGTGTATGTGCTTTTTTTTTTTGAAAAGTTTGACTTCGTGATAACCCTTGTATCATTCCTCAAAGGTGTGATGAAGTTGTTTTGAAAATTTGTTTGAAAAGTGTAACTGTGAAAAGCTTTGATTTGAGTAAGTACCTACTAGCATCTACCTACTCGAAAAAAGATCGTTTCTATTCGTGTTTCCTTTAGACAGCGCTATCCCACTATTGAGAAATAGGTAGCACCGTCATTGGAGTTGTAAGGGTCAATTCGAAAGGGACGTACGATCACTAAAGCAATGTTAGGACATCTTAGTAATAACCCTAGAGTCTTAAGATCATATTCGAGGCAACATTTCTGAGGCAACATTCGAACGAGACATTTGATCTTTTTAGACAGGAGGGCAACCACTAAGACACCCTATACTTAATGATCGTTTACCGAAGGCAACCTAAGTGAGAGTATACCCTAAGAGTGATATGTGCAAGTGATTTGTTTTCAGTTATTTATCTTTGCACATTAGGGTTTTCTAACTGTGTTAATTTGTCATGCATTCTTGCCATACTATCCTATTAACATACATCTAAACAGTTTAAATATTTGCAAGGATTAAAAGTGAGAAAGTAAATCTACGCTATTACAAGGCTTCGGGGAGGGGGATTAATTACATATCCAAAAACCCGGGGAAAAGCGATAAGTAAAAGCCCTAAATTAACTATTACAAATCATGAACAGTTACAAAAATATTGGCAAAAATAATAAACGCGCGGCGAATTAAATACGGGGCGATTAGGGTTTTGACCCTTTACTAGACCTATTCGCGATTGATTAAAAAAATGTTTCTGTCATGTTTTAAGAAAATAATGAAATAGTTAAATTAAAGGAAAATCCTAATTCTAATTAATTTTAAATTAAAAAATAAATTAATTCAATCTAAAAGCCTATTTTTGTGTTTTTTATCTATTTGAGAAAAAGAGAAAATAAAATTAAAAGTTAACCTAATTTTCTAATTTAATTTCAATTGTGAAAATAAATTAAAGTTTCCCTAAGTTAAACTAAATTAAATTAAATTAACAAAATTAATTTTGATTAAAAAAGTCTAATTCTAATTTTTTTTTATTTTTATGATTTTATGATTTTATGGAAAATATATTAATTGTTAATTAAAATAATTAAAAGGAAAATTAAAAGTATTAAATAAAATAAAAGAAAATAAGAAAAAGAAAAGATGGGCCTGGTTGTAATGCTGAAAGAGGGGGTATACTGTTGAAATTCTGAGCCCAAATAATCCAAGCCCGTTTGACTTTGTTAGACCTGATGCACATGTTGACTTGAGGTGCATGATGGACTTTCAATGGAAAGGCATTGGATCTGGAGTGCTGATGAATTTGATGGCCAAATCTTGAGTTGCATGGTGGATGTTTGGACATGTGGTGTACCTGATTATGTGAAGCAAAATCATATGAAACAAATATTGGGACCTGGGGATCGAACCCAGGCCCTTATATCCAACTCAAATGCATGCCTGCCAACTGAGCCACGCGTTTTTGTTGTACACATAATGGAAGTAAAATAATATAATCAAAAACCAATAACATATTCAAAAAACGCGCTAAAATTCAAACCACCCAACCAGTTAGTGCCACGCATTGTCTTCTTCCCCAAACCATCATTTTAGCCTAAGATACTTTTACCTACAGACACCTTGATGTAAGTACAGACCTGTGCGTCTCAAAAATTGCATATGCTTAAGATAAATGACCATGGCTGGTACCAATCAACTCGTCTCATCCTCACGAGCATCATGGTACCAGAATCAACGCCCAATTTTTCCTGCATTCGAAAACCCTAAACAAGAACACGAAACCCTAACTATGGCATATCTTGATTCATGTACTAAAAATGTAATTAAACAATACCAATAGCTTGCAAACTCAATGATAAATAAGAATATATGAATCAAACGTGTTAATGATGAGTAAATCAATGAAATCGAAATCAAAATTTTGGGACAAACCGTGGCCTCTGTACTTACAATTCCAGACATGAGAAGGCTTGTACTTGATTGAGATCCCTTCTGGAGATGTCCAGGAGTCTGTTGGTATTGTTAGAATGGCTTGGATTGACCTCTAAGATGGAAATTGAATCAACACTTCTCTTGAACTTTTTTCAATTTTGCTCTTGGCTCTGCACGACTTCTAACCTCTTTCTCTTTCCTTGGCTATGTTATGTATATGTAATGCAACACATTAGGTCAACAAAAACGAGTTGAATCTTGGTCCATTATGAAAATTTGATTTGGTCTTTATCTTTGTACGATATCTTTCTATATCAAGTCAAATCATGCCAATTTTGGTTCAATTTGTTTTGCATGTTTTGGATGTGATTTTCCAGCATAATTGGATTTGATTCCACCCAAAATCTGATCACAAAACAAATCTTTGATATTTTTTTGCTATTTATTTGATTTAATTTGACTTTTAAATGATAAAAATCAAAATCAAAATAAATAAATAAATAAATAAAAAGGTGTGTGGGTGCTGATTTGGATCGTGGACCATGTCATAAGTAAGATTCAATCATGAAAAACTAGGCCCATTTGACAAAAAATGCAAATTTGAGCACATTTGTCTTTTGGCAATTTTGCAAAAAAAGGTCAACTTGGCCAATGCATAATGTGATCGGTGGATCTGGAACTGACTGTTTAACGCTGGTTCGCGAAATGTCGCGGTAAGCAAGAGTCGCCACCGTCTTTTATTTTCTCCAAATGGAAAGGACAAAAGCACAGAAAAATTCCTTAAAGAGATTGCTCTCGGTTCGGGAGGTAGGTTATAGAAAGGGAAGGTGTTAGCACCCTTTCTATCCATGGTTATCCATGGGCTCTTAGGTACTTGCTCAATGTGTTTTCAATTTGTGTGTTTGCTTTTCAGATGTGGGTTAAAAAGTTTCTTTTGAAAAAAGTTCCAGATCGACTCATACGTCAGAGTGTTTGAAAAGTTTCTGTTTTGAAAGCTTTTGTGTGGTGTGAAAAGTATTTTTTGAGTTTAGAGCAAGTATCCTTGAGAACCTACCTACCCTAAGGAATTCGTCTGTGTAAGAGTCCTTAAAAGTAATGCTATCCCACCATTGAGAGGTAGGTAGCACCACCGTTGGAGGTGTTCGGGTCAATTCGAAGGTTCGGGACATGGTGATCACCAGAGCAATGGGAAGACACCTTAGAAGCTACCCTCATGCCAGGTTCCCGGATCATGAGGACTTACTAAGACATCCTCTACTCGACGATCACCTTTCGAGGCAAGGCAACAGTGAGGCGTACCCTAGGGGTGGTGTGTGTGATTCGTGTGTCATGTTTCATTGATATTTGTCTTGTCATGTTTGTCGTGTTCTACGCTTGATTTTAATTTAAGTCCATACAGTCTTTCATGCTTGATTAACAGTTAATATTTTGCGAGGAAATAAATCTAAGATTATTACAAAGGCGCGGGTCCACATCGCCAAAATTAAACCGGACCCGATTTAGCGGAAAAAATAAATAATGCGAAGAAATAAAATGCGAAAAGTAAATTACAACGCTTTGGGGCAATTACATGATTATATAAACGATAAAAAATAAATGCGCGAATTAAATGATTAATGGCGGGCGTTGGACCCTTTTGCAAATAATTAAAAGTTAATGAGCATTAAAATAAAATGATAAAAAAGAATTAAATGTTTTTGGTATTTCGTGTTTTTTAAGATTTAAAAGAAAAAAAAAAGAAAAGAAATTAATTAAAATTAAAATGCTAAACCCTAATGCTAATATTTTTATTTATTAAGAAAGAATTAAATTAAGATCTAAATTAAACCTAATTTATTCATGTACATTTAATTATAAAAATAACATAATAAATAATATTGTAAAAAAAGAAAAAAATTAAAAAGATATAAACATTATCAATAAACCTAATTCTATGTTTTTTTTGGATTTTTAGTTATGAAAAAAAAATGTAAATTAAACCTAATTTGAAATTAATTTATTTACATGCTAGGGAAATAATTATAATAAAGTAAATATTATTTTTTGATCTTTTCTGAATTTTTGAATGTTTTTTTATTTTGTAAAAAAGGAGAAAATTAATTAATTAAAGCAATAAAATAAATTACACAATAAAAATAAAAAATATAGATGGCAAACCAGAGTGGGGTGTTGCCCCAAATGGGAGGTTCAGGCCTGGAATTTTGGCCCACTAAGCCTTGAATTTACTGACTTTTCCAAGCATTTTATGGCACGTTGACCATGGTCTAGGATGTTCATCAATTGTGCACCTTTGGATAGTCTCTGATGGCCACGTGTATGCTGGAGTTATGATGGCATATGGTAGTCTCCAGCGCTTGTGCTGCATGTAATCACATATAAACAAAATGCATTGGAGAAGTATAGGGACCTGGGAATCGAACCCAGGTCCCAGTGGTTATAGGACAGCACATCCACCACTTGTGCCAGGCGCGAGCTTTGTTTATTAAATGAAACGGAAGTAATATAATAAAAAAACATGAGCGTTAACTGAAGCGCTGAAAAACGCGCTAACATTCAAATGCACCACTCCCACGCCTACAGCTCAGCGTCTTCCTCATGGTCTTTTCTTTTTCGCCTGAAAATACAAACAAATAGCGGGGGTTTTAAACCCCCACTAAATAGAACCAGAAAAAATAGCGATTAGGTTATTACAAAAAAGAAATAGGGCGCGATGGTATAGTCTTGTTCGTTGGAATCTTCTGATTGCAATGAGGGTGTTCTGGCTGGCCAATTTTTTCCCAAACAGAAAACCCCAAATCTGGAGCTTTAAAACCCTAAGAGGCTTCCATGGTAGCTTTTCATACAGGCAGTGTTAGTTCAAATAAAAGATACCAAAAGCTTCAGTATACTCATATTAACATGAATCGATCATTAAAACTCAATGATTATGCATGAAAAACCAAATACGAATATGCAAATTCTTGGGCACAGGGCAACGTGATTCTACCCGTCCTTTGTGTATGGAGACTTGAAAAGTATTGAGGAAGATTCCTGGATGTCCTGGGAAGCTTTTTGAATCGCTCTTTGGCCTTGAAACACCCTGCAAATGTGTTTTCAGTGTTTGAGTTTTTTGGATGATTTTCAAGTTTTGTATGTGGTTCCTCAGCGCAGCTTGCAGTCTCTAGGGTTTTGGTTTGTGATACTGAGTATGTATAGAACATGTTAGGTCAACAAAGTTGGATAGAATCTCATGAATTCAATGGTTTAAGATTTGATTTGCTTAATATCTTTTTCCAATCTTTTTTCATGTTATTTTTGTTCAATCATGATCCAATCTCATCCAAATTTGCCTAATTGGGATATGCACGAAATATTATGAATAAACATGCATGAAAAGATTTTTTTAGGTTAAGTTTGATATTTTTCATATATTAAAATCATTTAAATGAATATAAATTAATATTAATTCAAATAAATAATTAAAAAATATGAGAATACTTCCCTTTGGGCCTAGTGGTCGTGCATAGGCTTGGCATGAAGAAATTTGGAAGAAAATTGGGCCCATTTGCATTTTTAGGCCTTTTGAACCATTGTTGATTTTCAAAAATTTCCAAAAATTTCCCAACTTCCACAAGGCATAACTTGGTCAATTTTTAAGCTTTTCACATGTTCTTGGACATTTTGGAAAGGTCTTTGAGTCCTTTAACCAATGCCTTTGGTCCCATGTCATTTTGATTTACCAATCTCAAGTTATGGCCTTTGACTTAAAGTCACTTTTTGTTGACTTTTGAAAATGACCTATAATGTTGAAATTGATAACTTTTTGTGAGAGCATTTCTTGGACTTGGAACATGAAGATGAATTGTAGGAAATGTCTTTCTCTTCAAAATGAGCTTTGGATGGAATTTTTCTGATAATCCATGTGAAAGTTATGCCCTGGTCAATTTCAGTTGACTTTTTCAGCTGTCCAAATATAGCAACTTTTGCATCTTTGATGATTTCTGAGCCAAATTTTGAGAATCATGGTCAAGCATTGATCAAATGATGTTTGTGGCTTCAAAATGGTATATTGACCAAAAATTTGAACTTTTGACTGCCAAATGACCATTTTGCCCCTACAGTTGACTGTAGTGCAATCTAGGGTTTTGACTGTGCAATTTTGAGCTGAATGCCTTGAAACTTGACATGAGGATATTTGACCATCTTTGTAGGCACATGAGACTTGATTGGGCCTTTGGAAAGTTCATTTGCTTGACCAGAACTCAAACCCTAGTTTTGACTGTCTAGAAGACAGTTGAGCTGCATACCTTGGGGGGAATTTTGTGACCTTGACTTGACAAATCCTGATGAATATGGGAGGGCAAATTTTGGGGTACAACAGTTGCCCCTGTTCAATCTTCTTAGACCTGAGGATGCAGATTGGCTGACGTGCCTTTCGTAATCCGAGGGTAAAAGATGATTGAACACTAAAGTGCCCAGAAATTTGCGCTCACATAGTGACGGTAATGGGGAATGGGCTTATAGATGCCATTTAGAGATTGCTGAGTAGGGTGATGGGCTTATAGATGCCATCTGGATGTTGATCGCGTAGGAGATTCCTTAGCGAGAACCTGCATACCTGCAAACAGAAAAATGAGTACCTGACACGTCGCAGGAGCTGGTTTTAGATGCTTGATATAGATATGTCCTGACTGGTTACAGGAGCTGAGTCTGGAGCTTCAAACGCTGATGAATGAACCAGGAATGGTTACTGCCTTAATCATGAATGGTAAGAGAACCTTGGGTGATTTTAACTTCAACAACGCTCGTTGAGAAAAATCTTGGTGAGAATTACCATCTTTGTAGTGTCAGGAAGAGAACCAAAGGACATTATAATCTCAAAGGGAGTCACCTCACTCACGTTGGAGAGGGAACTATAGGAAATTATAATCTGAAAGGAGATATCACCTCACGCTCATGCCGGAGAGGGGAACATCTGAAAAAGGGATTACTACCTCACACACCGTTGGAGAGGGAACCATAAGAGAATATCACCTCACGCTCATGCCGGAGAGGAAAACATCTGAAGAAGGAATTACCACCTCACACGCCGTTGGAGAGGGGACCATAAGAGACTATCACCTCACGCTCACCGTCGGAGAGGGGACCACAAAAGAATATTACCTCACGCTCATCGTCGGAGAGGAAAACATCTTGAAAAAGGAATTACCACCTCACGCTCACCGTCGGAGAGGGGACCACAAAAGAATATTACCTCACGCTCATCGTCGGAGAGGAAAACATCTTGAAAAAGGAATTACCACCTCACGCTCACCGTCGGAGAGGGGACCACAAAAGAATATTACCTCACGCTCATCGTCGGAGAGGAAAACATCTTGAAAAAGGAATTACCACCTCACGCTCACCGTCGGAGAGGGGACCACAAAAGAATATCACCTCACGCTCATCGTCGGAGAGGAGAACATCTTGAAAAAGGAATTACCACCTCACGCTCACCGTCGGAGAGGGGACCACAAAAGAATATTACCTCACGCTCATCGTCGGAGAGGAAAACATCTTGAAAAAGGAATTACCACCTCACGCTCACCGTCGGAGAGGGGACCACAAAAGAATATCACCTCACGCTCATCGTCGGAGAGGAGAACATCTTGAAAAAGGAATTACCACCTCACGCTCACCGTCGGAGAGGGGACCATAAGAGAATATCACCTCACGCTCATCGTCGGAGAGGGGAACATCTGAAGAAGGAATCACCACCTCACACGCCGTTGGAGAGGGGACCATAACTTCTACTGAGTCTTTATCAGAAAAATCTGTTTGGAGTCGATTTAACTGGACTAGAGACATCCTTGAAATATGTTTGGGGATTTCAACTGCACCCTTCCTGAAAGGTAGAGGTCAGTCATATGCGATGCATGGTATGGATCAAGCAATGATGTTATCAATATAAATGAGATTTGTATGACGCAATACGTTATGCATGCTATAATGATGTATGTGATGATTCATGTATGTTTTTGTCTAGGAAAATAAATCCTTGACGGGTGCCAGGAAGTCATATCCTGGGCTGATGTTGAGGAAGAGATTATGCTTCCGCTGTGGATGATTGCTGCAAGAATACCGATAGGAGAAGATAACTCCGTTGAGGAATAAACTTGGCAAAATGAAATAATTCTGCGGGAGAAAAGGTACTCTAGCGATCATGCTGGGGAGTGTTACTCTGTGGGGATAGCGATGTTTTGCTGCGTTGATGAAGATAACTCCTTTGGGGATACCGTTGATGAGTTATGCTGGGGATATCTTTGTTGTGCTGGAAGCGTTGATAGACTTCGCTGGGGGTAGGAGGATATTTTGCCGAGGACGCTCTTTCCGTGGCTTTTGGCTGAGGATAACCCAGTTATATACTGTTAAGGAAATAACTCTTTAAATCAAGCCGGGACGACGCGTTCGTGCTCTGCGAGGGGTAAGCTTCCATAATCTACTGGGGATAAGCTTACTGCTTGGGGATTTTGAATTCCAACTTTGCTGGTGAAACTGGATTGGACTCTTCTGGGGAGTTTGATATGCTGGGGAAGTGATTCCTTTGAATAGTGGTATACCGCCGGGGAACAATCTTTAGACCAAGACTGCCGGGGATGCTTGTTAAGAATGCGTGCTGCTGGGGAGGTATTGAGAACTACAGGAAGATACTCAAATTCCTTGATATTTGACGACTTGGTTTGGAGAAGAATGTATTGACTTGTTGAACCATTCTCTGGGGAATTAAGATACACTTGGCCGTATTCTTAGCTGAACCTACCTTAGTACCTTGGAGGATAGAACAATTAGACTGCTCAGACAACTCTTTTATTGCCCCTGTTTCTAGTGTCACCTGCAATGGATTCCTTCGTTTCGTATGCAAATATTTATGAGTTAGCAAATTATTGTCAATGCATACATCACAAATTGAACCTTGGACGTTCTTCGCAAAACAAAACAGAAAAAGAAAAACACTTGAGCACGTTTAACTGAAAATGTATTTTTATTGATTTTTGAATGGCCTGAATATAGGCGTTTTGTATACAAGAGGCTGACGTCCTAGTAAGAGGTACGTCGCCGATCAAAAGAGTTTATACAAGTTTTGTACAAAAGAAAAATAAAACAGCTGTGTAAAAGATGAATGATCCACTGGGTTTCAGCTCTGCTATTGCCTTTATAACTACGAGCGTCTCATCACTTGATGACCTTGGTTGAAGGTGAAGCTGACTGATTGATGCCGTTTGAGCTTGATGCAGATACCGGATTCTGGACGCAAAGTGATCAATGAGACATAGTTTTACGCTTTATCCCTAATTTTTGCCTGGACCGCCCTTTCGGGTTTTCAGTCCACCGGGATACCCATTTTTGCCCAAGCCGCCTTTTCAGGTTTTCGACTTGCCGGGTGTACAGATTTTTTTCATTTTCATCCCTACATTTTGCCCGAACCCTTTTGGTTCGACGGGAAGCCCTAATTTTTGCCTAGGCATGTCAGCCTAGCGGGTCTTTTTTCATGCGTAGTATTTTTTAACTATGTCTGCATTGGCGGGGTGAGGAAGGTCGTCACCATCCATGTTGGTTAAGATCATTGCTCCTCCTGAGAACACATGCTTAACCACAAACGGCCCTTCGTACGTAGGGGTCCATTTGCCCCTTGGATCACTCTGAGGAAGTATGATTCTCTTGATAACCAGATCCCCGACTTGGTATTCCTGTGGTCTGACTTTCTTGTTAAATGCCCTGATCATTCGTTTCTGATACGTCTGACCATGACAGATAGCAGCAAGTCTTTTCTCGTCAATGAGGTTGAGTTGGTCAAGTCGTGTCTGAATCCAATCATCTTCGTTCAGATTCGCATCCTTCATTATCCGGAGAGAGGGAATTTGCACTTCGATCGGCAAGACTGCCTCCATACCATAAACCAGAGAGAAAGGCGTTGCCCCGGTTGACGTCCTTGCTGAGGTACGGTACCCATGCAGAGCGAACGGTAACATCTCGTGCCAATCTTTATAAGTTACTGTCATTTTTTGCACGATCTTCTTGATGTTTTTATTTGCTGCTTCTACAGCCCCATTCATCTTCGGTCTGTAAGGAGAAGAATTGTGGTGCTGTATCTTGAATTGTTCGCAAAGCTCGGCAATCATCTTATTGTTCAGATTGGTACCGTTGTCTGTAATGATCCGTTCAGGGACGCCGTATCGACAGATCAGGTTGTGTCGAATAAACCGTGCCACAACGGTCTTGGTTACTGTAGCATAGGATGCTGCTTCAACCCACTTCGTAAAATAATCAATCGCCACTAGGATGAAGCGATGTCCGTTGGATGCCGTAGGTCTTATCTCGCCGATCATGTCTATGCCCCACATTGCAAACGGCCAAGGCGCAGTCAGAACATTCAGGGGAACCGGAGGAACATGCACCTTATCTGCATAGATCTGGCACTTGTGGCATGTCCTAGAATGTTGGTAGCAATCAGCTTCCATGGTGGACCAGTAATATCCTGCCCGTAGGATCTTCTTAGCCATAGTATGCCCACTGGAATGCGTACCAAAGGTCCCTTCGTGTAGCTCTTCCATGATTCTTTCCGCTTCAGTCTTGTCCACACAACGCAGTAAGGTTGAATCATGGTTTCTCTTGTACAAGATGTCGTTGCTTAGGAAGAACTTGGCTGCAAACCTTCTCAGGAATTTCTTGTCATTTATAGAGGCACCTTCAGGGTATTCCTGAGCTTCCAGATATCTCTTCACTTCGTGGTACCAAGGCTTCTCAGTTACCAATTCAGCTTCGAGATCACAACAGTATGCCGGTTCGTCCAGTTTCCAGATGATGATCCGGGGAGCTTCATTATCCCATTTAACCTTGAACATTGAAGACATTGTAGCTAACGCGTCCGCTAACTGATTCTCTTCTCTTGGGAAGTGCTCAAAGGTTATCTCTGTGAAGTGGGGAATCATGGTCAACACACATTCTCTGTAAGGAATCAAGTTTGGATGTCTCGTATCCCACTCTCCATTGATCTGATTGATCACTAGAGCGGAATCTCCGAAGACACTGAGGAACTTGATCCGTAAGTCGATCGCAGCTTGAAGACCCATGATACACGCCTCATACTCCGCCATGTTGTTGGTACAGTTGAAACATAGCCGGGCAGTGAGTGGAGTATGAGTACCCTGTGGAGATATGATTATGGCGCCGATACCATTTCCCAAAGCATTGGAAGCTCCGTCAAAGTGCATAGACCATCGGGATCCTGGCTCAGGTCCTTCATCCGGTCCAGGTACTTCACAATCAGTCACAATCATGATGCTTTCGTCTGGAAACTCGAAGTTCATTGATTGGTAGTCATCTACAGCTTGATGAGCTAAGTGGTCTGCCAGTACACTCCCCTTGATGGCTTTCTGGGTTGTATACTGAATGTCGTATTCCGTCAAGATCATCTGCCATCTTGCAATTCTCCCAGACAGAGCAGGCTTTTCAAATATATATTTTATCGGATCCATCTTTGAGATCAACAAGGTAGTGTGAGTCAGCATATACTGTCTCAGTCGGCGAGCCGCCCATACCAAAGCGCAGCAAGTTTTCTCAAGCAGTGAGTATCGGGTCTCACAGTCGGTAAACTTTTTGCTAAGGTAATAAATGGCATGCTCTTTTCGGCCAGACTCGTCATGCTGCCCCAGCACACACCCCATTGAGTTGTCTAGCACTGTCAGATATAGGATCAGAGGTCTCCCTTCAACCGGTGGCATGAGGATGGGTGGTTCTTGGAGATACTCTTTGATTTTGTCGAAAGCAGCCTGACATTCATCGTTCCAACGTACTACCTGATCTTTCTTCAGCAGCTTGAAGATTGGCTCACAGGTAGCAGTCAAATGAGATATGAATCGAGCGATGTAATTCAGGCGTCCTAAAAAGCCTCTG
Organism: Vicia faba; assembly: GCA_948472305.1. Classification (NCBI taxonomy): domain Eukaryota; kingdom Viridiplantae; phylum Streptophyta; class Magnoliopsida; order Fabales; family Fabaceae; genus Vicia; species Vicia faba. The sequence goes on along the minus strand of OX451741.1, from coordinate 574,624,017 downwards.
ACTTCCTTCTCTGTCTTAGGAACTGGCATCTCTTGAATAGCTTTGACCTTAGCAGGATCCACTTGAATACCTTTATCACTGACCACGAAGCCTAGCAACTTCCCAGATCTTACCCCGAAGGTGCACTTGTTCGGGTTCAATCTCAGCTTGTACAATTTCAACCGGTCAAACAACTTCTGCAGGTGATCTAGATGCTCTTCCTCAGTCTGGGACCTAGCAATCATGTCGTCTACATACACTTCGATCTCATGATGGATCATATCATGAAATAAGGCAACCATGGCACGTTGGTAGGTTGCCCCAGCATTCTTTAACCCGAACGGCATGACCTTGTAACAGAAGGTGCCCCACTGAGTAACAAATGTAGTCTTCTCCATGTCTTCAGGTGCCATCTTGACCTGATTGTAGCCTGAAAAACCATCCATGAAAGAGAATACTTTGTGTTGAGCTGTATTATCAACAAGGACATCAATATGAGGTAAGGGGAAGTCATCCTTGGGGCTGGCCCTGTTCAGATCCCTGTAATCAACACACATTCTGACCTTGCCGTCCTTTTTAGGTACCGGCACCACGTTAGCAACCCACTGAGGGTAAGAAGTCACTGCAAGGAACCCGGCATCAAACTGTTTCATCACCTCGGCCTTAATCTTCTCGGACATCTCTGGACGCATCCGACGGACCTTTTGTTTAACTGGAGGGCAGTTTTCTCTAGTCGGCAAATGATGGACAACAATATCGGTATCCAACCCTGGCATGTCTTCGTAGGACCAGGCAAAGATCTCCATATAGTCATGCAGCATCTTGGTTAACCGTTGCTTCACGCTGAGCTCTAGGTTAGCACCAATCTTTACCTCTTTTCTGTCTGCCTCAGTACCCAGGTTTATAGTTTCCACTGGCTCTTCATGGGGTTGAATCGCCCTCTCTTCCTGAAGCAACAGTCTTGCAAGCTCGCCAGGCACTTCGCAATCATCTTCACCTTCGTCTTCGGCTAAGTTGATCGGATTTTCGAAGTCATAATTGGCATTAGCAGAGCTGTTATCAGTGAGATCCAGAGTGGATTGGAACCTGTATGAGTGAGTGTGTGTGTAAATACAGCTGTTTTTGAAAATTATGTAAAGGAAATGAAAGATAAAAAAGGAACACAATATTTGCAATGCGAAAATAGTCCAAGATTTTCATTCATGATGTATAAAATGACAGTTTGTATGCCCTCACAAATAGAACCACGGTGCCTCGGGTACGACACCGGGCCATAGAGTTTATCATAGTTTATTACAAAATGAAACAAAGAAATTTATTACTTAGTGACCAAAGAAACATGGAGGTTGTCCTTTGCGCTCCAATTGTTGAGTCCACCATCAGCAGCCGGGTAGATCCAGCTATCAAACTCAGCTTCATCAACTTCCTCTTCATCACCAATAGCATTAACTCCATGAGCAGGCAGGGGAGCTGTCACCACATTAGGTTTGTCAGACGCCTCGAACTGTACCTCCTTAGCGTCAATGAGGTCCTGCAGCTTGTTCCTTAGTGCCCAACAGTCGTCAGTGGCATGCCCCGGGCTATCTGAATGGTAAGCACAACGGGCATTCGGGTTGTACTTAGGAGAGGTAGTGTTAGGGAACTTTGGTGCCTCCTTGACAGATACCAAATTGGTTGCGAGCAGCTGTGGCAGAATCTGCGATAGGGTCATGCTTAACCGGGTAAACTCTCTCCGGGGTCTATCAACCCTTTGAGGATTGTTTGGCCGGGGAGCGGCAGCAGGCTTAGCGATCATTACCGCGTTGACAGATTGGCGGTGATCAGGTCTCTCTGATTTCCTAGAACCATACACGGCACTAGACTCCTTTTTAAACGGCTTCTTTTCTGCACTAGATGATGCACCCTTTGCAATCTTCCCAGACTTCAACCCAGCTTCAATTCTCTCTCCAGTTAAGATCAAATCAGTGAAACCAGCAGAAGAATTCCCAATGAGATGATTAAAGAACGGCCCAGATAGGGTCCCCAAGAACATATCCACTAACTCTCGATCAGTCAAAGGTGGCTGCACCCTGCCAGCCAGATCTCTCCACTTCTGCGCGTACTCTTTAAAACCTTCGCTTACGCCCAACGACATACCCTGGAGTTGGGTACGCGTGGGGGCAAGGTCGGCATTATACTGATACTGCTTGTAGAAAGCAGTAGCCAGCTCCTCCCAGTTACGAACTTTGGTCCCATCCAGCTGATAGAACCATTCGAGATGAGTCCCTGAAAGACTCTCCTGGAAGAAGTGGATCCAAAGATTCTTGTCCGCAGAGTACGGCTGAATCTTTCGAACATAAGATCTCAAATGCAGCTTGGGACAAGATGCCCCGTCATACTTGGAGAAGGTGGGAGCTTTGAATTTATGTGGAATGATCACACCAGTCGACAAACCCAGATCTCCGAAATCCAGCCCAGGTGTCTGTTGCACCTCCATAGCCTTCAACCTGTCCTCCAGTTGTTTGTATTTGTTGTCTTCAGGAGGGTACTGCTCTTCATCAAAATCTGTCTCGTTGTCGGAGACTACCGGACTAGGAACCCTTGCTTCCGCCTGAGAAGGACTTTTGCCAACAGAAGAAACAACCTCTTCTTGGTGCAGAGTATTACCCAACCTTCGGCCCGAGTTGAATAGAACAGTTCTTCTTTTCTTCTTCTTCTCCTTCTTCAGGAGCATAGTCTTCAGTTCCTCTTGGCCTTTAGCTAGACCCAGGATTAACTCTTGAAACTGCGCATTCTGCGCCTGGAGAGCCTTGATTGAAGCCTCAGTTGATTCAGATCCGGAATTCATGATGCTGAAATAAACAGCGAAGAACTGTAAGCAACCTGAAAAGGGAAAAACCTGCTATGCACATGATGTATGAAATGCGTATGAATTATGTTTTCAAAGACAATCGGGAATCAACTTTGTAAACAAAAAGGAACACACTTCATTAGATTCAACTTTGCAACTGAAATTATTCAACAAGTTGCCCTTAGGCGTTTACATGAAATGAAACAACTGGAAAGGAAATAAAAACTGTAAAGGCACATTCAAAATTCCTCATTGATCCCATGGTCTCCTCTTCTCAGTACGGAGGTAGGCATTCAGAGCTCTTTCATTCTCCAACTGCTTTGTCAGCTTCTGGACCTTTGATTCCTGCTCGTGGAATTTTTCCCGGTAAGAATCCCGTTCTTCTTGCAGTTGTGACCAAGATCTCTTCAATGTCTCATAATCAGTAGGTATCTGAGGAGGAAGAACAGTTGGAGGAACACCATCTTTATCAGGATACTCAAGGATGACTGGTCTGACAGCTTCATACGGCATACCTAACTTCTGAGCACGGATGCGGACCCATTTGTAGTAGGCTTCCATAGGTAGAGAAGTCTTTGGCCCTAGCTCTTGTGGGTCAGCTTTATGAACCTTCTCCCAAGCTTTGATGAACCTACGACGTAGCTCGTCACTATCCACCTGAAACTCGAAACTGATGTGAGGCACCAACATTTCATGGGGGCCTGCTCTTCTTGCTCTTCCAAACTGACGGAGTGCTAGACATGGATTGTACGAGATCCCTCCTTGAGTACCGATCAGAGGAACATTAGGATACTCCCCGCATCGATCAATAATAGCCATCTCATCCAAACCTCTGCAAGTCCAAATGATGTCTTTATCGGTGAGAGACATTAGCCTGTGAGCCCAACCTCTTCCTTCTTGGTTCTTCAGTACGGACTTAGGGAGGTGCGAAATAAACCACCTCACCAACAAAGGGATACAACACCATAGGGTTCCTCGTCTTCGGGTAGTACGGGCATGAAGTTGTTGCAAGATGTCACCCAAGAGAGTGGGCACAGGATTCTGAGACATAAAGATCCTAATGGAAGTGACATTGATGAAGTTGTCAGGATTAGGAAACAGGACTAACCCATAGATTAGGAGAGCCAAGATGTCTTCATATGCCCTAAAGTCCAAGTCATTCCAGAAGCTGTTAGCTTTACCAATCAGAAACTTGGCCAAGAAACCCTTAACTCCGCTTCTAGTTACCCAGTTGTCTGTTACCTCTTGATGGGTCAAAGGAAGAGCTGCAGCAATGTCCTCAAGCCTGAGGGTCTTTTCCCAACCAGTAAAGGGAGTCTGATCCAAGATAGGGATACCAAGCAGGTTGGAGAACTCTTCCAGGGTAGGGACCAGCTGGAAGTCTTGAAAGGTAAAGCACTGGTACTGAGGGTCATAGAACTGGGTCAGAACACTCATCAACTGTTGATCCCGCTTTGCAGTGACTAAACTGAGAAGAGAACCATGCCTCTGAATGAAGGAAGTGGTGTTTGGAATTCTGCTAACCAACTCATCAATCAACTCAGGTGAACGAACAAAGTTGAACCGGATAGTATTCCTTCGCACAGGCATCATAATGTCCTACAAAACAGAGCAAAGATGAAACCCTCTTGTCTTTGAAATGGTCAGGATGCATGCAATGTTCATGATGCTATGATGTTATGATAAAGCACACCACATACAGATACAAAGGCAAACATGGTAAGGCACACAAGTCACACAAGGCAAGCCCCTAAAGTTTAGGCCAGCATGAGGTCTAGGTACTACCCTCTTTCAGTTTGTTGGTTCATACCTGTCCTAATCAAAAGTAACCGGGTTCTTAGAGGATCCCAATATCATTGACTACCCTCAATCGGTCATAACTCCAGCATCGCAATCTTTTCTTGCGGCCAGAACCATCACGAGAGTTTAGCCTCAATGGGCGTAGCATACTGCTACTGTTCTAAAGGCCAAGTTGTGTCAATTAAGGTTCTAAGGTTGTTGGTGCTTAACGACTCCTTAGAAGACCCATATTCTCCTCGTTGCGACACAAGGGATATCGGTACAGACTAAGGTGTCACACCAACGTAGCCACTGCTTCACCTGTGTCGGTCTACGCCGGACAGGTCCCTCACAGCTTATGCTACCTAAACAGGGTTTCCCCAGATCCGGGTTAGGATCTATGTATCTCCGATGCAACCCACAATAGTAAATCAAGCAAAACAATACAAGTGAAAACATAGTTATGACCTAGCCCTAAGGTACACCTCACTTTAAAAGTTTCCCCAGCAGAGTCGCCAGTTCTGTGATCGGTGGATCTGGAACTGACTGTTTAACGCTGGTTCGCGAAATGTCGCGGTAAGCAAGAGTCGCCACCGTCTTTTATTTTCTCCAAATGGAAAGGACAAAAGCACAGAAAAATTCCTTAAAGAGATTGCTCTCGGTTCGGGAGGTAGGTTATAGAAAGGGAAGGTGTTAGCACCCTTTCTATCCATGGTTATCCATGGGCTCTTAGGTACTTGCTCAATGTGTTTTCAATTTGTGTGTTTGCTTTTCAGATGTGGGTTAAAAAGTTTCTTTTGAAAAAAGTTCCAGATCGACTCATACGTCAGAGTGTTTGAAAAGTTTCTGTTTTGAAAGCTTTTGTGTGGTGTGAAAAGTATTTTTTGAGTTTAGAGCAAGTATCCTTGAGAACCTACCTACCCTAAGGAATTCGTCTGTGTAAGAGTCCTTAAAAGTAATGCTATCCCACCATTGAGAGGTAGGTAGCACCACCGTTGGAGGTGTTCGGGTCAATTCGAAGGTTCGGGACATGGTGATCACCAGAGCAATGGGAAGACACCTTAGAAGCTACCCTCATGCCAGGTTCCCGGATCATGAGGACTTACTAAGACATCCTCTACTCGACGATCACCTTTCGAGGCAAGGCAACAGTGAGGCGTACCCTAGGGGTGGTGTGTGCGATTCGTGTGTCATGTTTCATTGATATTTGTCTTGTCATGTTTGTCGTGTTCTACGCTTGATTTTAATTTAAGTCCATACAGTCTTTCATGCTTGATTAACAGTTAATATTTTGCGAGGAAATAAATCTAAGATTATTACAAAGGCGCGGGTCCACATCGCCAAAATTAAACCGGACCCGATTTAGCGGAAAAAATAAATAATGCGAAGAAATAAAATGCGAAAAGTAAATTACAACGCTTTGGGGCAATTACATGATTATATAAACGATAAAAAATAAATGCGCGAATTAAATGATTAATGGCGGGCGTTGGACCCTTTTGCAAATAATTAAAAGTTAATGAGCATTAAAATAAAATGATAAAAAAGAATTAAATGTTTTTGGTATTTCGTGTTTTTTAAGATTTAAAAGAAAAAAAAAAGAAAAGAAATTAATTAAAATTAAAATGCTAAACCCTAATGCTAATATTTTTATTTATTAAGAAAGAATTAAATTAAGATCTAAATTAAACCTAATTTATTCATGTACATTTAATTATAAAAATAACATAATAAATAATATTGTAAAAAAAGAAAAAAATTAAAAAGATATAAACATTATCAATAAACCTAATTCTATGTTTTTTTTGGATTTTTAGTTATGAAAAAAAAATGTAAATTAAACCTAATTTGAAATTAATTTATTTACATGCTAGGGAAATAATTATAATAAAGTAAATATTATTTTTTGATCTTTTCTGAATTTTTGAATGTTTTTTTATTTTGTAAAAAAGGAGAAAATTAATTAATTAAAGCAATAAAATAAATTACACAATAAAAATAAAAAATATAGATGGCAAACCAGAGTGGGGTGTTGCCCCAAATGGGAGGTTCAGGCCTGGAATTTTGGCCCACTAAGCCTTGAATTTACTGACTTTTCCAAGCATTTTATGGCACGTTGACCATGGTCTAGGATGTTCATCAATTGTGCACCTTTGGATAGTCTCTGATGGCCACGTGTATGCTGGAGTTATGATGGCATATGGTAGTCTCCAGCGCTTGTGCTGCATGTAATCACATATAAACAAAATGCATTGGAGAAGTATAGGGACCTGGGAATCGAACCCAGGTCCCAGTGGTTATAGGACAGCACATCCACCACTTGTGCCAGGCGCGAGCTTTGTTTATTAAATGAAACGGAAGTAATATAATAAAAAAACATGAGCGTTAACTGAAGCGCTGAAAAACGCGCTAACATTCAAATGCACCACTCCCACGCCTACAGCTCAGCGTCTTCCTCATGGTCTTTTCTTTTTCGCCTGAAAATACAAACAAATAGCGGGGGTTTTAAACCCCCACTAAATAGAACCAGAAAAAATAGCGATTAGGTTATTACAAAAAAGAAATAGGGCGCGATGGTATAGTCTTGTTCGTTGGAATCTTCTGATTGCAATGAGGGTGTTCTGGCTGGCCAATTTTTTCCCAAACAGAAAACCCCAAATCTGGAGCTTTAAAACCCTAAGAGGCTTCCATGGTAGCTTTTCATACAGGCAGTGTTAGTTCAAATAAAAGATACCAAAAGCTTCAGTATACTCATATTAACATGAATCGATCATTAAAACTCAATGATTATGCATGAAAAACCAAATACGAATATGCAAATTCTTGGGCACAGGGCAACGTGATTCTACCCGTCCTTTGTGTATGGAGACTTGAAAAGTATTGAGGAAGATTCCTGGATGTCCTGGGAAGCTTTTTGAATCGCTCTTTGGCCTTGAAACACCCTGCAAATGTGTTTTCAGTGTTTGAGTTTTTTGGATGATTTTCAAGTTTTGTATGTGGTTCCTCAGCGCAGCTTGCAGTCTCTAGGGTTTTGGTTTGTGATACTGAGTATGTATAGAACATGTTAGGTCAACAAAGTTGGATAGAATCTCATGAATTCAATGGTTTAAGATTTGATTTGCTTAATATCTTTTTCCAATCTTTTTTCATGTTATTTTTGTTCAATCATGATCCAATCTCATCCAAATTTGCCTAATTGGGATATGCACGAAATATTATGAATAAACATGCATGAAAAGATTTTTTTAGGTTAAGTTTGATATTTTTCATATATTAAAATCATTTAAATGAATATAAATTAATATTAATTCAAATAAATAATTAAAAAATATGAGAATACTTCCCTTTGGGCCTAGTGGTCGTGCATAGGCTTGGCATGAAGAAATTTGGAAGAAAATTGGGCCCATTTGCATTTTTAGGCCTTTTGAACCATTGTTGATTTTCAAAAATTTCCAAAAATTTCCCAACTTCCACAAGGCATAACTTGGTCAATTTTTAAGCTTTTCACATGTTCTTGGACATTTTGGAAAGGTCTTTGAGTCCTTTAACCAATGCCTTTGGTCCCATGTCATTTTGATTTACCAATCTCAAGTTATGGCCTTTGACTTAAAGTCACTTTTTGTTGACTTTTGAAAATGACCTATAATGTTGAAATTGATAACTTTTTGTGAGAGCATTTCTTGGACTTGGAACATGAAGATGAATTGTAGGAAATGTCTTTCTCTTCAAAATGAGCTTTGGATGGAATTTTTCTGATAATCCATGTGAAAGTTATGCCCTGGTCAATTTCAGTTGACTTTTTCAGCTGTCCAAATATAGCAACTTTTGCATCTTTGATGATTTCTGAGCCAAATTTTGAGAATCATGGTCAAGCATTGATCAAATGATGTTTGTGGCTTCAAAATGGTATATTGACCAAAAATTTGAACTTTTGACTGCCAAATGACCATTTTGCCCCTACAGTTGACTGTAGTGCAATCTAGGGTTTTGACTGTGCAATTTTGAGCTGAATGCCTTGAAACTTGACATGAGGATATTTGACCATCTTTGTAGGCACATGAGACTTGATTGGGCCTTTGGAAAGTTCATTTGCTTGACCAGAACTCAAACCCTAGTTTTGACTGTCTAGAAGACAGTTGAGCTGCATACCTTGGGGGGAATTTTGTGACCTTGACTTGACAAATCCTGATGAATATGGGAGGGCAAATTTTGGGGTACAACACATAACTCTCTCAATTTTGACCCTAGAGAGGTGTTCTTGGACTTTTTAGAAAAATTAGGATGTCCCATAAGCAACCCTTTTGGTCTCATCTCAATTGAGTCTTCCATTTTCATGTATGATACTTTGACCCAAAAGGTGTTTTTGTTGACTTTTCAAAATGACCTATAATGTCAAAATTCATATCTTTTTGTGAGTGCATATTATGAACTTGGGAGATGAAGATGAATTGTAGGGAATTGTATCCTCTTCAAAATGAGCTTTGGATGGGTCATTTCTGATAAAGTATGAGAAATTTATGCTTTGTCAAAGTTGAGTTGACTTTTCCTACAAAATCCTAATTTGGCAACTTTTGGGTTTTGATAAATTGTGAGAAATCCTTGAGGAATCATGATCAACCCTTGATCAAATGATGAATAATACTTCAAAATGAGGATGTTGACCAAAAATCTTGAAGTTTGACTGTATGTGGGCCACAGTTGACTTTTGACCTTGTATAGTTGATTTTCAGGCATTTGAGCAATTGACTGAGCAAACTTCTTCTGCAAGGCTTGAAACTTTACATGGATGATCTTGAGAACATATTAAGACAATGGTGAGCATTTGAGACCTTTGTGGTTCACACATCTTGATGAAGATAGAAACCCTAATTTGAGGTAGACTACCTTAGGATAGAGTTTGTCTGGTCAACTCTTGACCTTCTTTGAGCAATTTGGGGGCCTCTCTTGCCATGTGTTGAGAAATATGGGAGGAAACATTTTTCGGTACAACAGTGTCCTACTAAGATATTTAAGAACAAGGTTCCTAAAGAAGTTTGGAGTGGCAAACGACCATCAGTAAGTCATTTGAAGGTGTTTGGCTCTATGTGTTACAAGCATGTTCTTGATGCAAGGAGAAGGAAGCTTGATGACAAGAGTGAACCTATGATTCTGGTAGGATATCATAAAATTGGTGCAGACAGACTATTTAATCCAGTTAATGAGAATATTTTGTTGAGTCGAGATATTGTGATTAATGAAAATTTTGCCTGAGATTGGAATTCTAGCAATTAAATTAACAAGCCATTAATGAACTTTGTTTCGATGAAGAAACTGATGAAGTAGAGGTCGAAGGAATTGTTGAGAATCCAGTTAAAGGAATTGTTGAGAGCCAGTCAAAGTCGAAGAAGAAGCCGTTGTTGACACTCCCAACACAATCGAAGTCGAAGAGGTTGTGGCTGAAACAAACCAAAGACCTCAAAGAAATAAAGTTCTTCCAACAAGTCTTCATGATTATGAAATGGTGGGTGATGATGAAATCACACCATATGGAGAATTAGTTCATTTTGCTTTACTTTCAGGTGCTAAACCAATCAGCTATAACAAAGCTTTGAAGATTAACAAGTGGAAGTTAGCTATGGTCGAAGAGTTATAGGCAATCGAAAGAAACAACACATGGGAGTTAGTCGAATTGCCAACACATACAAAAGCTATCGAAGTAAAGTGGGTGTTCAAGTTGAAACACAATGCAGATGGGCCAATAGCAAGACATAAAGCAAGATTAGTAGCTCAAGGTTTTCTTCAAAGAGCAGGAATCGACTACTCTGAAGTATTTACTCCAGTAGCAAGATTAGAGATTGTTCGACTAGTGGTAGCATTGGCATGCAACCAAGGCTGGTCGACATTCCATGTATATGTGAAATCAGCATTTCTGAATGGTCCTTTAGACGAAGAAGTTTATGCAACACAACCTCATGGGTTTGTGATTCAGAAGGAAGCGAGTAAAGTATATAGATTGCACAAAGTGCTCTATGCAATCAAGCAGGCACCTAGGGCATGGAACAAGAAGATCGACTCATACTTAGTCGAATTGGGATTTGTCAAATGAAAATCAGAGTATGGTGTCTATGTTCAGGTTGTAGCACAAGATATAACAATCATATACTTGTATATTGATGACTTGCTAGTAACTGGAAATAGTTTGGAGAACTTGTCGAAGTTCAAAGAGCTGATGAAGAAGGAATTTCAAATGTCGGATCTAGGAAAATTGCCTTATTTTCTAGGCATGGAATTTCAAATGTACACGCAAGGTATGGTGCTACATCAAATAAAGTATGTCAAAGAGATACTCAAGAGATTCAGAATGGATGATTCAAATCCTGCATCCTTACATGTCGAACAAAATGTGAAGTTGGAGAAGAATGGAGAGGAAGACAAAGTCGATGCAACTTTGTTCAAGCAAATTGTAGGATCTCTGAGGTATGTGTGCAACAGTCAACCTGATATAGGTTTCGCAGTTGGATTAGTAAGCAAATATATGAGTGAACCAAGAGTATCACATATGAAGGCTGCAAGAAGAATCCTGAGATATTTGAAGGGTTTAATAAATTGTGGAATACTATTTCAACGAGATTCTGAAGGCAAAGAAGCAATAGTTAATTATTTTTTAGATGCTGATTGGTGTGGAGATAAACAAGATCGAAGAAGCACAACTAGATATTTCTTTCAAGTATTTGGTGCCCCAATCTCATGGTGTTCGAAGAAGCAACCTGTGGTGGCATTGTCATCGTGTGAAGCTGAATATATAAGCAGGATCCTATGTTGCATGTCAAGGAATTTGGATCAGATATGTACTTGAAGAAATGACTGTTGAAGTGAAGAAACCTCTAGTATTGCAAATCTATCTGGCGAAGAATCCAGTTCTGCATGGAAGAAGTAAACATATTGAAGCAAGGTTTCACTTCTTGAGGGAAAAATTAAATTAAGGTGAACTTGAAGTTAGGCATTGCTCAAGTGAAGCACAATTGATCGATATTTTCACCAAAGGATTGAAGATCGACAGATTCCTGAATTTGAGGGAAAAAATTAGGAATAGTTCAGATTGACTATTTTTGAGAATGTTCGACAACTTGGATAATGAGGGTGTGTTGAAATATTAAATTAGATTAGATTATATTTGATTAGATTTAATAATTAAAAATAATTCAAATTGTGTTAGCTCAAGCCCAATTAGGGTTGTATATAAATAGTCATAGTGTCTATCATTATTTGTACAATTCAATAATACAAATCCTTTTTTCCTTTATTATTCTTTCTTTCTCTCCTCAATAAAAGTTCCTCACGCACTAACAATATGTAGGAATATCAAAAAATTTGAAAATAATATAATATCCATTCACCTATGTTGTTGTGGAATTAGTCAATATTATACAATATGAATATGGCATAGTGAAGTGGATAAAAACCAAATTGTGATATCACATAGAGATGAAGTTGATGCAAATATGGATGATCGACTAGAATATATGATCTATGATATTAGATAATTTTATTTTAGGAAATTTCATGTGTATGATACTTTATGTAGTGACAAGAACGAATCGTTATATAAGGGGTGCACAAATCTTACACGATTGTTTGCCATGTTAAAACTATTTAGTCTGAAGGCAAAAAATGGATGGACAGATAAAAATTTCACAATATTTTAGAATTGTTGAAAGAAATGCTTATATAAGGAAACAAGTTGTTGAACCGAAGTTATGAAGCCAAGAAGATAATGTGTTCGTTGGGTTTGGATTATATCAAAATGCATGCATGTTGTAATGATTGCATATTATATAATAAAAAATATGAAAAACGGAATCAATGCCTGAAGTGTGGGAGTCACACTACAAGGAGAAGAGTGATGGTGTTGATGATAATGATGATGTAAGCAAGAAGCGTTCTCTTGCCAAAGTGTTATGGAACTTACTGTCGTAACCGACAAAAAATAAGAGAGTCGTCACTACTACTTTTTGTCCTAAGGACGGAAAGGAACATAAAGACCTAATTTTCAAAGATTTCTAGGTTCGCGAGTTGGTTAGATAAAGGGAAGGTGTTAGACACTCTTTATCTCCCTTGTACTCGAGGGGACCTTTTTTATGTTTAAGATTTAATGGAAATTTTCTACTAAAATTGTGTTATTACCATGTATATGAAAAAGATTTAATTTTTAGCTAAGGGAATCACATTGGTTTTAACCGCTTGCCTACGTATTCTCTTGCAAAGAAATCAGAGTCTATTTCGTGGTTTGTAGTGATTTGGTTAGTATTTTTTTGTAGGATTATGTTAAGTTTCTTTCGAATAATTTTGAACTTGCCTGAGTTTGAAAATTGAGTGATGGTAAGTGAAGTTTTTATATTCAAGTAGAAAGTAACTTGACAATCTGTTATTGAAAATATTTTGAATTTGATTATGTTAGTGGAAAAAAAATTGATGTTGGTTAGTTATTTTAATTTTTATTTGATTGATAAAGAGTTTATCTTTATTTAAATTAAGTCACGCGGGACGAAGAAATATATTTGATGTATTTATAATTTTTAAATGTTTGAAATTTGAATAATTAATAGGTAATACGTTAAGCCGACCTACTAATTATTCGAGATTGTGAATTAATTTACTAAAAATGTTGAATTAATTTAATTGAAAAAAGTATTTTATTTGATTTTTAAAAAGACTAAAATAGATAACCTAAAGTAGTTTAATAAAAGGCTAATAATTAAGTTAAATAAAACTAATCTAAATAATCTGATAAAGGGAAAATATTTTATATTTATATTATTGTATATTTTATTGTTTTTTTTTTTAATTTTGAACCTTTATTACCGATAATCTAAATAGAGTTAGCTTAATTAAAATTAAGCTCATTAAAAAAAAGATTAATTCAAAGTACAAAGACTAACCAAAATAAGCTAGTACTAATTGAAAAAACTAGAAGAAAAGAGAAGGAGAGAGCACAAGCCCAATTTGCAAGCCCTAACGATAACTGTTATCCAAAAATTAAATTAAGAGAAATTAAAAACAAAAAACAACAAGCAGCACAGAGGCGCCGCCCCATGGTCTCATTCTCTTGCTTTTTCATTTTTTTCAATTTAAAGAAACAACGAATCATGCGATGACACATGTCTTACAAGAATTAAAAAAAAACAAAAAAAGTAGAGATAACAAGTAAACATGTGAACTGATACATGTATGGTAAAACACAGTGAAGTTAAACAAGCAGCTCAATCCATTTTCTCACTCTCTTCCAAATGTAACTCTTTCTTCTTATTGTTCCAAAATCCTTTCTTTCTTCTCAATTTCAAGCCTAACTAGACATACGACAAATGGAACAAAATCCAATAAAACTTCAACATAACAGTTTGATGGCCGGCGGAGTTGTAGTTTCAAGGGCAGAGGAGTTGTAGTTTCAAGGGCAGAGGTTGACATGATGGTGACGGGCTGAGGTTGTAGTGCGACGGTAGGGCTTCTGGGTGGTGATGTTGAGGAAACAATAAAGATGAAGTTTACAACGATTAGTATGATAAGTATTCAACATCAAAAAGCGAAAAAGAAATTCAAGAAAAATAAAGTCCGCTAAGTCAAGTAAAAATAAAAAAATTTGATTTAGATAAAAGTTAGGGCATCCCGATGCACCGAATAATTCCAAAGAATCGGTCCATGCAAAAATAAGAGATTAAAATAAATAATTTGGAGAATAATCTTGTGAATGTCACCTCAAGAGTCATCAAAGCTTCTCATAAATGCTTGGATTTTATCAATGCTTATCATTAGTGCTTGAACTTCTATCTACGCTTCTCATCATCCGCACGACTACGAAATTTCTCTTGGAGATTGAACGCATTTGTTGCATTAATTGGATTCAGGATTGGAGAATAACAAAGAGAATGGGGTGGGTTAAAAATAATTTTGAGCCTTATATTCTTTGTTTCTTAATCCACGAATCATGGTCACAATACAACCCTCAAAAGTCCTAATTGAAGTTAGATTAACTATAAAAGCATACTAAGCAAAATTTGTGTTAAACTGACTCCTACGTTTGTTAAATTTATTGCTAATCACTTTGCTTCTTCGAATCTCCATCTCTAATCATCCATGAAAACTTCGATTTCAAAACTTGCATGTGCATCGAACATAAATACTTTTCAAAATATACAATTTTATCTACGAATCAATACTTAGCATCAAGGAGATCTCAAAAAATGGTTTAATCAAGAGCGATCCTTTCCATAAAGCTCCTAACTAGGGGGAAAGCATCTAAAGAGGAACCCCATAATCATAGGCAAGACTGTTGATCGTAGAGATGTATCGCATGAAGATACTATTGACAAGGGGTTATCATTCCGAGATTCAATCAGCTTGGATCACATTTAAAAGCGTCGTTCAATCGGAGGCATACCTTTTGAAGGAGCATTCCTTAACTATGTCATATCATAACATGGTAAGATCTGGTTTCCTCTTTCCACAACTTCTCAAGGCCCTAGTGATCAAGAGGCAACCTTTCAATACTCAAATGTTGGTGTTGGGGCAGTACATATCAAGTTCATGTTACGCCATGTGGGACCTAAGTTCCTCTTCAAGCAAACAAAATTTTCAAAGATTCAAATCTTGGGGCAATCTATATCAAAGTTCATGGTGAAGTCCAAGTTCTTTCTAAAGGGTACTCCCTCCAGATCATGGAGATTGGGACATATCTTTCTAAATTCGAATATTGGGGAAAGCCATTGTGAGGCTCAATCAAAAGGAGTTGATTCAAAATGATTCATCAAAGCCAAATATCTTCAAGAGTCTGTTAATCATGGCATGGCTCAAGATAATAGGGTAATTCATCTTACGATCAAACTACTTCTGAGATCATATCAAGAAGAGTCTCTACAAATCAATAAATTGGGGCAAGACATTTCACAAAGGGGAAAACTATCTACGTACTTTCACAATCACCACTGGGTCTTTCTCCTACATCGGCAGAAGGTAGTTCACAACAGAATCTCGGCAGTAGATTCCTTGGAAATCTCATCAGTAGATTTCTCGTTAAGAGCCTCACATCAAGCATGTCGTACACATAACCATATCAAAGTATTAAGGATATTCAAAATATTTGGTGCATCTAACATACAGAAACACCAAAGCGCATTTGATAAAACATCAAAGTTTATTTTGGTTAGAAGAACGTTGAAAGAGGTCTATGTCCACGCCTATGCATGCGCCTGCGATACAAATTACCTATGACATGTTGACATTGTTCACCACACTTTATCAAAATTCAAATCAACTTGGAGATACAATAATTTGCAACAAAACAACGTTAGGAGTTGGTGACTACGAGAACCCGGTGGTTTAACAAAGAGAATTATAAAAAATATTTGCAAAATACTTAGGTATATACATACGAAACATTTGGGGCATATACACACATTTGGTACATGTGTAAATACTTAGGGCATACACATACGTTTGGAGCATACACACATAAGCATTTTGGTACATGAGCATTTAAAACATTTGGGGCATACATCACACTTGGATAGCATATCAATTTAGGGTATTATGCATGTATGGCATCTTTCAAAACTACTTTGGTTAAATTACGAACTTTCTCGGGGTCTATCATTAACAAGCTTATTTGTGCAAACTAGATAGTTCAAACTTTAAGAAATTTGGGGTTTATTTTCTTCATGTTAATAGTCATGGCTGAGGATGACACAACCGACATCATCAAGAATTTGGGGTTTATTTTCTTTATTTTGATTGTCATGGTTGAGGACGACACAATCGACATCATCAATGAATTTGGGGTCTATTTCTTCATGTTGATAGTCATGGTTTTAGGACGACATAACCTACATCATCAATGAATTTGAGATTTATTTCTTCATGTTGATAGTCATGGTTGAAGAAGACACAGCTGACATCATCGATGAATTTGGGTTTTTTTTCTTCATGTTGATAGTCATGGTTGAGGATGACAAAACTAACATCATCAATGAATTTGGGGTTTATTTTCTTCATGTTGATAGTCTTGGTTGAGGGCGACACAACCGACATCATCAATGAATTTAGGGTCTATTTCTTCATGTTTATAGTCATGGTTGAGGACGACACAACCGACATCATCGATAAATTTGAGCTTTATTTTCTCCATGTTGATAGTCATGGTTGAGGACGACACAACCGACATCAACGATGAATTTTGGGTTTTATTTTCTTCATGTTAATTTTCATGGTTGAGGAGGACACAACCGACATCATCGTGAATTTGGGATTTATTTTCTTCATTTTGATAGTCATGGTTGAGGACGATACAGCTAACATCAATAATGAATTTGGGTTTATTTCTTCGTGTTGATAGTCATGGTTGAGGACGACACAACCGACATCATCGTGAATTTTGGGATTTATTTTCTCCATGTTGATAGTCATGGTTGAGGACGACACAATCGACATCACTGATGAATTTTGGAGTTTATTTTCTTCATGTTGATTCTCATGGTTGAGGACGATACAACCGAAATCATCGTGAATTTGGGGTTTATTTTATTCATGTTGATAGTCATGGTTGAGGATGACACAACCGACATCAATAATAAATTTGGGGTTTATTTCTTCATGTTGATAGTCATGGTTAAGGATGAAACAACCGACATTATCGTGAATTTTAAGGTTTATTTCTTCATGTTGATAGTCATGGTTAAGGACGACATAACCGACATCATCGTGAATTTTTGGATCTATTTTCTTCAAGTTGATTGTCATGGTTGAGGACGACACAATCGACATCATCATGAATTTGGGATTTATTTTCTTCATGTTGATAGTCATGGTTGAGGACGACACAACCGACATCATTGTGAATTTTGGGGTTTATTTTCTTCATGTTAGTAGTCATGGTTGAGGACAACATAACTGAAATCATCGTGAATTTGGGATTTATTTCTTCCCGTTGATAGTCATGGTTGAGGATGACACAATCGACATCATCAGTAAAATTTGGGGTTCATTGCTTCAAAACTAACATATTTTCATTTGTCTATCGAGTCTTGGTTGATAATTGACACAACTGACATCATATTTCCAAGTTCCAAATATCTGGTTTCAAGCTCGTATTATCTATCCTCTAGGCTATGGTAGGTATACGAAAAAAATTTGGCTCATTGTGTTAGTCTTTAAGAAGCAATGTATTATCAAGCTCTATGATTTATCCCCTGAGTTGCGATGAATATACAAAATATGTGTCACAAACTTACTATATTAGTCTCCAAGTGTTAGTAAGTCAGCTTTGCAAAACTTGTATTATTTTACCTCCTAGGTTATGGTAAATATACAAAAGAATATACAATCCCTTAGATACTGACGAGTTATCCGCGTCATCGTGTCTAAGTTAAAATGAAACTTTGGTTCAAAAGCTGGTAGGATGATACATCATCATCTTTGCCTATTTCTTTGTTCAGACTCAGGTGGGATGATACATCATCATATTTGCCTATTTTCTATGTGCTCTTGGGTATGTTATATCAATGTATCCTTATTTAATAATGTTTTGGTCAAATTTTGGGGTCTTCCATTATTTAATAATCCTCATATTCAAATGTGTGAGACCTGCGTATTCTCGCACCATTCAAATGCATAGTAATTAAATAGGGGCAACAGTCATACCTCAAATTTGTCTGACCCGGTGCTACGGTCAAAATTATTTTCAAACTTGACTTCAAAATTCTTTTGGTTTATTACACTAATATTTCAGGGTTTTATAAATATTGATTCTCAAATTCTATTTAAAATATAATAATTTATTTCAAATTATTTGTATTTTTTAAAAATATAACAAACAATTGCTCATCTCCATATACTTTTAATTGCATTTCTATTTCGAATAAACAAGATAGCACAATTGGTAAATAATGAATTTTGCAAGTATGAGATTATGGGTTTCAATCTCACTTGGTGCACTTTGAATATTTTTTTATTTTTTTATTAATATTTTTAACCATAAAAAGTCATTTTTTATTAATTAAATATTATTTTCGTTCTTATAATTAAGGCATTTTTAAAAATAATTATTTATTTGAGTTTATGCACTTTTTACCAAAAATGACTGCAATAATTATAATAAATATAAAAAATATTGTCTTTTCTAATTAATTAGTTCTTATTGGTCAAATGGTGTCATTTTATGTCATACTCAATCTCTAATTGATTAGCTTACTGACCAAAAAAAATTTGATTGACCAATCAATTTTATTTCCTAATTTATTGATCTAATTATCACTATAAATAGGTCACTCTTTCACACTATTAGAACATTAATGATTCTTGAAAATTCAAATTCACACTCACTCATAATTTCTCACTCTCTTTCTATGTATTTTAATTTTTGGTTTATTCCATAGTTTTCATCTTGAACACAAACTTTGTTGTTGTCTTTAACAAATAATGACGAATTATTTTTCTATCAACAATTTTGACCAATGATTAAATATGAGGTCACCATTGATATTATCTAATTGTTGTCTAATTTTTTTAATTTTGTTTTCATACTAACCAATTTTACAATTAACCATATCATTTTATTTTATTTTTTATCAAACAATTTATAAAATAGTTCTAACATTGTTAATTTTTGTGATTTACTCATATTGTTAATTATTACTAACTTTTTTCCATCTATTGGTGTACTATTTTTTTCCAAAAGTTTACTAATTATTTTATTTAACAATATTCAATTCTAACATTAATAAAACTTGTTTTCTTTTCTTTTTCTGTTTGCAGTAACAACAGATTTAAAAATCAATAAAGAAAAGAAGATGGAACCGGAAAAGATCATCAAAGAAAAAACATGAAGGAAGGAGCACTAGTAACTTGGGGACGTCTTCTCTTTCTCAAACAGGTTTTTGATTTTAGTTTTTTTTAATTAATTAATTTATCTTGTAGTTAGAAAAATCAGGGTTTCGTGTGATAGTAAGCTTTGGGGTCATGTATTTTCTTCCTCTATTTTCACACCCTTAATTTACTGCCTAGACAAACAAAATATACCCCTGACTTCTTGGCCTGAATTCAATATCTGAATTCAGGCCCATGTTGTTAGCACCCCCTAGTTTTACTTCTCAACTAAAATCACCCCCCCCCCCCCTTTATTTTAAATTTATTTATTTATTATTTTATTTTTTTATTTTATATTTTATATTTTTATATATAATTATAATATTATATTAATTATTACTATTATTAAATAATTTTTTGTAAACATCATTCAAATATTATTTATTTAATTACATTAAATTATTTTAAATCATGCATTAAATAAGATATTTTTCACAATTAATACATAAAAAATATTCAACCAAACACCAAACCATTTTTCGTAAATAAATTAATTAACTGCATATTTGGTCCAAAATTTCCATTATTCACACACCCGGGTTAAGTGCGAGGGAAATTAAAATATCTTTATAATCCATAAAAAACACAAACTCATACGAACTACGAATTGAGACTCTGATTCCTCATAAGAGGATACGTATGCATACGACTAAAAATATGGTGAGTTTCCCTATTAAAAAATTAAAACCTTACCCTAAACCTTTAAAACCTAAACCCCGGTATCCTTGCAAACAATGTTGATGGTGGTGCCTAATGTTGTACCCCAATTTTTGCCCATAAGATTCCTCTATCATCTCATACCATCACAATGCAATCAGATCACAAATTAGGGTTTCAGGTTTATCTTCTACTGCATCCTGTCTTAGGGTTTGCCTATGGAATCACCAAGCACCTTGAAGAGCCTTGAATTGTGTACTTTGTATATGTATGCTTTTAACTAACCTCAAAATATGGGCATTTTGTCCTTTGGAATGTTATATTGTAGGTCATGATACAATTGCCTTCATCTCACCATTTCCTAGCACAGATGATCAAAACTAGGGTTTGAAGTTTAATCAGGAGATCTTTGGATTTTTGGGCAATTCTTGATCCCATACTTCTCTACATAGTCATGAGCATCTATCATTGGAAGTTTGATCATCAACTTTGGCTTGAAAGGGTTCAATTGATGAAAAGGGGTAAAATGGTCATTTTGTCAGAAGACAGTCAAAATCAGTTGTTAACCAAGCGAACTTTTAGTTAACCATCAATTCAATATCCCTATTCTCATATTTAATGGTCAACAGTGCAAAAATATCAAGAGGAAGTGTGAATTGGAGATAACTTGTTAAGGAAGTTATTTGAAGTTTTGAAAATTTTCAAAGTATCCATAGGGCTGAATTTTGGCTGGCTACAACTTTCTCAATTTTTATTGAAAATGTGAAAACTTTATATTCCTAGAAAGAGGATGAAAAATTCTCCAACTCTGTAGGAGTGGCCACAAGTCCAAAAAATGAAAGGAAAAAAAGTTATGAAGCATGGAAGATTTTGACACTTAGTGAAATTTTGGTTAAAAATGCTAAAATTTGACTTCTTCATGTCCATTTTTGAATGATCATTTGGACTCAAATCAAAGAGTTGGCAACATGAAAGTTGTAGATTGAAGTTTTCTCTTCATTTTTAATTCAAGAATCATCTCAAATTGTTAAGTGTATAGAAAGATATGATGATTAGGATTTTGAGCTGAAAATTGAAATTTTGCCCAGCACAAGGCAACACACGCGTGCTAGGCAGACATTTCATCAAACATGTTATGGGCGCGCATTCATCATCACTTTTCTATGTGAAATATTCACTATTTTGAAAAATATCCAACATTAAAGTTGAAGCCCTAAATGTGAGGAACAACTTTGATTCAGAAAGTTTCTCTAAATTCTTCCTATATTTTGAGATATAATTGTGAGAAGAAGGTATCACACGTGCTAAATTTTTGCCCAGCACAAGGCCTCACGCACGCGCAGGATGCCTAATCAGGCCTGGCATTTCATCAAGCAGTTTGTGAGCATATGTTCATATCCAATTATCTCATTGATTCAAGCTTCATTTTGAAAATTTTTGAACATGAAAGTTGGAGTATGAAGTATCCTCTCCATTTTTTATTCAAACCTTGTCATGATTCATGCACTATGGAAGGAGATATAAGGAGATAAATATGTTCTCATGGAATAGCAAAAATTGCATGGCAATGCATGAAAATTTCATGTCAACCAAGTTCCAACCTACCAGATCATCACTCACGCTTTTCTTACTCAATTCCCACTCTTCATTTGTTATTCAAAACGCATGCTTCTCATCCCAAAAAAACATAAAACGCAACATGCTCACCTCACTCTCATTTTCTCTCACTTCTCATTTTCCACACTCTCTCATTCTTCCCTCTATAAAAGGCAATGTGATTCAACAATTGAAAGAGAACAAGAAAATATGAAGCAAGTTATTGCCTCTCTCTCTTTTTCTCTTCCTCACAAAGTCAACAATACATATTTCTTTCTCTCTCTCGAAGCAAGCTTAACCTCCGTTGTTAAAACTTTATTCTCTTTGAAGTTGTCCCCATTCTTGTTCCAGCTTTCATATCTCTTTCATTTCCTCATAATTGGAGCAAAAGAAGCAAGATCCTCTAGATTTCTCATCATTAGTTTCAGACAATAGGGAATTTATCTTTCACTTGAAGAGGTAAAATTCAGTTCCAGATTCCTTGTTTGATAGCTTAAATCAATGCTTGAAATCTTGCATACATGTTATTAGTTGGCCAGACAATTGGTCTGATGTATATAATTGGTTTGATTCGAGCTCCATTGATGTTTTGAAGTTTTCTGTAAATCATGCTCAAGTTCGTTTTCAATTACTTTGAGCTCCAATTTCTCTTTGATCCTGCCTTGTTTTTTAAATCTAAAAGATGTATGATGTTCTTAGAAGTTTGGTGATCATGTTTGCTTTTTGAATCATCTCAAATGGTTGAATAATAAGAGAGAAATTGAAGTTGGAAGATGCCTTGCTGAAAACTGTCTTGCGTGTGTTTTAATGATGGCTGCTTGGTAGGGATGATTACGTGTCCCTTCCTGATTGAACATGGATACATTTATCTTTTACAACGCATTTTCTAAACAACAACTGTAATAGCCTTTGAATATTATTTTTTTTGTATTTTCTTCTCATATTTTCTTTTAATATTTTCTTCACTTCAAAAATTATGAAAAAAATATTTTAAATTCCTTTTTCCGTATATTTTCATATTTTAATTTTTATTTCATTTTTTTAATCATTTTTCTTGATTAAATAAAATCATGTAAATAATTAGGGTTTTAATATTTCTTTTAAATCTTAAATTTTATTTTCCTATTTCTATTAAGTAAAAAATCTATAAAAAATATTTTTGGACTCCTTCTTGAGCTTATTACATGAAAATATTTTTGGTCCTATTTAATAAAAAATTTGGATTACAAATTAAATCATTTAATTAGAAATATTCATCTTTTCCTTGTTTTTTTTAATGAATTGTTTAAATAATTTCTATTTCTTTTTTCCTTTTGAGATAAAATTCAAGAAAAATATGATTTATGATCTTTAGAGTTTTATTGACATTTATGTTATTTTACATCAAATTTATTTGGCCTTTGGATCTAATTGATTAATTTGTGAACTTAATTTCCTCTTTTAGGGTTTTTGCTTGATCGTGCACATTAATTGATTTAAAGTTCTAACTTCCCATGCCTATAAAATCAGAGATGAAGTTGTTTGGAGTGTTTGAACATGTTGAGGCCATAAAAATCATTTTTCTGGAATTTTACAATGTGATTTCATATTTTTCACAAATTATTTTCCAAAACCATCTAGTTTAAGGCTTAAACTTACTAGTTTCCAAGTTTGCATTTCTAAAGCATATTTCCACCTCAATCCAGGGACTCCAAATTTTGTTTCTGACTTTTATAGTACGTTAGGAAGTTAGGGTTTTAATTTCATAATTTTTTAAGTCATTTTAATATTTTAAAACCATTTTTGACTTAGGTGTGCATCTAGGGTTTTACCTTTGACTAATGTTTGTAAATTGAAAACTTTTGTACATGATTCTTGTTTGATTCTTGAAATAGAATGTGGTACTGACTTGGAGCATATCTTGAGGCAAATTCTTCAACATCATTGGGTCTTGGGTGTTGATAGGTTGATAAACCAAATCCATTAAAATGGACGAATGATGTTGATGATATTTGAAACTCTAATCCCTTCCCTCTTCATCTTATTCCCCTTTCTTATTGTATTACATGTTATGGGATAATAATCTCTATATCATTTATCCAAACATGGAATATATATATTTCTATTGACCGGCCTCAAAATAGGTGCGACTTCTACATAAGTCCACTTACGATCGCTTAACATAGCGCTAGTTTGTCCCAATTCGAATAAATGATCATTCGTGGCCCAAACATATGTTTGCAAGCCCAGGTATGTTAATTTGATCCCTTTGATCCAATAAACTTGAGATTCATTGTGTGGAGGCTTTGGTTCTACCAATCCTCTAATGGATCTCCATAAATTTTGGTCAACGCGGATCACTTAAACATCGTTGATCATTAATGGTTGCCTTGAGAATTCTTAAATGGATGATATACTTGACAAAAAGAAAATGCAACTTGTTGTTGTGAGGCTTTGGTTCTACCAATCCTCTAATGAGTTTCAAATGCAAGTTTCAAGATGGTCATCCAACTAACCACTAATTCTTAACAATTGACTTTACTTTATGCTTTTATTTTTATGCTTTTACTTTATATACTATTTACTTTAGCGTTTACATTCCATGCTATTTTCATCTTTTCTCACTTGAGCATTTACTTTTATGTCATTTTTATTTTGCTCACTTGAGATTTTCTTTTCTTTTTGAAGATACTTAATAATCAACATAAACCATAAAAAAACTTTAATGATACTTGAACTATTTGGTTACTATCCTTGGCATTATGGAGTATTGGACTTCTTGGACTTAGGAATAGAAACCTTGGCCTATGTTGGAGACCTTGTGACCTTAATTGATATTTTGTCTAGAGTTCTTGAGGTTTACCTAAAGACATTGGGTTGTTTGTTTGTTTTGTGTACAGGTTATTGTGATTACATACTTTGTTTGTAATCTTGAATTCACATGTATACAGCTGTTACTCTACCCAATTTTTGTGAAGACTTAATACACTTGAAGTTTGGTTCTCTCAAGAGGTCTAGTATATTTGCTTGCTTGGTTTCAATCTAAATAATGGGAATTCTATCTTGACTCATAATGTCAAGTATTGGCTTCTTGTGGGTTAGATGGTTCTTCTCCCTAGCTTTTACCTCATGCTTTAGGATAGTCTCTTCTTCTCCTCCCATATTCTTTAATTTCAAAAATCTTCTCCATCCTTTTGAAAACTCTTCTTGCTTTTTAAACTTGAAGCACTTTCATAATAAACTTGGACCTAGGTCCATGCATTTTCAAAACCTTTTCATAAATAAAATCCAATCAACTTAACAATACCTTACCATTTTTTGTGAGAAGACTAAAAGTCCATCAATCTCATTTCAAACCATTTTGCCACTTTGGCTTTTTATCTTTAAAACTTTTCTCGAAAGATTGGACTCTTGTCAATCCTTGTAGTGATGCAAACAACTATACTTCTACAATATGTAGTGAAGTGAGATATTTTTCACTTGGGTGTTGATTGAGGCATTGTTGATTTTAAAATCTAAGCCATATCCTCCATTTTGAGATGATGCAAATTCTCCTTTCTCATGATTGTGGGTAGTAAGTATGTTTTCCACACGGACAATGACGATGATGTCTTATCTCTTAAAATCAACCAACACACTTGTGTTTTAAATTTTTTAAAGGTGAACTATGAGTACCCTGATCCCCTATTGCATAGAAGGTGGTACGTAGGAACTAAAGGTTCACAACCTCGGCGAGTGCAAAAAAATTATAAAAAATACTTATTTTCTCACCTCCACCGTCTATTTTTTATACAACATTTTATAGCCAAAATATACAGATTTTTCAAAGAGGTTCCTACGGAGTACCATAGATGTTTAGGGTGCTAATACCTTCCCTTTACATAACCAACCCCCTTACCTTGAATCTTTCCCCCTCTTTTTGGGTTACTCGCTCTTTTCCCATTCTTTTGGAAACAATAAAGCGTGGTGGCGATTTTTATTTTGATCTGTATAAGTCTAGTCAATCCAATGGCTTAGTCTTAAATATTTCTACTGCTACACCTAATACCTTTACTTTTTCTAAGAACGAGTTCAACAACCAAGAATCTATAACTTATTTAGGGTTAACCTTTATATTCTCTTTCTTATGATAAAAATTAAGGGTGGCGACTCTTATTTTAAAACCATTTACAACATAGTGGAATGAGCTCAAAATTCCCATCTTGAATTGGTCGTGGATATCGGGCAGGATCCTCACCGAGGGCGGCCGAAGTTGAGGAAGTTTCTACTGGATATATTTCCTTCTCCTTTCGCTTCTTCTCCTGTATATTGTCCTCGGAGAAATGGATGTCCAAGTCAATTGAGTCGATGTGCTGCATCGACATTGGCTCCTTAGAGCTAATGGGACGAGGAGGTCTGTTAGCTGCTATGGGTGGCACATTTATGGTGTTCATCCCTTTTAAGGCTGCTTTGAAGCACCTCCTTATTACTTCAATGTCTCCATGGAAGGTGGTGATCACTCCTTCTAAAGTGTAGTATTTCATTTTCAAGTGTACCGTTGAGGGTACAACTATGAGTTCGTTCATAGTTGGCCTCCCGAAGATGTATTGGTACAGAGAGGGGCAGTCTACCACTAGGAACTGGGTTTTGATAAACCTGGCCGTTTCATTTTCCCCGAAAGTGACGATCAACTCGACGAAACCCAATGGCTTAGTGACTGCATCGTTGAAACCTTGGAGGTTCGAGCCTACGTACGGTGTTAGGTGTGTTTCGTTTAGTTGTAGTATGGTGAACAATTGGGAATACATGATGTCCACTGAGCTCCCCTAGTCAATAAGTATACGCCTGACATCAAAGTTGGCCATTTATGCCCATATGAGCAGAGGGATGCTCGAATTGGGAGTCCCACCTGGTAGTTCCTCGTGGTAGAAAGCCATTGAGATGGAGCTTCTCTGAAATTTGTCGAGTGTGGAGTTCTTGTTGGAGCTTGCTTCAATCAGTTTTTCAAACCTTCTTTTCACCAAGCTCATGGTGAATTTATTAAAACCTCCACCTGAGATGACCATGGAAGAAAGGAATGTCTCCCAGGGACTATGTGTTACGAAGTACATAGGGTTCTCGGCTTCCTCGGGGACGTAGAAATCCTTGAGCCACAAAATGCACATAGCAACGACCATGTTGATATTGTTTGAGGCATGTTTATTTTCTTAGACTTTCTTTGACTCGGGTGCATCCTCGGGGGGACTATCCTTCTTTTTGTACTACTTGAGATGCCCATCTTTGATGAGGATCTCTATGGCATCTTTCAAGTGGATATAGTCTTCTTTTGTATGCTCGTGGCTCTTTTGGAACCGAAACTATTTTAATTTGTCCATCCCAAGCTTGGGTGGTGTTTGTTGAGGAAATCAGACCCCTGCCTGGTGAAACTCTGAATTGGTGCAATCAGTTAGGATGCACTCGCGAGAGGTGGTTAGAGGTGTGTAGTCATGGAACCGGCCAGGTGGCCCCTTGTATTCCTGCAAATCGCAGGGCTTGTTGTCTTTCCTCTTCTCAGCTCCCCGACAAGATGTCAATGGATCCTCGTGTTTTGAACCCTTGGCATTCTCCTGGTGCCTCGAGTCCCGAGAATAATTGAAGGCTTCCTTTTATTTGTATTGGATGTACATTTGTACCTTGAGGAGGGGCGTCTATGAAGGAGGGAGTTTCAATTTCGAAAACTTTGGCAAAGTCGCTACGCGGGCGCAGTCCATGCTCGAGCAAGTATTTCTTTATATCATCAGTGGTGGAGACCTGAGCAACCTTGTAGTTGAACCTCTTAGTATATTCCAGAAGGGACTCATCCTTGCCTTGGATGATCGCCTCTAGAAATGCTTCTGACTTCGGGTGCCGACGAGAAGCCATGAAATTCCTGGAGAACTGCTTTATAAGGTTTCACCAGGATGTGATGGATTCATCGGGAAGACTTTTGTACCATACCATAGCTCATTTCCTGAGTGTGGCGGGGAATATCCTGCATTTTATGGTGCCCTTAACGCCTTGATAGTCGAGTAGAGCATCGATGTTTACGAGGTGGTCGTCTGGGTTAGCAGTTCCATCGTATGTCCTTAGGTTGGGGGATTTTTCCAGTTCGGTAGGGAGTGGTGTCTCCATGATTTCTCGCGATAACGGGTCGTGGGGGTCGTCATCGTCGCTCCAACTTTTGGACCGAGGATGAGAGTAATTCCTTCCTCAGCATGGACTATCGACTTACTGGGGAGATGGGTTCCTTGGATGAATCTTTGATTTCGGTGGAGGCGAATGATGTTCGTCTGGCCGTGGCTCGGCTCATGTCTTCTTTAGGGTGACGATCACATGGTTATGGTGAAGTATCAGAGTGTTGGTTTGATTTAGAGCAACGAGTAGAGCTGCCATGGCCAGATCGAAACTGGCTAGCATTGAGATCGGCTGGAGAGTAGTTGGTGTCTCTTCTTGGGCTTTCTTGAATCGACCAACTTCTAAGAAATGGATGTCATCATCGTCAGCCTCGGTGGAGGAGGGAGATGATGTGACACCATCTCTCTTGAAGGGGATGTCCTCGAGGGGAGGGTATTTATCATCATTTCCAGCCTTACGAATGGCGGATAAGATGGTTTTTCCAGCAAGCTGGTCATCATCGTGATCAGCCATGATCAGAATCTAGTGATGTTGCTTTTTTCTTTGGTTTCTGGGAAAGAAAGATGGGGAAGATAGTTTCCCACAGACAGCGCCATTGATCTTACCGGTTAATCAGAACCTGAAAGAGACCAAAATGTTTGTCTACAAAGCTGGTAATGAGAAGGAGGGAGTGTACATGCAAAGCACTATGACGCTCAAGTAAGAAAGAGTGCAAAGAGATACAAGATAGAAAATCTAGGTTTTTAGAAGTGAGTAATGAATATTGAATAACTTCCACTCACAAGTGTGGGGGTTTATATAGTGCTCCCGACACTTGGCCATTGGTCCCTATTTTAGGGCCTAGATATCAGATCCGCAAAAATAGGTAACAACCAGAAACTAGTCGTTATAACGGGAAGACATGCTCGTAACTAGCCCTTATGACGGGCAGACGTGCTTGTAACTAGCAATTTCTCCAAGCAAGGGCGCAACTATGGGAAATCGCATCAAAGGAATTCCTGGTTGTCTAATTCACGTGTGTCGAGCAGAATAAGGGATAGCTGCTGACGTGGGCAGGCATATGGTTCAGGGCATCGTTGGTCCTGCTGTTTCTGGGGTACAGTCGACCAAGCGTCCTCGGATGAGGGATAGATGGCAAGGTGCCCCCTTTGTTAGAACATAGTTTGGTTCTACATCCTTGTAATAATTTTGGTGATAACAAATACATGATATATATAAAGAACAAATATGCTCTCTAATTATGTATTTAAATATGCAGATTACTTATGATAAAAGAAGCATAGAAGATGATGAGAGATCTATGTTTTGAAGCTCTGTTTAAGACAAACTCACTTAAAAGAAAATTCGTGTAACACGCTAAATAGAAGAAGTTCTGATGTTACAACTTCTGAAGCACCAACACTGCAAGCAAAAGCTCTGATATTCTGATAAGTAAAATTCTGGAAGAATAAAATAAGTCTCAATGCACTCATCTATTCAATTGTTCTATAAATTCAGCACTTAAAGCTACACTTTGATAGTAAATACTCTGAAATGAAAAATAAGCTTCAACGTATTATCCAAGTTCTAATGAATATTAAAGAAACTATGATGATCTAAAGTCTCAACGGTAATATTCTTATTCTAAATAAGATCCCAAGGAAGCAATTCTTTGATCCGTTATATCACATTCATTACAAATCAAAAAGTAACGGTTGAACTAAGACAAAGATCTATATTTTTGGAAAGTGCATTAAAACACTTTATCAACCTTCCAAAAATAACTTCTCTTGTCTCTCTTGCCTCGCCTATATAAAGAATACTTGAAGAAGAAAACAAACACAACACTAATGCGCACTGAAAAGAGGAATATTTTTACCCAGTTCTATCTTGAGCTTTACAAATGTGTGTACATCACTGTTGTGATATAGTTTGGTCTAGAAACATCATTGTACACACTCTTTTTTGATTTATTCGTATTACCTTGAGAAAACTGATTTGTGGTTTAAACTCAATAAGACATTGACAGTGTCATTGTATCTGTGTAATCAAGTTTTGATTAGTGGATTAAGACCTCGTTTGAGAGAGGAGAAATCACCTTGGCGGCTGGACTAAAGTAGTTTGAGTTCAAACGAACCATGATAGCCAACATGTATATTGTTTTAATTTTGAAAACCCCAATTCAAACCCCCTCTTCTTGTGTTTTTTCATTCTTCAATTGGCATCAGAGTGCCTAGTTCTGGGTGCAAACACTTAATCGTGTCAGAAAAAGATCCTAGCAAGAAAAACACTATGGTTGGACCAAGTCAGATCATCAACAATGTTAACCATGATGAGAAAGACATAATCAGTGGCAAACCTCCAATCTTTGATGGTGAGAACTTCGATTACTGGAAAGACAGAATTGGAAGTTTCTTTCTAGCTCATGACACTAATCTCTGGGATATGGTGACTGATGGATACGTTCATCCATTTGACGAAAGCGGTCAGAAGGTCGACATAAAGAAAATGAAAGGTCAACAAAAGAAAGAATTCATAAATCATCATAAATCCAGAATAATCATCTTGAGTTCTATCTCGTACACTGAGTATGAGAAGATCATGAACAGAGAATCAGGTAAAAACATGTTTGACTCTTTGAGAATGATGCATGAAGGCAACACACAAGTCAAAGAAACCAAAGCTCTTGCACTCATCCATAAGTATGAAGACTTCAAAATGGAAGAAGATGAAACCGTTGAAATAATGTTCTCAAGGTTTCAAATTTTAATTATTGGGATGAAAGTTATGGACAAAGGGTACTCAATAGTAGATCATGTAAAGAAAATCATCAGAAGCTTACCCAAGAAATGGAGACCCATGGTCACAACCTTAAAACTATCCAAAGATATGAATAAAATATCTCTTGAAGAACTTACCAACTCCTTGAGAAGTCATGAGATAGAACTAGAAGAAGATGAGCCCCAAAAGCAAGGTAAGTCTCTCACTCTTAAATCTAATAAAAAATATGAACCTAATGTTTTTCAGGCAAAAGAAGAAAACTCTGGTGGATCCTCGTCAGAAGAAGACGAACTATATCTTCTCTCCAGAAGAGTCAATCAGCTATGGAAGCACAAACAAAGGAAGTTTAGAAACCCCAGAAGAACAGGAAATCACTCTAAATCATCTTCTAGATACAGAAAATTTAGCAACAAAGATATTGTATGCTATGAATGCAACAAACTAGGTCACTATAAAACCAAATTCCTAAATCTTCAGAAAGAAAAACCTAAAAAGAAGTTCTCGGAAGAAAAGAACAAAATTCTTATGGCAACGTGGGATGTCTCAGAATCTTCTGAAGCTAAAACAGAATCAGAAGATGAACGAGGAAATATAGCCTTAATGGCCAACATATCTGATGACACTGGATCATATGAATCTGAATCAGACTCAGAGTCAGAAGAGGTATTCTCTAACTTTTCTAGATCTCAATAAGAAGATAGCCTATTAAAAATTCTTGAAAGATATCAGCAACTTAGAGTCAAAAACAAGAACCTGAAAAAAGATATAGTATTTGACTCTGAAGAAACTAAGAAACTAAAAACATAAAACTCTGAGCTAAAAGAAACCATCTTTAAACTTGAAAATGAAAACTATGAATTACAAAAAGCTCAGAAAGAAACTGTTTCAGAAGTTTCGAATAGTTCTGATAAATTCATAAAAGAATATGATCATAGCTTTAAAAAATTTCTATCTAAAAACATAGATAGGAGCAAGATGGCTTTAATGATCTATGGAGTTAGCAGAAACGGCAGAAAAGGTATATGATATGTGAAACCAAGGGGAGAAGAAACATATTAACCAAAGAAAGTTGATGATATAGTTATAAAACACACACCACTCTATGCATACTTTACATATCTACATGCACATGATATAAAACATACTAGTAATACTTTCTCTGCAAAACCAAAATTCAAACAAAATTTTGGAAACTCTAACAGACAAGGACCCAAAAAGATATGGGTACCTAAGAATAAAATCATTTATGTTGCAGATGTCTTTAACAGCAAAGTTGAGACACCAATCTTGGTACTTGGACTCTGGATGCTCTCGACACATAACGGGAAGAAAGCATATGTTCCAAAGTCTAGAGCTTAAATCTGGAGGCTATGTAGGTTTCAGAGGCAATCAAAAAGGAAAGATTATTGGCTCTGGAACTATTGGTAACTGTACACTTCCCTCTATAACTAATATTTTGTTAGTAGATGGATTAATGCATAATCTGTTATCCATAAGTCAATTAAGTGATAACGGTTATGATATCATCTTTAATCAAAAGTCATGTAAAGCAGTTAGTCAGAAAGATGGGTCTATCCTTTTTAATGGTAAGATAAAGAACAACATTTATAAAATAAAACTTTCTGAACTAAAAAGTCAGAATGTGAAATGCCTTATGTCTGTTAATGATGAGAAATGGGTTTGGCACAAAAGATTGGGATATGTTAGTATGAGAAGAATATCTCAGATTAACAAACTCAATCTGGTCATAGGACTTCCTAACTTGAACTTCAGCTCAGGTGCTCTGCGTGAAGCATGTCAAAAAGGCAAGTTTGCAAAACCCTCTTTCAAATCAAAAATGTTTTTTCTACCTCTAGACCATTAGAACTTCTGCATATAAATCTGTTTGGACCAGTGAAAACTGCATCAATCAGCAGAAAGAAGTATGGATTAGTGATCAAAGATGACTATAGCAGATGGAAATGGGTAAAGTTCTTAAGACTCAAGGATGAGTCACACTCTGTGTTCTCTACTTTCTGTAACCAATTTCAAAACGAAAAAGATTTTATAATTGTTAAAGTCCAAAGTGATCATGGTAGGGAATTCGAAAACAAAAGATTCATAAACTTTTTTAACGAGAATGGAATCTCTCATGATTTCTCTTGTTCTAGAACTCCTCAACAAAACAGAGTTATAGAACGAAAGAATAGAACTTTACAAGAAATAGCCAGAACCATGATCAACGAGACTAACATTTTTAAAACCTTGTAGGCAAAAGCAATTAACACAACATGTTATATTCATAATAGAATCTCAATAAGACTTATTATGGCTAAGACTCCATATGAACTGTGGAAGAACAGAAAGCCCAACATCTCTTATTTCCATCCATTTGGATGTACTTGTTTTATATTGAACACTAAAGAACATTTGAACAAGTTAGATTCTAAAGCACAAAAGTGTCTCATGTTAGGATACTCTGAATGCTCAAAAGGTTATAGAGTATATAACACAGAAACATGAATTGTGGAAGAATCTATTAATGTCAGATTTGGTGATAAGCTTGGCTCTCAAAATTCAAAGAAGAGTAAAACTTTTGCATATATAGAGGTTCAACTTACAGGTACTGAAGACAGATCTTCAGAAAATCATAATACATAATCTCATCCAAATACAGAAGAAGATGTCACAAATATTATAGTAGCCTCTGAGGAATCCATCTAGAAAAGACAATCCAGAAGTAGCTTAGCTCATCCGAAAAACATGATTCTGGAAAAGAAAGATGACCCAATTAGAACAAGATCTATATTCAGAAACTCTAAAGAATCACTCATGGGATTAGTATCTTTGATCGAGCCAACTTCCATTGACGAAGCTCTTCTAGACAATGACTGGATCCTTGCAATGCAGGAAGAACTAAATCATTTTACCAGAAACAATGTGTGGGATATAGTTCCTAAACCAAAAGGATTCAACATCATTGGAACCAAACGGGTCTTCAGAAACAAGCTAAAAGTACAAGGAGAAGTCGTTAGAAAAAAAACACAATTGGTGGCACAAGTTTATAGTCAACAAGAAGGGATAGACTATACATAAATCTTTGCTCCATTCGCCAGGTTAGAATCTATCAGACTTTTAGTTTCTTTTGCTATAAATAATGGCATCACTCTTTATCAAATGGATGTTAAAAGTGATTTTTTAAATGGCTACATTGATGAAGAAGTTTATGTGCACCAACCCCCTAATTTTGAAAATACAAAACATCCAGAGTATGTTTATAAACTTAAGAAATCATTATATGGTCTGAAACAAGCTCTCAGAGCTTGGTATGAAAGACTAAGTATTTTTTTGTTAGAAAATTATTTTACCAGAGGTAAGGTGGACACAACCTTATTTTATAAACTATTTAAAAATGATATTTTGGTCTGTTAAATTTACGTAGATGATATAATATTTGGATCTACAAAATCGTCATTGGGAAAAGAATTTGCTAAGTCTATGCAGACAGAGTTTGAAATGAGCTTGATGGGTGAACTCAAGTTCTTTATGGGTATCCAAATTAATCGAAATCCAGAAGGAACCTACATTCATCAAAGCAAGTATGTCAAAGAACTTTTGAAGAAATTTGATTTATCAGAATGTAAGTCGTCCAAAACTCTTATCCATCCTACATGCATTCTGGAAATGGAAAAGGTAAGTAAGAAAGTAGAACAAAAGCTCTACAGAGGCATGATTGGTTCTCTCTTATATTTAACAACTTCAAGACTTGATATTCTATATAGAATTTGTCTTTGTTCCAGATTCCAATCAGATCCTAGAGAATCTCACTTAACAACAGTTAAGCGATTTTTCAAGTATCTGGAAGGTACTACTAATCTTGGTCTTTATTATAGAAAATTCAGAGAATATAAATTAGTAGGGTACTGAGACGTTGACTTTGTCAGAGATAGAATAGAAATAAAAAGTACTTCTGGAAGTTTCCAGTTTTCTGGGAGACAGTCTAATCTCATGGTCCAGCAAAAGACAATCCATTATTGCACTGTCAACTACTGAAGTTGAATATAAAGCTGCAGCTGGATGCAGTATACAGATGCTTTGGATGAAGAATCAGCTTGAAGACTTTAACGTTTATGAGAGTAACATTCCTATCCTCTACGATAATACTTCTTCTATATGTCTTTCTAAAAATCCTATTTTACATTCTAGGGCTAAACATATAGAAATTAAACACTATTTTATTATGGACTATATGCAGAAGGGAATTATTTATTTAAAATTTATAGACACATACCATCGATGGGATGAATTCTTCACTAAACCCCTTTCTGAAGATATATTTAATTTCATTATGAATAGCCTCAGTATGGAATTATTCCCAGGATGAAAATGTAGTTTCAGTATATTTAATCCTCAAAACTTTCTTCTTTAATTTTTTTGTGTGAACATCTGAATAATAGTTCTTCAGAAGTGAGAAGGAAAGTTGTATTAGAAAATATCCATAAGAACTGAACATTTTCCAAAAACGGTTCATTTCTAAGATAGTAACAAGCAGTTCACCATATCAACATCTGTTAACTTTAAATGCAAGATCACCCTCTAAGGTTGAACACATGTTCAAAATATGAAGGGACTGAAACAGCTGAGTTGATGCATTGAGGCGTGAGTCAAATTGGTAATTATTTAAAATCTTCATGTTATCCCTCTTTTCAGGAATCATTAATGCACTTAATCATTGTTTTTATTTCTTTTAATTAAAATTAAAATTCCTGTTTTTTCTTCCGTTGGCTATTTATACCCCACTCTCTCACAAACACTCTCACATCTTCACTTTCACTCACTTTTCTCTCTTCAGTTGTTTCTCTTTCAAAACCATAAAAAGTCTGTGAACAATGGCTTACTCTCACCAAATTTCTTAAGTTTCTCAAATTATTCATGGTTTTTCATCTTCTAATGAAGAAAGGTACATTGAACCATCAAGAACTCTTCTCACTCCTGTTGATTCTCTGGAAGTTCTATGTGAACTTATTGTTGATTTTGTAAGTATGAAAGAAAATGGGTATGACTTAACCCCTGATGTTGAGTTCCAAGGATGGATGAAATGCTTTGATTGTCTCATAG
The DNA here is from genome assembly GCA_948472305.1 of Vicia faba. Taxonomy (NCBI): domain Eukaryota; kingdom Viridiplantae; phylum Streptophyta; class Magnoliopsida; order Fabales; family Fabaceae; genus Vicia; species Vicia faba. The sequence goes on along the minus strand of OX451741.1, from coordinate 574,588,316 downwards.
GTCCAGTTTTCCCAAAATTAGTGAAAGAATTTTGGATCCATGCCACAACTCCAAATCATCAGGTAACGTCTTATGTTATAGGAAATAAGATCATCATCACTAAAGATCTTATTGGAAAGCTTATAAGTCATGACGACAACGGTATAAGATACAGTGAAATGGAATAAAAAGGTTCTAACCTAACCATCATCTCAAAAGAAATCTTTTCCTCTGGACAAACATCAAACAAAATCAAAGATCTGAAGGATTATCTCAGAATTTGGTCTAAAACCAACCAACTCTCATGACTACATCAACATTGATCAACATTATCTTCTATACTTCATCGTCACCAAAGCCAAAGTTCTTCTTCCTAATATTTTGTTCAACCATATAGAGAAAAATGTCAAAGAAACAAGGGAAGAAGAAAGAACCAAGAGAGATTGGATTCCTTTGGGAAGACTCATTTCAGATATTTTGACAGAAAACAGACTGATAGAACATCTGACTGTGGCTCAACAAGAAAATGTTCTGGAACCATGTGCTGGAAAGCCTCTAAATGTCAAGAATATGAATAAAATGAAGATAATTGAAACCATTAAGAAGGATCTAACAATCACCACCAAGGAAGTTATCACCACCAGAAGAGTGCCTCTGAAGGATGTTCCTCTATTCACTCAAGCAGACTCCTCTCTAGAAATTGTTATCAGGTATCTGGAAGTCTGCAAGAGTGATGGTACGATTCCATATGCGAATATTCTTGATCTAAGGCAACAACCTCTGGAAGTTTCTACCATAAAGTCAAGAAAAAGGAAAGCTGTCGGAGAAGGAACTTCTCAGAAAAGCCCCAAAGTTGCCAAAAAGAAAGGCAACTCGTCTTTTGTTTCTGTTATTGAATAAGTATTTTTATCAACATCTGAAACCCCCTCATCTCCAAAACCTGCTGAAGATTCATATCCTCAAACCCTTGATGATTTTTGTAATGCCCGTAATTTAATTAATTATTTAATTAAATTATTTTTGGAATATTTGTGAAGATGTGTTGTGATTAATTGGATTTAATTATTTTATTAAGTGGTGAAATAATATTAGAAGTATAATGTTATTTGATGTGGGCTTGTTTTAAAGGAATAAAAGTAATAAAGGGGGTGTATTAGTTTTGAGCCCATTAAGGAATAAAGAGTATAATGGGTTATTTTATTATTGTGGAAATAACAAGAAAGAAGAAGCAGTAAGAAGAATAAGGGTTGGAGAGAAGAACGTGAAGCTGTTGGAAAAGAGGAAAACGACAGAACGGGAATTCAACCGGAAGTTATAGAGAGACCTTCAATCCAAGGTAAGGGTGGGGTTCTGACTCTATAATTGGGTTCATGATAATTGGTATGTGGGGTTAGAGGTGATTGTTGTCTTGTTCATGAATTGAACGTATATGATGTTGTATGATGAGAATTAATGAATTATAGATGAATAATGATGTCCAGATGTTGTTTATTTGTTGTGGAATTATAGGATAACTGTAAGTGATGATTATCCATGATGAGATTAAGTTTTTAGGGCTTAAAGTATGGAACGCGTAGTGGAAATGCAGAGAAAATCGCAGAAATTATGCAGGATAGAACAATATGCATCGACCCCAAATGGTGTGTGTCGATACATGAACGATGTTAGACTCAGGATGAGTCGACACGTAGAGGCATGTCTCGATACATGCTGCATGGTAGACTCAGTATAAGTCGATACAAGAGAGGATGCGTCGACTCGTGTTGCGAGTTTAGTGTAGTACGCATCGATCCAAGGAGTTATGCATCGATCCATGTTGTATGGTTTTTGGCAGAATCATTTAGAAAAAGCTGCATCTTGAGTTTTCGGAATCCATTTGAGGTGCCGTTCAAAGCGTTGAATAGATAACGCGATGAGCTTTATTCTTAAGGATTAAAATGAAGAATAGTAAGTGTAATTCCAATATCCCAATTAGGACCAGAGTTAATTCTTGCGTTAATCGTTATGTCGATTTTTGTGAAGGATGGCGAAGATGAGATGCATATAGATTGTTGTTGGGTTGTAACAGTAGGATTAATAATGTAATACTACAAAATAGTATCATGTAGAGGTTTGGTGATTTAGAAGTAAGCCTTAGTTGACTAATTAATTATAGGCAATATCTTGTATAGGCCTATGGCCAATATTGTGAAATTGATGAGTATTGTTGTGTTACTATACGACTGAATTATTGAGGAGATGATGTTAATGAGATTCTGTTTGATGAATTATGATGTATATTGTTGTACCCCAAAATGTTCCCTCTTCTTTTATCAAGATTTCCCCTCACAAGACTCTTTGAACTCAAGACCAAGCTAGGGTTTGCTCTGCTCAAGATATCTCATTGCACTGATGACCTGAAATTAGGGTTTGAGTTGGCACAAGGATTTTTGGATTTTCAATGCTCAAAGTGACTTTCATACTTCATGTTGAACTTATAAGATTGCCTCTACCAAGTTTCAAGCCTGGAATCAAATTTTTGCCCAGTCAATTGCACAGTTGACCTAGAAATCAGATGTATTGGGGAAAAAGTCAATTGTGACCAATTTACAGTCAAACCTCATAATTTTTTATCCACATCAACATTATAGGCTCATATGAACCATTTGATCAAGTTTGGACCACAACTCCTCAAGAAATTTGATCAGATCATCAAAAGGGCAAAATGGTCATTTTTAGGGTTTTTACTGTATAAGGGCAATTTCTGATTTTTCACCTAGCCAATGGAAAATTGGGTTCAATTATGGATTCAAGGACTCAATGGCATCATATTTACCTATTCACAAGGTTCAAAAGATCTCAAATGCATTGGATTGACAGATGAATTTTCCAATCAACTGATCAAAATTTGACTGTACACTGAAAAGTCAAACTTTGACTTTTTGGTCAAAATCAAGTGCCAAGGGTCATTTTTCATCAAGATGTGTCAAAACATGAAACTTGTTCATCAAGAAACCTAATTTTGCAAATTAGGGTTTAAAATTGAAAATTTTCATAACTTAGAATTTTTCTAAGTTATGAAATTTTCTTATTTTTTCCCAACTTTGCCCAACATTTTCACCATGATGAAATTGGATTCAAACAAAACTTCAAAGATGAAAGTTGTAGTCCTCCACAAACTCTACAACTTTGATTCACAAAGTTTTCCCAAAAGAAGCTTGGATCTCAAGTTATGATTTTTGGAACAAGGATCCATGAAACTATTAACTTAGTGAAATTTTGCCCTAGTTTAGGCAGGATTTTGACCTATCTTCATGGCAATTTTTCACCTAGTTACACTTGGAATATCAAAATTCATTTCAAAGATGGATTGTATAGAATGTTACAAGCTTTCCAAAATGTCCAAGAACTCTCCAAAATCATTTATGGTTAAGGATAATCGAAGGTTTGAATTTGGCAAAAACTCAATTTGATCCATGGCATGTTTCATGTTGACACAAATTGCAAACTCTATCCAGCCTCACTTGTACTTGCTCACAGGTCTTTAAACCCTTCCACACTCAAAAATTGAATGCAAACTCAATGGTATAAGGCATTATTCTGATCAATGGAAGTTTACACAAGAGTTTAATCCATTTTTGGCAAAAAGTGAACGATGCCATTTTGATAAAGGAAACTTTATGTCAACTTGCTTCCCTTGAGCCTTGGACCCCTCTCTTTGAAGCAAACAAGTTCCATAAACTTAGGCAAAGGTACAACAATCTTGTGTATGCTTGAAGATAGCATGTACAGGCTTGTCTTGTATCACTTCACACTTTTACTTCAAAACCAAGTAAACTTGCAAAAGATCCATATCTTTGAAATCTGATAAGAACAAAGTTTGTAAGAATTTGAAACAACTTTTGCATATTGTCTTGAGCCAGAAGCACGATCTATCCAACCCTCAAGCCTTCCAAAACACAAAAACACTATCTTCTTGCAAAACAGGGCACTCTCTGCAGTTTCACTTCCATCTCACAAACCACTCGTGCGTTTTGTCCCAAACCAGTTCTAATACGTTCCATATAACCCACCTAAGCTATCCCAACCATTGGCCATTGAATGTAACTCCACTTGCAAGCTTCACCATTTCTGATTTCATCTTGTGCAGGTTGACTTCTACAGACTTATCCAAGCAAGCTCAAAGCAAACAAAGCATTGGGGAAGGTCAGAGGAAGTTCAGGAAAGCTCACCAACATCTCAGGCCTCATTGAAAACCTCCACATTTCCATACTCGAGTTCAACTAAAGCAGGTATTGTTCAAACTTCTATCTCTCTATTTAGGAATCATTAGACTTAGGTTTGTGAATAAAAAATGTAGTACTCATTGCCCTTAAGCTGTACATATGCATAGATTTAATTTAAGTTAACTGTGTTGAGAGAATTTGATTGATGAACATTCTGAAAAAGTTAGGTTATAAATTAGGGCCAAAGAAATTCTCTCTGGTCTTTGAGAGTTAGATTAAGTTCTTTATATGGTTGGAATCGTGTTGAAAAATGCTATAACTTTTGTGTTGTGAGTTTTTGCTTTAGAGCACGTATGCAGGAGTTGGACATTTGTATAGGAAACGCGCGTATTTTTGTTTGAACGAAGGTTGAAGATGAAGTAGCTGGGCTGGGCCTGACTATTTCTCACTTTTGGTGCCCCCCAGCTTGCTGATTGCACCCCCTTGGCCCATTGTTTTATATTTTTATATTTTTCTATTTCTTTTCCATTTATGACTTTATTTTATTTTTTCTAAACTTAAAAAATTACCAAAAATATTTTCATAAATTTTCACATTTTATTTTATTATTTTTATTATTTTTTGGACATAGAAATAATTATTAAATAATATACTTTTATTTTCTTTAATAAAAACTTGAAAATAATACATAAAAATATTATATTTTTATTTTTATTATTTACATACTTAAATAATATTTTTTCTAACATATTTTTATTTTTTTGACATTTGTACATATTTTTATTTTATTGTACATAAATAAATAATTATTGATATATATGTTTTTTTTTCTTAAAGCAAATTAGGATTTACCCTTTTAACAAAAATAACTTTTTATTTTCTTATTTTTTTTTAATGCATTAAATATTATATTTTTACATACATATAAATAATACAAAAAATATTTTTTGCATATTTATAATATTTTGCATATTTATATTTAATTGCTTATTTAAATATTGTTTATTTATCATTTGAGCAAAGAAATTCAATTTGGTTGTAATAACTTAGGATTTTAATTTCTTGCAAAATAATCCCCTATCCAAAATTGTATCCCCCTCCCCATATCAATGTTGTAATAGCTTAGATTACTTTTACGCATTTATAGCTTTCAAATATGCCATGATAGAGATTAGGGTTTGTATGCGATATCCAAAATCAAAACAAATAGTTAGACCTAATACAAGACATAAAAGCATGTAAATTGACAACACAATGCACACATGCACCCCTAGGGTTTCATCCACTTGTTGCCTTTAAAATGGCCATGGTATGCATGTTGAGTATCTTGGCAAAACAAAAATCAAAACATAAAGATCATAGTCCCTCGATGACACTATCTTAGTTGCCTATACAAAATGATCTAGTCCCTCCAAAAAAATTTGCTAAGATACTTGGCACAATTGCTATCATGGTCAATACGATGACCCGCGCCTGTCCAGTTTGACATCCAAATACAAGGTTGTCTACCAAATACAATGGTAAAACAACACTGTCAAAAGGGTTTAAAATGTGTAGGAAAGACTCTTGAGTAGATAGGGTAGACAACTCTTAGTTACTTGATCAAAACTTGCAAAAAAACATCCTTGCTATTTTCAAACACATCTCACAACACAATTTCAAAACATTTCCCAAAACAAACTTTCAAACATTGAAACATCTTTTCAAAAGACAAACACCTTTGTATACATTCAAACAAGAATCATTACAAATGTTTCCTAGACAAGGCCTCTTTTCAAAACATTTTCAAAACCACACACAAAGCACCATTTCAAACAATTGAAAAGCAAAAGAAAGTGATCTAAACAAGTAACTAAGAGCTCATGGATAACCATGGATGAAAAGGGTGCTTGCACCTTCCCTTTTCATAATCTACCCCCCGAACCTAAGAAAATATCTCAAAGGTCTTTCCTGTGCTTTTTGACCTTTCCTTTGGATAAAATAAAAAGTCGGTGGCGACTCTTGCTAAACTGAAACATTTGCGAACACAAATGCAAAATCCCAAGCCAGTTCTCCCACCGTATCACATATATGTATGAAGTTTGATGAATTATGATGTATATATATGAAGTTTGATGATTTATGATGAATGATGTTGATGAAGAGATGTTGAGATGCTTTTAAGATGTAGGCATTTGGCCAACGACGGTGTTGTATTGAGATGTTGTCAATTATGGTATTGTTATTACATTCATGATTGTTTCGCATACATTGCATTTTGAGATGGAGCTTATGCTCGTTGAGATGGCTTGTATTGGCGAATATTGAGATGAAGGCTTATGCCTTGTTGATGCCTATATTAATTGGAAATTTTTGAGATGGGAGTTCTGCTCCAAATGGTACCACATGCATTTGCATAGTATTGAGTCGCATTATATGATTGCATAAAGAAGTGTGTTTTGATGTGGGGAATATGTATTATTGTTGTGATTATTATTGATTATGAGATGAGAAGTGGTGATGTTATGTGATCTAATTTAATATATTAATTATCATGCGCTTTATTATATTGTTAGATATCTCACCCCTTTTGTTTGAATGTTACCCTTACGTTGGTAACGTGCAGGTAATTGAGAGTGAAGGATGTATACCTTCAATAGTTCGAGTTGGTGTCATTGCTCTGATATGTAACACTCGGGGGGATGAACGCTTGTTGCTTTTGCTTGTTGATTATTCAGTTGTTGAATTTTAAGTTGATTATTACTAAGTATGTGTTGTTTTGAAGTTGCTGTAATGATGATAAAGATGTTATAAATAATTCTGCTGCGTAGATGTTTAATTTGTTGAATTAAGAGAGTAAATTATTATGCTGACGGTTCATTCGAAGTTTTAAAGTGTTATGTATCCACGATGAATGAAATGTGTTTTTAATGATGAATTTGTGGCATCCCGATTCGTTTGCATGAATGATTTTATAACTCTGATTTATTTGTAATTGCTGGGTAGAATTGGGGTGTTACAATTTTAACCTAGAAATTGACACTTCAATATCTATAAATAACCCTCTGATTAATCCACCTTCTACCTAATTTGATCAGACTTAGTCAGAACTTGCACAAGTTCTTTCTGATATTGATCAATTTGATCCATTGTTTGAAGCTCCCCAAACCGAAAATCCAAATACTAACTATGATACCACGATACCCATCCCAGGCATCACTTGCCCACTCATGATCTCTCAACCACCAATAATCCCTACAACTACATCACAAACTTTCTCCATTTCAGATATTCCATCTCCCTATCATTCAACAACGCCTAAATCACCTATAATTCTTTCTGACTCTCCCTCTCCAAATAACTACCCAGAAGATCCCCTCAGAATAATCATTGATTTAGAAGCTTGGGAAAATCTTGTCACAAATTCTCAGAAAATAGCCGTTCCGAAACCAACACCAAAAATATTCAAATTAGATGTTGGTAAATCTTTGTTGATTTTTGAAACAGAAATACATGAATTGGTTAAGTCCTTGAAGCAAACTTGCATGGGGAATCTTAACCCAGCTGCTTCTGATTCTCACTAGAATCAATTCAGAAAATGGTTTACTTCTGAATCACTAAAGCTAAAGGAACTCAGTTATGAAATCTCTCAACAGAACTTCTGTGATCACCTGTAAAATCTTCAAGAATCAAGTTCTACAACACTAGGTAAAGAAACCCATCCTTATTCTAGACAACACCTCTTGGGAAGCCTCTAAAATATTAGAATATAATGAACCATCTCATGAACCCCAACCTCTCCCTATGGTCATGTTTAAAGACAAAGGCGAGACTGTCGAAGAATCTCCCGAGCAAGAATTTGCTGCTGTTATTTCTGAGAATGTGGGTTCTTCTGTTAAAACAACCTTCTCCTCTCGTGTGATGAAAACTCTGGAGGAGTTAAAGAAATAAAACGTTGTGTTTAAGGAAAGACTAGACAAATATGATGAAATGAGCAAAGAAATTAAAGGGATGCTTGGGAAACAAGAGGAATCAAATAATCAGATCAAGAGTTTATTGGAAGTCTTGTTCGCACGACTTCCACCTCATCAACCTTAAGTTCTGATACATTGTTTTATTTCTGCTATTTTTTCCTTATTTCATCTTCTATTTATCTACCTCTTTCTGTTTATCTTAATCCACTTTGAATACAATATCCATTTTTGTTATATTTACATGTTTTTATTTGCTTTTTGATTTTTGACAAAAAGGGGGGAGAACGTAAGATATTTTGAATATAACAGTACCAAGACTTAGTCTAAAACATTTTGAATATCATAACTTATGTTTTATATTCTGAAAGCAAACAGGATATATCTCCTGAAAAGTAACTTATATCACGTGGACGTATCAAAACTTCCATCACAAAGCTCTGATCAGAACATCTTCAGGGAAGTAATTTTTTCTTTATCTGAGTATTCAACTCAGGGGGATACTCTAATTATTTATGCTCTTAAGTAATCTATCAAAACATACAAGTTTTTGTCATCATAAAAAAGGGGGAGATTGTTAGAACATAGTTTGGTTCTACATCCTTGTAATAGTTTTGATGATAACAAATACATGATATATATATATAAAAAATATGCTCTCTAATTATGTATTTAAATATGTAGAGTAATTATGATAAAAGAAGCATAGAAGATAATGAGAGATCTACATTTTGAAGCTCTGTTTAAGACACAACACACTTAGAAGCAAATCCGTGTAACACGCTAAATAGAAGAAGTTCTGATGTTACAACTTCTGAAGCACCAACGCTGCAAGCAAAAGCTCTGATATTCTGATAAGTAAAATTCTAGAAGAAGTAAAATTTTAGAAGAACAAAAGAAGTCTCAATGCACTCATCTATTCAACTATTCTAAATATTCAACACTTAAAGCTACACTCTGATAGTAAGTACTCTGAAATGCAAAAGAAGCCTCAACGTATCATCCAAGTTCTAATGAATATCAAAGAAACTCTAATGATCTAAAGTCTCAACGGTAATATTCTTATTCTAAATAAGATCCCAAGGAATCAATGCTTTGATCCGTTACAACGCATTCATTACAAATTAAAAAGTAACGGCTGAACCAAGACAATGATCTATATTTTTAGAAAGATCATTAACAACATTTTATCAACCTTCCAAAAACAAATTCTCTTGTCTCTCATGCCTCGCCTATATAAAGAAGACTTGAAGAAGAAAACAAACACAATACTATTTCACATTAAAAAGAAAAATATTTTTACCCGGTTCTATCTTGAGCTTTATAATTGTGTATACATCACTGTTGTGATATAGTTTTGTCTAGAAACATCATTGTACACACTCTTATTTGATTTATTCTGTATTACCTTGAGAAAACTGAGTTGTGATTTAAACTCAAGAAGACATTGACATTAGTCATTGTATCTGAGTAATCAAGTTTTGATTAGTAGATTAAGACTTTGTTTGAGAAAGGTGGAATCACCTTGGCGGGTGGACTAGAGTAGTTTGAGTTCAAATGAATCAGGATAACCAAAGTGTATACTATTTTAATTTTGAAAACCCCAATTCAAACCCCTCTTCTTGTGTTTTTCCATTCTTCACCCTTGTCTGTCTCAGCTGATTAGGCCAGAGTTATTGGACCATAGTCGTTGGGCCATATTGGATGTAGAAGAGGATTGAGCCAAGCAGAGCCATTGAGCTAGTCCAAAACAATTAGTTACTGGCATTGATGTTTTTTTTTAAATGGCACAAACAAATCTCTGGTTTTAGCAACCATTAGTATTTCAGATATGCATATCCGAAACACCTATTCTCACGTCTTTAAGATGCTTTCGAAGATGTATCTCCAAAAAAAAAATTTAAAACCATTTTATGGTGCCATGGGATATGCATGTCCGAAGAGTAAATTGTTGGTGTTCAGAGGTTTGGTTCACCTCCTAAGGATGTATTAAGAAATTCTAATTTTAAATTGAATTCATAGGCTTATCCAAAAACAAAAACAAAAACAAAAAATTCAGATTAAGAAGCATTTGTTAAAAAGGTTAAATATGTTTTTGATCCCTATAAATTACCAAATTTTGTTTTTTTGTCTCTATAAAAAAACTGACATGCTTTTAGTCCTTACAAAATTATTATGTGCATATTTTTAGTGTCTGTTGTTAAATCGGTGTGTATTTTTTAATGACTATTTTGAAGATATGTTTAAAACGTTATAAAAAGTTTCTCGAAAAAAAGAAACTCAAAATTTAATTTCTAAATTGAGATTTTCATTGTTTTTATCAAATATCTTTTGAAATTTAAAAAATTCATATTTAATTCTTCTCATTTTAAAAAATTTTAAAATTTGATAAATAAATATTTTATAGTATTCTAAATACTTTTAAAAAATTATTCAAAAATTTAAAAATTTAAGGATAATTAAACGGTTTTCAAAATTTTAAAAAGTAACGGGAATAAAACTGCATGAATACAATTTTTGTAAAGACCAAAATATATCATTTTTTTAATAGAGACTAAAAATAAATTTGAGATATTTTTAGGGGCCAATAACATATTTAAAAAAATACTACTAAAAAACAAAAACAAAAACAAAAGTCCACCAAAAGTAAAACTAAAAATAAATGGAAAAGAAAACCAATGCTTTAAAGGGCTGTATTATTTCAGTTAGTGAAAATTATCATGTTTGCACGTTTGAGCATTATAAAGACTTATTTCGTTAAGACTCCAGAGGTGAAACAAGATGAGGAAACTTGCATCATTGGTAAGACTTCCTCTGCTTTGGTCTTGATATTGCATATTTAATGTCAATTTATCTAGAGTAATGCAACTGGTATAACTAGCCGTAGATGCTAATTCAACCTGGTAAACAAAAGTAAAGAAACGACATATGCATATGCTCCTCTGCTGATATGCTAATATTCTAACACTAAAACTGCAAATTTTGAAAATTAGATGTTAAAAGGAATGGATTTGTAAGTCTGTAACTTTGTGATTGTGTGTTGTTATGGTTATAACAGGTAGTATTGATATGGCTTTGGTTATTCATTAATTGCTTAAAAAGTGTAGTAAGTGTAAAATTTTAGCCAGAGAGTGCACTACATAGATGTATATTGAACTATTTATAACTTTGATTCAATTACTGAACTCTTGGTTTACACCTATTGATCTGCAGATACAGTGTTTAGATTCTTTATTCTTTCACTAATGAGGTGGTAATACAACTGAACTTCATAAAGCTACAATGTTTGGAACATGTAGTGAAGAGATTTTCATTTTACAGACTTTTCTTCGCACCAATCAATGGGTCAATAACATTCCTCCAATCGCTGTAGTTAGCAGTATTTTCTGCCTGAGGTAACACGAATCCATTGACATAGAAATAAGGCGTTCCAGACACCCCTCTCGAAGCAGCATACTGCATTTCAAAGAAACTTTAATCAATGAAAAAGAAAAGAAAAATGTATTAACTTCAAATTCAATTATATTCTAGTACACGAATTTGATCTGAACACAGTTCATCCTAATAGATAAAAGATTTTGTGTTACCTTAAAAGAAACCCTGGTTTGGAGATCTGTATTTGTGTCATTGAAGCCATTCTTAATAGAAGTCTGAGAAGCGCTCCCAATTACAGATGCTACAAACTTGACTATTTCATCTACAATAGAAGCTCTAGATAAGTTCCGTGTTGGAGCACCGTAGAATTTCTCCTGTTAAAGAGTAGGCACTAGATTTAGTGAGCAAGAAACATGAATAACTTTTCTCATAGAATCAAGGGAAAATGCAGATTTGAAAACAGTTTTTTTTTTTTTTAACTATCTATAAAATCTAACATGAAAATTCAGTCACATAATTGAAACACAATTCAACCAACCTGATGCTTGAAGAATGACTTCAGCACTGGAAATGTAGCAGATCTATCCAAACCATTCACTATGTGTAAAGCACGAGACGCAACAAAAGCATTGTCATGGTAACTGCAATTATCAAAAATTGATTTATAATATACATCACATATTATATTGTCAATTCATCACAATCATAAAAAATTAAAAAAAAATTAAAAAATCCACAAACATGAAACTAACTGATTATGAGAAATACTAGCTAGCATGCAATCGACAAGGAATAAAAGGTGGTGACAAAAATTAAAATCGAATTGAATATTGTAAACAAAAAAAGTGAGAGATTGGAGAACAAACGGTAGAGGGAGAAGATGGACGACGAGGGAAACACGGCCGGCGTAGTGATCGAGAGCTGTTTGGAGAGGTGGCCATGATTCAGCGCTGTAAGGGCACAAAGGATCGTAGAAAGCTTCAATCAGAACGGCGTCGTAATTGAAGTGGTTCTTGTAAACGAAACCGTCTGATTTGGCCGGCGGGATGTAATCACCTCTGACCGGAAGTACCTGCAACTGCAACGCAAGCAGTGTAAGTACAGTCAATATTCCGCTCCAGTGTTCACCTGACATCTCTCTAATATTTTCTCTCACTTTACTTTCTCTTTCCTCGATATCCAATCCAAATTCTATAACTAATTTCAATTTCAATGGATACTATAAGAATTAGGTCATTATATACAGTTTTATTTCTGAATTATTGATGTATTTGACTTGTATATAGACTAAATACATGTGTATAAGATAGATAAAGTTTTTATTTAGGATAATTGGTAAGTAAATACATTTTTAACATATTAATAGTAATATTGTAAATAATAGACATTTTAAGCCTTTTACAAAGAATGGAAAAAAAATTTATGAAATATTACATTGAATTTGGGCGGATTTTTGTACTTTCCAATGATATTATTTCTTTCCGTTTTTATTATAAGAAAAATAAATTATTTATATTTATTAAATAATTAATGATCTAGATTCATATATGAATACATTAATTATTAAATAAATTTTAAAGATATTTTATTTTCTTAATGATTAAGATGAAAGAATAATAACAAATACATAATAATTTACGTGTATTTAGAATATTGGCTCACCTGAATTAAATATTTATATTATATTTTTATTTCAAAATTTATTTATTCTTAATTTAAGAAAATATATTAAAAAGAAAGGAAGATAAAAAAAAGGACAAAAAGCATAAATCCTCAAAATCAAAATAGTCTAAAAGATTGGTAAGACAAAAGAATTTAACCAATTACCTAAGTTACGTCTCGCACCTCACGTATTTTTATAATTTTTAAATTATTTATGGATAATTTTGAGTTAAAAAATGTGAATGAAATTTTTGATAGTTAATTCAAAAAATTTGGTAGTTTAGTTTTAAATTGTCTGTATGAATTTTAGGGGTGTTCGCAGTTCGGTTTGAATCGGTTTTAAAGTAAAAACTCATCTGATCCAAAGATTAATTCACTTAAGGTTCGGTTTTGGATGATATATTTAAAAAAATTCAATCTAATCCGATTCAATTTTATGCGGTTTAATTTGGATCGGTTTTTGGATATCCAAATTACACATTATATTTTTATTAATATTATAAAACTACTAATAAATCATACTGATATAATATATAACATATAGTATATTAAAAGTTAATATTACAAAATGAGAGTGATTGATTATGCTTGAAATAATAAAAATAAATAGATTATACCAAACTAATAAATATTATTAAAAAAATTATTATCATCTAATAATAAATTCACATAACATGTCATACTAATAAAAAGTAAATAACTATCAAAATATATTTATGCGGTTCGGTTTGGTTTGGATCGGTTTTGAAAAATTCATCCGAAATTCAATCCGAACCGATCGGTTTTCATAAAATAGCATCCAAACACAACCAATAACTTTCGGTTTTTTATGGTTTTCGGTTTTTTGGATCGGTTTTCGGTTTTTTATTTGGATTGGTTTGGATTTGAACACCCCTAATGAATTTTATCGGAATTTTTGAAATTTTTGGTAAAAATATATATTTTAAAATTTTTGATAAAAAATACAAGAGTTTTTATCATAAATTTTGAAATTTTCGATAAAAACTCATACAATTCGCAATTTTTGGTAAAAAATTTCAAGAGTTTTTATCGGAAATTTCAAAGTTCCCGGTAAAAAATCATGCAACTTGTGATTTTTTACCGAAATTTTCGAAATTTCTTGTATTTTTTCAAAATTTTCGATGTAGTTTTAAAATTTCCGATAAAAACTCATGAGAGTTATGATTTGATGTCCGAAATTTTTGGTGTAGTTTTGAAATTTATGATAAAAACTCATACTTTTTGAAATTCAATAACTTTAGGCAAGGATATAATGATAAAAGTACACAAATATAAGGGTGATAGGTATAACTAGGAGGAGTTGCAAGTTAAATCCACGTAAGACAAGCCTATTGTGGTCAGGATTGTTGTTCCATTTGGAATAAATAAATTTGAGTAGACTAGTTTATAGCACAATAATCGCATTTTCATCAAAATTGAAATTCTGTTAATCAGATCACAGATGTCCTAAGAGATGTCGAGACACTGATCTCTGAACAACACAATGAACAAGTATAATGATAAAACAGTGCAAAAAAATAAAGAACACACATGATTATTAACCCAATTCGATGTACAACAACACCTACTCTATGGGCTACCAAGTCAGGGACGAAATCAACTAGATAGTATCAATTTGAAGCTAAACTCCCCTATTTACAACTTTGCACTTAATCACTAACCTTGTTTAACTTTCTACCTAAGACTCACATAGATATGAGACCCTTCTCATATCCCTTCCAATCATAAAAGAATGAATGAATAATTCTAACACTTAGAAATCAACAGAAGTCACATTTCAAAGACACGCAATCATTATCTGCTTAAAAGTTTTTAGAATGATTGACATAACTTACAACTAAAAAAAACACTGTCTTACTCTTTTATCAAGATGATAATCGAGAGGCTCATAATAAACACACAAACTCTAACAAAATACAATATAAGTTCCACACTTGTACTAGGGTTGAAGCCTTCTTTTTATAACCTTCAATGGACTGGATTTGAGCTTCACAAACGCAACAAATCATCTGCTAAAACTCTACAGAATCTTCTGCATAAAAATAGGACTTCAATCATTAATTTTCTAATTTGTCTCCACAAATAGAAACTGATAAAACTCCTTGAAATCAGCTTGAATCTCTTTAATCTTCAAACTGAGTGCCACATAGTATAACATAATATTCCCAGAATATTATGTACCTGAGATAAGCTAAAACATCCAACAACCCAACTGTACAAAATCACGATGTCCTAAGGAAACTGCATAGGACATCTCATTCGATGTGTTGCTCCAGTTGATAGAACATCTTAATCCAACATATCTATTCTAAGTTAGTTTTACCAAACATAAAGTCAATCACAACTACACATAGAAATAACATTCCCCCCTTTGCGTTATTTTGGCTAAAAACAACTTAGTACTTCTTCCACACATAAACAACAGACCAACTCAGGTTTGAAAATAAATCAAGCACACGAATAATCAGAGGCACTACAATAGAAGTCAGTACAGTAAATGTTAGTGTAGGTGTTTAGGTATTGGCTTGCATTTTTGGTAAATCCCAAGTGTATGTGTGAATGTCATGACTGATGTCATAACATTCTAGTTCAGGTTGTACTAACTCATTAGGTACATGTGCAGAAAAATATTGTAATTCAAATACTGATGTTTATAAGTGTGTATCTGAGCATGTTTGCAAAATGATCACATTTTGCTAAATCAGTAGACAGGTTTTCTCAGATGTCATAACAGATGTTATGACATCCTGTTCTGAACTAACAGGATTGCAGGATTGGATAAGTCTGAGTTTTTTCAGGAAATAACTCAGTCCTTTCTAAACAGAATCCTGTGTTTTCTGAGGAGTAACCTAGCTCAATCCTAACCTGATCAATAAAGTACTGTGACCTGGTCTTTAGGTCAAACGGAATCAACCCTAGGTTTTTGGAAACCCTAACTGAAGTTGCAGCTGCTATATATTCAACAGAGCTGCGGTTTTTCAAGATATGCCTGCTGATTGATTAGAAGATCAATTTTGTAATCTGTATAGATTTGTTTATTGTACTCCAAGCAATTATCATTGTGATAAGTGCCTTGGAATAGGTTTCAATTGTAAGGGTTGTGTAGCACTCAAAGCTTTGAAGCAAGAGTGTTTGAATGTTACTTGACTAAAGCTGTGAAGCAGAGTCAAGTTAGTTGTGTACATCACTCAAAGCTGTGAAGCACGAGTGATTGTGTTACTTGATTAAAAAGCTGTGAAGCTTAATCAAGTGTGTGTTTTGAAGAGTGTCTTCATCAATTCTTAAGTCAAATTGGTTTATGTATCACTGCTGTGATTGAGGGGGAGTGAGTAGGAACTCAGGTTTAAGTTGTACTTAGATTAGAATTGCATTGGGTAGGTCTTAAGTGAAGGAGATAAACTGGTTGGTTTATTCCTGAATTAACATCTCTTATAGTGGATTCTCTCCCTGGCTTGGTAGCCCCCAGAGTAGGTGTTGTTGCACACTGAACTGGGTAAACAATTGACTGTGTTATTTACTGCTTTTGTATTTACTGTCATATAGTAAGTCAGATACGGTGTCATAACATTGGACGTGACATTGAGTATCTGTAGCCAGAATTTCAATTGGCATCAGAGCAGGCACCCTGCCTGTATTACTGGGTGAGATCTAGGGATATCACTTTCTGGCACTATGGACAAAGAAGGAGTTTTTGGAAATAGACCACCCATTCTGGATGGAACCAATTATGACTACTGGAAACCTCGTATGATTGTCTTCCTAAAATCTCTGGACAAAAAGGCTTGGAGAGCTGCTGACAAAGGATGGATTCATCCCACCATAACTGAAAGAGATGGGACAATCAGTCTGAAGCCTGAGGAAGATTGGAGTAAAGAAGAAGATGAGTTAGCTCTGGGAAATTCAAAAGCTTTAAATGCCTTGTTCAATGGAATTGATAGAAACATCTTCAGACTAGTACATCAATATGAACTGGCCAAGGAAGTTTGGGACACTCTCAAAACTACTCATGAGGGCACTTCCAAAGTAAAAATGTCAAGGCTTCAGATGTTGACCACTAAGTTTGAGAATCTAAAAATGATGGAAGATGAAACCATTCATGAGTTTCACATGAACATCTTGGAGATTGCCAACACCTCAGGAGCACTGGGAGAAAAAATGTCAGAAGAAAAACTGGTGAGGAAGATTCTCAGATCCTTGCCTAAAAGATTTGCAATGAAGGTAACTGCCATAGAGGAAGCCCAGGACATTAGCAAGTTAAAAGTGGATGAACTTATTGGGTCTCTTCAGACATTTGAGATGGGGATCACTGATAATGGTGACAAGAAGAACAAAAGCATAGCACTTGTATCCAACACTGATGTTGAATACAAGGAGGATGAAGAAGAAAACATATCAGAAGCCATTGCCTTGCTTGGAAGACAGTTCAACAGGCTCATCAAAAGAATGGACCCAAAGTCAAGGTCTAATGTTCATAACATTCCTTCTGACATTGACAGTTCCAGCAGAAGACCAAGGTCAGAAGATAAGGGAAACCAAGGCAGAGGTATTCAATGCCATGGATGTGAAGGATATGGACATATTCGAGCTGAATGTCCTACCTTTCTTAAGAAGCAAAAGAAAGGAATGACTGTTACTTGGTCTGACTATGATTCAGAAAGCACTTCTGAAGAAGAAACTGCCAAACTAGTTACTGCCCTAACTAGTGTTTGTACTTCTGAAAGTGACACCAGTGATGAAGAAGTGACATTTGAAGAACTGGCTGATACCTACAAGAAATTGTGTATCAGAAGTGGTGAAGTATGTGTGCAAAATGAGAAACAATCAAAACTCATTATAAAACTGGAGGCTGAAAAGAGGGCAAATCTTGAAACTATAAGTCATTTAGAAGGAGAAGTTCAACTGCTGAACTCACAACTGAATCAAATGACCAAATCTGTCAAGATGTTGACCAATGGAACAGACAAATTGGAAGAGATCCTTCAGGCTGGACAAAATATGGGAAATAAATCTGGCATAGGATTTGTAGGAACAAAGAAATTTGGTACTGGGAAGCAAATGTCAAAACGGATGTCTCAACATTACTCTCAACATCAGGGACAGAGACATATGAAGAAGAGGTACCAAAGATGGAGATGTCATCATTGTGGGAAATATGGTCACATAAAGCCCTTCTGCTTCAGATTACATGGATATCCTAATCAGAACTCAGATATCAAACCTAAGTCTAAAAAGGTACTGCATGCTCCACAATGGAAGAAAAAGGCTACTGCACTGATGGCTCACACTTCCCTGAGGGTCACTGCAAAGGAAGATTGGTACTTTGACAGTGGATGTTCCAGACACATGACTGGATTCAAAAATCTCCTCAATAATGTTATGCCTCACACCACCAGTTTTGTGACCTTTGGAGATGGTGCTAAAGGAGAAGTCAAAGGAGTTGGTAATTTGGACTGCCCTGGAGTTCCAAGTCTGAATAAGGTACTGCTGGTAAAAGGGTTGACTACTAATCTCATTAGCATCAGTCAACTATGTGATCTAGGATTCATGGTCAACTTCTCAAGATCTGAATGTCTAGTGTTTAATGAAAAACTAGATGTTGTAATGAGAGGAATCAAATCCAAAGATAACTGTTATGTGTGGCAGCCTGAGAACACTGATATCTCCACTATGAGTCAAATCATCAAAGAAGAAAAAGAGATGAAACAGTGGCAGCATAAGCTTGGAAGATTGAAAAGAGCTATTCCTATGGAAGCTGTCAGAAGAACTCCAAAACTACAGGCTGATAATATATGTGATGTGGCAAATAAACTTGAAGAAGAATGTGTTGTCAGAACCTCAAGTCATCTTGACAAGGATGTCGGAAAGAACAAGTCTCATAAATTCTGTTCAAAATAGATGCTTCCTGAGTACAATGTTACACAAGATGTTGTGACATTGTGGTGTGATAATCTGAAAACATTCAACATTTCCTTGAATCCTACTGACTTTGAAGAGAAGAAGTCATTTGAACTGGAACATAGTTTCTCTAAGCTTCAGCTGACTGATTCTTCTACCAAGGCGCTTGTTGGAAATAAACTTGAAAATTTGAGGGGCAGATTGGGTATTCACCAACATGAGAAATTATAGCAATTAGTTTTGCTGAAAACAAGGGTTGAAGGGATTAATTCTATTAAGTCTATATTTAGTGGGTTAATCATATTCATTCACAATTCCTTCAAAAGCCTTAAGAAGTTGAAGAGACTCCCTTTTACTCCCTACCTCTCTCATTCTTGCAACCTGTTTCCTCCTCCCAATCAAAGAGTTTTCTCAAACTGCTACTATTACTCAAAGTTAAACAAAATGTCTCAGACATCGTCTTCCACCATGGCGGCTTCGTCTTCCTCATCATCTGATCAAGATTCTAGGGCAATCACTACATGCATAGAATCTGAAGTTCTTGAGGTCACTCCTCTCAGGGAGATGGCAACTGACCCAGCCAGAGTCAAAAAGCTCAGAACCAGACATGCAGGAAGAGCTCAAGCTACAGTCTCTGGTAATTCTTCTCATCCTTTGTCTTCTATACCTAATAGAGAAGGATCAGTTCAAGTACACCAAGCTATTGCTAGGCTGGTTACTAGCATTCTGAGTGGCAACCAATCTGTACTGGGGATTTCTATCCCTTTGAATCAATCAGAAAGTCCAAATGTGGAAGGTTCTGAAAATGTAGATGTCACTGAGGATGTTGTGACACCAAAAGACAACATTCAGAACACCTCTGAAAAGGCTGCTGATCCACCTATCATTGATGTGGATGAAGATTACTCAGATAATGAACTGATTGCTAATGTGAACCCTAGCATTGCTAGGAGATTGATGAAAAGAAAGAGTAGTCAGAATGTTAAACCTGATGCTAAGAAATCCAAGGCTGAAGGGATGGCTGAGAAAATTCAGACAAAAGGAAAGAAGACACAGGTGCAGACTGCTAGACAACCAATCTCTAAGAAAAGTAAAGAACCTGAAACTTCTGATTCTGATGATGAATCAGAATTTGAGATTGATATTGAAGATACTCCCATCAGAAGGAAGCTCCCCTCCAGCAAGATTGCTAGAGTGCCTGAAGTTCCAACAGACAACATCTCCTTTCATCATCCTGACAATGCAAACAGATGGAAGTATGTCTGCTTGAAGAGAATAGCCTTGGAGAGAGAACTCAACAATGATGCCTTGGAGTGCAAGGACATCATGGATCTGATCAGGAATGTTGGGCTAATGAAGACAGTGATGAAGTTTAACAAATGTTATGAAAATCTGGTTAAAGAGTTTGTAGTGAACTTGTCCAATGATTGTGCTGATGGGAGGTCAGCTGACTTTGAGAGTGTGTTTGTTAGAGGAAGAAGGGTCAAGTTCTCTCCATCAGAAATCAACAAGTTTCTTGGAAGAACAAATAAGGACTGTCCTGATCTAGAGGCAACTGACAATGAAGTGTGTTTAACCATCACTGCCAAGCAAGTAAAGTGCTGGCCATTGAAAGGGAAGCTGAATGCTAGTAAACTCAGCATGAAATTTGCCATCTTGCATAAAATAGGTGCAGCAAACTGGGTGCCTACAAATCACAAATCAACCATCTCCACAGGATTGGGGAGATTTATCTATGCTGTAGGAACCAAGACTGCCTTTGATTATGGAAGGTACATCTTTGAACAAACTTTGAAGCATGCTGGCAGTTATGCTGTCAAAGGACCAATTGCTTTTCCCTCCCTCCTTTGTGGAATCATCCTTGCACAATACCCTGACATCCTTGTAGCAAGAGATACAGTCTGCAAAAGAGCTCCTGCCCTTGGCCTGCACTACAAACTGTTTCAGGGATCCCATGCTCCAGACATTGTCATAACATCAGCTGAGACATCGTCTGCAAAGACCCAGTCCAAGACATCAGATGTCATAGCTGTTTTAAAAGAAACTTGCAAAGATCTGGATGCTAGAAAAAGGACCCTAGAAGCTCTAATTGCCAGGCTAGAAAAGGAGGAAGCTGAAGAAAGCAGAAGGGAAGAAGGTATAGAAGCTGAAGGACAGCTCAACATTGAAGAAACTGGCTCCTCTGAGTCTGATGACAGTGCTTGAAGGTTGATTGATGCTTGGTGGTGTTGCTGGTGGAGTTTGGAAGTGTGTTCTGCTGTTGTCAGCTGCTGATCTCATTATTTTTGTTTTGGATAACTGTATAACTTTATGAACATGTATCTTTGGCCCATTTATGGCTAAAGAGGGGGAGAATATTCTGGTACTTGCTTGACATTCTGTGTTCTATATTTTTCTGTTGTCACTTATTTCTGCTGCTATCTATCTATCTCTGATTGTTTAGGGACTTTAGCCAAAAATCTGCCAAAGGGGGAGTTTGTAGGTGTTTAGGTATTGGCTTGCATTTTTGGTAAATCCCAAGTGTATGTGTGAATGTCATGACTGATGTCATAACATTCTAGTTCAGGTTGTACTAACTCATTAGGTACATGTGCAGAAAAATATTGTAATTCAAATACTGATGTTTATAAGTGTGTATCTGAGCATGTTTGCAAAATGATCACATTTTGCTAAATCAGTAGACAGGTTTTCTCAGATGTCATAACAGATGTTATGACATCCTGTTCTGAACTAACAGGATTGCAGGATTGGATAAGTCTGAGTTTTTTCAGGAAATAACTCAGTCCTTTCTAAACAGAATCCTGCGTTTTCTGAGGAGTAACCTAGCTCAATCCTAACCTGATCAATAAAGTACTGTGACCTGGTCTTTAGGTCAAACGGAATCAACCCTAGGTTTTTGGAAACCCTAACTGAAGTTACAGCTGCTATATATTCAACAGAGCTGCGGTTTTTCAAGATATGCCTGTTGATTGATTAGAAGATCAATTTTGTAATCTGTATAGATTTGTTTATTGTACTCCAAGCAATTATCATTGTGATAAGTGCCTTGGAATAGGTTTCAATTGTAAGGGTTGTGTAGCACTCAAAGCTTTGAAGCAAGAGTGTTTGAATGTTACTTGACTAAAGCTGTGAAGCAGAGTCAAGTTAGTTGTGTACATCACTCAAAGCTGTGAAGCACGAGTGATTGTGTTACTTGATTAAAAAGCTGTGAAGCTTAATCAAGTGTGTGTTTTGAAGAGTGTCTTCATCAATTCTTAAGTCAAATTGGTTTATGTATCACTGCTGTGATTGAGGGGGAGTGAGTAGGAACTCAGGTTTAAGTTGTACTTAGATTAGAATTGCATTGGGTAGGTCTTAAGTGAAGGAGATAAACTGGTTGGTTTATTCCTGAATTAACATCTCTTATAGTGGATTCTCTCCCTGGCTTGGTAGCCCCCAGAGTAGGTGTTGTTGCACACTGAACTGGGTAAACAATTGACTGTGTTATTTACTACTTTTGTATTTACTGTCATATAGTAAGTCAGATACGGTGTCATAACATTGGACGTGACATTGAGTATCTGTAGCCAGAATTTCAGTTAGAGCAACAGATAGTGGAAGCTACACATCATAAAAACAATCAAGAGAATAACACCAAATTCTTAACATGTCAGGACATCATGTCTAATAACTCTTCACATCAGTTCATTCCAGAATACATAACCTGCTAAACATGTTAAGTACCGTTTCAAAGAATGGCATTTTCGTTACTGCATAATACACCCAGGATGAAGAAAGAAATTCGTGTAGTCATTTGGTGTATATGAGGAAGAAGATAACATACATCTTCAAGAAAAACCAAGATACTCCCCCATCAAACTTAAAACCAATTCTTGGCACAGAGTCTCAGGAGAATTTTCATGTAGCCTCAAGAAACCAATAGGAACTCTAACATGAATAATCCAAGTTAGAAGACGATGTGACAGAAGCAACACGTATTAAAAGATCATGTGACAGAAGCAAAAAGACACACCAGACCAGACAAGATGTTAGAACATCTTGAACGACATCCTATATACACCTACAACATAAGACTCATCAACAAAAAGCCCTTATGACAGAAGGTCATACCCCCCCCTTAATTGTTGCACTCAAGGAGCAACAATACTCAGCAACCAAAATAGGACTCAATGACACAAATACTACAAAAACTACTCTCCCCCTTTTTAGCCAAAATTCTCAAAAAATGAGTTTGAACAAGAAGACACACACAAACAAAACTGAGGGGAAACCAAAAATAGAAAACCATCACAACCTGAGAGAAAAAACTAGAAGGGGTATTTAAACATAAAGGAGGTTAATATAGATTGTAATGATGTCTTGTTTGTAATACCAAAATAGGTCAATGCTGGTGATTTCCAATGAGGATAAGGTCGTTCCTATTATCAGTGTACCATTCAATTTAGGAGAGATGCAAGGATTTTTTCTATCTCTCTCTCTCTCTCTCTCTCTCTCTCTCTCTCTCTCTCTTTCCAAGTCTTGACCGTTGATATGTTCTAACATTGGGAGTGACATATTTACATGTCCCTAGATGAAGAGACACTGTAGTCACACCATCCACATAAGCTTGCATTCCTTCCCTTCACACTTGCATGCTACCATCCTTGGGATTTATAGACTAAGCTCTCCAAAATATAAAGTCATGACACATGGTTAAACATTGCATTCTTTAAGTTGTGGTAACATTGAGGTTTCCTTCAATATTTAACATTGGTCATTGGTATATTTTACAATGTTCACACCACTGGATTTACCTTGAGTAATCCATCTAAAATCACACATGGATTCCTTCTTGCCTAGTCATGCTATGTTAAGCACATGGATGATCAAAACATTTCATGAAGAATCACCTAAAGCAGCTGCCTAATAGTGATCAACCATCCTCCCTTGCTATAGACAATTATTTCTCCCCTCAAGAGAAAATCCAAAAACAATAAACCAATATGAACTTCATCAGGAAAGATGTTGTAACATTTGGTTGGACATCATTCTCACACACATACCACCATCAGCACTAGTAGTAGAGGCATACTATA
Organism: Vicia faba; assembly: GCA_948472305.1. NCBI lineage: Eukaryota > Viridiplantae > Streptophyta > Magnoliopsida > Fabales > Fabaceae > Vicia > Vicia faba. The sequence continues at coordinate 574,564,154 of OX451741.1, read as the reverse complement.
GCCTTGGAAACAAGACAATATTGATCATCTCCGGGTGATCCTCCACCTCTTTCCTATGTCAAATAGCTTTATTCACTCCTTAAATTTATCACATGTTGTAGGAGTGATACTACTGAACTTCCTTGTCATCACTTCAGAAAACAACGTCTTCAAATCATCCATTTGCAAGGATCTTTTGTTCCATCCTTTGACTGTTGTAATCACAACAACATGGAGGAAATATAGAGCATATGTTGCATTCCTCCCCGTCAGTAATTGCTATAACTCCTTAGGAACTCCAATACCATTTGATTTCATCCAGGAAGATTTTAAAAAATCACCAACAATCATACTAGTATATCTCTTTCTACCAGTATTGTCAACCTGCATGGGTTCCATTAGTACCATATGAAGCAGCTCCACACTCTTAATGTAGTCAGATGTTGAATCTTCTTATCGGACATCCTTGTTTGCTTCCCAATATGACACTCACCACATATTCTTTATCCATCAATTTTTAGCTTGGGAATACCTCTAACAGCTTCCTCAGACAAGATTTTCTTCATACCTTTTAGGTGCAGATGACCAAGTTTTTGATGCCATAACTTAGCTTCATATTCTAGAGACATTAGACAGGATGAGAAACAATTTTTTTCTTCATAGTTCCACAGATAGCAGTTGTCTTTTGACCTTGATCCCTTCATGACAACTTCATTCTTCACATTTGTAACAAGGCATTCAGACTTAGTAAAGTTAACTTTGAGGCCTTGATTAAATAATTGGCTAATAGTGATCAAGTTGGCAGTTATCCCTTTGACAAATAGCACACCATTAAGACTTGGTTGTCCTGTATAGTCCAGCTTTCTAACTCCTTTTATTTCGCCTTTTGATTCATCCCAAAATGTGACATAACTAGTGGATTGAGGTTTAATATCCACCAGAAACTTCTTGACACTTTTCATGTGTCTAGAAAAACCACTATCAAAATACCAGTCCTCTCTAGCAGAAGCTTTGAGAGAAGTTTGAGCTATGAACCCACACATACCCTTTCTTGAGAGCCACCTCTTCTTAGCCTTGACAAACACCTGTTCTCTTCTGGGTTGTGCTTCATACTAGGGATAGACATACAACCTGTAGCAAACAGATTTTATATGACCAAACCTTCCATGAGAACAGCATCTCCTTCGTTCAGTCTTGTATCTTGAGTGAGTTTTTTGTTGTCCATGCTGATGTTGGAACATTCTATTTGACATTTTTTGTTCTAGTTCTTTCTTTGGGCGAACAAATTTTACTTCAGTATTTTTGCCTTTGTTCTTCATAGCTTGATTATTATAGCCAATCCCTTTAACATTTTCAGCATTCTTTCTAGACTAATGAATCTCATCAAGCACATTAGAACTAATGTTAAGCATTATTACAGATTTGGTCAAATTTTTAAGCTGAGAATTGAGAAAAAGAACTTCACCCTTCAGTTCATAGATGGTGGACAAGTGACCCACTATTTCAGCCTTCAGACCAGAGATGATAGACAAGTGATCTAATTTTTCATTCTACAGATGGTCAATAGTTTTCTTTCACTCTTCTTCAAATTGGCCCATATTTTAAATTTTGATGCTCAATTTTTTATATGAAGTAACAAGTTCTTCAAAGGTTAATTCTTCATAGTCTAAGTCTTCATTAGAGTTACAAACTCCAACCAAGGCATTGACCTGTTTGGTACCTTCTTTTTCATGATCACTATCAGAATCTTCCTCTGACCATGACACACACAAGCCTTTCTGCTGCTTCTTGATATAGGTTGGACACTCAGCTTTGATGTGTCCAAACCCTTCACATTCATGACATTGCACTCTTCTTCCTTGACTGGAATTGTCACCAGTTTTGGCCCTTCTTTCACCATATTTACCATTGTTAATGTTGAATGACTTGTCCTTAACATTTGATCTTGACTTCTAGTCTACCTTCTTCAATATTTTGTTGAATTGTCTTCCAAGTAACACAATAGAATTGGATATCCCTTCTTTTATATCCAAGTTACATTCACCTTTAGAGATAAAGGAAATGCTCTTCTTCTCATATTTTTCACTGATCCCTAACTCAAAGGTTTGTAGAGATCCCATAAGCTCATCAACCTTCATATTGCTTATGTCTTGGGCTTCTTCAATGGAAGTCACCTTCATGCCAAACCTCTTTGGTAGAGATATAAGAATCTTTCTCACCAACTTGGCTTCAGACATCTTCTCCCCCAGGGCACTTGAGGCATTGATTATCCCAGCAATATTCATATGAAAGTCATAAATACTCTTGTCATCCTTCATTCTTAAGTTCTCAAACTGGGTGGTAAGTGTGATCGGTGGATCTGGAACTGACTGTTTAACGCTGGTTCGCGAAATGTCGCGGAAGCAAGAGTCGCCACCGTCTTTTATTTTCTCCAAATGGAAAGGACAAAAGCACAGAAAAATTCCTTAAAGAGATTGCTCTCGGTTCGAGAGGTAGATTATAGAAAGGGAAGGTGTTAGCACCCTTTCTATCCATGGTTATCCATGGGCTCTTAGATACTTGCTCATTTGTGTTTTCAAAAATGGTTTGTTTGCTTTTCAACTGTGGGTTTTAAAAAGTTTCTTTGAAAATTCCAGTTCGACTCTTGTATCGGTCCTCAAGAGTGTTTGAAAAATTGCTTTCGAAAGCTTTTTGAAAATGTGTTGGTGTGAAAAGTATTTTTGATTTGTTTTGAAATTAGAGCAAGTATCTAGAGTCGTCTACCTACCCTAAGGAATTCGTCTGTGTAGATGTCCTTTAAAGTAGTGCCATCCCACCATTGAGAGGTAGGTAGCACCACCGTTGGAGGTGTTCGGGTCAATTCGAGGTTCGGAACATGGTGATCACCAGAGCAATGGGAAGACACCTTAGAAGCTACCCTCATGCCAGGTTCCCGGATCATGAGGACTTACTAAAACATCCTCTACTCGACGATCACCTTTCAAGGCAAGGCAACAGTGAGGCGTACCCTAGGGGTGGTGTGTGCGATTCGTGTGTCGTTTTCATTTGTATTTATCTTGCCATGTCATTGGTGTTCTACGCTTGTTTTTATTTTGTCCATACATTCTTTCATGCCTTTGATTAACAGTTAAAAATATTGCGGGAAAAGTAAATTCTAAGCTATTACAAAAGGCGCGGGTCCATATCGCCAAAATTAACCAGGACCCGATTTGACAGAAAAATAAAGAACTAAAGAAAATAAAAGAGTTAAAAAGTACGAGCAATTATTTACAAGGCTTCGAGAGAGATACATGAATATTTAAACGGAATAAAATAATATGCGAACTAATAATTCAATCGAAACTAGGGCGTTGGACCCTTTTTTGCAAAATTAAAATTAAATGGAATTAATTAAAATTAAAAGAAAGAAAGAACTCGTTTTTGGTATTTTTTAGTATTTATGATTTAATAAAAAAAAAGAAAATTAACTAAAATTAAAATAAGATGCAAACCCTAATTCTAATTATTTTTAATTTATTAAGAAAAATGTTGAAGTTTTTAACCTAAATTAAACCTAATTTTGTATACAAATTTAATTATAAATAAAATAAATAATATTAAATATGAAAGAAAAATAAAAAGATGAAAAATTATTAATTAAACCCTATTTCTACATTTTTTAGATTTTTGTTAAAAGAATTAAAATTAAAACTTAATTTAAAACTAAATTTAATTACATACAAATTTATTTATGAAAATACTTAAAATAAAATATTTATTATATTTTTGCAGGGGGTTCAGACCCCAAATTAGGAGGCCTCTTTAGAAATTTTAAGCCCATTTATCCATTGGCCCGTTTGACTTTTCCAGGCAGCATGCTGGCACATTGACTCACGTCTACGCTGTTCTCTAATTCTCAGCCTTTGGATTGACCCTGATATGCACATGGATGGCTTGATCTGGAGGCATATGATGTATCCTTATCATTGACGCTGCACAGGAAGATTTATAGAAAAATAATATGGACATAGGTGAAGACCTGGGGCTCGAACCCAGGTCATGTGCTTCACCAATCACTACGCTTGCCATCTGATCCAACCAACGCATGTTAATATATAATAGTAAACAAATAATATAAAAAGAACGATTGCGTTAGTGATTCAAAACGCGCGAAATTTTGAACCTTCCAATCAGCGCTCCACACATCATCATCTTCTTTACGTGGCTTTCTTCTTCCTGAAACATGAATATATGAAGCAACGGTTTTTAAGCGTTGCTGTAGACACCCTACAAGAAAATAACGATTAGCTACTGGACACTCATAAATTATGCGCGACCCATGGATTCTCTTCGTCCAGACGCGCTTGGTTCAATGGTCAAGGTCCCAAGTCTCAATTTTTCCTTGGGTGGAAAGCCCCAAATTATAACTCCTGCAACCCTAAAAAACGAACATGGTATATTTGCCTATAGCGCATGACAATCCAATTAAGGCATATGGTTAGCTTGCAAACACTTCACTGATCATGAATATATAATCAAAATGCCATGAATGTGCGTAAATGTTAAAACACGATAATGGAAAAAAATGGAAAAAGTGTGACTTCTGTATACCGTTTCAAAGCGTAAGGCTTGAGGTTTTTGATTAGAATACGTCCTATATTGCTCAAGGAAGCTAATGGGATAGGTTTGGAGGCTTGAATCGCCCTGGAAGTGAGTTTTCAGATTTGAGTTTTTTTGCCAAATTTTCAAGTTTGATAATGGTTTTTCTGAGCAGTTGCGTGTGTATTCTCATTAGGGTTGTGTTTAGGCTTATGTATAGAATAGATTAGGTTAAGAAAAACAAATCAAATCCCTTGCATTCATGGTTTTTGGAAATTTGATTTTTAAGATCTTTAATCAAATATTTTCCATGTGCTTTTGTGCAAATCATGATCCAATCAGTCCAATTCTTTCCATATTTGAATGTGCACGAAATCTTGAGGATAAAACATGTACAAAAAGATTTGTTAGGTTAAGTTAAGTATTTTTCATATATTTAATTGATTTAAATGAATTATTATTAATAAAAATTCAAATAAATAAATAAAAAATGAATAAAACTTCCCTTTGGGCCAAGTGGTCGTGCACATGTCATGGATGATGAATTATGGAAGAAAAATGGGCCCATTAGCAATTTTAGGTCATTTGAATCAATGTTGACTTTTCAAAATACCCAAAAATTTCCCAACTTCTACAAGGCATAACTTGCTCAATTTTTAAGCTTTTCTCATGTTCTTGGACATTTTGGAAAGGTATTTGAGTCCTCTAACCAATTCCTTTGGTCCCATGTCATTTTGATTTACCAATCTCAAGTTATGGCCTTTGACTTAAAGTCCCTTTTTGTTGACTTTTGAAAATGACCTATAATGTTGAGATTGATAACTTTTTGTGAGAGCATTTCTTGGACTTGAAGTATGAAGATGAGTTGTAGGAAATGTCTTTCTCTTCAAAATAAGCTTTGGATGGAATTTTTCTGATAATCCATGTGAAAGTTATGCCCTGGTCAATTTCAGTTGACTTTTTCAACTGTCCAAATAAGGAAACTTTTGCACCTTGATGATTTTTGAGCCAAGATTTGAGAATCATGATCAAGCATTTATCAAATGATGTTTGTGGCTTCAAAATGATATGTTGATCAAAAATTTGAACTTTTGACTGTCAAATGACCATTTTACCCCTACAGTTGACTGTAGTGCAATTAGGGTTTTTGATTGTGCAATTTTGAGCTGAATGTCTTGAAACTTGATATGAGGATGCTTGACCATATTTGTAGGCATGTGAGACTTGATTGAGCCTTTGGAAGCTTCATTTTCTTGATCAGAACCAAAACCCTAATCTTGACTGTTTAGGAGGCCCTTGCACTGTGCAACCCTTAGGGAATTTTGAAGCTTGACTTGGAAATTTCTTGAAGAATATGGGAGGGAAAATTTTGGGGTACAACAGTTGCCCCTGTTCAATCTTCTTAGACCTGAGGATGCAGATTGGCTGATGTGCCTTTCGTAATCCGAGGGTAGAAGGTGATTGAACACTAGAGTGCCCAGAAATTTGCGCTCACATAGTAGCAGTGTGATGGCGAAATGGGCTTATAGATGCCATTTAGAGATTGATGGATAGGATGATGGGCTTATAGATGCCATCTGGATGTTGATCGCGTAAGAGATTCCTTAGCGAGAACTTGCGTACCTGAAAAAGAAAAAAATGAGTACCTGACATGTTGCAGGAGCTGGTTTTCAGATGCTTGGTATAGAGGTGTCCTGACTGGTTACAGGAGCTGAGTCTGGAGCTTCACAAGATGATGAATGAACCAGGGATGGTTACTACCTTAGCATGAACGGTAAGAGAACCTTGGGCGTCTTTAACTTCAACAACGCTCGTTGAGAAAAATTTTAGTGGGAATTACCATCTTCGCAGTATCGGGAAGAGAACCAGTAGGCAATTATAATCTGAAAGGGAATTACATCTCACGCACCGTCAGGGAGATAACCACAGGAAATCATAACCTAAAAGGGAATTACATCTCACGCACTGTCGGGAAGAGAACAAAAGGAAATTATAACCTGAAAGGGAATTATCACCTCACGCACCATCGGAGAGGGAACCATAGGAAAGGAATTATCACCTCACGCACCATCGGAGAGGGAACCATTAGGAAAGGAATTATCACCTCACGCACCATCGGAGAGGGAACCATTAGGAAAGGAATTATCACCTCACACACCATCGGAGAGGGAACCATTAGGAAAGGAATTATCACCTCACGCACCATAAGAAAGGAATTATCACCTCACGCACCATCGGAGAGGGAACCATTAGGAAAGGAATTATCACCTCACGCACCATTGGAGAGGGAACCATAGGAAAGTAACCTAAAAAGGAATTACCACCTCATGCACCATCGGAGAGGGAACCATTAGGAAAGGAATTATCACCTCACGCACCATTGGAGAGGGAACCATAGGAAAGTAACCTAAAAAGGAATTACCACCTCACGCACCATCGGAGAGGGAACCAAAGGAAATTAACCTAAAAAGGAATTATCACCTCACGCACCATCGGAGAGGGAACCATAGGAAATTAGCCTAAAAAGGAATTATCACCTCACGCACCATCGGAGAGGGAACCAATATAATTTGATAACTTCTACTGAGTCTTCATCAGAAAAATCTGTTTGGAGTCGATTTAGCTGGACTAGAGAAGGCCTTGGACTGGATAAGGAATCTTTGGAGTCGATTAACTGAACCGGTTTAGGTCTTGAACTATGATTGAGAATTTAACTGCATCTTTCCTGAAAAGTAAAGGTCAGTCATATGCAATTCATGATATGGATCAAGCAATGATGTTCTCAACATAAATGAGATTTGTATGATATGATGCGTCTATGCATGCTATAATGATGTATGTGAATGTTTATGTATGTTTTCGTCTAGGAAAGTAAGTCCTTGACGGGTGCCGGGAAGTCACTCCTGGGCTGATATTGAAGAATAAGCTTTTACTCCTGCTGGGGATAATAACTGCAAGAATACCGGTAGGAGAAGATGACTCCGTTGGGGAATAAACTTGGCAAATGGGAGATTCTGCGGGGAGAAAAATACTCTAGCGACCATGCTGGGGAGTGATATTCTGTGGGGAGAGGGATTTCTGCTGAATTGTTGATAAGCATTGCTGGGGATAAGAAGATTCTGTCGACGACGATCTTTCCGTGGCTTTTGGCTGAGGATAACCCAGTTATATCTTGTTAAGGAAATAACTCTTTGAATAAAGCCGGACGACGCGTTCGTTCTCTGTGAGGGATAAGCTTCCCGAATCTACTGGGGATAAGCTTACTGCTTGGGGAGATGAATTCCAACCTTCCTGGGGAACTGGATTGGACTCTCCTGGGGAAGTTTTTTTTGAACTGCGGGGGAAGTGATTCCTTTGAATGCTGGTATGCCGCCGGGGAACAATCTTCAGACCAAGACTGTCGGGGATGCTTGTTATGAATATATGCTGCTGGAGAATGTTGAGATCTGCTGGAGGATACTCAACTTCCTCAAGATTTGATAACATCTACTTGGAGAAGAATGTACTGACTGCTGACTTACTCTCTGGGGAATTAAGATGTACTGGTCATGTTCTTTAGCTGAACCTACCTTAGTACCTTGGAGGACAGAACAATTAGATTGCTTAGACAACTCTTTATTGCCCCTGTTTCTAGTGTCACCTGTAATTAATCCCTTTGTTTCGTATGCAAATATTCCATGAGTTAGCAAATTACTGTCAATGCATATATCACAAATTGGACCTTGGACGTTCTTCGCAAAACAAAACGGAAAAAGAAAAAGCAAGTGGCACTTTTAACTGAAAAGTATATTTGTATTTATTTTTGAAAGGCCTGAAAATAGGCGTTTGTGTACAAGGGGCTGACGTCCTAGTAAGAGAACGCCGCCGAACAGAAGAGTTTATACAAATTTTGTACAAAAGAAAATAAAACAGCTGTGTGAAATATGAATGATCCACTGGGTTTCAACTCTGCTATTGCCTTTATAACTCCGAGCGTCTCATCACTTGATGACCTTGGTTGAAGGTGAAGCTGACTGATCAATGCCGTCTGAACTTGGTGTAGATACCGGATTCTGGATGCAAAGTGATCAATGAGACATAGTATTACGCTTTCATCCCTAATTTTTGCCTGGACCGCCCTTTCGGGTTTTCAGTCCACCGGGATACCCATTTTTGCCCAAGCCGCCTTTTCAGGTTTTCGACTTGCCGGGTGTACAGATTTTTTCATTTTCATCCCTTCATTTTGCCCGAACCCTTTTGGTTCGACGGGAAGCCCTAATTTTTGCCTAGGCATGTCAGCCTAGCGGGTCTTTATTATGCGTAGTATCTTTTTACTATGTCTGCATTGGCGGGGTGAGGAAGGTCGTCACCATCCATGTTGGTTAGAATCATGGCTCCTCCTGAGAACACATGCTTAACCACAAATGGCCCTTCGTATGTAGGGGTCCATTTGCCCCTTGGATCACTCTGAGGAAGGATGATTCGCTTGATTACCAGATCCTCAACTTGATATTCCTGTGGTCTGACCTTTTTGTTAAATGCCCTGATCATCCGTTTCTGATACGTCTGACCATGACAGATAGCAGCAAGTCTCTTTTCATCAATGAGGTTGAGCTGATCAAGTCGTGTCTGGATCCAATCATCCTCGTTCAGATTTGCATCCTTCATTATCCGGAGAGAGGGTATTTGCACTTCAATTGGCAAGACTGCCTCCATACCATAAACCAGAGAGAAAGGAGTTGCCCCGGTTGACGTCCTAGCTGAGGTATGGTACCCATGTAGAGCGAACGGTAACATCTCGTGCCAATCTTTATAAGTCACTGTCATTTTCTGCACGATTTTCTTGATGTTCTTATTAGCTGCTTCTACAGCCTCATTCATCTTCGGTCTGTAAGGAGAAGAATTGTGGTGCTGTATCTTGAACTGCTCGCAGAGCTCAGCGATCATCTTGTTATTCAGATTGGTACCGTTGTCTGTAATAATTCGTTCAGGGACGCCGTACCGACAGATCAGGTTGTGCCGAATGAACTGTGCCACAACAGTCTTGGTTACAGTAGCGTAGGATGCTGCCTCGACCCACTTCGTAAAATAATCAATCGCTACCAGGATGAAGCGATGCCCATTAGATGCCGTAGGTTTAATCTCGCCAATCATGTTTATGCCCCACATTGCAAATGGCCAAGGCGCAGTCAGAACATTCAGGGGAACTGGAGGGACATGCACCTTGTCTGCATAAATCTGGCACTTATGGCATGTCCTAGAATATTGGTAGCAGTCAGCTTCCATTGTGGACCAATAATATCCTGCCCGTAGGATCTTTTTTGCCATTGTATGCCCACTGGAATGTGTACCAAAGGTCCCTTCATGTAGCTCTTCCATGATCCTTTCTGCTTCCGTCTTATCCACACAACGCAGTAAGGTTGAATCATGGTTTCGCTTGTACAGGATGCCGTTGCTAAGGAAGAACTTTGCTGCGAACCTTCTCAGAAACTTCTTATCATTGACAGATGCACCTTCGGGGTATTCCTGAGCTTCCAAATATCTCTTCACCTCATGGTACCAAGGCTTCTCAGTCACCAATTCGGTCTCGAGATCACAACAGTATGCCGGTTCGTCCAGTTTCCAGATGATGATTCGGGGAGCCTCATTATCCCATTTGACCTTAAACATAGAAGACATTGTAGCTAACGCGTCCGCCAACTGATTCTCTTCTCTCGGAAAGTGTTCAAAGGTTATCTCTGTGAAGTGGGGGATCAAGGTCAACACACATTCTTTGTAAGGAATCAGGTTTGGATGTTTCGTATCCCACTCGCCTTTGATCTGGTTGATCACGAGAGCGGAATCTCCGAAGACACTCAGAAACTTGATCCTTAAATCAATTGCAGCTTGAAGACCCATGATGCACGCCTCATACTCCGCCATATTGTTGGTACAGTTGAAACATAGCCGGGCAGTGAGCGGAGTATGAGTACCTTGAGGTGATATGATGATGGCGCCGATACCGTTACCCAAAGCATTAGAGGCTCTGTCAAAGTGCATAGACCATCGGGATCCTGGTTCAGGTCCTTCATCCGGTCCAGGTACTTCACAATCAGTCACAATCATGATGCTTTCATCCGGAAACTCGAAGTTCATTGATTGATAATCATCTACAGCTTGATGTGCCAAATGGTCTGCCAATACACTTCCCTTGATGGCTTTCTGGGTCGTGTACTGAATGTCGTATTCCGTCAAGATCATCTGCCATCTTGCAATTCTCCCAGACAGAGCAGGCTTTTCGAATATGTACTTTATAGGATCCATCTTTGAGATCAACAAGGTAGTGTGAGTCAGCATATACTGTCTCAGCCGGCGAGCAGCCCATACCAAAGCGCAGCAAGTTTTCTCAAGCAGTGAGTATCGGGTCTCACAGTCGGTAAACTTTTTGCTAAGGTAATAAATGGCGTGCTCTTTTCGGCCAAACTCGTCATGCTGCCCCAGCACACACCCCATTGAGTTGTCAAGCACTGTTAGATATAGTATCAGAGGTATCCCTTCAACCGGTGGCATAAGGATGGGTGGTTCTTGGAGATACTCTTTGATTCGGTCAAAAGCGGCCTGACATTCATCATTCCAACGTACTACCTGATCTTTCTTCAGCAGCTTGAAGATTGGCTCACAGGTAGCAGTCAGATGCGAGATGAAGCGAGCAATGTAATTCAGGCATCCTAAAAAGCCTCTGACTTCCTTCTCTGTCCTGGGAACTGGCATCTCTTGAATAGCTTTGACTTTAGCAGGGTCCACTTGAATACCCTTGTCACTTACCACGAAGCCTAGCAACTTTCCCGATCTTACCCCGAAGGTGCACTTGTTCGGGTTCAATCTCAGCTTGTATAGTTTCAACCGGTCGAACAACTTCTGCAGATGATCTAGGTGCTCTTCTTCTGTCTGGGACCTTGCGATCATGTCGTCCACATACACTTCTATCTCATGATGGATCATGTCATGAAATAAAGCAACCATGGCGCGTTGGTAGGTTGCCCCAGCGTTCTTTAACCCGAATGGCATGACCTTGTAACAGAAGGTGCCCCACTGAGTAACAAATGTAGTCTTTTCCATGTCTTCAGGTGCCATCTTGATCTGATTGTAACCTGAAAAGCCATCCATGAAAGAGAACACCTTGTGCTGAGCTGTATTATCAACAAGGACATCAATGTGAGGTAAGGGGAAGTCATCTTTGGGGCTGGCCCTGTTCAGATCCCTGTAGTCGACACACATTCTGACCTTACCGTCCTTCTTAGGTACCGGCACCACATTAGCAACCCACTGGGGGTAAGAAGTCACTGCAAGAAACCCGGCATCAAACTGTTTCATGACCTCGGCTTTAATCTTCTCAGACATCTCTGGATGCATCCGACGGACCTTTTGCTTAACTGGAGGGCAGTCTTCCTTAGTTGGCAAGTGATGGACCACAATGTCGGTATCCAAACCGGGCATGTCTTCGTAGGACCAGGCAAAGATCTCCATATAATCATGAAGCATTTGAGTCAACCGTTGCTTCACGCTGAGCTCTAGGTTGGCACCAATCTTTACCTCTTTCCTGTCTGCCTCAGTACCCAAGTTTATTGTTTCCACTGGCTCTTCATGGGGTTGAATTGCCCTCTCCTCCTGAAGCAACAGTCTTGCAAGCTCACCAGGCACTTCGCAATCATCTTCACCTTCGTCTTCGGCTAAGTTGATCGGATTTTCGAAGTCATAACTGGCAGTAGCAGGGTTGTTATCAGTGAGATCCAGAGTGGATTGAAACCTGTATGAGTGTGTGTGTGTGTAAATACAGTTGTTTCGAAATATATGTACAGGAAAGAAAGACAGAAAAGGAGCGTAAGATTTGCAGTGCGAAAATACGTCCAAGATTTTCATTTATGATATATGAAATGACAATTTATATGCCCTCACAAATGAAACCACGGTGCCTCGGGTAAGACACCGGGCCATAGAGTTTATTTATTGTTTATTACAAAATAACAAAACATAGGAATTCATTACTCAGTAACAAGAGAAACAGGGAGATTGTCTTTTGCGCTCCAATTGTTAAGTCCACCGTCGGTTGCCGGGTAGATCCAGCTATCAAACTCAGTTTCATCAACTTCCTCTTCGTCCCCAATAGCATTCACTCCATGAGCAGGCAGGGGCGCTGTCACTATATTAGGCTTCTCAGATGCCTCAAACTGTACCTCCTTGGCGTCAATAAGGTCTTGTAGCTTGTTCCTTAATGCCCAACAGTCATCAGTGGCATGCCCCGGGCTATCAGAATGATAAGCACAACGAGCATTCGGGTTGTACTTAGGAGATGTAGTATTTGGAAACTTTGGAGCCTCTCTGACAGTCACTAGGTTGGTTGAGAGCAACCGTGGCAGGATCTGCGATAGGGTCATGCTTAACCGGGTAAACTCTCTCCGGGGTTTTTCAGCCCTTTGAGGATTGGTCGGCCGAGGAGCGGCAGCAGGCTTAGCAATCATTACCGCACTGACAGATTGGCGGCGCTCAGGTCTCTCTGATCTCTTGGAACCATACACGGCACTAGCCTCCTTCTTGAAGGGTTTCTTTTCAGAACTAGATGATGCACCCTTCGGAATTTTTCCAGACTTTAACCCAACTTCAATTCTCTCTCCAGTCAGAATCAAATCAGTGAATCCTGCAGACGAATTCCCAATGAGATGGTTGAAAAACGGCCCAGATAGGGTCCCCAAGAACATGTCTACCAACTCCCGATCGGTCAATGGTGGCTGCACCCTGCCAGCCAGATCTCTCCACTTCTGAGCGTACTCCTTAAAACCTTCGCTTGACCCTAACAACATACCCTGGAGTTGGGTACGTGTAGGGGCAAGGTCGGCATTATATTGATACTGCTTATAGAAAGCAGTAGCCAACTCCTCCCAGTTACGAACCTTGGTCCCATCCAGCTGATAGAACCATTCGAGATGAGTCCCTGAAAGACTCTCCTGGAAGAAGTGGATCCATAAATTCTTATCCGCAGAGTACGGTTGCATCTTCCGAACATAGGACCTGAGATGTAGCTTGGGACAAGACGCCCCGTCATACTTAGAGAAGGATGGTGCTTTGAACTTATGAGGGATAATCACACCAGTTGACAAACCCAGATCTCTGAAATCCAGCCCAGGTACCTGTTGAATTTCCATAGCTTTCAACCTATCCTCCAGTTGCTTGTATTTGTCTTCTGCAGGAGGGTACTGCTCTTCATCAAAATCAGTCTCGTTGTCGGAGACTACCGGACTAGGAACCCTTGCTTCTGCCTGAGGATTACTCTTGCCAACAGAAGAACCAGCCTCTTCCTGCTGCAGAGCATTGCCAAACCTTCGGCCCGAGTTGAACAGAACAGTCCTTCTCTTCTTCTTCTTCTCCTTCTTCAGGAGCATAGCCTTCAGCTCTTCTTGGCCTTGAGCCAAACCCTTGATTAATTCCTGAAACTGCGCATTCTGCGCTGTGATACGGTGGGAGAACTGACTAGTGTTTTGCATTCGTATTCGCACTTGTGCGGTTAGCAAGAGTCGCCACCGACTTTTTATTTTATCCTAAAGGAAAGGTTAAAAAGCACAGCAAAAAACCTTTTGAGATATTTCGTGGGTTCGGGGGGTAGATTATGAAAAGGGAAGGTATTAGCACCCTTTTCATCCATGGTTATCCATGGGCTCTTAGTTACTTGGTTTTTTAGATCACTTGCCTTGTTTTTCGATTGCTTTGAAAATGGTGTGTGTGTGTGCTTTTTGAAAATGTTTTAGAAAAAGATGCCTTGTTTTAGGCAACTAATGTATTTGACTCGTGTTTGAGTGTTTTACAAAAGTGTGAATCTTTTCGAAAAAATGTTTTCAAATGTTTTTAAGAGTTTGTTTGAAAGTGTCGTGGATTGTGGTTTTTGAAAAGAAGACAAGTGTTTTTGCAAGTTTGATCTCAAGTAACTAAGAGTTATGTCTACCCTATTGTACTCAAAGGTTTTTGTCATGTTTTAACCCCTTTTAACAATTTTTGTTCCACCATTGAAATTGATGGGCAATCTTGCGTTTAGGAAGTTTATTCGGGACGGGCGCGGGTCATCGTATAGACCATGAATGCAATGATGCCAAGTGTCTTTGGCAAATTATTTTGAAGGGACTATGATCATTTCGTTTAGGCAACTTCCGAAGGCGTCATCGAGGGACTTATGATCATTTGATTTTGTTTTGCCAAAGACATTCGACGTGCAAGCATGGCCCATTTTGGAAGGCAACATGTGGGATTACCCTAGGGGGTGCAAGTGTGATTGTGTATTGATTACATGCATTTGTCTTGTATTAGGTTATCTAGCGTTTGATTTTATGTACATACAAACCCTAGGTCTAACCATGGTATAATTGAAAACTGTAAATTGCGGAATATAAATCTACGCTATTACAAAATAATGTCCGGGAGTGGGGGTATAAATGTACAAGGGGATGAGACTTATAGTACCCAATAATTTACAACCAAATCGAATGTGCGATCAAAATGAATATCAAATATACAAATATAAGATAAAGCGTGTATAGGGCAATATATTGTGTAAGTGCAAATGTATATGTATTGTGTAAATGTAAATATGTACAAGTGCGAAATGTGAAGTTGAGCCGTATTAGGGTTTTGTCCTAGATAAATGTTTTTAGATGAATCTTGACTTTTGTATGTTTAATTATGTACAACAATGTATGTTAACTAAAGAATTTCAATTTTAATTATGTATATAAAAAAGAAAAGATAATATATACAAATGTATTCTAATTAAAAAGGATATTTTCAAATTATGTATAAAAGTATTTGGTTATTTTTATGTACAAATGTGTTATTAATTAAAAGAAAATGTTTTATATAATATGTACAAATTTAATTTTTAATATACTATGTATGTACAAAATGAATATTCTAAAATGTATGTACAAAATATATTGTCTAAAAAAATGTCTCAACCTTATGATAATAAAAAACATTTTAATTAAATTAGTATTTCTTCAAGGAATAAAAATATTGTTTTTTTATAAAAATAAAAAGAATGTTAGTGTTTTATATATAAAAAAAAAAATAAGTATGTATTGTTTATGTATGATTAATGCTTAATGCTGTAAAGAAAAAGAAGAAAGGCATTTTTGATGGGCTTTTGAGGAAACATGAACGGGTTAAGCCCAATGTTGATCCAAAAACGAATTTTAGGGTTTCAAGTCGTTTGTTCAATTGAGACAAAGGGCTCTAGGGTTTTGGAACGGCGCCGCGTTCGTTGGGTTCGTCTTCTCCAATTTAGGCTTCCTGAGCTTCCTCCGGCCACCAACGCAACCTGTACTCTCCTCCCTCCACGGCGAGAACTCCACACCCTTTGAAACAAGGTTGGTTTTTGTTTTTTATGCTTCTTCTTCTACTGATTTCGCATGTTTTAGATTCGTTGTAAACTGAGTTTTTAATCACTTATGAGGTGAAGGAAAGGAAGGAGAAGGATACTGCTTACTACCTGATCTTGGCGGAGGAGGAGAGAAGAGTGGAGGCGTTGAGGAGGCCGGAGCGGCGTGAGGAACTTTGAGCTTGCTTTGCTTCGGGTATTTTCGTTCCTTTGATACGTTTAGGGTTTGATGATGACGCTAGACTGAGAACCTTAATTCCTCGCTTTTTTTATCTTCTCTTCTGTGCCACTGATGCTTATTGCTTATGTTTCACTTTCGTTTTTCCTCTTCTTCCACTGTGTGTTGATCTTGGGAATTTGCTTGAGTATCTTTACCTCTTCCACTTTCGTGTTGCCTTTTGGATTTGTATGTTGCCTGAGATGCTGCCTTGATATGTTTCACTGAGTTTCTTTTTTTCTGATTTGCCTATGAAGAAGCTTGCTTCTGAGGCTCTCTTGATGCTTGTGAATTGTTGCCTTGATTATCTTGAATGATTTTGAACAGATATTGCCTTGAGATTGGGTTGCCCTTTGAATTGTTGCCTATGATGAATCCACTTCTGAGGCTTGGTGTTGGTGTGATTCTGGTTATGACATTGGTTAGATAGTGTTTGAAGGTTGAGGCCTTTTGATGTAGATAGGTGGTTATGGCATTTGTGTGCTCTTGAGGGTGATGCAGGCTGAGGTCTGAGCTGAGTATGACAGAGTATTCTGAGTTTTTGGGTTTATGGTTGGTGAAACTTGATGGCTAATGTTGATGCACGTTGTGCTCTAGTATGTTAGAGGTTGTGTGTTTTAGATATGGTTGATGATATGCTGGTACAGGTTTGGGTATGTGAGGATTATTGTTTTGGTTTTGTGGTTATCACTGATGCTTATGCTTGAGGTTGTTCAGGTTATGGTGTTGTTGAAGGTTGCAAGTTGTTTGAGACTTTTGCTTGTATGTGCTTGGTTCAGTATGTTATGGTGAGGCAAGTTTGGATATCAGTTTTTGTATGTTTATGTGTTTTTGTTGTGACAGTAGTGGTTTTTGTTTGGTTCTGGTGAGGCAGGACTGTGGTATTGTATCTTTCTTTTCTATCCTAAAACTCTTCTGAACTCTCTTGGTATTGGCTTGGCCTGCTTGTCTATTATGCAGAGTTGTGCTTAGTTTGTATACTTTCTCTTCTCTCTCCCTTGCTGCTACTTCTGAACTGAGTTTATCTCTTTGATTTTGTATCTCCCTCTTGTCTTGCTGCCTGCTACTGAACTAGGCTTGGATTTGATTTGCATAATCTTTTTCTTTGACTTGCCTACTGTCTGCTGTGTACTGCTATTGGACTGTCTGAACTGAGCCTAAACCCCTGCCTGCTTTAATCTCTTTTCTCTCTCTCAAAGTACAGCTTAAGATTTTTATATGATTTTTATTTGTACTGTTCTGAAGGGGCCTTGTGGGAAATGATGAAAAGATCACTTGCATAATACACTACTGCATCTCCTTTATCTCTCTTTTGACAATTTGTGTCTGACTTTGCCTTTTGATATCTTTTCCAAAAATCTTTCCATGACAGCTTGTATGCTTTTATTGATTTTCTTTGGTATCTTGGCATTTTGACTGCAATTTCCTTTTTGCTTTGGATAGAAAGTTAAGTTTGAACTTTTCAGTTTAGTTTTGAACTATATGGCTTGAATTGGACATTGAGATTCTATGCAGCTTGCAATTTTTTAGAAACTATGCATTTGACATTTGCATTTCATGAGATAAAATAATCTTCCCTCTCTGTGAACCGGGAGAAATCCCGTGATTTGCAGAGAGGGTCAACTGATCCCAGTCAGTGGCCCCTAATGATGAGCAATTTTTACTGTCTTTTTCCAATTTAATGCTTTCTGACTTTTCTCATTTCTTTTTGCAGATGAAAAATGGAATACCGGAGCGGAGTGAAGAATGAAGAATGTTTAGAAAATAGGATAATTTTAATTCTATGTAATATTTAAATTAAATGTAAATTATTGTTTGTAACAACAATTTGTAAATAATTCAAATATCAATAAAAATCCAAATTATCCAATTGGTTCCATTCTCTTTATTGCTTATTTATTTATTTAAAATTCTTAGAATTAAAACAATTGAAAAATAAATTCAATCATTTAATTTCAGAATAATAAATAACTAAAATAAAACAACATTGCAATTAAAGTCTGTCTTATTCAACATCCAAAGCAAAGCCGCAATTAATTCAAATGGACTGATCAAACGCACAAACACTGTGAATCCAATACTGCATCTGGTATATGACTGGCCCAATCAAAACGTACTGAATTCAGATCCACTGTCTCTTTTGCCGATTAAATCAAGATAACGCGGATTTTAATCCGCATCTTGAAATAAACCGCAAAGTGCTGTGGAATTTAAATTCCTCTGAGAATATGCCCATGAAACCCTAATTCCTGATTAAATGCCAAATCACGCTCGCTTGATCAAAATTGAACCAAAAATCAACCAAACCCTAGGCCCACTGTATGAAACAATTCAGAGCTCTGACAATCAGTAAAAACCCTAGTTTTGCTTGACTGTCAAGAAAAGTCCGTTTGTCCGATTCTTGAGTCAGTTTGAGAAGTCAGGAAATGTTTGAAGCCGAGATTTCTTGTGGAAAAATGCGAGGGCAAATTTTGGGGTACAACAGTTGCCCCTGTTCAATCTTCTTGGACCTGAAGAGTTAGATTGGCAAGTTTGCCTTTCGCGACTTGAAGGTAAAAGGAGATTGAACACTAAGGTGCCCAGAAAATTTGCGCTCGTCGATGTGACGGTGGAGGTGAATGGGCTTAAAGATGCCATTTGGTGATGGGCTTAAAGATGCCATCTGGTGCGAGAGAATTTTGTCGGGGGATGGGCTTAGAGATGCCATCTGAGAATGGGCTTGCAGATGCCATTCGGCGACTGCTGGTAGGAGGATGGGCTTATAGATGCCATATGGTGATGTTGAACTGTACGTCAATGGTGAGTGGACAAGTATCAGAAGGGCATCCCTGTTTTGGAATATCTCTGAATTGGGGTCTGAACAAGCAACAGATTGATGTCCGTGTCTGGAGAGTCTGTAAACTATTTTCAGGAGTTGGGACTGAACAAGCAATGGAGCAGCATCCGTTGTTGGGAAGCGTCCGTAACCTATTTTCAAAAATTGAGAAGAGTCTGAATCAGTCGGTAGATTGACCTCCGTTGTAGGGAAGAATCTGTAAACTTGTTTCAGAAGTTGAGAAATTGAAGGGGAAACGGTGTAAGGTTTCTGTTGATGCGTCTGAAGGAATCTGGAATAAGTATCAGAATGTCGCCGTGTCCGGGTCACATCTGAACTATTTCTGGATGAATCCTGGGAGTTGATCTGTGTCTGTCGACTGATCTTACCTGAAAAGGCAAAGGGTTAGTTGGATGCAATGTTATGATGCATGATGCAATGTATGTGACATCAATATTTATGAATGTGATGAATGTGCATGTAAGCTGATGAGCTAATCTCGCCAAGGATACATGATTCCGAGATGGCTGAAGATAAAAGCGTCTTGACTGCTGCCGGGGAAAATAAATCCTTGGCCGTCACTGGGGAAGAGAATTCCTGATGACCTCTACTGGGGAACTCCAACTAGTAGACTCATGCCGGGGAGACCAGATTGAGAATCTTTGGCTTGATGGGAGGTAACCCTGGAGACTTCACTGGGGAACTCAAGATATGCTTCCTCAAAACTCTGTGGGGAGAAAGTTTGAAAGTCTGACTCCGCTGGGGATTGAAGGAACTCCACTGGGGATAGGGAGAATTTTGGGCGAGCGCGGTCTTCCGTGGTTGTTAGCTTGGAGAAGAATCTGAACAAGCGATAGGTTAACCTCCGTTTACTTGGAGAACCCGTAAACTGTTTTCAGAAATCTTGAAGTTGAATCAGCAATAGAACAACATCCGTTGTTGGGAAGCGTCCGTAAACTAAATTCGAAGGTCGCATCTGAACAAGTTGATAGATTAACATCCGTTGTTGGGATGAATCCATGAACTGTTTTCAGAAGTCTTGATAAGAATCTGAACAAGTCGGTAGATTGGCGTCCGTTGTTGGGAAGAATCCGTAAACTGTTTCAGAAGTCTCGATAAGAATCTGAACAAGTCGGTAGATTGGCGTCCGTTGTTGGGAAGAATCCGTAAACTGTTTCCAGAAGTCTTGAAGAGGAATCAGCAATAGAACAACATCCGTTGTTGGGAAGCGTCCGTAAACTGAATTCAAAGGTTGCATCTGAACAAGTTGATAGATTAACATCCGTTGTTGGGATGAATCCATGAACTGTTTTCAGAAGTCTTGATAAGAATCTGAACAAGTCGGTAGATTGGCGTCCGGTGTTGGGAAGAATCCGTAAACTGTTTCAGAAGTCTTGGAGAGGAACCGGTGTAGGGTTTCCTGATGATGAGCTTGTGTAAAACTGCATCGGGTTTTGAACACTTTTGACATTCGAATGCCCCAAGTGGTGATGTAGATAAAATCCTGGTTTATTACAGGTGTTGGTCTACAATCGGTCGTTCACAGATGTTTCCTGGGTTGTTGCAGGTGTTGATCTGGAATTCTTCAGACATGCCCTGGCTGGATACAGGAGTCGAATCTGGAAAGGTGATAGTTGATAGATATGCCCTGGCAGGATACAGGAATCGAATCTTCAAACTCTTCAGACATGCCCTGGCTAGATACAGGAGTCGAGTCTGGAAATGTGGTCAACAGATATGTCCTGGCTGGATACAGGAATCGAATCTGGAAAGGTTGTAGTTGATTTGTTGAACACTTTTGACATTCGAATGCCCCAAGTGGTGATGAAGGAGTCTTGAATCAGATTACTCTGCATATTGAGAGATTTCTTGAAATCTTGACTGGACTGCCCCAGGTTAACTGAACTTTGAAAGATCTGTTGGACCTTGACTGGACTGCCCCAGGTTAATTGAACTTTGAAAGATCTGTTGGACCTTGACTGGACTGCCCCAGGTTAATTGAACTTTGGAAGATCTGTTGGACCTTGACTGGACTGCCCCAGGTTAATTGAACTTTGAAAGATCTGTTGGACCTTGACTGGACTGCCCCAGGTTAATTGAACTTTGAAAGATCTGTTGGACCTTGACTGGACTGCCCCAGGTTAATTGAACTTTGAAAGATCTGTTGGACCTTGACTGGACTGCCCCAGGTTAATTGAACTTTGAAAGATCTGTTGGACCTTGACTGGACTGCCCCAGGTTAATTGTATTGTGCTATGTCATGCCCCTTGTTGATAGGAGATTTGATGGAAGTGTTATCCTCTGGAAGTGATTTTGACTTACTGAGAGAGTTTTCGTTCCTCCGAACATTCGCTGTATGAACTTCTTTGCTGTTCAAACAAAAGGGTCAAATGCAGACAGTGATATTCGAATAATGCAAAGTTATGTTTGTCTTTGAATATTTTGAAAAATGCGTTTTTAGCAGAAAAACTTTTCATAAGACAAGTTAACACAGGATTTAGAGCAAAGCCCTACAGGAGTCAGGATACCTTTTGTAACAGTATGCTTTCGAACTAACCCATGCTTCAATTAGGACTTTTGAAAGGTTGTAACGTGGCCCGGTTCACGGTTTAAGAAACAAAGGATATAGGCTCAAAGTATATTTGTACCCACCCGCTCTTCGTGATGTCCTTCAACCTAAGCTCAGTTAACTGTGCGTCGCACTCTGTTTTGAGTTCGGAACGACTTTTGGGCGATGGTTCACCGGTTTGAATTTGGGAGACAGTCATTATCTCTGTTTTCTTTTTCAACACTTTTCATGTTGTTGAGGGTTTTGTAATGACCTCACTATTTTGATTTTGATTTGTTATCCCTAACTTTTGCCTGACTGTTACCGTTTTCGGGATTACTGTCAGCGGGATGCCCCAGCTTTCTTAAAGCCTCCTTTATAGGTTCTGGCTCAGTGGGCTTCTCTCTTTCGAGAGATTGACTGTCTATGTGATAGGGAACCACCCTTGTCTTTTGATTCCGAAAGAACGCTTTCTTTCTTGACGTCGTTCGTTATATTACGAACTGAGAGTTTGCGACTTCAATGCGCGTTCTCTTTTGAATTAACTGAGAGACTACCCTGCCCCAGGTTTATATCAAAGGTTTTGATTGTTTAGAACGGGAAACTCCTACTTCTTTGGCTCGAAGGGGTTGACTAGGGATTAACTTCCTTATAACTCCAGTGTTTGGGAATTGAAAGAAATGCCTGTACATCATCAGCAAGGTTTGTTCAAAAGCATACGGTATAAGATCACGGTATTGTTTCGTCATCCTCCCTCTAAAGGCTTGCAGCTTTTTATCAAGAGTCAAATATCATAAAGAAAAGCATAAGAGTAGTGAAACGAATGGATGAATTCAAGACAAACATATGCAATGCATTAATGAAAACAGAGTTTAACATCAACAAATAATTGTTTGACAGCAAAAGAAATTACAACTTTGAAAAATTCAAAAAGAAGCAAAAGTCTTTCAATTCGAACTTCGTCACTTCAAGCGGAAAACCCTTTAACGGAAGATCTTCATCTCGCCGTCTGGCATGAATTCCAGCACCCCAATGTCGATCAGATCTTGAATCTTGTTCTTCAAGGCCCAACAGTCGTTGGTACTGTGCCCTGGGCTGCAGGAGTGGTAAACACAAAATTCGTCGGGATTAAAGCGAGGAGAGGAGATATTGAGCTTCTGAGGAGGGTCCTTTACAGTAAGCAAATTGACCTCCAACAGGCGCTTCAGTATGAAGAATGATGGTATTTCAGTCTCCGTAAACTGTCTTCCCGACTTTTCTTGCTTACGTCGACTGCCCCGCTGACGCTGGCGAGGTTGGTGATGGGTTTGTGACCCTGAAGCTAGCAGAGGAGCTTTCCCCTTGTCTTCTTGAGTGAATGGAGGCTGAGCGGTGACTTGCTCTTCGATCTCAGATGTTTGCCCCAGTTGGTTGTTTGGAAGCAGTTGGCGGACCAGAACTCCGAGTTCCTCTTGTCTTTGAGATAGGTCTTGGATGAGAGCCATCTGGCCCACCAAATATCCCATCATTTGGGTCCTCAGTGTTGTCAGATCAAACTGCAGCTCCGCAATCTGATCATTCCTGGCATTGTTGGAACTCCCCAAGCCGTTGGTGAGGAGAGCTTTCATCTCCTCTTGCCCCAGAGACAAGTTCATGAACATCTCCTGTAGCTGAGCAGTCTGGTCTTGGATGTCTTTGACAGACCGTTCTAGAGCCATCTCTTGCTGAAATAAACAGCAGGAGAGTAAGGAAACCTGAAAAAGGAAAGGTCGTCAAAATGCAATGCATGATATGTGGATGCATGTTTTCCAGGATCTCTTGGGGTAAACACAAGAAAAATGTTAGAGGTTGAACTCTGCTCTTGGATTGGAGATCTCTGTACCGGTGGACGTCTTTCCACGAGAATCAAGCTCACCATGTCGAGTGGGTCATAGCCACTGATTCAAGTTGTTGCACTTGGACTTTGTTTGGAGAACTTTGTATCGGTGGATGTACTTTCCACGAGAATCAAGCTCACCATGTCGAGTGGGTCATAGCCACTGATTCAAGTTGTTGTACTTGAATTTTGATTGGATTGGTTAGAGGAGAAACCTCTTGCCCTTTGATAGATGTCTGGTTCAACGTAACCCTGCATCAAAAGAACCCTCGAGATCCTTGAAATGGTTAATGAAAATGCTAGAATGCTATGGTATGATGTCATGATATTATGTACATGTATGCACAAACAAGTAAGTGTATATACAGGCAAACAATATTCACACAAAGCACACAAGGCCTTAGGTTTAGGCTTGCATGAGGTTCAGGTACTACCCTCTTTCAGTTTGTTGGTTAAAACCTGTCCTATCAAAAGTAACCGGGTTCTAGAGGATCTCATATCATTGGCTACCCTCAATCGGTCATAACTCCAGCATCGCAACCTTTTCTCGCGGCCGGAACCATCTCGAGAGTTTAGCCTCAATGAGTGTAGCATACTGCTACTGTTCTAATGGCCAAGTTGGTCAATTAGGGTTCTAAGGTCGGTTGGTGCTTAATGACTCCTTGGAAGACCCATATTCTCCCCGTCTGAACACGAGGGATATCGGTACAGACCAAGACGCCACACCAACGTAGCCACTGCTTCACCCATGTCGGTATACGCCGGACAGGTCCCTCACAGATTATGCTACCTAAAAAAGGGTTTCCCCAGATCCGGGTTAGGATCTATAGAACTCCGATACAAAGCCCATAAATGTAAAGCAAACAAAGCAATCAATTGAAAGTAAAGGTGATCTAAACCCTAAGGTAACCCCACTTTAAAAAATTCCCCAGCAGAGTCGCCAGTTCTGTGATACGGTGGGAGAACTGACTAGTGTTTTGCATTCGTATTCGCACTTGTGCGGTTAGCAAGAGTCGCCACCGACTTTTTATTTTATCCTAAATGAAAGGTTAAAAAGCACAGCAAAAAACCTTTTGAGATATTTCGTGGGTTCGGGGGGTAGATTATGAAAAGGGAAGGTATTAGCACCCTTTTCATCCATGGTTATCCATGGGCTCTTAGTTACTTGGTTTTTTAGATCACTTGCCTTGTGTTTCGATTGCTTTGAAAATGGTGTGTGTGTGTGCTTTTTGAAAATGTTTTAGAAAAAGATGCCTTGTTTTAGGCAACTAATGTATTTGACTCGTGTTTGAGTGTTTTACAAAAGTGTGAATCTTTTCGAAAAAATGTTTTCAAATGTTTTTAAGAGTTTGTTTGAAAGTGTCGTGGATTGTGGTTTTTGAAAAGAAGACAAGTGTTTTTGCAAGTTTGATCTCAAGTAACTAAGAGTTATGTCTACCCTATTGTACTCAAAGGTTTTTGTCATGTTTTAACCCCTTTTAACAATTTTTGTTCCACCATTGAAATTCATGGGCAATCTTGCATTTAGGAAGTTTATTCGGGACGGGCGCGGGTCATCGTATAGACCATGAATGCAATGATGCCAAGTGTCTTTGGCAAATTGTTTTGAAGGGACTATGATCATTTCGTTTAGGCAACTTCCGAAGGCGTCATCGAGGGACTTATGATCATTTGATTTTGTTTTGCCAAAGACATTCGACGTGCAAGCATGGCCCATTTTGGAAGGCAACATGTGGGATTACCCTAGGGGGTGCAAGTGTGATTGTGTATTGATTACATGCATTTGTCTTGTATTAGGTTATCTAGCGTTTGATTTTATGTACATACAAACCCTAGGTCTAACCATGGTATAATTGAAAACTGTAAATTGCGGAATATAAATCTACGCTATTACAAAATAATGTCCGGGAGTGGGGGTATAAATGTACAAGGGGATGAGACTTATAGTACCCAATAATTTACAACCAAATCGAATGTGCGATCAAAATGAATATCAAATATACAAATATAAGATAAAGCGTGTATAGGGCAATATATTGTGTAAGTGCAAATGTATATGTATTGTGTAAATGTAAATATGTACAAGTGCGAAATGTGAAGTTGAGCCGTATTAGGGTTTTATCCTAGATAAATGTTTTTAGATGAATCTTGACTTTTGTATGTTTAATTATGTACAACAATGTATGTTAACTAAAGAATTTCAATTTTAATTATGTATATAAAAAAGAAAAGATAATATATACAAATGTATTCTAATTAAAAAGGATATTTTCAAATTATGTATAAAAGTATTTGGTTATTTTTATGTACAAATGTGTTATTAATTAAAAGAAAATGTTTTATATAATATGTACAAATTTAATTTTTAATATACTATGTATGTACAAAATGAATATTCTAAAATGTATGTACAAAATATATTGTCTAAAAAAATGTCTCAACCTTATGATAATAAAAAACATTTTAATTAAATTAGTATTTCTTCAAGGAATAAAAATATTGTTTTTTTATAAAAATAAAAAGAATGTTAGTGTTTTATATATAAAAAAAAAAATAAGTATGTATTGTTTATGTATGATTAATGCTTAATGCTGTAAAGAAAAAGAAGAAAGGCATTTTTGATGGGCTTTTGAGGAAACATGAACGGGTTAAGCCCAATGTTGATCCAAAAACGAATTTTAGGGTTTCAAGTCGTTTGTTCAATTGAGACAAAGGGCTCTAGGGTTTTGGAACGGCGCCGCGTTCGTTGGGTTCGTCTTCTCCAATTTAGGCTTCCTGAGCTTCCTCCGGCCACCAACGCAACCTGTACTCTCCTCCCTCCACGGCGAGAACTCCACACCCTTTGAAACAAGGTTGGTTTTTGTTTTTTATGCTTCTTCTTCTACTGATTTCGCATGTTTTAGATTCGTTGTAAACTGAGTTTTTAATCACTTATGAGGTGAAGGAAAGGAAGGAGAAGGATACTGCTTACTACCTGATCTTGGCGGAGGAGGAGAGAAGAGTGGAGGCGTTGAGGAGGCCGGAGCGGCGTGAGGAACTTTGAGCTTGCTTTGCTTCGGGTATTTTCGTTCCTTTGATACGTTTAGGGTTTGATGATGACGCTAGACTGAGAACCTTAATTCCTCGCTTTTTTTATCTTCTCTTCTGTGCCACTGATGCTTATTGCTTATGTTTCACTTTCGTTTTTCCTCTTCTTCCACTGTGTGTTGATCTTGGGAATTTGCTTGAGTATCTTTACCTCTTCCACTTTCGTGTTGCCTTTTGGATTTGTATGTTGCCTGAGATGCTGCCTTGATATGTTTCACTGAGTTTCTTTTTTTCTGATTTGCCTATGAAGAAGCTTGCTTCTGAGGCTCTCTTGATGCTTGTGAATTGTTGCCTTGATTATCTTGAATGATTTTGAACAGATATTGCCTTGAGATTGGGTTGCCCTTTGAATTGTTGCCTATGATGAATCCACTTCTGAGGCTTGGTGTTGGTGTGATTCTGGTTATGACATTGGTTAGATAGTGTTTGAAGGTTGAGGCCTTTTGATGTAGATAGGTGGTTATGGCATTTGTGTGCTCTTGAGGGTGATGCAGGCTGAGGTCTGAGCTGAGTATGACAGAGTATTCTGAGTTTTTGGGTTTATGGTTGGTGAAACTTGATGGCTAATGTTGATGCACGTTGTGCTCTAGTATGTTAGAGGTTGTGTGTTTTAGATATGGTTGATGATATGCTGGTACAGGTTTGGGTATGTGAGGATTATTGTTTTGGTTTTGTGGTTATCACTGATGCTTATGCTTGAGGTTGTTCAGGTTATGGTGTTGTTGAAGGTTGCAAGTTGTTTGAGACTTTTGCTTGTATGTGCTTGGTTCAGTATGTTATGGTGAGGCAAGTTTGGATATCAGTTTTTGTATGTTTATGTGTTTTTGTTGTGACAGTAGTGGTTTTTGTTTGGTTCTGGTGAGGCAGGACTGTGGTATTGTATCTTTCTTTTCTATCCTAAAACTCTTCTGAACTCTCTTGGTATTGGCTTGGCCTGCTTGTCTATTATGCAGAGTTGTGCTTAGTTTGTATACTTTCTCTTCTCTCTCCCTTGCTGCTACTTCTGAACTGAGTTTATCTCTTTGATTTTGTATCTCCCTCTTGTCTTGCTGCCTGCTACTGAACTAGGCTTGGATTTGATTTGCATAATCTTTTTCTTTGACTTGCCTACTGTCTGCTGTGTACTGCTATTGGACTGTCTGAACTGAGCCTAAACCCCTGCCTGCTTTAATCTCTTTTCTCTCTCTCAAAGTACAGCTTAAGATTTTTATATGATTTTTATTTGTACTGTTCTGAAGGGGCCTTGTGGGAAATGATGAAAAGATCACTTGCATAATACACTACTGCATCTCCTTTATCTCTCTTTTGACAATTTGTGTCTGACTTTGCCTTTTGATATCTTTTCCAAAAATCTTTCCATGACAGCTTGTATGCTTTTATTGATTTTCTTTGGTATCTTGGCATTTTGACTGCAATTTCCTTTTTGCTTTGGATAGAAAGTTAAGTTTGAACTTTTCAGTTTAGTTTTGAACTATATGGCTTGAATTGGACATTGAGATTCTATGCAGCTTGCAATTTTTTAGAAACTATGCATTTGACATTTGCATTTCATGAGATAAAATAATCTTCCCTCTCTGTGAACCGGGAGAAATCCCGTGATTTGCAGAGAGGGTCAACTGATCCCAGTCAGTGGCCCCTAATGATGAGCAATTTTTACTGTCTTTTTCCAATTTAATGCTTTCTGACTTTTCTCATTTCTTTTTGCAGATGAAAAATGGAATACCGGAGCGGAGTGAAGAATGAAGAATGTTTAGAAAATAGGATAATTTTAATTCTATGTAATATTTAAATTAAATGTAAATTATTGTTTGTAACAACAATTTGTAAATAATTCAAATATCAATAAAAATCCAAATTATCCAATTGGTTCCATTCTCTTTATTGCTTATTTATTTATTTAAAATTCTTAGAATTAAAACAATTGAAAAATAAATTCAATCATTTAATTTCAGAATAATAAATAACTAAAATAAAACAACATTGCAATTAAAGTCTGTCTTATTCAACATCCAAAGCAAAGCCGCAATTAATTCAAATGGACTGATCAAACGCACAAACACTGTGAATCCAATACTGCATCCGGTATATGACTGGCCCAATCAAAACGTACTGAATTCAGATCCACTGTCTCTTTTGCCGATTAAATCAAGATAACGCGGATTTTAATCCGCATCTTGAAATAAACCGCAAAGTGCTGTGGAATTTAAATTCCTCTGAGAATATGCCCATGAAACCCTAATTCCTGATTAAATGCCAAATCACGCTCGCTTGATCAAAATTGAACCAAAAATCAACCAAACCCTAGGCCCACTGTATGAAACAATTCAGAGCTCTGACAATCAGTAAAAACCCTAGTTTTGCTTGACTGTCAAGAAAAGTCCGTTTGTCCGATTCTTGAGTCAGTTTGAGAAGTCAGGAAATGTTTGAAGCCGAGATTTCTTGTGGAAAAATGCGAGGGCAAATTTTGGGGTACAACATGCGCCTGAAGAGCCTTGATGGAGGTCTCAGTTGATGAAGAGTCGGGATTCATGATGCTGAAATAAACAGCGAAGAACAGTAAGCAACCTGAAAAGAGGAAAAACTTGCTATGCACATGATGAATGAGATGTGTTTATGCAATGCATTCAAGGGTTCGAAAGTTCAAATTTGTTGTAGACAAGAATGAACACACGTTATCATTAAGGAAATAACGGTTTAGTACATCAAAGCCCCATGGGCAAAATAATACAAAAGTCAAATCAATCCCAAAATATGCTACGCATCCTCTTTGGAGCTATGTAAGTGTTGAGATTCCTCTCCTCATGCAACAGGCGGGTGAGCTCCAAGACCTTCTTTTCACTGGCATGTAGACTAGTCTCAAGAGAATTCCTTTCCTCCTTAAGCTGGATCCAGCTCTTCTGCATCTCTTCCCAGGATGTGGGCATATCAGGGTGTTGAATAGTGTAGGACACTTCTCCTTCCAAGACTGGTTCTTTGATCACGGGGAGAACATGAGGATATGGCATCACCAGCTTCTGGGAACGGGCTCGTACCCATTTGAGATAAGGCTCCAATGGGATGGAGTTCCTGTGCCCCAGGGTCTTGTTGTCTATCCTACTTGGCATCCTCCAGGCTCTGATAAATCTCTGGCGAAGTCCTTGAGTATCATTGTCGAAGTCAAAAACTATGTCAGGAATTAACATGTCATAAGGACCATCCCTCCGAGCATAACCAAATTGTCTCCAAGCCAGGCATGGGCTGTAAGTAATACCTCCTCTGATTCCAAGTAAAGGAACATTAGGGTACTCCCCGCAACGATCAATGATAGTGACATCTTCTCTGGACCTAGGGCACCAATGTATATCTGCATGTGTAAGAGTCATCAACCGTTGTGACCATCTCAGACCCCGCTCATTCTTCAAAACTGATTGTGGAAGGTGCGAAATAAACCACCTTCCCAGGAGAGGAGTGCAACACATAAGGACACCTCTTTTTCTCATGGTTCGAGTGTAACATGAGTGAAGGACGTCCCCCAACAACGTAGGTATAGGATTCCTGGACATAAAGATCTGGACAGCACTGATATCAATAAGCTGATCCGGGTTAGGGAACAACACCAGACCATAGACAAGGAGGGCCACAACCTCTTCAAAAGCTTGCAAGTCAAGGGAGTTCCAACATTCATGGGCCTTTTCAAACAGAAACCTGGCTAAGAACCCTTGGATACCACTTCTGACTTCCCAATGTCCCTTGAGGTCAGATGACTGTAGGTGCAAGGCTTTAGCAATCTCTTCAAGCTTAGGTTCCTTTTCTGTACCGTTGACGGGTAGCTGATCAAGGATAGGGATCTTCAAGAGCCGGGAGAACTCCTCCAATGTAGGTACCAACTGATAGTCCAAGAAGGTGAAACAGTGATGCAGAGGGTCAAAGAACTGGAACAGGACCTTGATCATATCTTTCTCAATGTTGGTATTGACCAAGCTGATGAGACTTCCATGTCTTTCACTGAATGAAGAGTTCTCGGGAATCCTGGATATAAGCTCCTTAAGCTGAGGAGGGATCCTTACAAGACTGATTTGAATTGTCTTTCTACGTACAGTTTTCATGTCCTACAAAACAAGAACAAAGATGAAAATTCGAACCCCTGAAATGGTTAGTCAATGCATATGATGCTGGATGATGTCATGATGCTATGATTAAACACACCACCGATATTTACAAAGACAAACATGTAAGGCACACAAGACACACAAGACAAGCCCTTAAGGTTTAAGGCCAGCATGGGGTCTGGGTAGTACCCTCTTGAAGGTTGTGGGTTCAACCTGTCCTATCAAAGTAACCGGGTTCTAAGGGTCCCAATATCACGGGATTGCTTTCATTGTTCATCGTTTCGATTTAGCCACTGAACTGGCGACCGAAATATTCCAGGAAAGCAACCCTCAATTGGGTGTAGTATCGAGTATCAACCAACCTCGGACTGCACCAAAGTCAGTTATCTCACTACCCTAAAGAGGCCAAGATAGTTCAATTAAGGTTCCTAAGGTCTGTTGATGCTTCACGACACCACGCGGAGGCCCCGTACTCTCCTTGACTGAACTCAAGGGTTACCGGTACACACCAAAGTGCCACATCAACGTAGCAGACTGTTTCAACCATGTCGGTATACCCCGCACAGTTCCCTCACAGCCTTGTTGCTACTTTCTAAGAAGGTATCCCCCAGATCCGGGTTAGGATCTATAGAACTCCCAAGACAGTCCCACAATTTAAAGCAAGCAAAGAAAGCAATTGAAAACACAGTTATGAACTAACCCTAAGGTACACCTCACTTTATAAAGGGTCCCCAGCAGAGTCGCCAGTTCTGTGATCGGTGGATCTGGAACTGGCTGTTTAACGCTGGTTCGCGAAATGTCGCGGAAGCAAGAGTCGCCACCGTCTTTTATTTTCTCCAAATGGAAAGGACAAAAGCACAGAAAAATTCCTTAAAGAGATTGCTCTCGGTTCGGGAGGTAGATTATAGAAAGGGAAGGTGTTAGCACCCTTTCTATCCATGGTTGTCCATGGGCTCTTAGATACTTGCTCATTTGTGTTTTCAAAAATGGTTTGTTTTCTTTTCAACTGTGGGTTTTAAAAAGTTTCTTTGAAAATTCCAGTTCGACTCTTGTATCGGTCCTCAAGAGTGTTTGAAAAATTGCTTTCGAAAGCTTTTTGAAAATGTGTTGGTGTGAAAAGTATTTTTGATTTGTTTTGAAATTAGAGCAAGTATCTAGAGTCGTCTACCTACCCTAAGGAATTCGTCTGTGTAGATGTCCTTTAAAGTAGTGCCATCCCACCATTGAGAGGTAGGTAGCACCACCGTTGGAGGTGTTCGGGTCAATTCGAGGTTCGGGACATGGTGATCACCAGAGCAATGGGAAGACACCTTAGAAGCTACCCTCATGCCAGGTTCCCGGATCATGAGGACTTACTAAAACATCCTCTACTCGACGATCACCTTTCGAGGCAAGGCAACAGTGAGGCGTACCCTAGGGGTGGTGTGTGCGATTCGTGTGTCGTTTTCATTTGTATTTATCTTGTCATGTCATTGGTGTTCTACGCTTGTTTTTATTTTGTCCATACATTCTTTCATGCCTTTGATTAACAGTTAAAAATATTGCGGGAAAAGTAAATTCTAAGCTATTACAAAAGGCGCGGGTCCATATCGCCAAAATTAACCAGGACCCGATTTGACAGAAAAATAAAGAACTAAAGAAAATAAAAGAGTTAAAAAGTACGAGCAATTATTTACAAGGCTTCGGGAGAGATACATGAATATTTAAACGGAATAAAATAATATGCGAACTAATAATTCAATCGAAACTAGGGCGTTGGACCCTTTTTTGCAAAATTAAAATTAAATGGAATTAATTAAAATTAAAAGAAAGAAAGAACTCGTTTTTGGTATTTTTTAGTATTTATGATTTAATAAAAAAAAAGAAAATTAACTAAAATTAAAATAAGATGCAAACCCTAATTCTAATTATTTTTAATTTATTAAGAAAAATGTTGAAGTTTTTAACCTAAATTAAACCTAATTTTGTATACAAATTTAATTATAAATAAAATAAATAATATTAAATATGAAAGAAAAATAAAAAGATGAAAAATTATTAATTAAACCCTATTTCTACATTTTTTAGATTTTTGTTAAAAGAATTAAAATTAAAACTTAATTTAAAACTAAATTTAATTACATACAAATTTATTTATGAAAATACTTAAAATAAAATATTTATTATATTTTTGCTCTTTTCTGATTTTTTTTATGTGTTTTATGTTTTTATGGAAATAATTAATTAATTGAAAGCAATAATTAAAAGAAAAAATAGAAAATAATAAAAACAAAGAAAATAGAGAGAATCACAAACCCAGGGGGTTCAGACCCCAAATTAGGAGGCCTCTTTAGAAATTTTAAGCCCATTTATCCATTGGCCCGTTTGACTTTTCCAGGCAGCATGCTGGCACATTGACTCACGTCTACGCTGTTCTCTAATTCTCAGCCTTTGGATTGACCCTGATATGCACATGGATGGCTTGATCTGGAGGCATATGATGTATCCTTATCATTGACGCTGCACAGGAAGATTTATAGAAAAATAATATGGACATAGGTGAAGACCTGGGGCTCGAACCCAGGTCATGTGCTTCACCAATCACTACGCTTGCCATCTGATCCAACCAACGCATGTTAATATATAATAGTAAACAAATAATATAAAAAGAACGATTGTGTTAGTGATTCAAAACGCGCGAAATTTTGAACCTTCCAATCAGCGCTCCACACATCATCATCTTCTTTACGTGGCTTTCTTCTTCCTGAAACATGAATATATGAAGCAACGGTTTTTAAGCGTTGCTGTAGACACCCTACAAGAAAATAACGATTAGCTACTGGACACTCATAAATTATGCGCGACCCATGGATTCTCTTCGTCCAGACGCGCTTGGTTCAATGGTCAAGGTCCCAAGTCTCAATTTTTCCTTGGGTGGAAAGCCCCAAATTATAACTCCTGCAACCCTAAAAAACGAACATGGTATATTTGCCTATAGCGCATGACAATCCAATTAAGGCATATGGTTAGCTTGCAAACACTTCACTGATCATGAATATATAATCAAAATGCCATGAATGTGCGTAAATGTTAAAACACGATAATGAAAAAAAATGGAAAAAGTGTGACTTCTGTATACCGTTTCAAAGCGTAAGGCTTGAGGTTTTTGATTGGAATACGTCCTATATTGCTCAAGGAAGCTAATGGGATAGGTTTGGAGGCTTGAATCGCCCTGGAAGTGAGTTTTCAGATTTGAGTTTTTTTGCCAAATTTTCAAGTTTGATAATGGTTTTTCTGAGTAGCTGCGTGTGTATTCTCATTAGGGTTGTGTTTAGGCTTATGTATAGAATAGATTAGGTTAAGAAAAACAAATCAAATCCCTTGCATTCATGGTTTTTGGAAATTTGATTTTCAAGATCTTTAATCAAATATTTTCCATGTGCTTTTGTGCAAATCATGATCCAATCAGTCCAATTCTTTCCATATTTGAATGTGCACGAAATCTTGAGGATAAAACATGTACAAAAAGATTTGTTAGGTTAAGTTAAGTATTTTTCATATATTTAATTGATTTAAATGAATTATTATTAATAAAAATTCAAATAAATAAATAAAAAATGAATAAAACTTCCCTTTGGGCCAAGTGGTCGTGCACATGTCATGGATGATGAATTATGGAAGAAAAATGGGCCCATTAGCAATTTTAGGTCATTTGAATCAATGTTGACTTTTCAAAATACCCAAACATTTCCCAACTTCTACAAGGCATAACTTGCTCAATTTTTAAGCTTTTCTCATGTTCTTGGACATTTTGGAAAGGTCTTTGAGTCCTCTAACCAATGCCTTTGGTCCCATGTCATTTTGATTTACCAATCTCAAGTTATGGCCTTTTACTTAAAGTCCCTTTTTGTTGACTTTTGAAAATGACCTATAATGTTGAAATTGATAACTTTTTGTGAGAGCATTTCTTGGACTTGAAGTATGAAGATGAGTTGTAGGAAATGTCTTTCTCTTCAAAATAAGCTTTGGATGGAATTTTTCTGATAATCCATGTGAAAGTTATGCCCTGGTCAATTTCAGTTGACTTTTTCAACTGTCCAAATAAGGAAACTTTTGCACCTTGATGATTTTTGAGCCAAGCTTTGAGAATCATGATCAAGCATTGATCAAATGATGTTTGTGGCTTCAAAATGATATGTTGATCAAAAATTTGAACTTTTGACTGTCAAATGACCATTTTACCCCTACAGTTGACTGTAGTGCAATTAGGGTTTTTGACTGTGCAATTTTGAGCTGAATGTCTTGAAACTTGATATGAGGATGCTTGACCATATTTGTAGGCATGTGAGACTTGATTGAGCCTTTGGAAGCTTCATTTTCTTGATCAGAACCAAAACCCTAATCTTGACTGTTTAGGAGGCCCTTGCACTGTGCAACCCTTAGGGAATTTTGAAGCTTGACTTGGCAATTTCTTGAAGAATATGGGAGGGAAAATTTTGGGGTACAACAGTAAGGATTTGAAGTCTTGACATCTTTACCTTGGAGACTCCTTCATGAGCAGTATTCAAAATTTCCCAAGCTTCTTTGGGAATCATGCAATTACTTATTAGCCTGAAGATATTCTTTTTCACTCCATTGAATAAGGAATTCAATGATTTGGAGTTTCCTCGAGATGATTATTCATATTTATCATCCCAGTCTTTCTCAGCCTTCACAACATCAGTAGCTTTCCCATCCGAACCTACAATCATTGGTGGATCCCATCCCTTGACCACGACTTTCCAAGCCTTGTTGTTCATGGATTTGAAAAAGGTTACCAAACGAACTTTCCAATAGTCATAGTTGGTTCCATCAAGGATGGGTGGTCTGTTCATAAATTTTCCTTCCTTATCCATTGTACCAGAAAGTATCTTCCCTGAATCTCACCCAAAGTCATAGCAGGATGCCTGCTCTGATACCAATTGAAATTATGGTAGTCAGATCACAGAAGTCTTAATAGATGTTGAGACACTGATCTTTAAACAACACAATGAACAAGTATAATGATAAAACAATGCAAAAAAGTAAAGAACACACATGATTGTTGTGATACGGTGGGAGAACTGACTTGGGGGTTTTGTGTTTTATCGCAAATTTTGCGGTTAGCAAGAGTCGCCACCTACTTTTCTTTTATCTAAAAAGGAAAGTTAAAAAAAGCACAGGAAAGACCTTTGAGATTGTTTCTTGAGTTCGGGGGGTAGATTATGAAAAGGGAAGGTGTTAGCACCCTTTTCATCCATGGTTTTCTATGGGCTCTTAGTTACTTGCTAGATCACTTGCTTTTGTTTGAAATTATGCTTTGTGTGGTTTTTTGAAAATATTTTGTAAAGAGGCCATTGTTTAGGCAAACTTTATTATGATTCTCGTTCGTAAGAATGTATACAAAGATGTTGATCTTTTGAAAATGTTTTCAAGTTTGTAAGATGTTTTGAAAGTGTAGGTGTTTGTTTTTAAAGTAGCAAGGATGTTTTGTTTTTGAATTTGAGCAATTAATTAGGAGCATTCTACCTACTCAAAAGTCTTTCATGTTCATTTCCTTTTTCCTTTAACATTGTTATCTTACCATTGATTTGGTAAGTAACCCTATCTTTGGATGTAAACGGGACGGGCGTGGGTCATCGTATAATAATGATTAGCAATGTTGCAAGGTATCTTGGCATTCTCTTTTAGGGACTAAGATCAATTGAAAGGCAACATAAATATCGTCATCGAGGGACTGTGATCTTATACTTTGCTTGTTTTTGCTAAGATACCTCACATGCATAATATGGCCATTTTGTAAGGCAACCAAGTAGATTTTACCCTAAGGGTGCTTGTGTGCAAATGTATTGTTTTCATGCTTGATTTTGTTTTTGATTAGGATTTTCTAATTGATTAGTTTTAGTCTTTCCATACAAACCCTAATTACTAGCATTTGTATGTAAAGCGATAAATTACGGAATTTAAAATTACTATGCTATTATAATACTTGTGGGAGGGGGTGTACAAATTATAAATGGGGATTGCAAGAAAATAAAGCCTAATTATCTATTACAATTATATTGAATTTGTACAAGAATTGAAATGAATAATGTACAAAAATGAATAAATGTATAAGGATGTGAATGTAAAGAAAATGGATGGTTATTTGGATTTTTGGGGAAAAAGGATTTTTGTTTTAACCTAATTAATTAAAAGAAAAATAAAAATAAAAAGTAAGCCTAAATTTACTAGGAAAAAGAATTTAAATAAAACCCTAATCTACTAATTGATTAAAAAAAGGAAATTAAGTTTATAAGAAGAATATTTTTTGGATTTTTGTCTTAAAAATAAATTATAGTATTATAAAATATTTTTGGTCTTTTTAAATATTAAAATAATATATTTAAAATGTGTAAAAGAAAATAATTAAAACCCTAGTTTTTAATTAAATTTACAAAATAATTAATGAAATAGATAAAGTATGATCAAAATAAAATAATTTCTTGTGTAAAAAAAATTAAATAAACTTTATCAAAATATAAATCTAATGTTTTTATATTTTTTCTGATCTTTTAGCATTTAGATAAAATAATTTAAGAAAATAAATAAATAAAAATGAGAAAACAAAACAAAATGAGCCATGGATGTGTAAGTGAAACAGGGGGGTTAGAGGTAATAAAAAAAACAAAAGGCCCAAAGGAGGCCCAGTGCCTGTCCAAAAAAGTCAGAATGTATGAAAAAAATGTAAAAAATCCACAAGGGTACCACTGGGGCTCGAACCCAGGTCCCTCCAGTCACATGCGTGCGCTTCTACCATTGGGGTTGCTATACATTCGTTTATATAATAAAAACAATAAATATATGATATTAAACAAGTCCATGGCCTGAACTTCATCTTCAACCTCACGCCCAGTCAGATCCTCCGTATCTTGATCAATTCTCAACAAAAATGAAAAGTGTAAACAGGAAACTTGTAGCAAATTTCCTCACGATTTCAGAAATGCAAAGCAATAAAATTATAGATCAAAGACAAGCATGAATTTTAATGGCCCTAATCTGAACCCTAAAAATTTCAGAAACTTCAATCTTAAAATTCTCTAAGCTCAAGCAAAATTAATGAAAACTATGAACATGGCTAGCTTTAAGGCAATGATGTCTACATTTTTCATTCACAAATAAACCATTAATGATGCATGTATGAAGAGTTCAAAAGTCAGAAAACTTACCTTGCAAGAGGGTATCGAGTTTGGAGTTTGAGTAGCTTTCAGTGAGTTCCAATGATTGGGTTAGCTTCCTCAAGTTCCCAAGAAGCTAATGGGATGCTTAACTTGAGCTGAAAGTGTCTAAGGAGTTCTGGAGAAGTCAAGGTGCAAGGTGTTGTTTTTGAAAATGGTGGATGATGATGGAGGTGTTACAGTGGTGTTGTAGGTGTTGGGATTGTTTGTATATGTTGTTTAGAAACTTCTGAAAGTAAAATGCCAAGAAACGCACGAGCAAATTTGGAGATTGGATTCAAAACTCAGAAATGATGAGTTTTGAAGTGTTTTTGGTGATTATGTGTTCTATGTGTTTTCAGGGATTAAGTATGCATGGTATTTGTGTCAAATGGCTTGTGTATTTATAAGCAAAAGGTCTTGAGTGGTTTTGAAAGTCAGAAGTACAAGTTATAAGCTATTTGCTATGTTACTTGATTTTCAAGAAAAATGGGAAAGCAAGTTTCAAGGAGAAGTACAAGCATGGGCTGAGTGATTGTAAGTGTCTAACAAGTTTCTTCTGATTTATGGGACTTGTATGATCAGAAGAGAACAAGTGCAAGGCTCAAGAACAAGTTTTGTGCAAAAAGCCACTTTATCAAAATGGCAATGTGCACTTTCTTTCCAAAATGGATATAAAGCATGGCCTTGCATTGAATGCTTGAAATGAGACCTCTAACAGATGTGCAAGAAATTAATTATGAAGTGCATAACAAGTTTGAGGCCTGCAAAGTAGAGGTTATGTAACATAAGTTTGAATTTTGAATTTGTTCATCACAAAATGACTTGTAATTCAAGTGATAAAACCCTAACTTCATCTCTTTGATTCTCCCTACTCAAAAATGATCTCAAGGAGTTCTTGAACATTTTGGAAAGCTTGAAATATTCTCTATAGTCCATCTTTGAATCACTTTTGAAAATTCCCCTTGGAACTATATGAAAAGTGCCATGAAGTTAGGTCAAAATCCTGACCAAATTAGGGCAAAATTTCACTTAGTGTTTTTGTTTCATGACCATGTATTCTTAAAATTATAACTTGATATCCATGCACTTTTGGAAGGAGTTGTGTGAAGAAATGTTTTATATTTCATGGATATCTACAACTTTCATGTTGGAAGTTTCTTTTGAATCATCTTGCATCATGGTGAAAAAATTTCTCAAAGTTGTGAAAAAATAAGAAATTTCCAACACTTAGAAAGATTTCTAAGATTATAAATTTTAACTTTGCAAAATGAAATCTTGAATTTTTTATTTCTTGATGAATAAGTTTCATATTTTTACATGCTTTGATGAATTGTGATCTTTGACATTTGAATTTGACCAAAAAGTCAAAGTTTGACTTTTCAGTATACAATTGACTTTTGATTAGTTGACTGAAAATTCATCTGTCAATCCATTGGACTTGAGCAATGTTTTGAGCCATATAATTTGGTCAAAATGATACA
The DNA here is from genome assembly GCA_948472305.1 of Vicia faba. Taxonomy (NCBI): domain Eukaryota; kingdom Viridiplantae; phylum Streptophyta; class Magnoliopsida; order Fabales; family Fabaceae; genus Vicia; species Vicia faba. The sequence goes on along the minus strand of OX451741.1, from coordinate 574,524,933 downwards.
ATTGGAATCTTGAGATCATTCCTTAAACCAATTGATCATTTGCTAGGTCAAAAATCAGAAATTGTCCTTTCTCAGTCAAAATCCTAATTTTGACCATTTTGCCCTTTTGAAGATTTGATCAAATTTCTTGAGGAATTATGGTCCAAACTTGATCAAATGATACATATGAGTTTAAAATATTGATATGGATAAAAAATTATGAAGTTTGATTGTGAATTGGCCATATTTGACTTTTTCCCCAATACAATTGATTTTTAGGTCAACTGCTCAATTGATTGAGCAAAAGTGTGATCCAAAGCTTGAAACTTAACATGAGTAATCTTGAGGGTCCATAATTATCCATGAAAGTCATATGGGGAATTGTAAGTTCAAATATCCTTGTGCAATCTCAAACCCTAATTTTGGTCATCAGTGTTTAAGGAGGTGTCTTGAGCTGATCAACCCTAATGCAATCTTGAGTCAAAGGAGATCTTGTGAGAAAATTCTTGATAAGTGAGAGGGAAAATTTTGGGGTACAACAGTTTCCCCTGTTCAATCTTCTTAAGCCTGAAGAGTTAGATTGGCGAGTTTTGCCATTCGTGACTCGAAGGTGGAAGATGATTGGACACTAGAGTGCCCAGAAATTTGCACTCGATGATGTGATGGTTGATGGTATAGGGAATGGGCTTAAAGATTACATTTAGAGGGATGATGGAAATTTGTTGGAGATGGGCTTGTAGATTCCATCCAGAAATGATTGCTGAACCATATTTGTAAGCTGAATCTGAATGAGTATTAGAATGGCATCCGTGTTTGGAGTGTATCTGAACTGTATCTGAAGATTGAATCTGAATGAGTATCAGGATGGCATTCGTTTCTGGAGCGTATCTGAACTGTATCTGAAAGTTGAATTTGAATGAGTATCAGGATTGCATCCGTGTCTGGAGCGTATTTGAACTGTATCTGAAAGTTGAATTTGAATGAGTATCAGGATGGCATCCGTGTCTGGAGCGTATCTGAACTGTATCTGAAGATTGAATCTGAATGAGTATCAGGATGGCATCCGTGTCTGGGGCATATCTGAACTCTATCTGAAGATTGAAACTGAATGAGTATCAGGATGGCATCCGCGTTTGGAGCGTATCTGAATTGTATCTGAAGATTGAATCTGAATGAGTATCAAGATGACATCCGTGTCTGGAGCGTATCTGAACTGTATCTGAAAGGCCTTTGAACATTGTTAATAGTAGTTACATATTAACCTTATCATGAAAAGGGTAAAATGTTAGCTAATATGCAATGTCATGTTGTATGAAATGCATGGTATAATGAGATTGTGACACATGCATTCGTGTTATCAATGTTTATGATATATGGATGCGATGTATGCGTATGTGAGCTAATCTGCTGCACTGCTTGCTTGAATTGGGGAAAATAACCCCCGACTGCTGCTGAGGATAAGGAGTCCAAGTCTTCATGTTTTGAAGTGTTGATGAATTCCCGCTTAGAGAAATAAACTCTGTTGTAAGGGAAACGACGTGTACTTCTTGTGAAATCCTATTGGGAAATCCTGATAAATTTGGCGACTTCTAACAGGGAGTGATAACTGGAAGTTTTGTTCGGTTGGGGATTAAACTGCACACTGCGGACGATTTTATGGAATAACTTAAAGATATTTCCTTGTCTCTTAAAGCCATTAGTGATTGTCTTTCTATTTTGTTCATTTGTAAATGGTAGTATGTTCAAATGCATATTTTCAAAAATAAATCATTGGACGTTTTCGTAAACAAACACAAGAGTAAAGAAAAACATATAGTTTTGCACTTTCAAAGGGCTACCTTTGTATTGACTTTGAGTAAGTATTTTTGTACAATGAGACAACCATTCTAGTAAGAGAATGCCGTCGTAAAAAAAATGAAAATTTGATACAAATAAAAGATAGCTATGTGAAATAATCCCATGGGGTTCCCATTCTGCTATAGCCTTCGTGTCTTTGAGCATCTTATCTATTTGTTGCCTTGTCTGAAGCTGATTGAATTGATCAGAATCGTTGAGTTTGTAGGTTGTCCGTAAGGTGATCAAACAGGACATAGTCATACACTTTAATTCCCTAACTTTTTCCTGGACCGCCCTTTCGGGTTTTCAGTCCACCGGGATACCCTTTTTTGCCCAAGCCTCCCTTTCGGGTTTTCAACTTGCCGGGTGTACAGATTTTTTTGTTTTATCCCTAATTTTTGCCCGAACCTTTTTGGTTTGCCGGGATGCCCTTGTTTTGCCTAGGTGTGTCAACCTAGAGGGTTTCTTATGCGTAGTATCTTTTGACTATGTCCGTGTTCACGGGGTGCGGCAGGTCGTCGCCATTCATAGTGGTCAAGATCATTGCTCCACCAGATAATATGCTTTTGATTACAAACGGTCCTTCATATGTAGGAGTCCATTTTCCCCTGGGATCACCTTGCGACAGTATGATGCGCTTGATCATCAAATCCCCAACTTGATACACTTGGCATCTGACCTTTTTGTTGAAAGCCTTGATCATATGTTTTTAATACATTGACCATGACAGACAGTAGTAAGCCTTTTCTCATCAATCAAGTTCAGTTGATCAAGTAGAGTCTGGATCCAATCGTCTTTGTTCAGCCCTGCATCCTTCATAATTCTTAGAGATGGGATCTGAACCTCAATAGGCAAGACAACTTCTATGTTGTATACCAAAGAGTAAGGTGTTGCCCTGGTTGATGTGTGTGTCGTGGTATGATAACCGTGGAGAGCGAATGGTAGTGTGATACGGTGGGAGAACTGACTTGGTGTTTTGCGTTTCGATCGCATTTGTGCGGATAGCAAGAGTTGCCACCGACTTTTCTTTTATCAAAAAGGAAAGGGAAAAAAGCATAGGAAAAACCTTTCGAGATTATTTCTCGGGTTCGAGGGGTAGATTATGAAAAGGGAAGGTATTATCGCCCTTTTCATCCATGGTTTTCCATGGGCTCTTAGTTACTCGTTTAGATCACTTGCTTTTTGTTTTGACAGTGTGCTTGTGATGTGGGCTTTGAAAGTGTTTTGAAAAATCTCTTTGTAATGGTTCTCGTTTCTATAAGAACGCGTATAAAGTTTTGTTTTGAAAGATGGTTCAAAGATGTGTTTGTAGATTGTGTTTTAGAAAGTGTTTTGAAAAAATGTTTTGCAATGGTTCTCGTCTCTATAAGAACGTATACAAAAGGTTTTGTCTTTTGAAAATGTTTTGAGATGGAAGTGTTGGTGTAAAATGTTTTTGTCGTGAGCAAGCGAGTAACTAGGAGCGAATCTACCTACTCGAAAGGTCTCAAGGTTCTTTTATTCCTCCTTTAGATGTTTCTATCTTACCATTGATTTGGTAAAAAGCCCCATCGTTGGATGTAAAGGGACAGGCGCGGGTCAATTTTACAGTCATCGAAAGCAACTTATGTGACGCTTTAGCAATTTTTGTAAGAGACGAGATCGTTTTATCGAAGGCAACGTCGAGGGTCATCGAGGGACTACGATCTTTTTTATCGAAGGGTCATTTGCTAAAACGTCCCATACTCTAGGGACATGACTGTATTTCCGAGGCAACGAGCGAGGTTATCCTAGAGGTGCGCGTGTGAAAAAGTGTGTTTGACTCAAGTTAATTTGATCTTTGAAATTAGGTTAACTAGCGATTGATTTTTTGATCTTGCCATACACGCCTAATTACTATACAGTAATGAGTAAAACAATCAAAAAGCGGAAATTGAAATTCTACATTATTACAGAGCTTCGGGAATGGGGGTACAAATTAATGAATGGGGGTGACAGTAAGAAATAAATATTTAAATCACATAATACAAGTCCAAACCGTTAAATAATTATTTAGGTTAAAACTCTTTCCATTTGATAAAATTAATTAAGGACTTAATTAATAATGTCAAACAAAAATTATTTTAAAGTTAATACTTATTTAAAACAAATGTTAACATAATTACATTTTTTAAATATATGCTGAAGAGATAAAAATCAAATAATGAAAAAGAAAATATTAACAACAAAAAAAATAATAAAAAGGGGAAAATTAGAAATGGGCCTGCAAATAGAGTAAAATAGGGGGTGCAGAAATTAATAGGACCAAATATTTCTGGCCAATCCAGTGTAGTAACCCCTTGGAGGTGTACCATGGGCGTGCATCTAAGATGTGTTGAAAGGGTTGTGATAAATGATCAGATGGATGATGAGGGTGCATCAAATTAACATGGGGATGCAAATGAGAGATCATTCGGGGTAACTAAAGAGGTGGTGACAAGTGTCACCACCGGATTGGGCCAAAGTGTTGTTATCAAACAACACAAAACTCAACACGATGAAGTCAGGCCTCATAATTCATTGTTTTTTCTCTCTCTTACACGCTCTACCCTCTCTCTTCTCTCTTACTATGAGTCTTCACCGGAGAAGACCCTTTGGTTGCGCCAGAAATCGCCTTACGGCGGTGACGGCGGCAACGTGTCTCAAAACCCTATTTTTCTTACATCTTTCTGATCGTTTCACTTTCCTAGTTACTAATTTGTGATCAATTTCTGCAGATTTTCATTTGGTGATCCTAAATCTAGAAAGGGGGAACATGAAACCCTAATTTTCCGTTTGGTGAGATCGGTGAAGGTAGCGATGCATGCAACAATATATTCAACGAGAGTAAGGAAAGAGAAGAAAGAGATCATTGGTGAGGTCCGGATCTGTAACCTTACTAACCTCCTAACTTTCTTTTTGGTAAGATGGCTCTGACTCTGTATTTGTGAATGACTTTCTTTCTTCTTCTGAGCTTGTGTTATCCTGGTTATCAGATTAGGGTTTTTGTTGCTTGTTTGTTTGCTACTGACTTGCTGGGTCTTGTGTATTCTGAATGGACTTTGAAAAGGGAAAAAATGATGAAAAATACTTGGCTTTTTTTTTCTGTTTGTTTGCTACTGATTAGTTGGGTTTTGAATAATGTTGTTTGATGACAAAGTTTGGGTGGTGGACTTTGGTTCTATGTTTTTTGCTGGTTTTTGATGATGGTTGGATGGTTGTTTTTGATGGATATTGTGATGTTCCAGTTGGTTTGAGACAAAGGGATTTCTTGAACTTTTTGGTTCTGAGTTTTTTGTGGTTTGCTAGTTATTTTTGCTTCTCTTCTGTTCTGGTTTTTTTGTGATGTTTCAGTTGGCTATGTTGGCTGCTGGTTTTTTGTAGTGATGGCTTTTGTTCTATGATGTTTCAGTAGATTTGAGACAAAGGGCTTTGTTGAACCTTTTGTTCTGAGTTTTTTTGTGGTTTTGCTATTTTGCTAGTTTTGTATCTCTCTTTTGATATCTGCTGGTTCTCCTCTTTTTATAAAACAGTAATCCTTGTTATCTGGTTAGGGTGAAAAAATAGGAGGGAAAAACTTTGAATTTGACAGTTTTGGCTTTTCTAGTTTTGGGCTTTGAGTGCAGTTTGAACTGTTTCCATTTTGGTGCAAGTCTGAGCAGTTTTTTGAACTGTATTGCAGACTAATTTATTGTGGTTTATGTTGACATGCTTTTTTGTAGAATTTGAACAGATTTTGGGACTGCTATGGACAGCATACGGAGGCTTTTTGAACAGGTCTTCTTGGACCGTTTCTTATAGCAACCTATTTGTCTTGGCATGGCTTTAGGTTATTTGTTGGCTAGGTGATATCTTTCTTCTTTCCTCTCTTTGTGAGATAAAGCATTTTTGCTTTTGTTGCATTTTCTGAAGGGTTTGCTTATTTTTTAGGAAAATGAGGATGTTTGACTTGTATTACAGCATTTGATGCCTTTGGCTTATTACTTGCATATTGTTTGTTTTGTTCTGTTGTAGCTTTATGTTGTTGCCTTTGTTTATTATATATTGGTTTGCAACACTTGTTGTGGGTTTGTTACAGGTTTGATTCTAATTTGGACAGCTTGCTTGTTGTCTGCTATTTGCAGTCTGTTGCCTTGCATTTTGTGCTGCTGTAATTGCTTTGCAAAGCACTGCCTTTTTTTGTGATGCAGTTTGGCTGTTGGTATTGTTTGACTTGTACATTTGACTGCTGCTATTTACAGCCTGTTGCTTTTGTTACTGTTTAAACTTGCTGCCTTGTCTGTCCAATTTATATATTTATTTCTTTTTCCCTTTCTTTGTGAACCAAAACTTAGGTTTTGAGATTTACAGAAATAAGGAGAAATGGACAAACAAAATTCTGATTACTAAAAGCAAACCCTTGGCTGTTGGTTGCTCATTCAACTAAAATTGAAATTCTACTTAAAAAGTGTAGTTAGTGTAAATTTGTAGACCGATAGTGCACTACACAAAAGTATATTTAATTATTTATAACTTTGATTTCATTCACAGCTATTGATCGGCAGATACAGTGTTTGGATTCTTTATTTTTTTCACTAATGAAGTGCCCATACAACTGAACTTCATAAACCTACAACGTTTACAATGTAATGAAGGGATTCTTCATTTTAAATACTTTTCTTTGCACCAATCAATGGGTCAATAACATTCCTCCAATTGCTGTAATTAAGAGCACTTCCTGCATCAGGCAACACAAATCCATTCACATAGAAAAAAGGCGTTCCAGACACCCCTCTCGAAGTAGCGTACTGCATTTCAAAGAAACTTGGATTAATCAAACAGGAAGGATTAAATCATAGGGCTGTCACATGAAAAATATTAATCTTGGATAGAATAATTTCAAATTCAATTATATTCTAGTACACGAATTTGATCTGAATACAATCTAATAGATAAAAGATTTTGTGTTACCTTAAAAGAAACCCTGGTTTGGAGATCTGTGTTTGTGTCATTGAAGCCATTCTTAATAGAAGTCTGAGAAGCGCTCCCAATTACAGATGCTACAAACTTCACTATTTCATCTACAATAGAAGCTCTAGATAAGTTCCGTGTTGGAGCACCGTAGAATTTCTCCTGTTAAAGAGTAGGCACTAGATTTAGTGAGCAAGAAACATGAATAACTTTTCTCATAGAATCAAGGGAAAATACAAATTAGAACACTAAAGATTATACCATGTGTGTGTGTTTTAGACTCTAACGATTAAAGCATGTATTTTGATCGTCAACAATGTTAAAATAAGCAAGACTACAATCCTAGTTTGCTACAAATTGGTTGTGAAAGGGTTTATTTTGCATATTTTTCATGCATGTTTCTGCACAATGACAGAGAAAACAATAAGCAAGACTAGCATCCGGATTGCATGTGAAAATTTCCTAAAATACGAATGTCTAGATTCAACAAAGAAACTTTTCATCATGTGAACCCTGCCTGAAATTTGAAGCTCGGACACAAATACAAACCCCGTAGACGACCCCGGCACTAACTTGAAGCAAGGACAGAGATACGGACACCGGACACAACACCGCATTCACACATCAACAACGATAGTAATTTGAAAAAGTAAATAAATTGAACGTAATCAGAAATGATATTTTCGTGTCGGTGTTGGTGTCCGAAACTGAAAGGATTCCGACAATTTTTTTAAGAGATGTCGGTGCTATAGAGTTTAGCACATGCAAAGCGCAATCACCATGTGAATCACCTTGAAAATTCCATTGAAATTTGAAAACAACCTTTTAGAAAAAATCTATCTAATTCTAATCCAACATGCAAATTCACTGAAAGAATCAAAAGCAATGGAAACTCTAATACAAAATTGTAACACAATCCAACCTGATGCTTGAAAAACGACTCCAGCACTGGAAATGTAGCAGATCTATCCAAACCATTCACTATGTGCAAAGCACGAGACGCAACAAAAGAATTGTCATGATAACTGCAATTATATATATAAAAAAAAATCAGATAATTTAATCTGTAAATACTACTAGCATGCAAAAACCTACTGATATTGTAATTGAAAGAAAAAGAGAGAGATCGGAGGACAAACGGTAAAGGAAGAAGATGAACAACGAGGGAAACACGAGCGGCGTAGTGTTGGAGAGCTTTTTTGAGAGGTGGCCATGAATCAGCGCTGTCAGGGCACAAAGGATCGTAGAAAGCTTCAATCAGAATGGTATCGTAATCGAAGTGACGATTCTTGTAAACGAAACCGTCTGATTTGGCCGGCGGGATGTAATCACCTCCGACCAGTAGTACCTGCAACTGCAACGCGAGCAGTATAAGTACAGTTAATATTCCATTCCCGTGTTCCCCTGACATCTCTAATTTTCTCTCTCTCTCTCTCACACACTAACTTTACTTTCCCTCTCCTCAAAATCCAATCCAAATTTTATACTGATTTCAATTTCAATAATAGATAGATATAAAAAGAATCAAATCAAGATAACGTTATATAGAGTATTATTTATTTGTTAATATTTTTAATATTTATTTTATATATTCTTCAATGTTATAAAGGAAAATTTCACCAAAAAATGTTGAAAAGGAATTTATTTAATGAAAAAGTACATTGAATTTGGCCGGATTTTCGTACTTAACAATGACACTACATAAGAACCAAGACTGAATACATGATAAATATCGATGCGTCTGGACAATTGGTATACTTTGACTAATAAAAGTTTAATATCCTTTTTAGCCTTCTATCTTAATTTTGGATTTGTTTCTTTAATTAAAAAAGATTTATATTTGTCTTTAACTTTCTAAAATATATATTATGTTAATTATTTTTATTAAATTAGCATCAAATTTGACTATCGGTTTTTAAATTTTCATTATTAATTAGATTTAAAAAAAAGACTAATATAGTAGTATCTTTTAAAAAGTTAAAATATCAATATGCTTTTAAGTTAAAGAGGCAACATGAATCTCCAAATTAAGATACAAGATAAAAAATATTAATAATATATTTGAATTGGTTTTTAAAGATTCAGAATTAATTAAAGAGGTGTAGAATTGTTTCTGGTTGATTTTGAAGTGTTTGTTTTATCAAAAATAGAATTGATTTTCTTTTCAAAATTGATTCTACTTGAAGTTAGAATTTGTAGTCTCTGTCTCACGTTTTACACTCAAATTTATTATTCAACTCAGTTTTACATAAATGTATCAAAATATAAATCAATTCTGATAAACTCAATTTCATAAAAATCAATTCTACCAAACTCAATTCTAATATAATCAATTTTGGAATTTTTTGTTGTTGCAATAATCAGGTATTGAAAAAAAATCGCAAATAACCATGTTTTGGAGAAAATTACGCAAATAACCATGTTTCAGAAAACTCCACAAAGGAGGAGCCGAGTGAGATGGCGCATGCACTGACCCATTTCACTATGCCAAACAGGGGATTGGACAGCGCTTTTTTAGGCCTTTAACAGCGCTTAAAAGCGCTGCTAAAACCTCTGCTGCTAAAGGTATAGACAACGTTTTTAATGTGGAACTTTAGACAGCGCTTTTATCAAGCGCTGTCTATTCCCCCCCTTTAGCAGCGCTTATCCTTAAAATTGTTTAATATTTTTTTTTCAATCACTTTAGACAGCGCTTTCTAAAAGCGCTGTCTATTACCCCCGCTTTAGCAGCGCTTTTCCTTATTTTTTTTTAAAAAAAAAATTTTTCAATCACTTTAGACAGCGCTTTCATGAAAAGCGCTGTCTAATACCCCCCCTCCCCCCCTCCCTTTAGCAGCGCTTTTCCTTTTTTTTTTTTTTTTTAAAAATTTCAATCACTTTAGACAGCGCTTTCATGAAAAGCGCTGTCTATTACCCCCCCCCCCCCCCCCCCCCCCCCCCCCCCCCCCCCCCCCTTTAGCAGCGCATGCATGCGCCATCTCACTTGCCTCCTAGGGCAAAATGCATTTTTTATAAATAAGTCTTCCGTTTCTTCGTCATTTTTCACACTTTCTCGCACCGTCTTCTTATTTTTTTCTCTGTTATTTGCGTCATGACATCTCCCATGATTTTTACCAGAGATGGTTACGTTATTTTCTCGGCCACCAAACCTCCGGTGAAAATGAAATTTTGGCACATTCACTCCATGGAGCGTCTGAAGAGAGAGTTGATATGATGGCTAGAGGGAGACATCGAGGATGGGGAACAAACTAGAAGGATCCAACGAAGAAGAACAACCACCTCACTTGCAACATGAAGACCTAATTTTTGGTTGAAGGAAGTCAAAACAGACAAAGACGTAATATTGATGATGCATGGGTCAGATGAAATTGTTTTAACGGTTGTAATTTTATAGATGTTTTATCGTGTTTTATTTGTTGTTTGTGGAAGATTTGTTGTAACAAATGCTCTTAATGAAAAACCGTAATGTTTATAATTTAAAAAAGTGAAGATGTTTTGTAATACAATTTTTATGTGGTTGAGCTAGTAGCCCGAGTCGGACAATTTTTGCGATTGTGTCTGACTTGACGACATAAACCACACTTTCTTTCCAGCTTGTCAAGGGAGTCCATTTCAGTTGTGATGCGATTGCTTTTGGGACAACCTTTTTTATTCCTTCGCATTTGGTCATTATGCCATACTATTTTGCCGTCGTATGCAGACTGTTATACCCCAAAATTTGTCCTCCCATATTCCTCAAGAAATTGCCAAGCCAAGTCACAAAATTCCCCAAGGGTTGTGCAGGTCAACTGTCTCCTATACAGTCAAAACTAGGGTTTGTGTGCTGATCAAGAAAATGGAGTGTTCAAAGGCCCAATCAAGTCTCATATGCTTACAAACATGGTCAAGCATCCTCATATCAAGTTTCAAGGCATTCAGCTCAAAATTGCACAGTCAAAACCCTAAATTGCACTACAGTCAACTGTAGGGGCAAAATGGTCATTTGGCAGTCAAAAGTTCAAATTTTTGGTCAACATATCATTTTGAAGCCACAAACATCATTTGATCAATGCTTGATCATGATTCTCAAAATTTGGCTCAGAAATCATCAAAGATGCAAAAGTTGCTATATTTGGACAGCTGAAAAAGTCAACTGAAATTGACCAGGGCATAACTTTCACATGGATTATCAGAAAAATTCCATCCAAATCTCATTTTGAAGAGAAAGACTTTTCCTACAACTCATCTTCATACTTCAAGTCCAAGAAATGCTCTCACAAAAAGTTATCAATTTCAACATTATAGGTCATTTTCAAAAGTCAACAAAAAGGGACTTTAAGTCAAAGACCATAACTTGAGATTGGTAAATCAAAATGACATGGGACCAAAGGCATTGGTTAGAGGACTCAAAGACCTTTCCAAAATGTCCAAGAACATGTGAAAAGCTTAAAAATTGAGCAAGTTATGCCTTGTAGAAGTTGGGAAATTTTTGTGAAATGGCAAAAGTCAACTATCCTTGAAACTCCAATTTTTGACAAAAGGGCCCACTTTCTTCCACTTGATTCATCCTTGTCACGCCACACACGTGTCCCATGATTAATTTCAAGACCAAATATTGATTTTTCTATTTTATTTAATTTTTGATAATTTAATTCATTTTAAATCTTTAAAAATTCAAATAAAATTCAAAAAACCAATGGAATAGTGTCATTTGAATTTGGACAACTTCCATATATCATGGGCCAACTCAAAAACTCAGGCTAGGGTTAAATTGCACACTAAGTCTTGGTCTTGGCTTAAAAGAAGGAAAATTGGTTAATGGTGAAAACCCTAGGACTAGTTCTTTCATGAGCATGAATTAAGGCCAACTAACAAGCTAATTCTCTTCCATCATAAGCACTGAGTCAAACCCTAAGCCTTGGACACTATAAGCTGCGCCCAAAAAAAGCTATTGCACATTAAAAATTTTCCATAAAAACACAAAACTGATTTCAAGGTTAGAGGTGGATTCAAGGCATAAAAATCATCCCATTAGCTTCCTTGGGAAATTCTGAACGTGTATCAATCACAAACAACAAGCCAATCTCCAAGAATTGGTAGTTAGAACTCGAACTGTATAGCAAAATTTCCAAAATCGTGCATCATGATTTAAACATTTTTACAGCATTTTGTCCATTGATTCATGTTTAGCATAATGTTTTGAGACTAACCATCATGTTCAATTGAGTTTTCATTGGCCATGCGCGATTCTACCATTTTCATATTCTAGGTTTTTTCAGAGCTTGATTTAGGGCTTTCACAATACAGTAAAATTAGGGTTCCAGACTTATGCCATTCAAACCAGCTCATCAAGACGAGGAGATATGGACCCTCGCGATCAATTTATTGATGTCACAGCGCTAGTCGCTATTTTTCATAAACATGCCTAACACAACGCGTTGAAACCGTTGCCTCTGTGTTTTGTATTTCAGGCACGCGAGGAAGATGAGTACATGGCACGCTGTGATTCGTCAGTTCAAAAATTGGCGCGTTGAAGGCCACTAACTCTCTTTTCTTTTTATTATATTCATTAATCATTATATGTTAAAAGTAACTCAAGTGCTTCAGTGGCAGGCGTATTCCTTTGCATTGTCTAAGACCTGGGTTCGAACCCCAGGTCTGTATAAATTTCAATAATATTTTTCAATACAAGATCTTGTGCAGCGCTAACGTCCAGGGCATACCATACACACTCAAAACTCATCGTCCACACGTCCCAGTAGATCAATCAAAGGGCTCAGATTCAAGGCACATGATACGCTATGGTCAACGCATTGGCACGTGAACTGAAAAGTCAAGTGGATTTCAATGTTAATGGGCCAGAATGCTAGGCCTTACCTCCAATTCTGGGGCTACCCCCCCTGGTTTGATTTTCTTTTTATATTTCATTTTCTCAATTGTTATGTTATTTATTTATTTTATTTGTTTTAATTAATTAATTATTTCTACAAAAATATGAAAAATATCATAAAAAATCAGAAAAAGGCAAAAAATATAATTTTTATTTTAATTACTTTTATAAATAAATTACATGTAAATAAATTTAGTAAAATAGGTTTTAACTTTAATTCTTTCTTCCATAAAAAAATCCAAAAATATAGCATTAGGTTAATGACTTTTTTTGTTCCTTTTAACTTTCCTTGGTTTTTGCCATAATATTAGTAATTTTCATAATTAAACTTGTAAACTAATTAGGGTTGCATTTAGGTTAGATTTTACTACTTTCTTAATAACTAAAAATCCAAAAATATAGCATTAGGTTTAATGACTTTTTATACCTTTTAAATTTTCCTTTTTTTATCACAATATTATTTATTTATTTATTTTATTTTTATAATTAAATGTACATAAGTAAAAATTAGGGTTTAATTTAGATTAATATAACATTTTCACAATAACTAAAAAACATTAGAATTAGGATTTGCATTTCAAATTTCATTCTAAAAAGTTCTTTTTCTTTTAAATCTTAAAAAACACAAAAATACCAAAAAACATTTAATTTTTAACTTTCATTTTAATTCCTCATTAATTTGATATTTTGCAAAAGGGTCCAACGCCCGTCGCTTTAATTATTTTGTTTCGCGCATTTTACTTTGTCGCTTATTATAATTATGTACATGTCCCAAAGCCTTGTATTAATTTTATTTCTTGCACTTTTATTCGCTTTATTTATTTTTCAATCCAAATCGGGTCCGGTTTAATTTTGGCGATGTGGACCCGCGCCATTTGTAATAGTTTAGATTTATTTTCCCGCAAATATATAACTGTTAAAAAGCATGCAAGAATGAATGTCTTAATTAAAATCAAGCGTAGATCACAAATAAACATGACAAGACAAATAATTGAAACATGACACACAATTCGCACACACCACCCCTAGGGTACGCCTCACTGTTGCCTTTCGAAAGGTGATCGTCGAGTAGAGGATGTCTTAGTAAGTCCTCATGATCCGGGAATCTGGCATGAGGGTAGCTTCTAAGGTATCTTCCCATTGCTCTGGTGATCACCACGTCCTTAAAACTCGAATTGACCCGAACACCTCCAACAGTGGTGCTACCTACCTCTCAATGGTGGGATGGCACTATTTTAAAGGACATTTACACAGACGAATTCCTTAGGGTAGGTAGGTTCTCAAGGATACTTGCTCTAATTTCAAACAAATCAAAATACTTTTCACACCAACACGCTTTCAAAAAACTTTCAAAACAAACTTTTTAAACACTCCGACGTACGAGTTGAACTGAAACTTTTCAAAGAATATTTTTGAAACCCATATTGAAAAGCAAGCAAACATTTTTGAAAACACATTGAGCAAGTATCTAAGAGCCCATGGATAACCATGGATAGAAAGGGTGCTAACACCTTCCCTTTCTATAATCTACCTCCCGAACCGAGAGCAATCTCTTTAAGGAATTTTTCTGTGCTTTTGTCCTTTCCATTTGGAGAAAATAAAAGACGGTGGCGACTCTTGCTTACCGCGACATTTCGCGAACCAGCGTTAAACAGTCAGTTCCAGATCCACCGATCACAGAACTGGCGACTCTGCTGGGGACTTACAAACTTAAAGTGAGGTGTACCTTAGGGTTAGTTCATAACTGTGTTTTCAATTGTATTGCTTTGTTTGCTTTAAATTGTGGGACTGTCTTGGGAGTTCTATAGATCCTAACCCGGATCTGGGGGATACCCTTTTAGAAAGTAGCAACAAGGCTGTGAGGGAACTGTGCGGGGTATACCGACATGGTTGAAACAGTCTGCTACGTTGATGTGGCACTTTGGTGTGTACCGGTAACCCTTGAGTTCAGTCAAGGAGAGTACGGGGCCTCCGCGTGGTGTCGTGAAGCATCAACAGACCTTAGGAACCTTAATTGAACTATCTTGGCCTCTTTAGGGTAGTGAGATAACTGACTTTGGTGCAGTCCGAGGTTGGTTGATACTCGATACTACACTCAATTGAGGGTTGCTTTCCTGGAATATTTCGGTCGCCAGTTCAGTGGCTAAATCGAAACGATGAACAATGAAAGCAATCCCGTGATATTGGGAACCTTAGAACCCGGTTACTTTGATTAGGACAGGTTGAGCCCACCAACTTCAAGAGGGTACTACCCAGACCCCATGCTGGCCTAAACCCTAAGGGTTTCTCTTGTGTGACTTGTGTGCCTTTGTACTTGCCTACTTGCATGCTTGTTAGCTGACACATGAACTACTTACAGGTTTTGTTTATAGTCCTTAACTAGGACTCATGACAAGGTTTACCAAATTTCTTGCAGGTTTTGTTTATAGTCCTTAGTTGGGGCTCATAACAAAGTACTGAATTTCTTGCAGGGTTTGTTTATAGTCCTTAATAAGGGCTCATAACAGGGTTTACCTACATCACCCTATGCATAGCATGACATCATAACATTGCATACATCCTAACCCATTTCAAGGATCTCAAGGGCTTGTGATGCAGGTCATATAAATCAAACATCTAGCAAGGGGCAAAGAGGATTTATTTTCCTCTAGCCAATGTTGTCAGGGGCTATGACCCACTGGATATGGTGAGCCTTTGACCCGTGACGAAGGACTCTCAACAACATGAAGTACTTTCAATCAAGTTGCCAGTTTCCAACTCTAACAAGTTTCTCTGTTTACCCCACGAGGACCTTGAAATCATTGCATGCATATCATACATATCATTGCATAACAGGTACCCTTCCTCTGCAGGTTGCTTACCTTCTTCGCTGTTTATTTCAGCAGTCTCGTCATGAATCCTGAATCATCAACCGAGGCATCTATCAAGGCTCTTCAGGCGCAGAACGCCCAATTTCAGGCGCAGAACGCCCAATTTCAGGAGCTGATCAAAGGCTTGGCTCAGGGTCAACAAGATCTGAAGGCTTTGTTTTTGAAGAAGGACAAGAAGAAGAAGAGGATTGTTCTGTTCAGCCCTAGACGCAGATCTGGGAATACACCGCAGGAGGAAACTGAGGGGACAACCCCATCTGTGAGGGAAAGCAGTCACCATGAGAGAGAGGTGCCTAGTCCAGTGGTCTCCGACAGCGAGACAGATTTCAACGACGAACAGTACCCTCCGGCTGAGGACAAGTACAAACAGTTGGAGGATAGGCTGAATGCTATGGAGATCCAACAGGTACCTGGGCTGGATTTTGGAGATCTGGGTTTGTCAACTGGTGTGATTATTCCTCGGAAGTTCAAGGCACCATCCTTTACCAAGTATGACGGGGCGTCTTGTCCCAAGTTGCATCTCAGGTCTTATGTTCGGAAAATCCAACCATACTCAGCAGACAAGAACTTGTGGATCCACTTCTTCCAGGAAAGTCTTTCAGGGACTCACCTCGAATGGTTCTATCAACTGGATGGGACCAAAGTTCGTAACTGGGAGGAGTTGGCGACTGCTTTCTATAAGCAGTACCAGTACAATGCCGACCTTGCTCCCACACGTACCCAACTCCAGGGTATGTCGTTGGGGTCAAGTGAAGGTTTCAAGGAGTACGGACAAAGATGGAGAGACCTTGCTGGAAGGGTGCAACCTCCGTTAACTGACCGGGAACTCGTTGATATGTTCTTGGGGACCCTATCCGGGCCATTCTTCAATCACCTCATTGGTAACTCATCTGCTGGATTTACCGACCTCATCCTGACTGGCGAAAGAATTGAAGTTGGTATCAAGTCGGGGAAGATTCAAGAGGCCACACCTTCTGATATTCATAAAAAACCTTACACGGGAAAGAAGGAATCCAATGCTGTATACAGTCAAAAGAGTCGCCGTGATCAACATGCAGGGGCAGTCATGATCTCTGGTTCTGCACCACGCCGTCAACCACAAAGGGGAAACCAGCAAAGGCCGGAAGGGCCTAAAAGGCAATTCACCAACATTAACATGCCTTGGTCACAAGCATTGCAGCATATGGTGAAGATGAACCTGATTGCAGTAATCAACCCTCCTGCCAATCCTAAGACCTCCTCTCCTAGCTACAATCCAGAAGCAAGGTGTGCCTATCATTCTGATAGCCCGGGGCACGATACTGAGGACTGTTGGGCACTGAAGTACAAAATTCAGAACATGATCGATGCCAAAGAGATCGAGTTCGAGCCTTCGGAGACTCCCAACGTGATCACCGCTCCATTGCCAAAGCATGGCTAAATTTTTGTTCATTTGATTTCAAGTTGTATTTTTCCTTTTCTTGTTCAGATAAACAATTATTGTGTTAAACTCTTTTATTTCATGAATGCATTACACATGTCTGTCTTGAATTAATTATGTTTACTATGCTTAAAACTGCTTTCATATTTTTTGCGATGGTCAATTCTTAATTGAAAATTCTAAACCTCTTGAGGGAGGATGACGAAAACAATACCACAATTTACAGTATGCTTTTGAACAGACCCCGCTGATGAGGTACAGGCATTGTTTCAATTCCTAAACACTGGAGTTATAAGGATGATAATCCCTCGTCAACCCATCAGAGCCAAAGAAGTAGGAGTTTGTATTTTCGAAAATCAAAACCCTTAATCATAACCTGGGGCAGGGTAGTTCTCTCAGTCGATCCAAGTGCACAATGAATGTCACTAAATGAGTTTTTCAAAAACAAAAGACAATGATGGTTCCGAACAATCATAAGGACAGGCAGTCATTATCAAAAAAAAAATTCATGAATGAAAAGCCCAAAAAGTCAAAACCAATAAAGAAGACTTACCAAACTGGGGCATCCCGCTGACTGTAATCCCAAAAAGGAAACAGTTCAGGCAAAAAAAAAAGAAAGGGATAACTAAATCAAAAAAAAAAAAGAGGTCTCACAAACCCTCAGCAAAAAAGGGGATGATTGCCTATTCAAATAAACGTTAAATATCCGAATCATCACCGGAAAATCAGAGCAAAGACTCAAACAAGGTCTAATGCACGATCAACTGAGTTTAGGTTTGGAGAACATCACGAAGAGCGGGTGGGTACAAATAATTTGAGCCTTTATCCTTTGTTTCTTAAACCGTGAACCAGGCCACGGTATAACTCTTAAAAGTCCTAGCTGAAGCATGGGTTAGTTCGAAAGCATACTGTTACGAAGGTATCCTGACTCCTGAAGGTTTGCTGTAAAATATTGAGTTGACATCGCACTGTATTACAAAAAATGCATTTTCAAAATTCAAGACAGACATAGACTTTTGCATTCTTAAAATAACCTTGTTTGCATATGACTACTTGTTTGAACAAGCAGGGAAATTCGCATGATGAACACCTTGTGAACAGAAGAACCTCCAATCAAGGGGCACATTGCTCATTATCTGGGGCATGGCAAAATACTTCCAACAGGGGCAACTCCCTACATTCTGAGAGCGTGGACATAGTCGAAAAAAATACTGCGCATAATCAAAGACCCGCTAGGTTGACATACCTAGGCAAAAATAAGGGCTTCCCGGCGAACTAAAAGGGTTCGGGCAAAATGAAGGGATGAAACGAAAAACATGTACACCCGGCAAGTCGAAAACCTGAAAAGGCGGCTTGGGCAAAATGGGTATCCCGGTGGACTGAAAACCCGAAAGGGCGGTCCAGGCAAAAGTTAGGGATCGAAGCGTACGACTATGTTCCGGTATCTCGTCACTTGCCTACCCGAAGATTTGTCGATCACCCGCACAGGTATCCTCTTCCCTCACCTCCGAAGCAGGGGCAATAATGAGATATCCAGGCGATCCAATTGCTCTGTCAACCAAATTACAAAGGACAGATCAACATAAAAATGATTACCATCTACCTTTACAAATTCCAGATCATGGGCTAACGTCCGAGACCAAACAGGACAATTATCCACTTAATCAAAATCATGCAACCCAACACCGGTTTCTGCTCAACCTTCAGACAAAGTCATACACAGACTCCTCCTCCATAAGATGACCTAACCCCGGTTCATCAAGAAGTTTTACACAAACTTATCCCGAAGCAACCTTACCCCGGTTCCTCCAGAAGTTTTTACACAAACTTATCCAAGTAACCTTACCCCGGTTCCTCCAGAGATTTTTACACAAACTCAACCAAATAACCTTACCCCGGTTCCTCCAGAAGTTTTTACACAAACTTATCCAAGTAACCTTACCCCGGTTCCTCCAGAAATCTTACATGGATTTATCACAAGCAACCTTACCCCGGTTCCTCCAGAAGTTTTTACACAAACTTATCCAAGTAACCTTACCCCAGTTCCTCCAGAGATTTTTACACAAACTCAACCAAATAACCTTACCCCGGTTCCTCCAGAAGTTTTTACACAAACTTATCCAAGTAACCTTACCCCGGTTCCTCCAGAAATCTTACATGGATTTATCACAAGCAACCTTACCCTGGTTCCTCCAGAAGTTTTTACACAAACTTATCCAAGTAACCTTACCCCGGTTCCTCCAGAGATTTTTACACAAACTCAACCAAATAACCTTACCCCGGTTCCTCCAGAAGTTTTTACACAAACTTATCCAAGTAACCTTACCCCGGTTCCTCCAGAAGTCTTACATGGATTTATCACAAGTAACCTTACCCCGGTTCGTCAAGAAGTTTTACACGAACTTATCCCGAAGTGACCTAACCCCGGTTCCTCCAGAAGTCTTACATGGACCTATCTCAAGATGACCTAACCCCGGTTCATCAAGAAGTTTTACACAAACTTATCCTGCCGTAACCTAACCCCGGTTCCTCCAAGAGTCTCACATGGACCTATCTCAAGATGACCTAACCCCGGTTCATCAAGAAGTTTTACACAAACTTATCATGCCGTAACCTAACCCCGGTTCCTCCAAGAGTCTCACATGGACCTATCTCAAGATGACCTTACCTCGGTTCGTCAAGAAGTTTTACACGAACTTATCCTGCGGCAACCTAACCCTGGTTCCCCCCAGAAGTCTTACATGGATTTAGCTCAAGATAACCTCACCCCGGTTCATCAAGAAGTTTTACATGAACTTACCTCACCAAGCAACCCTACATCGGTTCCCTCTCTTCAAGATGCAGTTTTACATGGACTCGTCACCCAGAAACCCTACACAGGTTCTCCCTTTCCAAAAAAACGAAGTTTTACACGAACTCATCATCAAAGTAACCCTACCCAGGTTCCTTCTCCATTTCAGATACAGTTTTACACAAACTCATCAGCATGCAACCCTACATAGGTTCCCCCTTTCAACTTATAAAATTACATTCCAAAACTCCCCAGAAGAGTCCAATCCAGTTTCCCCAGGAAAATTGGAATTCATCTCTCCAAGCAGTAAGCTTATCCCCAGTAGATTCTGGAAGCTTATCCCCTCGCAGAGCACGAACGCGTCGTCCGGCTTTATTCAAAGAGTTATTTCCTTAACAGGATATAACTGGGTTATCCTCAGCCAAAAGCCACGGAAAGGTCATCGTCAACATAGTTCTTTCCTATCCCCAGCGAAGTCCATTAACACTTCCAACAACAAAGACATCCTCAGCAAATTACTGCTATCAACACTCAGCAAAGCATCTCTATCCCCATAGAGTATTGCTTCCCAGCATGATCGCTAGAATATCTTTTCTCCCCGCAGAATCTTCCATTCACCAAGTTTATTCTGCAACGGAGTCATCTTCTCCTACCGGTATCCTTGCAGTTATCATCCCCAGCGGAAGCGAAATCTATTCTTCGACATCAGCCCAGGATACGACTTCCCGGCACCCGTCAAGGATTCACTTTCCTAGACAAAAATATACATGAAACATCACATACATCATTATAGCATGCATGTACACATCATATCTTACAAATCTCATTTATGTTGAGAACATCATTGCTTGATCCATATCATGCATTGCATATGACTGACTTTTACCTTTCAGGAAAGATCCAGTTAAGTTCTCAAGCTACATTTCAAGACCTAGACCGGTTCAGTTAAATCGTCCCAAGATTTTCCTGATGCTTATCCAGTCAAAGGCCTTCTCTGGTTCAGTCAGATCGACCCTAAGATCTCCCTGATGCTTATCCAGTTGAAGACATTTCAAGACCTAGACCGGTTCAGTTAAATCGTCCCAAGATTTTCCTGATGCTTATCCAGTCAAAGGCCTTCTCTTGGTTCAGTCAGATCGACCCTAAGATCTCCCTGATGCTTATCCAGTTGAAGATATTTCAAGACCTAGACCGGTTCAGTTAAATCGACCCTAAGATTTTCCTGATGCTTATCCAGTCAAAGGCCTCCTCTGGTTCAGTCAGATCGACCCTAAGATCTCCCTGATTCTTATTCCAGTAGAAGACACCCAAGATTTTTCTCAACGAGCGTTGTTGAAGTTAAAATCGCCCAAGGTTCTCTTACCATCCATGCTGAGGCAGTAACCATCCCTGGTTCATTCATCAGCGTTTGAAGCTCCAGACTCAGCTCCTGTAACCAGTCAGGACACATCTATACCAAGCATCTAAAATCAGCTCCTACAACGTGTCAGGTACTCATTTTTTCTTTTGCAGGTATGCAGGTTCTCGCTAAGGAATCTCTTACGCGATCAATCTCTAAATGGCATCTATAAGCCCATTCCCACCACACTGCCACTATGTGAGCGCAAATTTCTGGGCACTCTAGTGTCCAATCATCTTTTACCCTCGGATTACGAAAGGCACGTCAGCCAATCTGCATCCTCAGGTCTAAGAAGATTGAACAGGGGCAACTGTTATACCCCAAAATTTTCCCTCCCATATTCCTCAAGAAATTGCCAAGCCAAGTCACAAAATTCCCCAAGGGTTGTGCAGGTCAACTGTCTCCTATACAGTCAAAACTAGGGTTTGTGTGCTGATCAAGAAAATGGAGTGTTCAAAGGCCAAATCAAGTCTCATATGCTTACAAACATGGTCAAGCATCCTCATATCAAGTTTCAAGGCATTCAGCTCAAAATTGCACAGTCAAAACCCTAAATTGCACTACAGTCAACTGTAGGGGCAAAATGGTCATTTGGCAGTCAAAAGTTCAAATTTTTGGTCAACATATCATTTTGAAGCCACAAACATCATTTGATCAATGCTTGATCATGATTCTCAAAATTTGGCTCAGAAATCATCAAAGATGCAAAAGTTGCTATATTTGGACAGCTGAAAAAGTCAACTGAAATTGACCAGGGCATAACTTTCACATGGATTATCAGAAAAATTCCATCCAAAGCTCATTTTGAAGAGAAAGACTTTTCCTACAACTCATCTTCATACTTCAAGTCCAAGAAATGCTCTCACAAAAAGTTATCAATTTCAACATTATAGGTCATTTTCAAAAGTCAACAAAAAGGGACTTTAAGTCAAAGACCATAACTTGAGATTGGTAAATCAAAATGACATGGGACCAAAGGCATTGGTTAGAGGACTCAAAGACCTTTCCAAAATGTCCAAGAACATGTGAAAAGCTTAAAAATTGAGCAAGTTATGCCTTGTAGAAGTTGGGAAATTTTTGTGAAATGGCAAAAGTCAACTATCCTTGAAACTCCAATTTTTGACAAAAGGGCCCACTTTCTTCCACTTGATTCATCCTTGTCACGCCACACACGTGTCCCATGATTAATTTCAAGACCAAATATTGATTTTTCTATTTTATTTAATTTTTGATAATTTAATTCATTTTAAATCTTTAAAAATTCAAATAAAATTCAAAAAACCAATGGAATAGTGTCATTTGAATTTGGACAACTTCCATATATCATGGGCCAACTCAAAAACTCAGGCTAGGGTTAAATTGCACACTAAGTCTTGGTCTTGGCTTAAAAGAAGGAAAATTGGTTAATGGTGAAAACCCTAGGACTAGTTCTTTCATGAGCATGAATTAAGGCCAACTAACAAGCTAATTCTCTTCCATCATAAGCATTGAGTCAAACCCTAAGCCTTGGACACTATAAGCTGCGCCCAAAAAAGCTATTGCACATTAAAATTTTTCCATAAAAACACAAAACTGATTTCAAGGTTAGAGGTGGATTCAAGGCATAAAAATCATCCCATTAGCTTCCTTGGGAAATTCTGAACGTGTATCAATCACAAACAACAAGCCAATCTCCAAGAATTGGTAGTTAGAACTCGAACTGTATAGCAAAATTTCCAAAATCGTGCATCATGATTTAAACATTTTTACAGCATTTTGTCCATTGATTCATGTTTAGCATAATGTTTTGAGACTAACCATCATGTTCAATTGAGTTTTCATTGGCCATGCGCGATTCTACCATTTTCATATTCTAGGTTTTTTCAGAGCTTGATTTAGGGCTTTCACAATACAGTAAAATTAGGGTTCCAGACTTATGCCATTCAAACCAGCTCATCAAGACGAGGAGATATGGACCCTCGCGATCAATTTATTGATGTCACAGCGCTAGTCGCTATTTTTCATAAACATGCCTAACACAACGCGTTGAAACCGTTGCCTCTGTGTTTTGTATTTCAGGCACGCGAGGAAGATGAGTACATGGCACGCTGTGATTCGTCAGTTCAAAAATTGGCGCGTTGAAGGCCACTAACTCTCTTTTCTTTTTATTATATTCATTAATCATTATATGTTAAAAGTAACTCAAGTGCTTCAGTGGCAGGCGTATTCCTTTGCATTGTCTAAGACCTGGGTTCGAACCCCAGGTCTGTATAAATTTCAATAATATTTTTCAATACAAGATCTTGTGCAGCGCTAACGTCCAGGGCATACCATACACACTCAAAACTCATCGTCCACACGTCCCAGTAGATCAATCAAAGGGCTCAGATTCAAGGCACATGATACGCTATGGTCAACGCATTGGCACGTGAACTGAAAAGTCAAGTGGATTTCAATGTTAATGGGCCAGAATGCTAGGCCTTACCTCCAATTCTGGGGCTACCCCCCCTGGTTTGATTTTCTTTTTATATTTCATTTTCTCAATTGTTATGTTATTTATTTATTTTATTTGTTTTAATTAATTAATTATTTCTACAAAAATATGAAAAATATCATAAAAAATCAGAAAAAGGCAAAAAATATAATTTTTATTTTAATTACTTTTATAAATAAATTACATGTAAATAAATTTAGTAAAATAGGTTTTAACTTTAATTCTTTCTTCCATAAAAAAATCCAAAAATATAGCATTAGGTTAATGACTTTTTTTGTTCCTTTTAACTTTCCTTGGTTTTTGCCATAATATTAGTAATTTTCATAATTAAACTTGTAAACTAATTAGGGTTGCATTTAGGTTAGATTTTACTACTTTCTTAATAACTAAAAATCCAAAAATATAGCATTAGGTTTAATGACTTTTTATACCTTTTAAATTTTCCTTTTTTTTATCACAATATTATTTATTTATTTATTTTATTTTTATAATTAAATGTACATAAGTAAAAATTAGGGTTTAATTTAGATTAATATAACATTTTCACAATAACTAAAAAACATTAGAATTAGGATTTGCATTTCAAATTTCATTCTAAAAAGTTCTTTTTCTTTTAAATCTTAAAAAACACAAAAATACCAAAAAACATTTAATTTTTAACTTTCATTTTAATTCCTCATTAATTTGATATTTTGCAAAAGGGTCCAACGCCCGTCGCTTTAATTATTTTGTTTCGCGCATTTTACTTTGTCGCTTATTATAATTATGTACATGTCCCAAAGCCTTGTAATAATTTTATTTCTTGCACTTTTATTCGCTTTATTTATTTTTCAGTCCAAATCGGGTCCGGTTTAATTTTGGCGATGTGGACCCGCGCCATTTGTAATAGTTTAGATTTATTTTCCCGCAAATATATAACTGTTAAAAAGCATGCAAGAATGAATGTCTTAATTAAAATCAAGCGTAGATCACAAATAAACATGACAAGACAAATAATTGAAACATGACACACAATTCGCACACACCACCCCTAGGGTACGCCTCACTGTTGCCTTTCGAAAGGTGATCGTCGAGTAGAGGATGTCTTAGTAAGTCCTCATGATCCGGGAATCTGGCATGAGGGTAGCTTCTAAGGTATCTTCCCATTGCTCTGGTGATCACCACGTCCCTAAAACTCGAATTGACCCGAACACCTCCAACAGTGGTGCTACCTACCTCTCAATGGTGGGATGGCACTATTTTAAAGGACATTTACACAGACGAATTCCTTAGGGTAGGTAGGTTCTCAAGGATACTTGATCTAATTTCAAACAAATCAAAATACTTTTCACACCAACACGCTTTCAAAAAACTTTCAAAACAAACTTTTTAAACACTCCGACGTACGAGTTGAACTGAAACTTTTCAAAGAATATTTTTGAAACCCATATTGAAAAGCAAGCAAACATTTTTGAAAACACATTGAGCAAGTATCTAAGAGCCCATGGATAACCATGGATAGAAAGGGTGCTAACACCTTCCCTTTCTATAATCTACCTCCCGAACCGAGAGCAATCTCTTTAAGGAATTTTTCTGTGCTTTTGTCCTTTCCATTTGGAGAAAATAAAAGACGGTGGCGACTCTTGCTTACCGCGACATTTCGCGAACCAGCGTTAAACAGTCAGTTCCAGATCCACCGATCACACAGACCAATAATCAGGTTTTGCTACCAAAGGGAAGTTGTTGTTGTATACGTTGAGCAAGATTTTGGACTTGTAAATGGGAGACAGAAGTTGTAATGCGTCTTGATGAGTATAGGCACACGCAACAATGACATGAGAGCAAGACATATGAAAGGCTTGAAACTTGTCACAGTCGTACCAACGAGAAGGTGGTATAACTCTATACTCTTGTCTTGGCAGCCCCTTGTTATGGTTGATTGTCTCTTTGACAAAGAAGTTGTGGTTGTGTCAGTCGAACCATATAACCAGATGGGTGTTAGCTTTGGCACTTTCTACCTTAATATACTTCATGCAGCTTTCACTCTATAGTTGTCCCGATTGCAACACATCATTCCACATTTCACCTCTTTTGGAAAACAACGAAGCCATCCTAAAATATGTTGATTTAACCAAAGCAGTTACTGGGAGGTTTCGTATGCCTTTGAAAACCCCGGTCATGGATTCAATCAGATTTGTTGTCATGTGGCCCCATTGTTGTCCATTGTCGTCTGACCTAGTCCATTTCTTAACTGAAATGTTATGCGTCTAGATTTGACAGTCGGATCTTGTTGCAATAATATTTGAATGTAGGTTGTGTTAATGCATACCCTGCATTCATAACGGCTTTCCTAAGAGCTTTATCTTTGATCTCCCTCGTGAAATTTTGGACGATATGTCTAATGCAATTGACATGCGTAGAAGGAGGGTCATGCCAACCATTTGCAGGATTGTTGTATGCACTCTCAATAGATGCATGTCTATCAAAGATCAAACTGAGATCTAGTTGAGGAGCCACGTGTGTTCGGAGATTCTTGAGAAAGAAGTTCCAAGCACCACCAGTCTCTCCCTCGACTAGGGCAAAAGAAATTTGGAAAATGTTGTTGTTTCCATCTTGTGCAACTGCCATCAGTAGCGTGCCATTGTATTTCCCATACAACCAAGTCCCATCAATTTGAATAATTGGTTTGCATGATGCAAACCATGTGATGCAAGGTTGAAAAGCCCATAACACTCGACTGAATATTCCATTTCTAGTGACTTGACTACTGTTGTACCCCAAAATTTGCCCTCCCATAATCTTCAAAGTTTTGTCAAGCATCACCTCAAATGGTTCAAGGCTTCTCAAGGGCTACACAGTCAACCATCCTCCTAAGCTAGTCAAAATTAGGGTTTTGGTTCCTTCAAGAAAGTTGAGGTTTTCAAGGGCTCAATCAAGTACCATATGCTCATAAACATTGTCAAGCACCTACATGTCAAGTTTCAAGGCTCACAAGGTCAAGTTGCACAATCAAAAACCCTAATTGCTCCACAGTCAACTACAGGGGCAAAATGGTCATTTGGCAGTCAAAAGTCAAAAATTTTGGTCAACATCTTATTTTGAAGCCACAATCATCATTTGATCAAGTCTTGATCATGGTTTCACAAGAATGGCTCAAAAATCATCAAGGTGTCAAAAGTTTTTATTTTTGGACAATTGAAAAGTCAACTGTAATTTGACCAAGGCATAACTTTTTCATGGTTCATCAGAAAAATCCCATCCAATGCTCATCTTGAAGGGGAGGACATTTCCTATAATTCATCTTCACATTCCAAGTCCAAGAAATGCTCTCACAAAAAGTTACCAATTTCAACATTATAGGTCATTTTCAAAAGTCAACAAAAAGGCACTTTAAGTCAAAGACCATAACTTGAGATTGGTAAATAAAAATGACATGGGACCAAAGGCATTGGTTAGAGGACTTCAAGACCTTTCCAAAATGTCCAAGAACATGTTCATAGCTTCAAAATTGAGCAAGATATGCATTGGAGAAGTTGGGAAATTTTTGTGAAATGGCCAAAGTCAACTATCCTTGAAATTTCATTTTTGACAAAAGGGGCCCACTTTTTCCACTTGTTTCAGCTTGGCCATGCCTCCCACGTGTCCCACAATTTATTTCAAGATTAAAAATTAATTTTTTCATTTTTATTTGATTTAATTCATTTTAAATCTTTAAAATTCAAATAAAAATCAAGAAAATTAATGGAGGGATATATTTTGTGTTGATTTGCTTTGATATACCATGAAGTACATTCCAAATTCGTGCAAGACCTATTATGGGCATAAAAATTCAAATTTTCACAAATATGGCAAGTGGTTCAATGTTGGTTATGGAGGAAATCAAGAACATTATTGCAAGGCTTCAATGACCATTATTGGGATTGATACACATTACAAAAAATATATGCAAGCATTCCATATGCAATTCACAACCTAGAGATCCCCATACAGCATAAGCCATTTCCAAATTTTGAAGAGAAAAATCACAAACTGAAAACCTAGTTGCAGTACAGTTCAAGCTTCCATTTCAATCCAAATACACTCCTTACATTGCTAGGGACGATTTGCAAGCACAAACAAGCCCTAACACCATCAGAATCGAAGCACACAAGTCACACGGTTTGTCCAAATTTTGAGAAACTGAACTCCATTTCCATGCCTCTTTAATTCATTTTGAACGTTATTATGCATTGCTGACACCATTATAAAACTTTCTGCATGTTTTAATTTCATTATAAGACTGTAAAACGAAAACTACCATTAGCGATTTCTTGGTTTTCAGAATTTGGAAATTGGGGCTTTTTGTATACTGTAAAATTGAACCTCAAAACAGGCATGGTCAAACTCAGAAGCTCAAGACGAATCGAATGAGATACTCGCGCCCAATTTATGCTTCCTAAGCGTCTAATCGCTATTTTCATATTGCCTGTATTTTGTGGGGGTTTAAAACCCCCGCTATGTGTTTTTATGTTTGCAGAAAAGCTTGAAGACGATGGCGTGGCAACCAGGCATTAGTCCATTCAAAAATCATGCGCGCTCTTTTTGTTTTTTCAACATATAATGCGTGTTTTCTATATTATATTTCTTTTCTATTTCATTAACAAATGCGCAGGTTTGGTCCAGTGGTTGGAAACGTGTCTTGTAATCCTTGGGACCTGGGTTCGATTCCCAGGTCCCCTATAATTTCCATATTATTTTTTCAATTGCTTTCATGTGCAGATTCTCAAAAGAGGAACACCATAAACCTCATATCCCAGCGCTCCAAGTGTTCACGAGCACAGATCCAAGGGCCAAGCACAAGGAACACCATGGTCTGGAGTCAATGTGAGCATAGGCAATCCAAGAAAGTCCAAACGAGCTGAAGATGAAAATGGGCCATAATCTGAATCTTACACCCTCCTTCCTGGCCCAGTACCTCCTTCCATTTGGTTTATTCTTTTCTATTCTTTTTTTATTTTTTATTTTCCAATTTAATTTCTAACCTTTCAATTATTTTTATTATTAACAATTAATCAATTAACATTTTCATAAAAAAATCAAAAAAACTAACATCATTATTATTATTATTATTATTATTTTATTTTGTAAATAAACAATAATTGAATTAGTTTTTAATTAGGTCATTTTAACCTTTTTTTTAATAATTAAAATAGATCTAGAATTAGGTAAAGTTAACTTTTATTTTTATTTCTCTTTTTTATTTTATTTCATAAAAAAACATAAAAAATACAAAAATATGTTTTCTTTTAATTAAATTAATTAATTAGTTTAACAATTAATTTTAATTTCATTTTAATTCCAAAAACACAAAAAAATCAATTTCTTTTCTTAAAAGGGTCAACACCCTTAGAACATTCCGATTTAATTTTTATTCGCGCATAGTTTATTATTATGTAATTGCTTCCAAGACATGTAATAGTTAATTAGGTCTTACTGTTTTTATTTACTTTCCGTACTTATTTATCAAAACGGGTCTTTTGTATTTTTGGCGATGTATAGACCCGCGCCTTGTAATAGCGTAGGATTTATGTTTCCGCAATTTACTTTCCGCACCCCCTTAACTGCTAAACTTGCATGAAAGAATGTATGTAAATAAAAACAACTCGTAGCTCACTAATAACAAAGACAAACATTAACTGAATACAACACACAGTGCACACACCACTTCTAGGGTACGCCTCACTCGTTGCCTTCGAAACGTGGTCATCAAGTATAGGACGTCTTAGAGGTCACTCTTATGTCTAAGATCCAGTTGCCTCGAAACAGTTGCCTCGACGGTTGCCTCGGATATAAAGGATCTAGGACATTAGGGTTGCCTCTAAGGTGTCCTACCGTTGCTTCGGTGACCACACTGTCCCTACAATCGAATTGACCCGAACACCTCCAACGGTGGTGCTACCTACCTCTCAATGGTGGGATGGCACTACCTAAAGGACACTTACACAGCTTAATTCCTTAGGGTAGGTAGATGACTCATAGATACTTGCTCTTTTCAAAAACAAACAAAATACTTTTCACACCTTACACTTTCAAAAGCTTTCAAAACAAATTTTTCAAACACTCTTGAGGACAGATACAAGAGTTATTCATAAATCTTTCAAAGAAACTTTTTCAAACTCACTCACATTTTGAAAAGCAAACATTTTGAAAACATAAGAGCAAGTACCTAAGAGCCCGTGGATAACCATGGATAGAAAGGGTGCTAACACATTCCCTTTCTATAAATCTACCTCCCGAACCGAGAAACATTCTCGCATAAGGAATTTTGCTGTGCTTTTGTCCTTTCCATGTTGGAGAAAATAAAAGACGGTGGCGACTCTTGCTTACCGTGACATTTCGCGAAACCAGCTTAAAAACAGTCAGTTCTATTTCCACCGGTCACAACTACCATTTGGGGCGTACGCCGGTAGTGTTTCCATAATGTAAACAGTACCCGGAGAATAAGTTTGAAGTGAATTCAGGTAGCGAGGAAGTTCTTTGTATGACTCCTCCCAATTTCCTTATACCTTTTCAATCGCCTTGGTATTTAATAACCACGCCTTTAGGTATGACAGAGTATAGTTAAATACCATAGTGATGTGAAATATTAGTGTTTTCACCTTCAATGATGGATCGTTGCTGACGAGGGGTATGATTTCTTGACATATGAGATCATAATTTAGTTTTCGATGATCTTGTGATTGAGTAGAATTAACACACGTGTGGGTGGTTATAGAACCTATGACCCAACAATCACCTCTTAATCTGTATGATGCAGTGAGCTTGAACATACAATCTGGGTGGACACGCTTGATCTTGTACCTTTCTGGATTTACACGATCTACCTTAAAATCGAATGAGTTGAACATGTGAGACTTTTTTATGGCTCTGATACATTCTTCTCTATTACGAAATTTGTCTTTCTCTTTTAAGTTTTCATCCGACTGCATATACGGATTGAAAAATAAACTAGATGACGTTTCATCTCCGCCCATGTTGAAGTTTGTCATGTGTGGAGGTGGTGTGTAGATCTCGTTCAAAGGTATACCAGGTATCCCATCGTCTTCAGAATCATCATTGACCATGTCGTCAAACTCTAACTCATCATCATCTTCTTCTTCGTCAACGACATCTACTTCTGCTTGTTCGACCTCGAGAGGATCAACCACTTGTGACAGTTGAGGCTCTCGCAACACAATGTACAACTCAATAGAGTCGTACCTAGAATACTCATGACTAGAAAACATATTCTAAAGGTCCTCGTCATCTTGAACCTCAACCTTATAAAATATTATTTGGTCGTTACAAAAAAAACTGATTCTGATAAAAGATTTGTGTCACAGGACCTCGTCCAAGTTTAGCCTCCAATCATTTTTTGAAATACAAGAATTTGACTTTCCTGTTTAAACAAAATCAGATGTTCTCAGTGTCTCTAAACAAAAACCCATAGGTGGGACAAATGTATGTCTCACTGTTGAAATGTGCACTGATCACATATTGTGGTGTAGAGGCCATTGTGTTTGAATGTTTGAAGGTTTAGAGGTTTGAGTGTTTGGAGGTTTGAGTGTTTGGAGGTTTAAGTGTTTGAGTGTTTGAGTGTTTGAGTGTTTAAGCGATTGAGTGTAGAAGTGTTTTGATAAATGTAGGATTAAACAGGTTGTACTGAAATTGAATAAAACAATAGTAAGCAACCTCTAATTCGCCAACTGGGATGTCCAATCATATTACATGCATGCAGAGATGCCTTCCCCAAGGCTGCCACCTAGCTTGCATCTACACTACAACCCATGCCATCTCTAATTTGCCAACAGGGATGGCGACACCTTTCAATTTTGTACTCATTTGACAAGTCCAATGGCGCCTCCCTACACGTCTAATCGTATTACATGCATGCAGA
The DNA here is from genome assembly GCA_948472305.1 of Vicia faba. Taxonomy (NCBI): domain Eukaryota; kingdom Viridiplantae; phylum Streptophyta; class Magnoliopsida; order Fabales; family Fabaceae; genus Vicia; species Vicia faba. The sequence goes on along the minus strand of OX451741.1, from coordinate 574,493,455 downwards.
GATGCCTTCCCCAAGGTTGTCACCTAGCCTGCACCTACACTGCAACCCATGCCACCTCTAATTCTCCAACAGGGATGGCGACACCTTTCAATTTTGTACTCATTCGCCAAGTCCAATGGCACCTCCCTACATGTCCAATCGTATCACATGCATGTAGAGATGCATTCCCCAAGGCTGTCACCTAGCCTGTACCTACACTGCAACCCATGCCACCTCTAATACGCCAACAGGGATGGCGACACCTTTCAATTTTGTACTCATTCGCCAAGTCCAATGGCGCCTCCCTACACGCCCAATCGTATTACATGCATGCAGAGATGCCTTCCCTAATGTTGTCACCTAGCCTGCACCTACATTGCAACTCATGCCACCTCTAATTCTCCAACAGGGATAGTGACATCTTTCAATTTTGTACTCATTCACCAAGTCCAATGGCGCCTCCCTACACGTCTAATTGTATTACATGCATGCAGAGATGTATTCCCCAAGGCTGCCACCTATCCTGCACCTACACTGCAATAGTGACACTTATCATGCACGCATGCACCCACCAACCACCTCACTTATTCACTTTGTGATAAAATTTTGCCTATAAATACAGAGCCTCACATGCTTCTTTTGCATCCACAATCACCTCACTCTCTGCTACAAACTCTTTCATAATCTCAGGCAATTTCAACAATGGCTCTTCCCACAATGGGCGATTCTCAAAGAGGCACAAGGGACAACATTGCGGCGTTTGTAAGTTTCTTGTATACTTATAAATTTTTCATACTTCTATTAATTATTTATACATATTATGGACTCTTACACTTTTTATATTTTTAATTTAGGATACTAAAAGATTCAGAATTCGGTCACACAACTATCTTGCTCTCGACCCGTTAATCGTGCCCTATCTCAAATACACAGGTTTCAGAAATTTTATAAAGATCTCCAACTGCATGATTGATTCAAAGTTCATACTTGCAATGTTGGAAAAGTGGAGACCAGAGACCCACACATTTCATCTACCAATAGGTGAATGTACCGTCACATTAGAGGACGTGTACATGTTATTGGGTCTCCCTATCGACGGTAAGGCGGTTAACGAGTTAGTTCAACAACCCAATTCTCTGTGCAAGGAATTGTTGGGAAAGAATATGGTTGAAGGTGGTGGTGCTAGAGGCCAGGGTATACTACTTACTGAACTCAAAAATCATTATGCGACTCTGGAGTTGAAAGAAAATTCCTCCGAACTAGCTAAGGTAATAAAAGATAGAAATTATATAATGATACTTTTTTAAACCTTTTTATTTTCCGAAAGTACGAAGAATAGTATAAATTTCATGTATTTAAATTTACTTAGAAACTTTGAAAAAACTAGAAAGTTTAGTTGGGGTTCTGCTGTTTTAGCCCATCTATGCAGTTCCTTGTGTAAAAATGCAATCAAGGAAAAATGTAATTTTTATGGATGCACTTTTTTACTTCAAGCCTGGGGTTGGTGGAGAATGGAGTCCCTAAACTCCGCCAACAACAACACATTCATTTTCCCATACACAACAAAGTAAGTCAATAACTTATATAATTTATTATTATTCATCTCTTCACCAAATATATGATAAAAATAAAATATTTTTCAATTTCTTTAGGTACTGCGTGAGGGGTATGGATTACGGAAAAAATCCAAGATTCAATGTCGCTCTATATCGCAATCTATTAGATCACTTTGGCCCAGATGATGTACGTCATACCTTTCAACTTTTCTACTTTTAAATTATTTATTTATTACGTTTTCATTAAGCTGATTTAATTTTATCTGCAGTTTATGTGGAGACCATATTTGGGTTTGGACCATGAACCAAACTCCGAGGATGCAACAATTTGGAGTGCAAAGACTGCAATCATATGATTCAATGTTATGGAGATGCACCACATAGACCATGTCAAGATGCAGTTTGGAATGCATCAAGAGATATCCTGCGATCCAACTTGTTTATCCCCGTGGCATCTAAAAAGGGTCGATACTCAATGGGGTCTTACCAACTGGAAAGATTTTGCTCCAGAATGGTGTAAGATGTGGCAGAGGCGTCACCGACATGTCTTGCAATTCTCAGTTTTCCTCAACCATGGTAATATGCGACACACTGATCAATATTTAGCTTGGTACAGATCGGTTAGTAACCCAAAAATGCACGTGTCTCATCCAAGGTATTTGGTTGACCTATAAACATAATGGATACAATCCTCATTTCCCCAACAACAAACCCAACACACATCAACCTCCCACCAACCTCCCCGACGAAACAGAACCACAAGCACCTAACCACAACCACCACCACAATACGAATACACCCACATGCCCCACAACCAACCACAATCACCACCTCAATACCAATACCCCCATATGCCCCACACCCAACCACAATTTCAATCACAATACCAATACACCTGCATGTCCCACACATAATTCCAGTCTTCTACATATCCCAATATGGGCCCCTCAATATCTAACCTTAGCCCTGATCTGGGATTTTCCGAAGATTATGACCCAACCGACCCAACTTACCATCAACCACCACATCACCAAAGCACCCAACATTCTCAATAACAAACACCCCATGATTCATTTCCTTTCTACCCCCTTACTCAGACGACCAGTGCTATAGACCAACCATAGAACCCCGCTTACCACTAAGACGACCAAACTTTGAGGGTATGGGTAACCAACTGTACCAAAGCAGATCTTCTAGATATGGAGATTTGACCGATTTCATGGATCCGGAACGCATTGACTTCGCTGGGCCATCGACCATGCCACAACAGGAAACGCGACGAAACTCACCACGGGAAAGGCGAGGACGCGAATATGGAACCGCAGGTCATTATCAAGTTCTGAGGGACCACTGGTTATTTTGTATTTTTTTATGTAATCATTTTGTGTAATCGTATTGTGTAAATAAAATGTCGAATTTTCGTGATCCTATATCGTTTACGTAACATCCCACATTTAAAATAAAAAACGCAAAACATCGCATCCCCATTGCACTAAGGCGCCATCTCACTTGGCTTAGAGCACACATTTAACACCTAGGCGCCAAGTGAGATGACGCCTCCCCTTTAAAATAAAGTGTAGGCGCCAATTGAGATGACTCCTCCTTTGTGGGGTTTTCTGAAACATGGTTATTTGCGGAAAAAAATTTCAATACCTAATTATTGCAACAACAAAAAATTCTCAATTTTGTTCACCGTCAATCTAAACACTTTAAATTATAATACTATATATGGTATGTATCGTTAAAATAATTTTTTGTTTTGTTTATAGTAGTGAGTAGGTGAAAATTATACATAAACATGAAGTAAATGGACAACAAATTGCGTTGTTATACTTTTTTTTAAAATATGTTAAATAATCAATAGACTAGATAAATACATATTTTATTTATTAAATTTAAAAATAAATGTATCTTATAATAAGATCAAAGATAATATTTTGTTTTTATATTTTAATTTCAAATTTTAGCATTTCTTTAATAATAAATTTTATTCTCTCTAATCTTATTTATAAAAAAATTATTATTATTTATTTATTGAATAAACAATGTATCTAATTGATATATTATTCAAGTATATTAATTATTCAATGTATTTAAAATGTAAAATTAGGGAGTAATTGTTAATAGGGTTAAATATGTTTTTTTTATCTTTATAAATATTTTAAATTTTATTTTTAGTCCCTGTAAAAATAATTATATATTTTGGTCCCTACAATTTTTTTATCCATACAGTTTTAATCCCTGTTATTTTCTAAAATTTTAAAAACTGTTTAATTATCCTTAAACTTTTAAATTTTTGAATAATTTTTTTCATATATGTTTAAAATATTATAAAATGTTTCTTTACCGAATTTTAGAATTTTTTAAATGAGAAGAATTAAATATGAATTTTTTAAAATTTAAAAGATAATGATAAAAATAATGAAAATCTCGACTTAAAAATCAAATTTTGAGTTCTTTTTTTTTAGGAATTTTTTATAACATTCTAAACATGTATGTAAAATAATCATTCGAAAATACACATTGGTTTAACAACGGAGACTAAAACTACGTGCATAATGATTTTGTAAGGACCAAAATATTCCTATTTTTTTATATGGATCAAAAACAAATTTTGGTAATTTATAGGGGCCAAAAACATATTTAAGCCTTGTTAATATTTGTATTTGAGGAAAGTATACTATTAATAACCTTACTTGTAGTGAACAAGCAAGACTTAAATACGACTGGCATGTGAATAAGTGATGGATGTTCTTGGTCTTGTTTCAGTGTATTTATACATGTATTCTTTAATCCAACGTTTATGGTATTTCATGATATGTTTATTCCATTGTTATAGTCACTTATTATCTTTTTCTTGTGTCTAAGCCTCAACCGTGTAACTTATATCCCAAGTCTGTTAGGTTGAGTCCACTTTTGCCTCAATTTCGAGTCAACCTCCTACTTGCATGAGCTCGCCCATATATCATACAGTGGCGTGCTAGATAGTATGGCTCATGGTTGGCTTCACCTTGCGTATGCTAGTTTAGGAACTCTTTGAGGTTTCAACCTAATCCAAGGTCTGTTGATGCTAAGTGAACTTGAGTCATTATGGACATATCAGTTTAAAGTCCCTCGAGCCTTTTGCTTGCAAGGGCGGAGTAATTTAAGTAAGGTATATGATGATCAATAATTCCTCATGCACATGGCCTATAAAGGCGAAGTGATTTACGTAATATATATGACGGTTCTTAGTCCCTCAAGTACAAGGCCTATAAATGCGAAATGATATATGTAAGATATATGATAGTTCACAGTCCCTCAAACATGAGGCTTATAAGGACAAAGTGATTAAAGTAATATATATGACTATTCACAATCCCTCAAACAAGAGGTATATTAGGGCAAAGTGATTTAAGTAAGATATATGATGGTTCATGGTACCTCAAGCATGAGGCCTATAAAGGCGGAGTAATTTATGTAAGATATATAAAGGCTTAAAGTCCCTCAAGTATGGGGCCTATAAGGACGACGTGATTTAAGTAAGATATACGTTTATTCACATTCTCTTAAGTATAAGGAATCTAAGGACGAAAACTTTATGATAAACATGTTTGCGAGATTGTTGGCCATAAGATAAGGACACAGTCATTCTAAATCGTTTGATTCAAGGGAGGTTGTTCGATTTACTAAGTGAAAAGATTTGTAAAACCATTTGAACTTCACTTTAAAGTTATGATGATTAAGTTTACCTTAGGAAATACCATTTAATATGAGGCATAAGTTGATTTGCATGCATGCGAATAAAGCCATTGATGATGTATCATGATAATAATGGCTACTATGCTAGAGGAATGTACTTTGATTATATAAATACTTGAACATTTGCATCCATTTTTCATCGTTGACTTGTCTAATAATTGTTTCCCTTTCATTTCCTCTTACTATTTTGTACGCTTTTGCAAAATTGGTTCTCTTCATCCATTCATAAAGTCTAACTATAGATATACCCTTCTTCCCAATATTAATTTTTTTATTTAACATTTAGAGGATGTTATTCCTTAGGTATTATGATGATGGTGGTAATGTAGTCGAACCCGACACCCACAAGGAGAGATGAGAGATATGGTGTCATTTTGCTAAGAGTTTGAGGTGATTATATGGTAAAGTGAATTTGAGATTTGCCGAAACTGGTATGTTTGGGAGTTAAGATAATAACTCAAGTAGCTCTTATAGTGATAAGAGTAGCGATACTAACATTGTTTTTGTATCTTCTTGCCTATAACTAACGAGAATTCTTATGGCGACTTTAAATGAAAGCATGGTCATATTTTGTAATGAGGTGGTAAGCACCAACTCTCTATATAACAATGATGATATGTAAATTATTTTCACTCAGACCTATACATATCTAATTTTGGAGATAAAGATAGTGTCTTGTTTAAACCTTACTTTAAATTCTAGAAGGCTTACATGATGCAACCTCAAGGAATGGAAAATAAGTTATTTTATTAGGGCGTTATAGCCATTTTTGGGGTAGGCATGCCCTTTACCATATTTGATACGTCTCTTATTTCTTTTAACCAGTTCTTTAAGAAGGCGAAAGAGTAAGTTCTTTTTTGTACCTAGACCTCAACCTTGATGAGCTTGGGTTATTCAAGATCATCTAGGATGGGAAGCTAGCATATAATGTTAATGGGGAGCTAATAAGGAGTTTTTCCAGTTAGACGAAACAAATAACCCCAACCAAGATATGACACCATATATAGAAATTAAATCTAAGTCCACGCCATATGGAAAGATCGTTCCTCCAATATCAGAAAAATGATATTATTATGTCCTCTTTGAATATGTGATATCTTTAATTTTGTTTTGGGTATTTTGAATGATCATTGTACTCACACCCTTCCTATGGATTTTTTAAAAGATTTTTCGTTGTCTAAATTTTGTTATCTTTGACCTAATTTTGAGATTGTATATCTTTTCTTTAGGAATCCAGTTTCATGTTTGCTTATAGATCATTTTGGGAGAGATCTCCATTTACAGTTGTCATTCAGTATGTTAAGATTCCACTTAGGGTGTAATGATACTACAAAGAATGCAATGATATCCCAGTGGGTGAAATAATACATCTGAGGGTACAATGATACCCCAAGGGATGCAACCATACCTTGGAGGGTGCAACTTGGGTGATTCAAAACAGAATAAGATAATTGTAACAAATAGGGTGCCTCATTAAAAACCTATACCCTTGCAAGGGAAATGAGTGTAACAATAATCAAAGGAATGCTCACGTTAAAGATGATATGCCAGGAAATATTAGAAAAAATGATGAAGCTAAAAACAAAAAATGTAACTCTCAGATTCACACTATGATACGGTGGGAGAACTGACTTGGGTGTTTTGCGTTTGATTGCAAATATTGCGGATGGCAAGAGTCGCCATCGACTTTTCTTTTATCCAATAAAGGAAAGGGTGAAAAGAACAGGAAAGAACTTCTGAGAATTTTTCTTGAGTCTTGGGGGTAGGTTATGAAAAGGGAAGGTGTTAGCACCCTTTTCATCTGTAGTTATCTACGGGCTCTTAATTGCTTGATCACTTTAAAAATGCTTTGTGTTTATGTAAGTTTGAAAATATTTTGAAAACACCTAAGTTCGGCAAACTTTGCAATGATTCTCGCATCATTGAGAATGTATACAAAGTGTTGGTTTTGAAAATATTTGTTGAAAAAGAGTGTTTTGAAAATGCCAATGTAAGGCCATTTTGTAATGATTCTCATATTGTTGAGAATGTATACAAGATGTTTGTTTTCAAAGTGTTTTGAAAGTGTGAGGTGTGAAAATGGTTTTGTTTGTGAGCAAGCAATTACGAGTAATCTACCTACTCAAAAAGACTTTGTTCTTTTCCTCCTTCTTTAGATAGTTATTGTCTACCATTAGTTAGTAGGTAGCCATATCATTGGATGTGAGGGATAGACGTGGGTCATTGTACAGTCATAAAAGGCAACTTGTAAGATGTTTTAGCAATGGTTCTAAGGGGATAAGATCATTTACCGAAGGCAACATTTGAAGGGTTATTGAGGAACTATGATCTTTTAATCGAGGGTTTTTTTGTTAAAACATCTCATGTTCGAGGGACATGACTGTTTATATCTGAGGCAACAAGTGTGGGTTACCCTAGAGGTGCATGTGTGCAAAGTGTTTTGTTTTCAAGTATATTATCTTTGAATTAGGGTTTTCTATGGTTTAATTTTAGTCTTGTCACACAAACCCTAATTACTAGAAATAATAAGGAAAGTGATATAAAATAAACCTCTTCCTAATGTTTTGAAATTCATCTTCAACCTTGCGCGCGTATCAGAACCAACAACACTAATATTCAAATTTTTGCCAAATCTTCATTTCTCAACCAAATTAAAAAATGTAAACATGAAACTTGCTTGAAATTTCACCACGAATCCAACCATATAAATTTCTTAAGCTACAAATCAAAGATGAATGAGAATTTTACTGGTACCAAATAAAAACCTAATTTTTTCAGAAAGTTCAACTTCAAAATTCGCATCACTCAGGCAACATAAATGAAATCTAAAGGCATGGTTAGCTTCAGGGCTACGATGTCTACATTTTTCATTCACAAAGTAACCATTAATTATGCTTGTAGAGAGAGTTCAAATTTGAGAAAACTTACCTCAAAACTGGAAACCGTGTATGGAGTTTGAGTAACCTTGGAAGTATGGTGATGATCTGGATAGCTTCACTGGACTCCTAGGAAGCTAATGCAACTCTTACTTTGTGTTAAAAGTGCCTGAATCATGCTGGAGAAGTCAAGTTGTAGAGCTGAGTTTTAGAGATTGGAGGATGATGAAGATGGAGTTACAGTTGTGAAACAAGGATGGGGATGAGTTTTATATGATGTATGGAAGCTTTGTGATTGATTTGGATAGGAAACGCACGAGTGGATTGTGAGATGGAAGTTAAAGGTCAGAAATGACAAGCTATGGAGTTTTTTGTGCAAATTCTAGTTTGAGGGGGTTTGCAGGAGTTTGAGGGCTTGTGAATTCGTGTGTTAGGTTGCAAATAACCTCTCTATTTATAGGCAAGAGGTTTGGAAGCTTGAAAGGACCAGAAACAAAATATCACATGTTATGGTATTGCAACTTGATTTTGAAGCAAGCTTGATAAACATGGTTTTAATGCATAGTACAAGGGATCGTAGGGTGGATAGAGGCTTTAAACATGTTGCTTCTGAGCATACATGTTGAGTGTGATCAGAACAAACAAGTTAGAGGCTCAAGACAAGTTGACTTTGTGATTAAAGTCACTTTTCCAAAATGGAAGTGTGAACTTTCTTCCCTAAATGGCATAATCACTTGGACAAAGGCTCAAGCTCTTGGATCATAGCTCAATTAGTTATGTAAACATCTGATTATGGATGGATTTTCAAGTCAAGAGGCATGCAAAGCAATATTATGCATCATAGTTGTGAGATTGGATCATGTGTTCATCAAGAACATGACTTGTAATTCAAGAATGGATGCTAACTTCTTCTCTTCGATTCTCCTAGCTCAAGTCTGATCTATTAAATTTCTTGGACATTTTGGAAAGCTTAAAACATTGTCTACAAAATTTAATGTTGACCACTTTGGCTAAATCATCTTAGAACTAGGTTAAAATTGGTCAAGAAGTTAGGTAAAAAATCTGCCTAAACTAGTTGAAAAATTCACTAAGTGTTTTATGAAAAATGCCATGACTTCATGAGCCTATATCTTCAAATCTAAGCATTTTTTGGACATAAACCCTCTAATACAAAGTTGTAGAATTCATCAAGATATACAACTTTCATGTTTAAAGTTTTTCTTGAATCATCTTGCATTTTGGTGATAAATTGTCACAAAGTATTGAAATTATCAAGTATAAAAACACTTAAAAAATTTCTAAGTATTGAAAACTTTGACTTTTTGTGGACTTTCTTTGACTTTCTTGATTCTTGATGATCAGTTTGATATTATTGAGTATCTTGATCTTTTAAATTCAATGTTGATCAAAAAGTCAAAGTTTGACTTTTTGTGTATCAGTTGACTTTTCATCAGTTGATCAAAATTTCAACTATCAATCCATTGATATTGAGAAATGATTTGAGCCATGAAATTAGGTCAAGATATTGTGTTTGAATCCTTGAGATCATTCTTCAAACTATTAGGACATGTACTAGGTCAAAAGTCAATGATCAGTCATTCTCAATTAAAACCCTAATTTTGACAATTTTGCCCCTTTGATGATTTGAGTGTTTTTCTTGAGAAATTGTGATCAAAACTTGATCAATCGATGAATGTGACTTTAAAATGTTGATGTTGGCCAAAAATCATGAAGTTTGACTGCATATTGACCATAGTTGACTTTTTACCCAATACGACTGATTTTCAGTCATCTGAGCAATTGACTGAGTAAATTTGTAGTGCAAGACTTGAAACTTGGTATGAACAATATTAGAGACCTATAATGAATCATGAAAGTCATTTGAGGCATCAAAAGTCCAATTTTCCTTGAGAAAACCAAAACCTTAATATGTGGGCTTAGTGCTTAGGAGGTGAACTTGTCTGATCAAACTCTTGAAACTTCTTGAGCATTTGAGATCTTTTGTGAGAAATGTCTTGAGAATAGAGAGGGAAAATTTTGGGATACAACACACACCAATAAAAAATATGACATGAAAACTAGGTTAAGAACTGGAAAAATAAAGAAAAACATTAGTGATAAAAAAACAACTATCGAAGAAGGGTAATATGAATCATAACCAGAAGAGAGACTCTTACAACATGCATAATAGAAAGCATCTTGATGATATAATGAATATCTCTGATAATAATAATTTGTTAAAAACTTGCCCAAAAAAGGGAAAATATCATAACAACAGAAGAATTAAAGATACTATGAGGAAAAATAAAGAAAGAAATGTAAAAAGAAAAGTATGGATCTACCTGAGAATAACCACAAAACCTACAATGACCAAAACAGAAATCTCAAAGCTAATCCTAAGAACTAAGATAATGACAAAAAAAAGCTCTCACAATAATGATAGGATCAAAATTTTGAATATCGAAGAGCATGAGAAGAGAAAAAACAAGTCAACAACAATAAAGATGATATATATAAATGAAGAAAAAATAAATGTAAAGATAAAACGATTGGTTCCTCTGGGGAAGACCATGAAATACAGATTAAAAACCACATAATCCCTCAAAACAGTTGGATACCACTGAATCGGGGGATAAATCAATCTCAAATCAAATCATATGTCTAAGTTCCCTAGTTTTAAGGTTGGCACAAATTTTGTAAAACAAATATAACAACAATATGTTAGATAGGATGTGTTAACTTGCTAATAGGAACAAGTTCGAGCAAGAACTCATATTCTATGTTAGGACATGTTGAGTTGAAGTGTTTCAACACCTGGAACAACATGTCAGATAAGATGTCCTATGAAGGAACATACGACATCGCGCCCGAGCTGAGCTGAATTAGTGGATTCAGTTATGATTTAACAGATGCAAAATATTCTGGGAATATTATGCAATATTATGTGGCATTGATTTAAAGGTCAAGAAGAATCAATTCAGAATATTGAAGAATATGTAGTTTCTAAATATGGAGATATTTTAGGAAACTAATGATTAAAGACCTTGTTTGTAGCATAAGTTATTGCTGATTGTAACAACGAATGTGCTATATTTTGAAGGCCCAAATCCAGTTGGGAATAGGTTATAAATAGAAGCTTTGTAACCTAGGATCTTCATATTATCTCTATTTTTCTCCAATTAAAATAATTCCAAATAATTACTCTAATTATCTAAAATTATTAAAACACCCGATATCACTTAATTCCCACCATAGCATCATAACTCACATCATATTCATCAAAATATTACATAAACTCGCAAATACATCACAATTACTCATTTTAATATAATTAAATAATTAAATAAATAATCTAATCAATTCGGGGTGTTACACAGTTTATTCCCATAGACCCCTTAAATTTTTCTCCTCCTAGGGCCCACAGATATATATATGCCATGTATGATGTTTTCCTTAATCATCTTGTACCATATGATGCATGAAGTGCCCTAGATCCTAAAACTAGAGTGTTGCATATGACTACATCCAAATGTATTTCAGGGTGTCACATTCTTATATGACATTGAATGTTATATGAGATCCACCTAGGCCAACTCATCAGGAGATATTAGAGGAGGAGCAGGCTAGACAAATCATGTTGTTGATATGTTGCCTAGATGTTGATGTGTCATGGATATTGTAGAGACATGTGTAAATGAAGGATTTTTTTCAAAAGACTCTGAGGCTAGGGATATTCTAGATGCCATCCTTACCGAGGCACGTTCGATACTCCAGAACATGAGGCACGTTCTATAGAATGTCATGATATATCATGACACCAGACACTCTTGAAAGACCACTCATGCCATCTAACTATGAGGTAATTAAGGGTAGGAATGACCATACCCAAGACGTAAGCATCATGATTTGACGTATTGTGGATATGGTGAGATCGGGCAATGACGCATGCCTTTTTTAGGAAGGAAGTCCCCAGTTGAGCCTCGTAGAAGACATTATTGCTAAGACACTGAATGCCTTACACTACAGACGAAGAATCCATGGGGTTAGACACATTCAATAATTTTTGTTTGGTTGTATTATTTTCTGTATTACCGACAAGTTATGTATGGTCGATACATTTTGATTTTACTTTAATTAACGTGTGAATTTTTTAATGTATGTGTAGCATGTTCGAGTCAATTGGTGCATTCATAAAATATAAGTTAGTAAAAAAAAATGTCAATGCTGAGACAATAATGCTACTTTGAATAAAATTTGAATAAAATTTTAAATGACTTTAGAAGATATTTCAGACATGTATCATCGAAAATCCCTTTTAAAATTATGGAGATATATTTCTGAATTAGATTTTGACAAAAATAAATTATTTTATAAAATAAGAAGGTTTGTATGATTTAAGGTGCGTGTACATCTTTAGATATTATGAAAAACTTTTCTAGTAATAGTATGTGGCGCACCATATAGAATGGAAAATAACATTTCCCTATATTTACTTTTGCAAAAGGAAATATCACAGATGAGAAAACTCAAACATAAGGGATTAATATGAAAAGAAAACTCAAACATAAGTTAAATAGTACGAGTACGGTTAACTAATCTTATCCATCCACTAAATCCAACGGTGGAAAACCACGTGTACATGGAGGCTCATATTTTTGGTACACCATGATATGGAAGAGTCCTCGCAGAAGGTGATCCCAACTTCATTCAACGTTCGTTCGTGCTTACCGTTCTTCGTCTCTCTCACCAGGTAAGACCTTTTCTCTCTCTGCTGCTGCTTCAGATCTATCTTTTCAATTTCAATGGCTATCCAACCTTTTTCAGATTCGATGTGTCTTCTTTTTACCAACTGTTTCTTCGATTTCACCACTATCCTGGCCATTGGACCGCTAATCTGTTTTGGAATGGAACCGTAATCCAAGTTCAACGCCTATCACCACTGAATAAACTAACTATCGATGGATTTCTTTTCTGTTAACACCATTATATACCGAGAAAATTAATCACTTCTATTCAATCTCCTTCTTTGTTTATTCATTCGTATGACCTTGTTTGGATTTGGATAATAAGCTTAATCAGGTCTCTCATACCTTATTACAATCTCTGATTCAATAGAATTCTAGTTTAACTCACTCTACAGTTTAGGAAAATAACTTATGACTTCAAATTTGTCGCTAATGACCTATGACTTGTAAATTCTAGTTTCTAAAGTTGTTTATTTTTATAAGTAATGTTAACGGTTCTACTTCTGTTAAAGGAATGTATCATTTGTGTTGCAAATTGGAATTATATTCTGAAGAAACTGAATTCGGCACTTTTCCAATTCCTGATATAAAAACTAGTTCTGATTTTAGTTTTTGGTAGAACTGAATCTGTGAATCATTTCTGCATTCCCTTGATATTGACGATGGCATCCATTTTATAGTTGTGTATTAATGTGTGATCAAATTTTTTAATGACAAATTTATCTAGGTAGTATATTTTTTGTAGTTGTGAAAAATGTTTTTAAGTTGATCCATGTTATAGAGATTCGACATAGTTTTATGTTGTCTGTTGACTGCCTAACACAACCCTCTCCTTTTATCCAGATGTGTGGTAAGACTAGACATGATAAGATTAAAAGTGACAGTATTAGAGAGACTGTTGGGGTAGTACCTATAGTAGAAAAGGTGGTAGAAAATAGACTTAGATGGTTTGAACATGTAGAGAGAAGACCTATAAATTCTGTAGTGAGAAAAGTAGATTAGGTGGAGATGAATCAAAGAGCTAGGCCAATCTTTCTGCATGTGAGATTGTGAGTCTGATGCTGCTAGTGTAAGTTGGGGTAGCTAGGAATTTTAATGGCTAGCAATCTGATACTGTCACTCACTGGAAATATTTTCCCAGCAATTGTGTATTGCTCATAATCCCTTTTGTACTAAAAAGGTCTTCAATATTTTAAGTAAAACATTTTTTTTGGGCAATGTGTGATATGCTAAATGTCGGCATATCCCTTTTGAGTCCATGCTTTTAATGTAACTGAATTGGGTTAACAATACAGCTGGCGATGTGTGATTGCTAAATATCAGTATGAATAATGTAAGAAAGTGATATTGATTAGATTTTACTTGATACTATTTTTCATTAAAAATATTTTAGGGTTTCAAACCCTCCTTCCTTGGATGAAAAGTCACTTTTTATTACATAGTTCATGATCTGTTTATTTCACTTTCCCCCCATGTGATCCTCTAATTTTGAATTTTCATGTTACTAATTATGCCTTAGAATTGGATTGATGGTGATTTGTGTGTCTTAAGTATTTTTTACTTTCGATCATGAATATGTCTTCAATTGAGTAATCTTTTATTTTGAGGACTGATGTGCATGTAAAAAATCGTGTCCAACATTAGTTTGCTGCTTTAAGCTACCCATGAAACTTAAAGACATTGCACGCAAACAGTTATGGTTATTTTAAATCTGATGTCTGATGAAAGTAACTTAAATGATCTTTTATGCCGAGGATGCATTTTTTTTAGCTTTATATTAAAATTCTGACCCCAACAACAACATTTTTGCAGTTGTGAAAGTATGAATTGGGTTCAGCGAAAGATCCACCTTTACAATGTTACATTTGGGCTTTATATGCTGGATTGGTGGGAGCGCTGTACTTTTAGTATCCTTTGTTGCAAAATTTATCCTACAATGCAAAATTTTGATCATTTGTAGTTTTACTTATTTGGGGCTTTCTGTATTAATCAACAGTGGTTTTAGTTGTCTTTTTGGATGGAAAGACAACTCAAATCATGTTAGAGATTTTTGACAAAAAAAGTTGAGGAATTAATTTCTTGAATTCATATGCTTTCTTGTCTATTATGGTACTGGTTTTAAGATTTCCTTAACTACTGCACAGATATTTTGGTGATTGTACTAATGTGTTTTGTAGTGCGGTACATTACTCAGTTTGTCAAGAGGTAGTGAATTTCCGCCCTTCTCATCTGTCTTTTAAATTAGTGACATAAATGGCCTTTTCTTAACATGTATGTAAGTTTACTGTATTATTATAGTTATATACAGTTATTAAGTCGGCCAATTTTTATAGCAATTATTTTTGCTGATTAGATTAATATAATATTGCAGAGAATATATAACTGCATATACATAGGAAACAGCATACATTGACAAATCTTCACTAATGGATCGATATACAGATTCTATAAAAACTGAAACTCTTTATCCGAATGGATTACGTTTTTTCCAACAAAATCGATCTACTTTTCAAAAAAAAGTTAATAGTTTTATTTTTTGTACATCCTTTAAATAAAGTTGCATTCAAAATACAAATACTCGAGATCTTCAAATAGTCTAATACTCTATTGCTAAAGCTTCATAGATTGCAATTTTAACATTTAGCAGGTGACCTTGTTTTTCAAAACCAGCATGGATATGGAGTCTGACTTCTTTATTATTTATGATCCTGCAAAATTACAAAAGATATATGTATATTGCTGTAGAAATTATTGTCAGTTTCACCTATTCTTTCCTTATCTAAAGTTAGTCTACTCTTCCAATATCAGGTATGTCTTTTTGTTGTAAGAAGCAAAATCATTTTCACATGAAGAAGCAAATGTAGATCTTTACTTGAAGACTTAAATTAGCTGCAACTCGTGTGTTTGGCATAGATGGTTAGGGAACATATTTTGTAGCAATTTGATATGGACTGACTTGGTGCTTCTTGAAACTGCCAAAAAAATTAGCGACCATGCCTGTGATACACAGTCATGAACCTTATTTAAACATTTCTGTACTTGTAAGTCTGTGATACATAGTCATGAATCTTATTTAAACATTTCTGTGAACATTTCTGTTTAAGACGATTGGCATTCGTTACATTGTAATAATTATTTGAGATGTTCATTTCTGTGTTTTGAGCAGTTGAAAGTGTGTGTTTCTCCAGTGTGCTGATAAAGGTCTGGTATATTTAATGTTAAATATTATGACTCCTTTACTTAATACTCTTACTATAGTTATTCATTTATTTCAACTTTGCCATGCTGGTCCTTTCATATTTCATTTTGTTCCCAAACATTGGTATTTTGAGGACTTTGTTTGATTATATGCCTATTGGCTGAGACAATCTGCTATCACTATCTTGATTCTCCAGAAAATGGAAATCAGCTACTTGACAATGGCTAACTTGATTCTCCAGAAAGTGGAAATCAGCTACTTTAAATTTAAAGTGATGTGTTTGGTAACACGGTGGAACACCGCAGTTGCATGTTTAAGGTTTTTTTTACAGTGATTTTGAGAAGCTGGTATGTTATGTCTCACCGTGATATCCATCGTGATTTTCAAGTTTTCCCAATACACACTAAGTTCACTAACTTCAATGTTGTCAGATTTTGCCTTTTTATTTTGGGTTGGTACATTCACTATAGATAAAACACACGAATAAGCTAATAACCTCAAGGTTTCAGTTATGAGATCTGTATGACTTACATTTTTATACACTCTAGGTGTTAGCTCGTAATCTTTAGAGAAGAAGAAAAGACAAAAGGTGTTGTATCACGTGACATTGAGGGTCTATGTATTTTGTCTCCACTTGACTTCAATTATTTTAAAAGAGGTAAGTGAATAAACTCCAGTCCGCTTCTCTTGTAGTGGACATGAGTCTCCCTTCTAGATTCTAAATCTACCGTTTCCTTGAATTGATTTGTGCATGGTTTGAGTCGCAAGGTTGGATCTGGTATGCACACTTTCTTTTGGAATGACCTTTGGGTGGGGCCCATCCCTCTATGAGTTTCTTTTGATAGGCTATTTTCAATCCCTGAGTAAAATGAGTAAGGTGAGTGGTACCAGTATCTGTGTAGATGGGGGGTGTCACAGTCTGGAATTATCTTCGGAGAAGACTTCTATTTGACTATGAGCAGGATTTAGTGGATCATTCAGAGTGTTACTTTCTCGCTAGAAATCTATGGTGTTGGTTGTCAGGCGATAATAGTATCTATGTTGTTGGGGTCGGGATTGGGTTCCTTTGTGTGTATCTCACTTAAATTACTCTCTCATCTTTCATTCAGAGTGTTACTTTCTCGCTAGAAATCTATGGTGTTGGTTGTCAGGGGATAATAGTATCTATATTGTTGGGGTTGGGGGTGCCAATGTGAGTATCTCACTTAAATTACTCTCTCATCTTCTTTCTTTCCATTTTTTGACTTTCTCAATCTTTAAAAGTAACTAAAGTTACCAAAGGCATGTGACTTGAAAGTCGCTGAATCCAATCCCATATTGTTGCCTCTGTCTACTACAATTTTTCTGAGCCTCATATTTCTACTCAGGGGTTTGTAAATTTTCCGATTGAGGCCCAAATCCATACCAAATTTAAATCCGTTTAAAATATTTGGATATAATTGAGTGGTTGATAATCGGTTTAATTATTAATAGTTTGGTTATTCATCTAAATAATTCAGATATAATTAAATAGTTATTAATCGGTTAATTTTTTTTATTCGATTATAATTTGGTTTTTATTCAAAATTCAAATGTTTTAATTCAATTATAATATTTTTAATTTAAAAAAAAATAAAATTATTTTCTCAATTTTTTTTTTCAGAAAAAATAAAAATTTTATTAAAAAACTTAATCTTTTAAAAAATGTTTATTTTTGGAAAAAATAGTTTTCTTTTTTTTTATAAAGTTACAAAAAATGTTTTTTTTTAATTTGGAAAAAAAAGTTTCAAAAAATATATATTTTTTAAAAACTAAATTTCGTTTTTTTTTTTAATTTTGAAAAAAAAATCATTTTTTTCAAAAAAATTTATTCCCAAAATATATTTTTTTAATAAAAAATTCGGATTCTTTTTTTATCTTGAAAATAAATTTATAAAAAAATTATTTGAATGGAACTTAAGTTTAATTATATAATTAAATAAGTAGTTTTCACATATATTTAATTATTATTTTTGTGTGATTTCGTTGTTTTGTTATAATCTTTGTACAAAATTGTCTTTTTATGTGTATTGATGCTGTGTTAATTTGTTTCAGATTAATCAATGGTTTTTCATTAAAATCTGATTGTTTACTTTTGTGTCATCAACATTGTAGACTAGATATATTGATATTTCAAACGTTCTAATTTTCTCATATTTATTGATATTATCATGTATATATGCAATTTATTATTTTATATTATTAAACAGAGTGTCGTGAATTTGTTCATGGTTTCGTCTTTTATTTTAATAAAGTTATATTTTTCTTAATCGATTTAATCAATGTACTCTATTAGTTTTTATTAATTCAAATAAATAAATATCGTTTAGTTTTTAATAACTTTTTTTAAGAAAATGAATAGGTTAAAGAAATGAGCAATGAGAAGCTACATTGGATTTGAAGAAAACTATGTTTTATGAGAACATGCTTAAGCCAAGTGGGAAGCAAAAGAAGAAAAGCTCAAATGGATTTAAGCACAGACAAAGCGAACCTCAAACTTAGGAAAGGACTCAAGAAACTATATGTTTCTATGGGGAAAAATAATGGAGAAAGATGCTTTAAATGACCAATCAAAAAAGAAACATAAAGAAACGCATGGCAGTGATCATGTAGGAGAAATCAATGGTGTAGGGAAGATATTAGAGAAAAATATTAATATAGTTATCATTGCCGGTGCTCCAAACGTTGAAGTGTTAGATTCAAATGACATCTTTGACACTAAACTCAGATAAAGGAAAGGGTGTTTGATTCACAAGCATTGGTTGCAAATGCTAGTGTGCAAGAGTTCTTGGAAAAATCTTGTGCTAATATTGCGGATCAAGTTGAAGAGGATGATTAAAGTAACGAGGGCTCACTAGACGATGGAATTGAGAAATTAACATGTCATCTCATAAATTAAGTATGTCATTCTTTAATTTTATTTATTCTAGTTCTGCTCTTGATGAGATACAAATAATTTTCTGACAAAATTTTAAGTAAAATAGATGAAATTTTCGGTACAAAACAAATTTTCGGTACATCCCTACTAAATTTTCGGTATGATTAAATTTTCGGTTGTGCATTTGAAATTTCTGGTAAACCGGAAATTTTAAATTTACGTGGCATTACCGAAAAATTGAGTTATACTAAAATTTTTGATAGGTTATGTATTCAAGTTTTTTCAACGGTCAAGATTTTGTCGACATATTTAGAGAGTTCTGATTGCACCGACACGTTTCTGTGGTCTAGAATGCATCACCATTTATATAAATAAGGGTTTCAGGTTATAGGGTAAGACATCTCAAAAAATGCATCTTCCTGAGTATGTGATTAATGCAGAAGTGTATTACAACGGATGCAACTCTGCTGTTGAATTCAAGATTCCAGATGGTTCTGAATCCCTTGCCATCTTGAATGGAACATTGCATGGTTTGATGCCTGATTCCGATAACAGAAGGATGACAAAGGTCGAGTTTCTGGAGGATTGAATTGATACAAATGGAAAGGTGAAATACAACCTAATCGAGTTGAAGAATGATGCAGGTGTAAAGGCCATGTAGAAATCATTTCATCGTAGGATAACTAAAGGTCTGATCGAGTTAGATGCGGAGATCTGAAGATCCATCAACTGCATAATGAAGATGCTGAAAAATTCAGAGTCATCCGATAATGTCTAGGTTTTCATGTTTAGTTGTTTTAAGGTTATGTTTGTTGTACTATGTTATGTTATGTTCATCATCTAATCAAAACATGTAATCGCCAAGAGATTATGCAATAAATAAGATGTTTGTATGTCACTATATATATATATATATATAAAATACAACCATAATAAAAAAAATCTACATATGCCCTCCACGGGCTACATTGGCTAACCTAGCTAAACTAATATATACCTCATCATCAGGGTTTACCAAACTCATGAGGCTATCTAAATGAACTAGCAAGCTGCCTGGTCTCAACATGAAAAACAACATCAAGTATCGTGTACAACATGGTCAAAGTCGTCACTCCCCAAGTCCAATATGGAGTGTCAAGTGTGCTGAACAGAGACATGTATTAAACATCAATGTAAACTCCAGACTTATCTGCAAAGAGAGTACATGCCACTAGATGTAACATGTACGCCCTAACGGCAGCATGATACCTACGTACCTCCACAAGCTCCCCAAACAAGTTCCTCAGTCAAAACATCTGAAGGTGATATCCCCGGGTTTCACAAAACTCCTTTAGCACATTCGCCTCATACACCTCCAAGTAATCCACAACCAATCGCACCATCGTTAAATGGTTAATAACTAGTGGTGTGAAGAATGTACCAGTAACCGGAATATGAAATAACTGGTCGACATCATCTAATGTGACAATCATCTTCCCAAATGGAAGATGAAAATATGATGTCTTTAGGTTCCACCTCTCAATAAAAGCAGATGATAAGAAGGCGTCCAGCATGGTCAAAGAGCACTAAGCAAAATCCAACAGATAAAAATCTCAAACGATACTCCTGACCTCCTCAGGCATCGAACTCTTAGGGAAGTTCTTCAACTTCGAACTATGAGAAGTGACTTTCAGCACCGAAAGCTCCTGTAAGAAGCAAAAATAAAATATTATACATGAAATCTTGTAAGTATCTTGTAAGCAAAAATAAAAATTATACAATTAAAGAAAACATAATATATACCTCGCCATGCTATATCCTGTAGGCGACGTGGCCAACAAATCCTGTCAGCATGGACCTGTCTGAAGGTCCTCCAGGAAATGCTCCATCTAAGTCTACTGATGACTCCGTAGACGCACGAGTCATGGTGTCCGTATCAGTGGGGGACACCTCGTCAGTGTGCTCAACCACAACCTCCTCAACAGCCTCAACAGCCGCGACTCTACAACAGGAACATGAACATGTACCTCCGCAACATCTGGCTCCACAACAAGTATAAAAACATGTACCTCAGTGGTAACTGGCTTCATAATATGCTCCGCAACTGGCTCCTCAGCAGTGGAAACTCTCAATCTCCGACGGCGGGGTACGAGGAACTGAGTCTGCTGCTCAGCCACCTGTTTCCAGTGAGACTCGGTCGAAGGACATCGGCTTTCCCGTAGCTCAAAAGCATGTGTCTCATCAGCCTGGTGTTGGCTGAAGATTTTGATAATGTTATTTAGAATTCAAAAAGAGCTAGAAGTTCTGATCGAAATGGAATTAAAACACTACGCTTCGAAATTGCAGAAGCAGTGTTTCGAATGAGTGTGTCAAAGCTTGAAGTTTCGAACGGTGATCATGGGAGCGTATCCAAAGGGGTCTCGAAACAGCAGCGAAGCTAGATCTGAGAAGAGCGTTCGAAACAGAGAAACACCAAAGCATTTAAAATTTAAATGAAAGCGGGACTTTCAAAGTTTGAAAGTTATGTGTTGGAGCATTTGGGGACACGTGGAAAGATGAAATGAGCATTGTCTTGCATGTTCGAAACGTGGCATGATCTTGTAGCGAGACCGTTAGGGTCGAATTAGTATAAATAGAAGTCTTAGTGTTAGGATTTCAGGGTGTCATATCTGTTATACAAAATACTCAATAACATTCAAACTACCACATGGCAAGGGAAACGAATGCAAGAGAGATGTATGTATGATAGCACCATGTATTTCTAATTTAATAAAAGCCTTTTTACTATTTCCAGCACTTTCCTTCTTTTTCTTTCTGTCGAATAACATTTGCAAGTTTCTTTATCTACTGTCTTTTCATTTCAAAGTCTTTTCTTCAAAGTTTTACATTTTACTGCTTTCTTTATATTTCGAGCACTCTATATTTCAGAGAACTTTTACGCTCTCAATACCTTTACTTTCAAGTATTATTCTTCAAACATGTCCTTTCACTTAAAGTCATTTCTAGATTTCTTGCATTAAACGCTTTCTTTACATTTTAAAACTTCCACATTCCAGAAACCTTTTGTGTTAAATGTTTTATGGGTCGATACCAGTTACTTCATTTTCCATACAGTTTTATATGTCTTTTCAATCAGCATTACAATTAGCAGTTATTCGTATAACTTAGTTTTCACATACATTTTGACCACATTTTCAAACTCTTAGAGAGAGGGATCGAAATAAACCAAACATTTGTACAATAGCACCCATGAATAATTGTTCGATTGTGAGAGTAACCTTGATATCCAAGGAGTCCTAGGATCAATCTAGTCGATCCTGTGAGTTACCAAAGAGATTGAGTAGCGTTAATAAAGATTATTCGATAGTTTGGAAGACTAGCGGTTGTTTACCAGAAATCACTGGAAACAAATTGGCACACCTGGTGGGACCATAGTTGGATATCAGAATTAAGGATTGTCGAGACATAGCCATCCCAGAAACGTAGGAACCTAAGAAGTTTGCTGTTTTATGAACCTGAGAAGTGGTAAGATAACCAACAGCAACCAACCTTTATCCAGAAGAAAACGTTTGGACAAAATGTCTAATTCAGACAATCAACAGGGAGACCAAGGTGGCCCACAGGCAACAGGCACTAACGCGTCCATTTCGAGCGGAGCATCTAATGTAATCCCTTCGAATGCACAGGCTGTTGCATCTTCAACCAGTAACATGGCCACCAACGGAGTAAGTGGCGTATCAACCAACAGTTCGATCTTAGGAAATACTGGAACTATGGGCTACCCTGGGGGATTCGTTCCGCCACCTGGGACACAATCCCATTTCGCCACTCCATCAACTAGACCACCCGGCTTCGATGGGAATAGAATTAGAAGTTCTTCTTACGGAATGCCAACATCTTTTATGGCAGGTTTACACAATTCCACATCGAATTCATCCCCACAACTAGGATCTGGGTCTGGGGCAAACCAATTTATGTCAAATAACCAAGGGTCAGTGGGTTATAGCACGTTGCCTACCCTAACCACAGATAACCAGTTGGCTTTTAGGCAATTGATGGATGAAAGCAACCACAATATGATAGGGGTGTTAGCGCAAACCATGCAGGAAATATTCGCCCCAATAGTTCAGAATGTGACTGTGACGAACAGGGAAAACGCTGACAATATGAGTCGAATAGCAGATTTCTTTGCTCCCACAGAAAGGCGTAGGCAGAACCAGGCGGGATTTCGAACAAACGTGCCTGTTATAGAACAAATTGCCAACGACCCAATTCATAGACCACCCAGAGAAGAGGTTAACTTAGGGGCCAGAGCACCAAGGTTAGAAGCCCCAATAATTCCGGGCCCACAAAGGGAAGTTATGGAACCAGGGGCAAGGATCGAAAGACCAGAAGCCCCAGAATTTCGAGGAGAACAACCTAGGGGAGTTGTTTTGGTTGGTCGAAACCAAGATGCCGATGCTGTCGTTCATAGGATTCGAAACGATAACATCTTGGCAGAAAATAATCTGACCACCATGATAGAGAGGATCATGACCCAAAACGGCCTCAATATGGGAATGAGGAGGCCAAATTACGCTTCTCCTATATTAGATTGTATAATGCATACTGATTTACCAAGGGGATACAAAGTCCCTAAATTTACAAAGTTCGCTGGGGATACCAACGAGTCAACAGTCGAACACATAGCGAGATATTTAACCGAAGCGGGGGATATAGCCAATAATGAAGATCTCAGAATCAAATATTTCCCAAGTTCCTTGACAAAAAATGCCTTCACTTGGTTTACCACGTTGCCTCCTGGGTCTGTTGATACTTGGACCCTTTTAGAGAGATTATTCCATGAACAATTTTACATGGGACAATCGAAAATAAGTCTGAAGGAATTGGCCAGTGTTAAGAGAAAGTTCACTGAACCCATTGATGACTATTTGAATAGATTTAGGCTGTTAAAATCTAGATGTTACACAGTAGTCCCTGAGCATGAGTTAGTCGAAATGGCCGCTGGGGGATTGGATTACTCTATTCGAAAGAAATTAGATACTCAGCATTTGAGGGATATGGCTCAGTTAGCCGATAGGGTTCGACAGGTCGAAAGACTAAAAGCCGAAAAAGCCCGAGTCTTTAAGAATAGTAAGAAAGAAAGGATTTCCTATGTTGGAACTGAGGAAGTAGAAGAATATCCTGAATTCGAATTCGAAGAGGTCGAAATCGACCTCGCTGAATTAAAACAGGCCCCGCCTTACTCCTGCAAAATGTTAGTTCCTACGAAAGGGAAAGATATTGTTGAAAATGAGAAAAGTGATAAGTTTCCAAAGAAGGTTTACACCTTCGATGTCACTAAATGTGACGAAATCTTTGACTTGCTTGTCAAAGATGGCCAACTAATTGTGCCATCAAATGTCAAAATACCCCCTTTGGACCAGAGGAAGAAAAGGGGATTTTGCAAATATCATAGTTTCCTAGGCCACAAGACCTCACAATGTTTTCTTTTCAGGGATTTGATTCAAAACGCAATCAAAGATGGCAGATTAAAGTTTGCTGATAAGATGAAGATGAAAGTGGACGAAGATCCTTTGGACGTCGCTGACACCAACTACTCCGAGCCTGCATGCATTGGAGAAGTCAACATGGTGGAAATTGATCGAAGCGACACCCTAACAGGAGAGAAGGACATTGGAGTCGAAAACTGGGAGATGGTCGAAGTCAGCGAGGAAGTCATTGAAGGCATCCAGAATACACCGGATACTTCGATTGCTGGACCTGTGGCTGTTGCAGGAGAAACCCAGGCTACTGAAGGCCAAGGGGATCACAACGAAGGATTTACACAAGTCACTGAGGGCTTGAGGTTGGAATTAGAGAAAGTCCAAATTACGCAGCCAGTCCCCTCTCAGAAGGAAATATGGGACACTCTAGGGGAACCCAGTGGAAAATATGACTATCTGGTCAAATATTCTGCCCCAGAAAGTTCGAGGGTCCAGATCAAAGATATAGAGCCCACAGGATGGGGCGATGACGAAACAAAAGAGGGGGATTTGGAAATAAATATGGTGGACATGGAAAGACCCCGTTCTGAGATGAAGGAAGTGGAAAAATACTTAGAAAAAGAAAAGCATAGGATGGGGGACAATCACACTGGAGATGATACTCTCAAAGACTATCTCATGTCATGCCACAAAGGAGATCCAGGCATGATACTGTGCCCTAGGTGCAGCATCCTCTGCAACCAAAGAATTGCTGCAAATTTCGAAAGGGTACAGAGGGCTCGAACTGGCAACAATTGGCGCCAGGATAACCAACTTTTTAGATGCTACCCCAAGGCTGGAGAGAGTTTGTTGGAGTTTGTTTTTCGCTGCTACAAGGGGGCAACTAAGTGCTTGGTGTGCCCAAGATGTTCTGCTGTGTATGACCAAAGCATGGCTAGGGCCTTCGAAACGATCCCCTTCGCCCCTTGCTGGAGCCATCAAGAAACTGCCCAGATGGGTCCACGTTTCGACAACATATACAAACAGCGAAGACCTGATAGCCCTCACCCCAAAGTTGCTCGAAGAGTGACTTTCAAACTCCCTGCTGAAGTACCAACCGATAGATGGCTGCAAGCCAGAAATGACAAAGGCAAAGACAAATGGAGGAATGCTGAACGAAATGCACGCCATGCTGTGACATACAGGAGGCAATTCAACACACAAAAAAGGGAGGAAGTCAGATTAGAAAATTACAAAGGAAGGAACCCCATGTCAAGATCCCAGTGGCGCAGACAGCAAAGGATTCGAAAGGCTGAAAGAGAAGCTGTGGCAAACAAAGGGGATACTTCAACAAAGATACAAGGTGAATCGAGCACCAACAAACCAAAAAGTCAGACGGAAGAGAAACCTCCAGTCAACAGAAGGCTTTTTTCTGAAGACCCACAAGACGGACCAAAGGAATACACTCCAGGCCCGGAAGAGGACGAAGATATGATAACAGATAACTTCGAATCGGAGGGGGAGTCTTCATTTAACCTGAACTGTAACGTAGTGTCTGTGCTTCCCTGCGAATTCGGGCAGGAAACCGAAATCAATGAGTATGAGGAAGAAGACACCACATATTTAATGAAACATAGGCCCGTATGCTACTACGTGATGGACAATGGCGCTGTTGAAGAACAAAATGCGTTCTTCGAACGACCAGAGCCTACAATGAAGAATCATCTCAAGCCACTTTTCATTCGGGCGAAAGTGGGTGTCCATGGTGTGAACAAAGTTCTAGTGGATGGGGGTGCTGCAGTCAATCTGATTCCCCATTTCATGCTAAAAAGGTTGGAAATCCGCGAAGGGGATATCAAGCCCCATAATATGGTCCTATCCAATTATGAAGGAAAAGTGGGTAAAACACTGGGGGTGGTCCAGTTGGAATTGACAATAGGCTCAAGTTGCAGGCCCACCATGTTTATGGTTGTCGAAGCCAAGGCCAACTATAACCTACTGCTAGGAAGGGAGTGGATTCATGGCGTGGGAGCAGTTCCTTCGACAATGCATCAACGACTAGTCCTGTGGAGAGATGACGGAATCGTGGAAAACATCGAAGCAGACCAGAGTTACTTTATGTCAACTGTCAATTTAGTTGACAAAAGGGATTATGATAAGAATCTGGCAAAGATTGCTCCATGTGTTCCAAATGATGAGATGAATGAAACTAGAAATGCCCACTACTACATGACACTTCGTCATGATGGACTTTACTGGGATAGAACAATAATCAGTAAAGAAGAGGAAGGTGAAGGTGTTATACAAAAACGGCCAGCAGGCTGGGACTTCGACAACCTTAACCATGACTGAGTCTACCTTTCTCGAAAGGATTTCGGCCTATGTGGCTGAGAATGAATCGAAAGCGGCCTTAGAGGCTGAAATAAATGAATCATTTGAAAAAACGCATGAAGTTAGTGGGGGGGGTTCGAAATGCTCACCCAGCGAAGAGTTGAAGATGGATCAAAGATTGGATGCCATCTATGACAAAGAACCCTTAGGCTTCGAAAGGGATCCCATAAACTCAGGTGTCAAAATGTTGGCACAGGACCCGCTCGAAGAAGTCAACTTAGGGGATGACAAAACGAAAAGAGTAACTTACGTAAGTGCTAAACTTAGCCCAGGCCTCAAGGAAAAAGTGATCGAAATCCTTAAGGAGAACAAAGATTGTTTCGCATGGGATTATGATGAGATGCCTGGTTTAAAGAGGGAGTTGGTCGAACATAGGCTGCCAATCAAAGATGGCAAGAGGCCCATCAAACAAACTCCCAGAAGATTCGCGCCAGCGGTTCTCACAAAAATTAAAGCTGAGATCGAAAGGTTGCTGCGTTGCAAATTCATCAGAACAACAAGGTACATCGAATGGTTAGCAAACATAGTACCTGTTATCAAGAAAAATGGTTCTTTAAGGATTTGCATAGATTTTAGGGATTTAAATACTGCAACCCCTAAGGATGAATATTCCATGCCCGTGGCAGAAATGCTAGTAGATTCTGCTGCAGGATTCGAAT
This sequence comes from Vicia faba, assembly GCA_948472305.1. Taxonomy (NCBI): domain Eukaryota; kingdom Viridiplantae; phylum Streptophyta; class Magnoliopsida; order Fabales; family Fabaceae; genus Vicia; species Vicia faba. Next base: position 574,465,969 of record OX451741.1, on the reverse strand, counting down.
ACTTGAGCATGTTAGATGGATACTCTGGATATAACCAGATTTTCATTGCTGAAGAAGATGTTGCAAAAACAGCATTTCGTTGCCCAGGAGCCTTAGGCACCTACGAATGGGTGGTAATGCCTTTTGGTTTAAAAAATGCTGGGGCAACTTATCAAAGGGCGATGAATTCAATCTTTCATGACTTTATCGAAACCTTCATGCAGGTGTATATTGATGATATAGTCATCAAATCTATATCTGCAGAAGCACATTTGCATCATTTAAGCCAATCATTCGAGCGAATGAGAAAACATGGCTTAAAAATGAATCCCCTTAAATGTGCATTTTTTGTGCAGGCTAGAGATTTTCTTGGTTTTGTGGTCCACAAGAAAGGAATTGAAATCAACCAGAACAAAACCAAAGCCATAATGGAGACGAAAGCACCTGCGTCAAAAAGGGAGTTGCAATCTCTACTAGGGAAAGTTAACTTCCTCAGAAGATTCATTTCGAACCTGAGTGGAAGGACTCAAGCTTTCTCTCCGTTACTTCGTCTGAAGCAAGGTCAAGCCTTCGAATGGAACGAAGCTCACCAGGAGGCGTTTGACAAAATAAAAGAATATCTTTCTCAGCCTCCTATGTTGTCTCCACCATCATGGGGGAAGCCCATGAGATTGTACATATCTGCCTCTGAAGTTAGCATAGGTAGTATGTTAGCACAAGAAGATAACAATGGCGTCGAAAGAGCCATATACTATCTAAGTAGAGTGCTGAATGATGCAGAGACCAGATATAGCAATTTAGAAAAGCTATGTCTCTGTTTGTATTTCTCTTGTATGAAACTCAAGTATTATATAAAACCTGTTGATGTTTATGTTTCGTCTCACTTCGATGTCATTAAACATATGCTTTCAAAGCCAATAATGCATAGTAGAGTTGGAAAGTGGGCTCTGGCCTTAACAGAATATTCATTGACATTCATGCCCTTAAAAGCTATGAAAGGTCAAGTGATTTCTGATTTCATTGTGGATCATTCGTTGGTTGAGCAGACAAGCATGAGTTACGTCGAAATGCAACCATGGAAATTGTACTTTGATGGTTCAACCCACAAGAATGGAAGTGGTGTTGGAGTCCTTCTAATTTCTCCTGAAGGAATTCCAACAAAATTCAAGTATAAATTGGATGGTCCTCGTTGTTCGAACAACGAAGCTGAGTATGAAGCGCTCATTGTTGGACTTGAAGCTTTGTTGGAATTGGGGGCAACCAGAGTCGAAATTAAAGGAGATTCTGAGTTGGTGGTCAAACAAATCACAAAAGAATATAAGTGCATAAAGGAAAATCTAATGATATACTTCGTCATAGTCAATAGGCTATTGAGAAAGTTTGAATACATGGATATTCAACACATACCAAGATTAGAAAACCAAGAAGCAAATGACTTAGCGCAGTTGGCTTCAGGTTATAGAGTATCTACCAAGAATCTTAAGGATTTGGTCGAAATAAGGGGAAGAGTTATGGCTACTAGATTCACACCATCGGATCTGGAAAGTATGAGATTGGGATATGCCGAGAAACAGGGATTCGAAATTCTAGCCATAAATACTTTGTCAGATACAGATTGGCGAAGTCCATTAAAGAGTTATTTAGCAGACCCAACTCTAAAAGTAGATAGAAAAACAAAATATAGAGCATTGTCATATCTCCTCATGGGGAACGAATTGTTCAAAAAGACCCAAGAAGGTGTTTTATTGAAATGCCTAGGAGAAAGTGAGGCATATTTAGCATTGTCTGAAGTCCATAATGGGGCATGTGGGGCACACCAAGCAGGCCATAAAATGAAATGGTTGCTATTTCGATATGGTTTGTATTGGCCTAGCATGCTCAAAGATTGCATAGACTTTGCGAAAGGATGTGAGGAATGTCAGAAACATGCAGGAATTCAACACGCCCCTGCAAGTGAGCTGCATTCGATCATCAAACCATGGCCATTCAGAGGATGGGCATTGGATCTGATAGGCGAAATAAATCCTGCTTCGTCCAAAGGTCAGAAATATATCTTGGTAGGAGTAGATTATTTTACCAAATGGATCGAAGCTATACCTTTGGTAGTTGCTGATCAAGAGGCAATTATCGAATTTATACAAAAGCACATTATCTATAGGTTTGGATTACCAGAAAGTATAACTACAGACCAAGGTTCTGTATTTACTGGTAGAAAGATGCAAGGATTTGCCCAAGAAATGGGGTTTAGATTGCTAACTTCAACACCATATTATGCTCAAGCAAACGGACAAGTCGAAGCGGCAAACAAAGTAATAATAGGATTAATCAAGAAGCATATTGGCAAGAAGCCAAGAATTGGCACAAAACTCTGGACCAAGTATTATGGGCTTGTAGAACATCTCCAAAGGAAGCCACTAACACTACTCCTTTCCAACTTACATTCGGCCATGATGCAGTGTTACCAGTAGAAATTCATCTGCAATCAGTTCGAATACAGAAACAAAACGAAATTCCAGCCGCGTTATATTGGGAAATGATGATGAATGAATTAGTTGAATTGGACGAAATTAGATTACGTGCGTTGGAGATTTTGATGAGGCAAAAAGAAAGAGTGGCCAGAACATACAATAAGAGGGTGAAGAAAAAAGTATTCGTTATTAATGACTTGGTTTGGAGAGTCATATTGCCTATGGATAAGAAGAACAAAGCATTAGGTAAATGGTCACCTCATTGGGAAGGACCTTTTCGAGTATTAAAAGTTTTCTCAAACAATGCCTACGAAGTCGAAGAACTCTTGGATGATAAACGTGTCCTAAAGGTTAATGGGAAATATTTAAAGAAATATAAACCAAGCCTGCGGGAAATTCGAATAGTAACAACGTAAACAAAATATTATAAAAAAAGCCAAGATGGTAAGATAAGAATGCCAAAATGGCGTTGTTCGAATATTACATTGAAAGAACCAAAGTTATGGTCAGATAGACAAAAAATCTAGAAATAAACATTATTTTTCAATCGAGTAAAGGTACTTCGAAATGTTTCAAGTTTCTGCTGAGCAAACCGCCTGGCACCTTCCAAGGTTGCCACTTCTCCTTTGAGTTGTTCTGCAGTCTCCATTTCTGCAAGCCCCCGGTTGAGAAGCTCTTCGAATTGGTTACCTGCAGGATTAGTTTCGAAGGCTAGTTGTTGTTCCTTAGCCTCCTTAACTTTCTGCTGAAGTTCCAGAATCTGCCTTTCCCAAATAAGAATGGACTCAGCTCGAGCCTCATATTCAGTTTTTGCCTGCTTCAGATGCATAGCCTGATCTTCAGCTTCTTGAGAAAGCTTCGAAGCTTGTTCATAGGCGGCATCCATAGCAATGCGTTTCTCGTGAACCTTCTTGGCAGCAGATTCGTCTTGGAGAAGATAGCCAGTTACGTTGTCCAGCAAATTCTGAAGATCAAACAAGAGAGTACTAACTGGCAAAGAGCAGCTGGAAAGATTAACCTTTGTAAGCAGCTCCTTCATAGTATAGCAAGCAGTACTATCTTGCTTAAGCACTTCGAAGATATCCACATTGAGAATAGTTCTCCTAATTTTGTTGAGAAGAACAACTCTTTCATCTGTGGGAAGAGGATAGCTGGTTGAACTTGTGCCTGCCCTAGCGAGTGGAATGTCCCTCTGGGCCAACTTTGCCTTCATGTACCCAATAGGGTCATTTCGCCTCAGAAGTGCCAGTTCCTCGTCAGTCATTCGAGACGGAGAGGATTGGGGGAATTCCACGCGTAGGGGAACCTCGTTTGTTTCAACCTCTGGGTTTTCGTTGATTGTATCACCATCCCCTTCATTTGCTTCGTGCTCTTGGTCTTCTTCATCCTCGTCCAAATCTACCACTTCGATACCATCCTTTTCACCGCTATGTGCATTAGACTCCATCCCGGCAGTCGAACCATCATTGTCGTTTTCCCCATCATTGGCGTTTTCCTCCTCAGATTCTTCGTCTGCAGATTCTTCGAATCCTTGCCCAGAATCAGCTTTTTCCTCTTCAGTCTGAGTATCCTTTGGATCCTCTTGAAGAGTTTCAAGAGGGGACTTTTGAAGAACCCTTTGTGAATCCTCTGCAGACGTTTGAGGTATGGTTTCGTTTACCTCTTTCAGAGGAATGGAGGTACCTTGGTCATCTGGCTGCTCAGAAGTTCCAGCCAAAACCGCCACGTTGGAAGAACCTTTGTTTTGGACCAAATTGCTGGAATCTCCTTGAGGAGAGGAGTTAAGCGGAACAACAGCCCTGGACGGTGAGGTCGAAATAGTAGAAGTGGGATTCAGGATGTTCTGCAAGGAGCAGCAAAGTGTTAAAGGATGACACTCACCAAGGTAATAAAAAGTTAAACATTTTTAGAAGAAGTTCGATTTACCTGTGGCCCCTCAGAAGAGAGGTTACTAGCTATGCGTTCCAACTGTGGGTTGGAGGTCGAAGGTGGATTTTTGGATTGTGGTAAGGGAGCAGCATCCCTGGAGTCGAGTCCAGAGACACTAGTAGGAACAATACTTTTGGGTGTAGCTTTCTTTAGCTTCTTCTTCGAAGCAGTGTTTGAGTTTCCTCCAGCAGTGAGATCTTCCCCAGTGGTGCTTGGTTTCCGCTTCTTGGGAGTAGTGGGGGGAAGCTTGTTGGTCTGAACGAATTTTAACGAAGTTAGATATAAAAGGATTGAGTGAAATCGAAGTGTAAAAAACTAAGTGATTACCGTTGGAATTGGGGCACTTGTTGTTGTTGGCGTTGTTGTTGTTGGTGTAGTTGCAGCAGCAGTAGTCGTTTCGGGTGGATTAGCCTTTTCGGTAGTTTCGATGGAGGCTTGAGAGGCACTCCCTTCCTTCGATTTCGAGGCAGTGGTCTTTATCCTGATAGCTGAAAATCAAAACATTTAAAGCAAAGGTTAAAGATTTGGAAAATAAAAGATATTTGGGAGTTTTTCCCAAGCATTCGCACCTGTGCCTTGATCAGATTTAATTGACATGGCAGAAAGGTCATATCGAAGATGTCCTGGGAAATCATGAAGCCAGTGTCGAGCCCATGTCACAGTCTCAGATGGCTTTGGTTTCCTTTGAAGATATTTGAACATCTCTTTGCAAGTAAACCACCATGGATATGGGGGAAACCAAGCCAGAGCCAGTTCTGAGGTAGGTAATCTGGGAAATTTAGGTGGATGCATTTCGAATGCCAACCTATACCTATCCTCAGGTGACAGCCCTGAAGGAAGTTTTAGCTTAGAAACTTTTTGTTTAAATTTTTCCTTCAAGGTCTCAGCCGCTTGATGCACAGTGGAGTCCAAGCGTGTGGGGTCGTAAGTAGTTTCGAAGTAATTTTGAAAAGCTTTTATTTCTTTGGCATGAGTAAACATACCTTTCTTTGCTGGTACCTGCACATCGAAGGCATCAATTAGTTTCTGTCGAATAGTAAGTGTATCGAACATACAAGTTTGATAAAACTTAATCCACCACTCCAGAAATCCTTTGGCCGCGAGATGAGTAGGTTCGAAGGCTATCAGTTCAAATTGGGCAAAGCCCTGATATTGTTCTTGTTGGATCTTGGCTTCCCTTGCCTTGAAAGTTCGACCAGATGTGATGGCGCTCTCAGTCTGGAACAAAGGTTCAGGAATCAGTTGGCATAGGCCAAACTGCCTCGAAACGAAGTTTGGTTGGTAGGCAAAGAGAAGAATTTGGTTCTTAGCTGGGGTTATCCTTGAAGAGATAAGTCTAGGAAGCAAGAAAGCTCTCCACACATCTTGGATTTCCTTACTCTTGATGGCTTCTGAGAGAGCCATGGTGAACCAAGAAGGTCCATGAGCCCTCGAAGCAAAGGGCGCCATGCTCTCTTCGAACTTGTGTCTTTTTGAGAGTATCAGGATGTACTTCGAAAATTGAACCTTGAAGTCATCCTTGTCATCATTAGGGGTTAGTCTTCGAAGCCTAGTGCCTTCGACTATCCTATCACTTATTTCTGAATCTTGTTCATCTATGGTATTGGCGGTTGATAAAGAAGGTTCGAACATGGCATTGAGCCATAATTGAAGTAACCAAAATGGGCCAGCTAAAAGAATGTTTTTGGAAGTGTGGGATTTGAGGCTCGAAACAGCTGACCTCAGGCTCTCATAGAGGTCAACTAAGAGTAATTCGCTTAGGCACACTTTGCGATTTTCATGTAAATCCCTAGCTAAAGGAATGAACCTACTAGCTACCTGCAGGGATCTACTGCAGAAAACGTACCTAGACAGCCACAGGGTTAAGAAAGCAATGTGCTCTGTGTCAGACACATTATCCCCTTCAGCATGATAATGGCCGATAAATTTGGAGAAGCTGGCTAACTTGACTTCGAAGTCAATTATGCTTGAGTGCTCTTCATTGTCAGGAACATAAGTTTCCCCCACTGGCGACAGCCCAGTAATGGCTGCTATATCGAAGAAGGTTGGGGTGATCATTCCACCTGGAAGATGGAAAGTGTTGTAGGTACTATCCCAGAAGTAGAGGGACGCAAATAGCAGAGGATGACTATAGGTGAATCCAGGTTTCGATAGCTTAATAAGGTTATAAATGCCTAGTTCTTCCCATTGCTGGGATTTTTTGGCTTCTACTTTCGTAAACCAGTTTTGATAAGCAACATCAGCAGTAGGGCAAGATCGGAATGGTTTAAAATTGCTTTTTACATAATCCAAGATAAATGGGTCCTTAGGATAAACGGTTGAGGTTTCTGTGGTATTCGGATTAAGAAATTCTACTGCCCTAGGGGCATCCATTTTGTTGAATAAAGGTTTGAAGTTATAACACACGGGAAAAATGGTCCTGGTGTCCTTTAGTATTTCAAAAACTGTAAGAGGGCCATTTAAGGCTAACCTTTTACCAGCAACATGGGTAGGGATGAGTACCTGTGATGCGTACAGCATTTCTTTTTCTTTGGAAATCATTTGAGGAGCAAGAGCAGATTGGCCTTGAATGGTGACGATTTTACTCTCCATAGTTGCTCCTGTAGTTTTTCCTTTCTTCTTGGAGACTTTCTTGAGTTGGGATGATGTGGAAGAAGACATTTTTGTTGTTTGAGAGCTTAGATTGTTTATGAGAGAAGAAGAGTAAAATTCCAGAATTTGAAAGGTTTAGAGTGTAAAGAAGGAAAAAGGAAGGTTAAATTGACGTTTTATAATAAGAAGATTAAACATCCACCGAGTGAAAGTATGATACGTGGAGATCATGGATTGGTGTGATGAAGAGGTGGCGAGAAGTTGATATAGGTAATAGGCGTGATTTTAAAAACAATCATTACTTATAACTGCACCATGCTGTGAAGTGACTTTGGGCGGTTAAGGTACCCAAAGGGTGCTATGATTGATGTGACTAGGGTCAAACGCATTAAATGCTATGATGATTCGAAGATCCTATCAAAATCTTGTATAAATGTTTAAAATAGGTATTTCTCAGAGAGATCGAAATACATATTTTAAAGGGGCAATTTGTTGGCTGAAGATTTTGATAATGTTATTTAGAATTCAAAAAGAGCTAGAAGTTCTGATCGAAATGGAATTAAAACACTACGCTTCGAAATTGCAGAAGCAGTGTTTCGAATGAGTGTGTCAAAGCTTGAAGTTTCGAACGGTGATCATGGGAGCGTATCCAAAGGGGTCTCGAAACAGCAGCGAAGCTAGATCTGAGAAGAGCGTTCGAAACAGAGAAACACCAAAGCATTTAAAATTTAAATGAAAGCGGGACTTTCAAAGTTTGAAAGTTATGTGTTGGAGCATTTGGGGACACGTGGAAAGATGAAAGGAGCATTGTCTTGCATGTTCGAAACGTGGCATGATCTTGTAGCGAGACCGTTAGGGTCGAATTAGTATAAATAGAAGTCTTAGTGTTAGGATTTCAGGGTGTCATATCTGTTATACAAAATACTCAATAACATTCAAACTACCACATGGCAAGGGAAACGAATGCAAGAGAGATGTATGTATGATAGCACCATGTATTTCTAATTTAATAAAAGCCTTTTTACTATTTCCAGCACTTTCCTTCTTTTTCTTTCTGTCGAATAACATTTGCAAGTTTCTTTATCTACTGTCTTTTCATTTCAAAGTCTTTTCTTCAAAGTTTTACATTTTACTGCTTTCTTTATATTTCGAGCACTCTATATTTCAGAGAACTTTTACGCTCTCAATACCTTTACTTTCAAGTATTATTCTTCAAACATGTCCTTTCACTTAAAGTCATTTCTAGATTTCTTGCATTAAACGCTTTCTTTACATTTTAAAACTTCCACATTCCAGAAACCTTTTGTGTTAAATGTTTTATGGGTCGAAACCAGTTACTTCATTTTCCATACAGTTTTATATGTCTTTTCAATCAGCATTACAATTAGCAGTTATTCGTATAACTTAGTTTTCACATACATTTTGACCACATTTTCAAACTCTTAGAGAGAGGGATCGAAATAAACCAAACATTTGTACAATAGCACCCATGAATAATTGTTCGATTGTGAGAGTAACCTTGATATCCAAGGAGTCCTAGGATCAATCTAGTCGATCCTGTGAGTTACCAAAGAGATTGAGTAGCGTTAATAAAGATTATTCGATAGTTTGGAAGACTAGCGGTTGTTTACCAGAAATCACTGGAAACACCTGGGCCTGAGCTTCTGCTCTACCAGTCCGCCTGCCCGCAACGGTGCCTTTTTTGCCCCTGGTCCTCAATTCAAAATAAGAAAAAATTAGGAAAATATGAACTACCGGAAATTTTAAAAAAAATTAACTATCGAAAATTTCAAAATTTCTGGTATCCTGCAAAATCCTGAAAATTTTAAAATTTCCGATACAAAAGGAAAATGTTTACACCGTGAGTTTCATAATTTTCGGTACGAACATACCATAATTTTTGAAAATTCTGGTACCCAATACCAGAATTTTCACAAATATACCGAAAATTCCTTACATTCTCACTAAATTTCCAGTGTCGCCTTGGAATTTCCGGTATCGCCATAGAGATTTTAAAATTCCGATTGATCATGGAAAATTGGAATTTTTAAAAAATTATTTAGGTCTGAGAAATTTGGTCTTTTTATACCATTTGAGATGGTGTCATGTTAATTCCTCGATGGATTCAAGCTTGTGGCCTCTATAAGGAAAACAAAAAACTCAACTCAAGAAGCAAAATCAATATTGCATCCCAATCTAGTAATCCACAACCTTCCTTATGAAGTGCCTATTTTGAAATGTTATGGGCATTGCTAATGCTAACTCCTCAACCAAATTATCCCTTAATAGATTATTTACATGGGTTTATTTATCCACCCTTATGTTTTCTTAAGGACCCCTGACGAAATTTCCATAATGCCCCCTTAATTCGGATATGCATTCCGAACGAACCAAATATTTAATTTTAAGGGGGTTTTTGGATATGCATATCTGAAATAACCTAATATTTCATTTTCAAAGGACTCTCAAATATGCATATCTGAATAAACCCTTTAATTGAAATACATAGGTTTTTCGGATATGCATGCCTGAGTCGTGTTAATATACACAAAATAAAGAAACAAAATATGTCTTTCTCATTTCCATCTATGTTTTACTCTCTCTATTCCAACTCTCTAGTACAACTCTCTTTTTGTTGCAATCTTTGAGCAACACTTTCTACTCATTTCAAGAACAAACTACATCTTCAAGAAATAAAACACATTTTCAATCCATATCAACAACACTTCAATGCTTCGAATTTGAGTAAGTTTCACCGAATCCATTGTTCTACTTTACATTTGTAAAATGTGTTATCTAGAATCATGTAAATTGAGTTGACTGAAATAACACTTGTGAAATGTTGTTGTTTGGGTACAAAATTAAGTTTTTGGGTGATTGATGACACCAAATTATATCATTTATTTGACTCAATTTGTGCATGTTTTATTGTTATTTTATTTTATATTTCCACTATTATACTGTTATTTTGTTTGTTTTCAGGTATTTAGCCATTTAAGAGTCACATGCGAAGAAACAAAGTAAAACAGAAGAAATAGAGCAAATTGCACTCAAGGTGACCACCATGGCGTTCACCATAGAGGTGGCCATGAGTGGTCCACGTGCTAACGGTTATAGGACCAAGTCATGGCCACTTTGTGAGTATGACGTTCGCTATAGGGGTGTGGCAGTCGCCACACCTTGTAAAAACATAGCAGTTAGAAAGTGGGCTTGCTTAGTCTCCCACTCCCTTTATTTCCTCCTAAAATCTCTCCACACATTTGACAACCTCCCTTGTAGGATTTAGGGTTTAGAAACCCTATAAATACTAGATTTTCATCACTTTTACAAGCATCCAAGCTTAGTTTCAAACTTAAGCCACATACTTTCAAAATTGTAAGCGATAAACTCTTCACATCGGAGAGTTATCGCATCATTGATCAAGTCTATAATCGAGTTTGGAGCAACTTTTATTTGAAGCATTAATCTTATTGTTATTTACTTTCTGCATTCAAGTTCAACAATTTACTTTCTATACCAGATTAAAGTCTCTTCTGAGCAGGTTTATTTATTGCATTATATTTATTTTATCGTATCTTTATTTAACCGAACTCTTATAATATCGCACGTTCTTCTTCTACCTTTCTTTTAATTTCACGTTTAAAGTTTCATTTAATTCATCTGCTATGTCTTATTTCATGATCAAACCAATTGTCTTATCGCATTCCACAATCATGTTTGGCTAAATTTATAAGTGTTAGAATGTGAGGATCTTCGATTTAATGGTACTCTAAACTTTTGTTCTTTGAGAAATACTTACATGACTGTTTTGGTTTTAATCACAACTTTTCTAAACTTAAATCTGTCGGTTTCTATGAAAGTAGGGCCATTTATAAATCGGGTAAGATCGAAAGCCGTCTGGTACAAAAGATTAAGGCTGTCTAGTTTTTAATTGATAAAAACCGTAAAAGCTATTTGTTGATTAATTAGGAAGGTTATCATTTTAATAAATTACTTTTGAACCTCTTTTCGGATGCGTTTGTATGTTTAAAGTACGATTGGCCGAGCAAATGTCGGAAACCTTTTAAAGTCTTATTTTCCAATCAAAATTACTTTTTCATCTAAGTAAAGAGTCTAATTTCTTAAAATAAGGTTTACTACTTTAACTCTAGTAGCATCAGCCACCGCGACATTGGATGGTATAATTTAGAGAGTAAAATCTGATTCTGAATACACAAAAGAGACAGTTCCTGTTCAATTAGTTCTTTTCAAAGTAGAAAAATATTGTCTCATAGTAGTTCAATTTATGAACAACAAGAGTATTAACGAATCAATGAGATCCATATTCCAACATCGCTTTCCTGTGACTAATTCTAGTCTTTTATTTACTTTACTTGCACAACTCCAATCTTTATTTCATTAGTCTTAGATTAATATTGTAACGATAGAAAATGATAGACTGACTCTTAGGTCTATGTGGGTTCGACACTCTTTGTATTACTCTGATATTTTCGTACACTTACGAAATACCCCATCAGTGATTTAGGGAAAGAAGCTTCAATTGGTTCGTAAATGGTTGTCACAGGTTGTTTTGGATATGCATTTCCAAAAATCCATCTGAGTGGTTTCAGATATGCATATCCGAAATAAAGTCTGTGTTTTTTTAAAAAGTTTTTCAAAGTTGTTCAAATTTGTTCCTTCATTTAGTAATTGTTATTTTTCCAGGGTAATGGCTGAGATCCCGAACGCCAGATTAAGGTTTGGTAGACCAAGCCAGACCACCTCGCTCGGCGTGAGAGAGCTGAGCAGGCTACTAGGAATCAAGGACGGGGTCGAATACTGTGGGAGGAAGTTGCGGGAGAATCCACTTGAGATCTGAGGAGTCGTCTGTCTCATGCGTCCTCATCTCGGGATAATGAGCACGTACCTGAGGAGGTTGATGTTCCGACGCAGGAGCCCGAGAAGGTGATACACTGGCTGCACGGCTACGTGCTGCAATGGGGCAGTAAAATGCAGGGTATCCAGGAGGACCCCCTGACACCTCCATATTGATCTATTATACTGATCATGTTGCTTCACATGTTAGGAATGTAGAGGTAGGGTTGTATTTGGGCTTGATTACCCGAGATTCACCCGGGAACCGATCCAATAGAATCAAACCAATGGACCAACTGAAATGATACTTGGTCCGGGAATGGATGATTATTTTGTCTGATATCCAACAACAGAATCGGACCAAGTGTCCAATAAGTATCCAACAGTGATTATTATACATTCTACCATCCAAACTCTAGGCCAACACAAATTTCGTACCGGTTCAAACTAAGTGTCTGGTAAGTACCCGGAAGTATCATTTTGATTTTGGTCCCAAAAAAAGTCCAATACTATTTCAGTCTGGTCTCAGTTTACCCGATTACTATTTTGGTCCATTCTCGGGAGAGCAAATACCCGGGCCGAACCAGACCAAAAACATCCCTATCGAGAGGTATATATTATTACACTTTTCATTTAAATGATTTACACACAAACATTTTAACGACTAACATTAACATTAATTTTTTAACAGGAACGCCGCCCCATAAAGTCTGTTAACCATGCGCCAAAAATATTTGAGCTATATCATCCTAGAGAGGATTGGTTCAGGGAGGCTGTTCTTGGATCCGGACTTGTTGTACTTTGTTGTTCCGGTTACGGTACTATTAGTCATGGCATGCAAGGGGCATTTTCCGAGAGATGGCACAAGGAGATGTCATCTTTCCATTTTCTTGTTGGGGAGATGACGATCACACTTGACGACATCGCATGCCTGCTACACCTTCTTATTAGAGGAAGGCTACTTAACCACTCTCGGATTACTCGTGTTGAAGCGATTGAATGGACGGTCGAGTATTTAGGAGCTTAACCAAAAAAGGAATTTGAATAATGTGACTCAACTAATGGGGCTCATACGAAGTTCTCATTTTTGGGCGACCTATATGACGAGCACCTGGATGTGGAAGATACTACCGAGAGTGAGGGTGATTATTTACTTATTCAGTACCACCACGAGTATGATTTGCGGTGTTACTTTTTGTTCTTGGTTGGCACGTCCATTTTTATGGACAAAAGCTAAACCTACCTGGATGTGGCATTTCTTAAATATTTCATGGATCTGGATACATTTGGGGTATGGAACTGGGGGTCTGGCTGTTTGGTATATCTCTATGAAAAGCTGAATGAAGCTTCTAAATGGAGGACGAAGCAGCTGAAACGCTCTTGCACACTACTCACGATACCTTTCATTCTAACTATTACATTTTGTGGTACGGTGGGAGAATTGACTTGGGTGTTTTGTGTTTTATCGCAAATGTTGCGGTTAGCAAGAGTCGTCACCGAATTTTCTTTTATCTAAAAGGAAAGGTGAAAACGCACAGGAAAGACCTTTGAGATTGTTTATTGAGTTCGGGGGGTAGATTATGAAAAGGGAAGGTATTAGCACCCTTTTCATCCATGGTTTTCCATGGGATCTTAGTTACTTGCTAGATCACTTGCTTTTGTTTGAAATTGTGCTTTGTGTGGTTTTGAAGGCATTTTTTGAAAAGAGACAATTTGTTTAGGCAAACTTTGTAATGGTTCTCGTTCGTAAGAATGTATACAAAGTGTTTGATCTTTTGAAAATGTTTTCAAGTTTGAAAGATGTTTTTGAAAGTGTTTGTGTTTATTTTGAGAATAACAAGGATGTTTTTGTTATGAAATGGAGCAAGTAACTAGGAACATTCTACCTACTCAAAAATATTTCTTGTTCATTTCCTTTTCCTTTGACATTCTTATCTTACCATTGGTTTGGTAAGTAACCCTATCTTTGGATGTAAAAGGGACGGGCGTGGGTCATCGTATGACCATGATTAGCAATGTTGCAAGGTATCTTAGCACTTTTTCTTTAGGGACTAAGATCATTTTGAAAGGCAACTTTTGATAGCGTCATCGAGGGACTATGATTTTGTATTCTGCTTGTCTTTGCTAAAATACCTCACATGCATAATATGACCATTTTTATAAGGCAACCAAGTGGATTTTACCCTAAAGGTGTTTGTGTGCAAGTGTATTGTTTTTCATGCTTGGTTTTGTATTTGATTAGGGTTTTCTAATTGATTGGTTTTAGTCTTTCCATATAAACCCTAGTTACTAGCATTTGTCTATAAAGCGATAAATTACGGAATTTAAAATTACTATGCTATTACAATACTTGTGGGAGGGGGTGTACAAATTTCAAATGGGGACTGCAAGAAAATAAAACTAATTATCTATTACAACCATATTGAATTTGGATAAATGATGTACAAAAATGAATAAATATACAAGAATATAAATGTAAAGCAAATATGATTTTTGTTTGGATTTTTTTTAGGAAAGGGTTTGGTTTTAACCTAATTAACTAAAAGAAAATAATTGATTAAATTAGTAAAAAGTAAACCTAAATTAACTAGGAAAAAGCTTTAAATAAAACCCTAATCTAAATATTAATTGATTAAAAAAGAAATTAAAATTGTAAGAATGATATTTTTTGGTATTTTTGTCTTGAAAATAATTTATGGTATTATAAAATATTTTTGGTCTTTTTATTTGTTTTAGAAGAGTATTTTTTTTTAATTGTGAAAGAAATAAACTAAAACCGTAGTTTCTAATTAAAATTAAAAATTAATTAGTGAAATAATTAAAGTATGATTATATAAAAATAATTTTTTTATTGTAAAAAATAAATAAACTATATAAAAATATAAATCTAAGTTTTTCTATAATTTTCTGATTTTTTTAAATATTAAATAAAATATTTAAGAAAACAAATAAAATAAAAATGAGAAAAAGAAAATGAAATGGGCCAGGGGTGTGAATAGTCAGCAGGGGAGGCAAAAATAAGCAAAAAATACTGGGCCCAACAAAAGGAGCCCATCGCTGCAAACAAGTGACAAAAAATGAGAAAATGTGAGAAAACAAGCAAAAAGGGTACCACTGGGGCTCGAACCCAGGTCCCAAAGGTTAACAGGCGCGTGCTTTACCACTGGGGTGGCTATACATCCGTTCATATAAATAAAACAATAAATATATATTAGAAATCAAGTCCATGGCCTGAACTTCATCTTCAACCTCACGCCCAGCCAGAGTACATGCATCTTGTTCATCTCTCATTCATTTGCAAAAATGTAAACATGAATCTTGTGGCAAATTTCCTCACGATTTCAGAAATACAAAGCAATAAAATTATAGATCAAAGACAAACATGAATTTTAATGGCCCTAATCTGAACCCTAAAAATCTCAGAAACTTCAATCTTAAAATTCTCTAAGCTCAAGCAACATAAATGGAAACTATGGACATGGTTAGCTTTAGAGAAATGATATCTACATTTTTCATTCACAAATAAACCATAATGATGCTTATATGAAGAGTTCAAAGTTGATATAACTTACCTCAAAACTGGAAATCGTGTTCTGCAAATGAGCACTCCTTAAAGTGTTGTGATAATCCGAAAAGCTCCACTGAGGTCCCAGGAAGCTAATGCAATGATTAGCTTGGTTGGAGAGTGGTTGAAATGGTCTGGAGAAGTCCACTTACAATGCTCTGTTTTTAAACTTGGAAATGGAGGAAGATGGTGTTGCAGAACTGTAACAGGGGAATGGATGACTTCTAAATGATGTTTAGAAGCTTTTGGAAGCAAGAAGCCAAGAAACACACAAGTAGTTTTTGGTTTTGGGATTTTTGGCCAGAATCTGCAACAATGGAAGTGTGATATGCAAATCTGTGTTCTTGGTGTTTTCAGGGCTCAAGCATGCGTGGGATTTGTGGCAAATAACATGTGTATGTATAAGCAAAAGGTCTTAGTGCTTGAGAGAGTCAGAAGTACAAGTTATAGGTTGATTGCTATGTTACTTGATTTTGAAGAAAAGTGGGAAAACAAGTTTCAATGTGTAGTACAAGCATAGGCTGGGTGATTTTAAGTGTTGAGATCAACTTCTCTTGAGTTATAGGACATCTATGATCAGAAGAGAACAAGTGCAAGGCTCAAGAACAAGTTTTATGCAAAAAGCTACTTTATCAAAATGGCACTGTGCACTTTCTTCCCAAAATGGATATAAAGCATGGCCTTGCATTGAATGCTTGAATTAAGACCTCTAACAGTTGTGAAAACAATTAATTATGGAGTGCCTAACAAGCTTGAGGCCTTCAAAGTAGAGATTATGCAGCATAAGTTTGAATTTTAAATCTTGTTCATAAAAAAACTTGTCTTGTAAAACAACTTGAAACCTCAACTTCTGACTTTCGATTCTCCTTGCTCACAAATGATCTTAAGGAATTATTGGACATTTTAGAAATCTTGTAATATTCTCTACAACCCCTCTTTGAATCACTTTTGAAAATTCCCCTTGGAACTAGGTGAAACTTGGGTAAGAAGTTAGGTCAAAATCCTGACCAAATTAGGGCAAAATTTCACTAAGTGTTTTGTTTCATGACCATGTGTTCTTAAAATTATAACTTGAGATCCAATAACTTTTGGAAGGAGTTGTGTAAATCAATGTTGTATATTTCATGGAGATCTACAACTTTTATGTTGAAAGTTTCTTTTAAATCATCTTGCATCAAGGTGAAAATTTTGCTCAAAGTTGTGAAAAAATAAGAAATTTTCAACACTTAGAAAAATTTCTAAGTTTAGAAATTTTAACTTTTCAAAATGAAATCTTGAATTTTTGATTTCTTGATGAATAAGATTCATATTTTGACATGCTTTTATGAATTGTGATCTTTGACATTTGATTTTGACCAAAAAGTCAAAGTTTGACTTTTTAGTATATAGTTGACTGAAAATTCATCTGTCAATCCATTGGACTTGAGCAATGTTTTGAGCCATGCCATTAGGTCAAAATTATACAATTGGACTCTTGAGGTCATGCCTTAAATCAATTGATCATTTTCTAGGTCAAAAATCAGAAATTGCCCTTTCCCAATCAAAACCCTAATTTTGACCATTTTGCCCTTTTGAAGATTTGATCAAATTTTTTGAGGAATTGTGGTCCGAACTTGATCAAATGATACATATGAGTTTAAAATGTTGATGTGGGTTAAAAATTATGAAGTTTGACTGTAAATTGGTCACAATTGACTCTTTCCCCAATACAACTAATTTTTAGGTCAACTCCTCAATTGACTGAGCAAAAGTGTGATCAAAAGCTTGAAACTTGACATGAGTAATCTTGAGGGTCCATAATGATCCATGAAAGTCATATGGGGCATTGGAAGTTCAAATATCCTTGTGAAATCTCAAACCCTAATTTTGGTCATCAGTGCTTAAGGAGGTGTCTTGAGCTGATCAACCCTAGTGTAGTCTTGAGCCAAAGGAGATCTTGTGAGCAAATTCTTGATAAATTAGAGGGAGAATTTTGGGGTACAACAAATTTAATTTGTTAATTGTTATTTTTTCTTACATATGTCTTATTCGTTTTCAGGGATGGATCATTTCTCACTTCCACTTGTAACACCCCAATTCTACCCGACAATTATTATAAAATTAAAGTTATAAAAATTCAACAACTAAATCAGGATGCTATAATTTCAAATTAAAACAACAAAATTCATTACAGATACATAACACATTAACATTGGATGAACCAAAAACAACATAAATTAATCTTTTGAAACCAACAACTTTCATAACTACGCAGCGAAATCATAACATTAAACCAAAAATGACATAACATCTTTATCCAACTGGAACATCTCCAAATAACAAGTACATCACAAAAATCAACTTAAAAATTCAACAACTGAAGTAATAACAACGATAAAGTAACAAGCATTCATCCCTCTAAGTGTTACGTATCAGAGCGACGACACTGACTCAGACTAACAAAGGTAAACAACCTTCACTCTGGATTACCTGCACGTTACCAACATATGGGTAAAATTCAAACAAAAGGGGTGAGTTATCTAACAATATAATTGAACATATGATAAACATTATATTAGAATCAGTTCCTGAAAAATAACCACTTCGCAACTTATAAACAACAACAATCACGACAAAATATCAACAAAATATAACGATTAATTCATCAACACAACAACTCAAATATGCAACGTGGAATGCGACTTATTACTATGCACATGCATGTAGTACCAATGGAGCAAAACTCCCAACTTAGAAATCTGCCAATAAATAGAGGCATCAACAAGGCATAAGCCTTCAACTTTATATTTTCCAATCCAGACCAACTTAACGAGCATCAACTCCCAACATAATATGCTATGTATGCGACAACATGATTAAAAGCAACAACGATAACAACAACATATAACAACATTGTCATAAGCCTACAACTCAATAATTGATAATTATAGAGGCAATATAACATGATTCATTACTACCTGCAACTTCAACGATTAAAACAACAATATCACAACAACTTATATACATACCGATTACCTCTATTATTACTATACTTCCTATAAAAAATAACTCTGTAACCTAATAATTATCCTTGCTAAACATCTAATATTATTACTTTCATAAATTACTGCTACCATGATTTATCATTATGCTGTCTGCTATTACTAACTTTCTACTAACATTTACTAGCTCTATTACTTACTAATATTACCTGCTATATTCATGCTAATCTAGAAATTGTTCACTTCTGTTACTAATAAATAGCCTCTGCTATTATTCATTCTTTTCTAACTCTGCTACATCCATTTCTGTAAGTATATACTAAAGTAACAGACACATAGGAAGACACATGAAACAATTAAAAGGAGATAATGGTGCATAGCCGTGCCCCTTGGCATGTATAGCCGTTCCCCTCGGCACAAAACATGGTGTCGGTCGGGACCCTTCACCACTATATGTGTGCCACTTGGCACACAGTCCATCTTCCTCCCGGTCGTTCTGCAATTTTCGTCCTGTGATTAACAGTTTCTTCCCCTACCAATGATCTCAGACAACACCACATGTATTCACAGCAACATAACAACTATACCCACATCAATATAGGATTATTTTCAATGCTCGATTCATCGATTGAATTACTGTAATGTTAGCACAAATACCAAACAACAATTCGTTCATACAACAATTACACACAACATCAATTTTACACAACCCGATTCATACGTAACATGCATCATAATTCCCATTATAGAGTCAGAACCCCACCCTTACCTTGGATTGAAGGTTGCTCTACAACTTCCGATCGAACCTAGCTTTTCCTCTTTTCCTTTTCCTCTTCTCTGTAATTTCTCACGTACAACACTTTCTCTACTCTTTTTCTTAACCCATTTTAATTAACCTAATTTCTATTACTATAACTAATCCTAATAATAATATTATTATTCCTAATGGGACTAATTTTCAAACCCCCTTAATACTACGTCTATCACCAAAACAAGTGCAACAAATAATATTATTAATACTCTAAAATTCTAATATTATTACTAATATTATTAATCAACTAATTTAACCGTCTAATAACAACACCGCAAATTATGTCAACCACTCACAACATAACATAACATGTCAATGATTTCAATAATTAATTTGCAATTAATCAAAAATAATTAATTAAATAATTAATTAAACAAATCGGGTGTTATAATTCTCCCCCACATAGAATATTTTCATCCTCGAAAATTAACCTTATTCGAACAACTCATGATAGGAGCCCCGCATCCTGCTTTCCAACTCTCACGTCATGCTTTCTCCGGCAGCTCCTAGCCAAAATACTTTCACCAAAGCAATCTCCTGGACTCTTAGAGTTTTCATCTCATGATCCGCGATCGGTATATGCATCGTCTCCATAATAAGATTATCACGTATTTGCACATCATCCATATGAATCACATGATATGGATCTGAAATATACTTCCGGAGTTGTGACACGTGAAACATATCATATAAATTTGAAAGATTAGGCGGTAAAGCCACTCTATAAGAAACATTCTTAAATCTGTCCAAAATCTGATACATACCAATAAAACAAGGAGTGAGCTTCTTAAACTTCAATGCTCGCCCAACACCAGTCACAAGTGTAACTCTCAGAAACACATGGTCACCTGCTTGGAATTTTAAATCTTTCCTTCGTCTGTCATGATAGCTCTTCTGTATACTTTGGGAAGCTTTCATCTTTTCTCGAATCAACTTCACCTTCTCAATAGTCTCACGAACAAGTTCAGGTCCAAGCACTACACTTTCTCCAGATTCATGCCAACATAAAGGAGTTCTACATCTTCGACCATACAACGCTTCAAAAGGTACCACTCCAATACTAGAATGGTAAATGTTATTATAAGTGAACTCTATTAACGGAAGATAAGTATCCCACGAACCTCCCTGCTCAAGAACACATGCTCTCAATAAATATTCTAACGACTGAATAGTCCTTTCAGATGGACCATCCGTGTGAGGATGATACGCCGAACTCAACCTCAACTTAGAACTCAATTCTTCTTATAGACTCTTCCAAAAATCAGAAGTAAATCTCAAATCTCTATCCAACACAATACACAAAGGAACACCATGTAGCTTTACAATCACACTAGTGTAAATTTATGCCAACTTTGATACTGGAAAACTGATGTTAATAGGAATAAAATGAGCCGACTTTGTAAGCCTATCAACAATCACCCAAATCAAATCATGTCCTCTTAAAGTATTATGTAATCCTGTTACAAAGTCCATCGAAATGCTATCCCATTTCCATTCTGTAACTTCTAACGGTTGCATCAACCCTGCAGGCTTCTGATGTTCAACTTTTAACTTTTGACAAGTTAAACATGCATACACAAACCGAGCCACATCACTCTTCATTCCAGGCCACCAAAACAAATTCTTCAAATCTCGATACATTTTTGTAGCTCCCGGATGAATGCTTAACTTGCTTCTATGACTTTCCTCAAGAATCACTTTGTTAATCTCCGGATAATCAAGAATATAAATTCGATTACAAAATCTCAACACACCTGGCACATATAACTTAAAATTACCATTCTCAGACTAATCGATCCTAACCATTGAATCTACCAGTTTTACATCCAACTTCTGAGCTTCTCTGATACTGTCCAGAAATTCATTATTAATTTTCAACATCCCTAACATAACACTCTGCGGTGTCACTTCACAAACTAAGCTCATATCTCTGAACTGTTCAATTAAATCCAATTCTTTAACCACCATTGCTGACATATGTAAAGTCTTTCAACTTAACGCATCAGCCACCACATTCTCTTTACCTGAATGATAATTTAAACCAAAATCTTAATCCTTTAACAACTCCAACCATCTTCGTTGTCTCATATTCAATTCTTTCTGATCAAATAAATACTTTAAACTCTTATGGTTGCTAAATACTTCAAATCTAGAACCATAAAGATAATGCCTCCAAATCTTCAATACAAACACAACTGCAACAAGCTCTAAATCATGCGTAGGATATTTCTTTTCATGAGTCCTCAACTTCCTTGGCGCATAAGCAACTACGTTTTCATTCTGCATAAGCACACCTCCTAAACCCATCTTGGAAGCATCACAATATGCCACAAAAGGTTCTCCTGGATTAGGTAATGTCAAAATTGGAGTCGACATCAATTCTGTAAAACTTTGTTCACATTGAACATCCCACACAAAAGCTCTACCTTTACAAGTCAACTTAGTCAACGGAAGTTCCAACTTAGAAAAACCTTCGATAAAACTTCTATAATAGTCATCTAATCCCAAAAAGCTTCTAATCTCGGTAGCCGACTTTGGAGTTTCCCATTGCAACATAACATCTACTTTAGATGGATCTACATTAATGCCACTACCTAAGATAACATGACCAAGAAAACTAATATCCTTTAACCAAAATTTGCACTTAGACAACTTTTCATACAACTTCTTCTCTTTCAAGACATGCAATACTATTTTTAATTGTTCTGCATGCTCTTCTTCCGATTTAGAGTAAATCAAAATGTCATCAATGAACACTACTACAAACCAATCCAAAAAGTATAAAAGATACGGTTCATGTACTCCATGAATACTCTTGGAGCATTAGTAACATCGAAAGGCATCACCGAATACTCATAGTATCCATAACGTGTTCTGAAAGCCGTCTTCTGGATATCTTCATCCTTCACTTTAATCTGATGATAACCCGACTTTAAATCAATCTTACTAAACTGTCGAGCACCCACCAATTGATCCATCAAGTCATCTATTATCAGAAGCAGATACTTGTTCTTAATTGTCACTTTATTCAATTGTCTATAATTAGCACAAAGCCTCATACTTCCATCCTTCTTCTTCACTAGCAACACTGGAGTTCCCCACGGAGATACACTTGGTCTTACAAATTTCTTCTCAAGTAACTCTTTCAATTGCTTCTTTAATTCTGACAATTCAGATGCAAACATCCTGTATGGTGCCATAGAAACAGGCCTGGTACCAGGTACAAGATCAATAGAAAATTCGACTTCTCTCTCTAGTGGTACATCAGGAATTTCATCAGGGAAAACTTCAGGAAATTCATGCACCACTTGCAATTCCTCAATTATAGATTGATTCTTGACAGATAGCGACACCATCAATGAGAACATCTAATCCTCTTCCTGTATCAACTGCCTCAACTGTCTAGTAGACAACAAGCCAACTTCCTCTTCTTCAGAAGTAGAAAACCTCACAGACTTGTTATAACAGTTAATATGAACATAGTTTTACTCTAACCAGTTCATACCTAAAATCACATCCAACCAGCTTAAAGGCAAACAAACTAAGTCAACACCAAAGTCTCCGCCGAAGATCGACAAAGGAAACTTTAAACACACAAGATAAGTAGTCACCGATCCCTTAGTTGGAGTATAGAAAACCATATCTCTGTTCATAGAATACAACATAAGACCCAATCTTTCAACATAATCAGCAGCAATAAAGCAATGAGTAGCACCGATATCAACAATAGTAATTAAAGGAGTACTATTAATGAAACATGTACCTATGATGAGTCTGTCCTCATTAGCCTCCTGATTCTCAGCCAAAGCGAA